>CM057480.1:162500-1362500 GCA_030035585.1 Dugong dugon
TCATTCCCATCCCTTCCCCACATGGACCTTGTCAGCAGCTAGACCCACAGTCACCCTGCTGTGCAACTCTGGGGACACCATTCACATTGCATTCTACGTGGAGGCCCCTGGAGTTGTGCAATATGGCAGCCTTCCAGGCCCTAACTTCTGCTTGTGGTCCTAACATCGGGACCACTCTCCCAGCACAGGGTCTTCTGTCACAGGGGACTAGGGCCAGGTGTGAACCAGCTGCTGGGAGAAGGCATCAACTCAGCCTACGTGGGTGGGAAGTGCGCTTAGCCCTGCTGCATGTAGCAGTTGAGAAAGCTGACCCTTGTCCATGGGCTGTGCCTCCCCTTGAGGGTCCAGGCTGGCCCCACTGTGGCGCTGTTAGAGCAGAAGGGTTGGGGCTGCCTTGGGCCCTGGCTAAGAGAAGTCAGGCCAGTGTCCCTCTGGGGGTCAAGACCTTGGTAATCATATCAAATGGAAGTCTGGAGGCAGGAGGGGGAGAGCAATAGAAGAGAGAACAAGGACAAGAGGAAGAGGTGGAAAGAGGTAGAACAAGGTCAGGGGCAAGAGGAGGGGTCCAGGCCATTTCCTGCAATCCTCCTGAGTGCGTCTGTGGCTCATCTTCCTGGGCTGGCCAATGTGGGGCTGTAGGTTACCTGAGTTTGCCCTGTTAGTCTGTTAGTATGGATGGCTAGTGACAAATGGGAACAGGATGAGCACATCTATATCACTGACTTGAACACTGGTAGTGTGCTGGCTTCTTTGCCCCTAGGAGCAGCTAGAACTTGGTATAAAAACCAAAAAAACCAAACCCGTTGCTGTCAAGTCAATTCCGACTCATAGCGACCCTATAGGACAGAGCAGAACTGCCCCGTAGGGTTTCCAAGGAGCGGCTGGTGGATTCGAACTGCCAACCTTTTGGTTAGCAGCCGTAGCTCTTAAGAACTTGGTATAGGCCTTTCTAAATGAGCCAAAAAATCAAGAATCAATGCATTCTTATCACTGAGGGCTGGGTAATGAGCAAACACTCCTTCCAGAAAATGCTTTTTAAAAGCTCTAATCACAGTGATTGTTCTAAAACCAAACCAGAACCTAAAAATGACCACTTTATCAGGGTGTGGAGCCCCGTTTTGTTTTTGCTGGGACGTTAATCAATATGCTGTCCTTCCTTCTCAGGTATCCTGGGAACCAGGAGGGAAGGAGTCAAGTCCAGGCCCTGATTAAATCCCCGCAAACTGACACATTGTGCTGACAGCCGGCCACAGACCAGCATCTGTGGGATGCCCACTGAACACCCAGTGCTGAGCTGTGGAAAAGCCAGAAATCAGTGACTCCTCACAATCGGGAAGGGGCTAATAGTACTGGTGGCTAAAAGGGGCGAGCTGTGCTGGGGACTCAGCTGGGTGTATAATGAATGATTTCTCTTTACTTTCAGATTCAGGTCACTTTGCTTGGGACTGATCCCCATCGTACAAGTGTATATGGGGAAAGAAACAGTATGCACTTCTTCCTGCCTGATATTGTTGACAAAAACACGCTCTTTGCATATTGCAAATCATGGGATGTGAGAACCTACAGAGAGAGGACAGGTTGGGACCTCCTTGGTCAAATGTCCAAGTGAAGGGCAAAGGCTGCAGGAATAGGAGCCAGATGATGATCTTGTCCTTTCTGTAAGGTCCCCACCTGCCACCAGGCCATATGAACTGGGTCGTTAAAATGTTACATGGGGAGGAGTGCTCACCCAAGTGAGTGTATCAGTACCCACTGTGGGGCTTTTTCAAACTGTAACCCCGAGTTTCTCTCCCACCCACTTCCCACTAAGGTGAATTCAAGTCTGGGGAAGATGTCAACCGTTTGCCAAGCTTTACACATCAGAGACTCAAAGGATAATTTACAGTTGGGAGGAACTTCTGTTAGGCCTTTTGCTCCTGTACCACAACCTAGAAATAAATCAGATTCTGCTATTTGACTCAGAACAAAAAGGAGTAAGAAACGTGTAAGCTCTCTCTACGTCAGTGTCAAAACTGCAGCAAGGCAGTTCTGCTGTGCAAGAGGCAGGCATTTGGCAAGATCAATTTTCTGATGGGACATGAAATCCTGAAGGTATTTATTTGAGCAAACCAGATGGGAGTCTTGTGAAACTTTGGTGCCTCTGAACGTCTGTCTCCATGAAACAGCCCGTGGCCAGGACTGTGTCCCAAGTGGACGAAGTTCCTTCCAGACAGCCCGACGGGCAAAGTGGGGGATTCCCCTGGGGAAATGTCCTTGCCATTTATTTTAAGCTGCTTTGGCCAGTATTTGGCTGACGAGTGGATAAGGCAGTTCTGTGTCCACTGCAGAAAGGGGTATGCTGCAGCAGGTAATCACAGGTGCCCACTGTTCGGACTCATTGCACTAAAGCCACTGCCCAACACCTCGTGACAAACAGATTGTGTCACTGGTCTCTGTGAGGTGGGAGGAATACCATTTCCAGCTTTAACTTTGGGCATGACAAGAAGACCCAATGAACATCTGGTGGGAAAGCAGGCATTGTGCAGCCGGAGCTCCCAATGAAACAGGAAACAGCAGAGTGTAGGAAAATGCTGAGTCAGGAGACCTGGGCCCTAGTCCTGACGCCACCACTTAGCTCGAGCGTAAACTGGCCTCAGTTTACTCCTCTGTCAAATGGGGATAATACAGAGTGCTCTCACACGGATCTAATCAAATAACACGTGTGAAAGCCTTGTTATAAATCTTGTCTGCTGCACAGAAGAACTGCCTTACTATAACTTCAACACCAATTATAGAAAGAACTCACACTTTACTTTTTTTTCTCATAAGGCAAATAGCAGAATATGATTTATTTCTGGGTTTTGGTATAGGAATGGGCTTAATGGAAGTTTGCACATAACGTTTATACAGTAAAACCTGGGAAAGCTGGAAACTGTGTAATGCACAAACCTGTCAGAGAAGGAAAATTCAAATATTTTCCCCTAAATAGAGAACAGCATTAAAGTGGTGACTGCACCCTGTCAAAGGTGGAAACTTAACGAGACCCGGAAAAACAAGGCCGTCCCATCGGGTTCCAGCTCTCATAGGTTTCGCTGTATAAAGGAAAAGTATTGGCCATATGCTATTATCACTACAGATGTTTGACAATTCCTTTCTTATTCCTATTAGTACTCAAGTTTTCTACAATCACACAGGGTTTGCATGAGAACTTCAGCTTCTGTGCACAGCTGCTTTCAGCTGGTGTGAACAGGAAAAATTGGGAAGGGGCTGTTTCTGGGAAAGTCAGGTCTCTTCAGTGCCAGGGGTAGTGGGACACGGTTGGAGTCTCCCTACCTGAAGGAAGTATGGGTCAACCCCAAGATGCAGCGAGTGGACAGAGACACTTCAGTGGGTGAGTTGAGACGGTGAAGAGAAGCAAGATGGTGCCATCTGCCTGTGTGGCGGGGGGACCAGGCTGGGGACAGGGCGCTTGTGAGGACCTGAAGCGGGGCCTTGCTGGTGCAGGGCAGGGTGGCCTCTGAATTGGAGCAGGTGGGTCAGTCGGGGATACACAAATAGCTGCTGCTTTTTAAGCCTGGAGCCTAGCTGACCAAAATACGGTGAAGTCTACCTCATAACTCACGGGGATTTCCTTAATAATATAAAACTAACTGCTGTCAAGGCGACTGACTCATGGCAACCCATGTGCATCAGAGGAGAACTGAGCTCCAGAGGGTTTTTATAAAACAATTATTTATTGTGTTGTTCCTGTTGAGAACATACACAGCAAAACATACACCTGCTCCATTGTTTCCGTGTGTATTTTCCAGTGACGTTAACTGCATTGTTTCAGTTGTGCGACCATTCTCACCCCCTTTCCTGAGTTGTTCCTCCTCTTTAACGTAAACTCACTGCCCCTTAAGGTTCCTATCTAATCTTTCGAGTTGCTGTTGTCATTTTGATCCCAGATAGTCATCGAGTTTTCAATGGCTGACTTTTTAGAAATCAGATGCCAGGCCTTTCTTCTGAGGCACCTCTGGGTGAACTAGGACCGTCAACCTTTTAGCTAGCAGCTGAGCACAGTAACCAATTTGCACCTCCCAGGAACTTCTACCTTCATAATATGGTGACCTTGATTTTGAACTGTAGAAATAAAGTAATGATAGTAAGAAAAATAACTATCATTTAGGGGCTGATGCCTATGTGCATTTCTCATTTAGTCACTTGCCACTCTGCTCTCAGTCACTGTTCTCCAGCCACATGACCACCATTGTTCCTTGAACATGCCAAGTCCCTTTTTGCTCAGAGCCTCCGCGTATGCTGTTCCCTCTGTGGGAATGCTCTTCCTGCCACTGCTCCCAAGTCATGGTTTAAAGGTACCTCCCAGGGCGGGCTTTCCCTGGCTGCCCCCTAACCAAGCTTTACCTGCCCCGAGTTATTCTCTCCCTCTTTACAGCAACCGCTGGAATTCGTACCATGTGTTTCTTTGTTGTTTGTTTCTGATTTTTCTCTTCCATTAGATGATGAAGTCCATTGTATCTGCAGGAGCCCCTGCCTTTGCATCACCTAACACAGCATCTTGGCAGAGCAGGAGCTCAATAAATACTGCATTGGCTGCACAAGGAATCCTCAGGGCCATCCTTTGGGGCAGTTATTATTCCCATTTTACAGACAGGAAACTAAACAGCTGCTCAGGGTCACAGAACTAGCTAAGAGCAAATCCAGGATCCCACCCCCAGGAGCATCAGAGGCAGGGCCCAAGCTCTCTGTACTTGCCCCCAATCCCTAGACTCACGGCTGAGTCTGGGGAGCTGTGGGGATTTCCACTTCCTACAGCCCCCAAAACTTGACTTGACTTGTTCAGTTTGCAGAAAGTACATCAAAAAGACACAAAATGCAGGACAGCCTCATGAATGCAGCCACAGCCCAGGAACAGCAGGGGGGCCTTGGTGAAAATCTGAACAACAGGCTATCTGAACCACATTTGCTGCTGCCGGGCCCAGTAGGAGGCCTTCCCCCTCACCGCCTGAGGGACACTCCCTTCTCTCAATTCCGATTCCATTTCCAGGCTCCACCTCTCAACTAAGCATCCAGTTACGAGCTGTCTCATCTTATTCCCTTGTTCTCAGTCTTAATCATATGCCTCTTGCCTTGCTGACCAGATTAGAGAGTCCTGGAGGGCAGGGACTGAGGCTTCTACTCCTCGTACTCTCCTTGACGCTCAGTGCATGACAGCAAGCAGTAAACCCAGCTGAAAGCATGTTGACAAGGGAAGGGTCTGCCGATAAATCAGTGCTATTAAGTCTCTGATAAACCCATGAGGGCCTTCCTTGTTATCCCCACACACCTGGCGGCTGGTGAGAACACGGGGAGAGCTTATGCAGGTGAGGCTCTGAACGTCATTTCTGGAACTGAGTGTACACCACGTGACGGCTTTGCACAATCTTTTCCAATCTATTCACTCAGAGGCACAGATGCCACCAAATCACTTGGAAGAGCAGGACAAACACTCACACTGCTTTTCACATTTCTGACTTTCAGTTTTAAATTACCCTTGCTGGTTGCCCTGCCACTTACCCCAGTCCCTTGCTTGACACCAGTCCCTTGCTTTCTGGCTGAACCTCAGCCCAGAAAACCCGGTTTTCCAGTGGCTAGCCTCTGCCCAGCTCCCTTCCCAGCACTCTGTATACCTCTCTGCTGGAGTGAATTCAACAAACAACAAAGGACTTCATAGACTCAATGACTCCAGCACAAACAGCCCAAGACCCTGGGGCCACAGGCAGGGCTTTGTGACACTGACTTTGTGATTCTGCCTTGGGGTCCACAGTGTGACAGCTCAGATGTGACCATTCTGGGCACGGCCAGTAATTCTCTTGCTGTCACTGCTCGGTTTCAATAAACCAAGTGATCTAAGTTGTGAGAACACACACGACCCTCCTAAGGCCATTTTCCCCTCAAAGTGCTGCTCTTCAGAATGAATAAAAAAACGTAGCCTGTCACCAAACTATACAGTACATGTAAAGATAGTTGAAATGGCAAATGTTTTATTACGTATGTGTCTACCACAATAGAAAAATCATATTTAAAAAATGCAGCCTATGGGCATTTTTGTTTTTCCTAAATTGGTCTCTGTGTAAAGCCCACCTCCATAGTCTTCAATGGTCCTTGTGTGTTTATTCTCTCACCGCTCCCTGCCCCACTCACACACACCCCCTCTCTCAGTCTCTCTTCCCTGCCCTTCAGGGAGCTTTATGCTGCCCAGTGGGCAGGTGAGTGCAGGACAGATGGCTGACCGTGGTGTCACGTCTGCGTGGGGTGGGCCAGCATTGCTTGGGACTCACCCAGAGGGTGGCGGAGGCTCGGGGGCCTCCTGGGGAGGCTGTGGTCCCCTCATCAGCTGCCTTCACACCACAGCTCTGGGACTGTGGCCACTCCGGCTCGGCTTCTGCTTGCTGCTCACTTTTGCTCTTCTGCTTCCTTATGATCTGGTGATGGGGCGGGTGACAGAAGAGGCACATTATTAAAGAGATTCCCTGGTGCTGTGTGGGGTAGCTGGACCATCACTGGGACTTTTCCACTTCCCAGTTTAGTTCAGTGGATTACCGGCCTGTTTCAGATCTGCCTTATGACAGAACAACGCAAGCTCAGCCTGAACATTTCTACAGCACGTTTGTTGTTAGTTGCGGTTGAGGTGGTTCTGACTCATGATGACCCCATGTGTGCAGAGTAGAACTGCTCCATAGGATTTTCAAGGCTGTGACCTTTCAGAAGCAGATCACCAGGCCTGTCTTCCGAGGTGCCTCTGGGTGGGTTTAAGCTGCCAACCTTTAGGCTAGTAGTTTGGCACTTAACTGTTTGCACCACCCAGAGACTGCTGCACAGCACTTTACAGTCTGTAAATAATCCTCGATGCTCCTGGGGGTGGGATTCTTGATTTGCTCCTAACTAGTTCTGTGACCCTGAGCAGCTGTTTAGTTTCCTGTTTGTAAAATGGGAATAATAACTGCCCCAAACATCTTCTGTTTATTAAGTGCCTACTGCATGTTGCGCTCTGTTCTAGGCACTGTATATTCTTCACTTCTTTTCATCCTCAAGACAATTGTAAGAGTTACAGGCTATAGTTCTCCCCATTAGACAGATGAGGATACAGGCGCGAGAGGTTAAGATACCAGAGAAGGCCACATGGCTCAAACACTAGGCCTAGATCTCAAACCCCGAGTCTCTGGCTCTAAATCCTGACTTTGGAGCCTCTGCAAACCCAAGAGTCACCAGGGGTGTTAAGCTTGTTCGCATCACTTGTCGGCCATGGCCACTTGGATTTCGGGAGTCCAGCTTCCCAGGTCTCCGGCCTCCCAAGTTCCTACAGGCAGAAAGCAGCTGAGAAAACGCTGAACCGTCAGGAAGGCATGCTCTTCCGTGTTCTTTTAGACCAGAGGGGGGATAAAAAGGAAGGTCAAGAGCTGAGGAGAGCATTCATCAGAGGTTCCTGTCCAGGTGCCTGAGCCGGGGCCTAATCAAGGCACATCCCCACCTCCAGAGCAAGGAGCTGGCACGTTTGCCTGGCGGGATTTCAGGACTTCCATGGGCCAGTGACTGCCTCTGCCTCCTATTCTACCCCTTTGCTGTGGGTGGGTTTCATGCTCTCTTCCCATCCGCATTCCAACGTTATATGTTGGGTATGTGGGGGCGGACCCTGTGTTTATCTAGTTTCCAGGTCTCCAGCTGAAAGGGAGCTGCATTTGGAGTGAATGCACTTTGAGCTGTGATTGGATGAGACACTTTGGGGGTCTTTGGATAGGGTGAATGTATTTGGCACGTGGAAGGGGTGTAAATTATCATGACTAGGAGGGATGACTGTGGTAGACAGGATTACGGGCCCCATTTTTTCAACACACCCTGTACCCAGCCCTTTGCCATATGACTCTACGGTCCAGCCCAGCATGGGGAAGGCATCCTCTCCAGCCCTGTGGCTTTAAGCTTGACCACGTGGTTTGCTTTGGCCAGTGAGATGTGAGGAGGGAGTAGGTAATTCTGTCGGGCCAAGCCTAGGCCTGAAGGGAGTTTCTTGCTCCCTTGTGCTTCTTCCATGACAAAATATCTGATGCACCCCCCATATCTTAGGCCCCAAATTGAACACACTGCAGCACACTTGATCCTAACCACAGCTCAAAGCAGAGCCATCTGTCATGTCCCAGCCTAGATCAGCTGCCCAGATGCATGAGCAAGAAAAAAATGATCCTTGTTTAAAGCTACAGAGTTTTGGGGTGGCTGTTTACTCAGCAGTAATGAACTGATACACCATTTAAATGGACAGCTTGGGGCATGGAGGTAGCGGGATGACAGTCAAGCCTCTTCAGTAAGAGACTGTTTAGGAAGTGTGGGAAGGGGATACCATCTAAAAGATGCCTGCGTGCACACGTGTGTGTGTGCACGAGCATGCACACACACACACACCCCAAGAGGCCTAGGGAACAGGAAGCCAATGAGTAGCCAAGCTTGTGCTGAGTTCTTGGCTCCTCGCCCACTAGCTCAATCCTTAAAGGCAATCAGTTCATACTGCTTAGAAATGGCCCCCAGAGCACAAAGGGCAAGAAGGAGAAGGCATAGAAGAAAGGGTGCTCAGACCTTCCCCGTGTCTGCTCTTTAGCTCATCTGGGCCAGGGTGGTAAACTGCAGCCCCAGGACCACCTGGGCCACCTACCTTCTGCAGGATAGCTGTGGCCAGCTCCTCTGTCAGCTCCTCCTTGTGGTCACGCAGGTAACTAGCCTCGTTCTGCTTATCCTGTAGAGGGAACGGAACGGCTGTCTGCTGTGGGTGGATCAGGGGAGACTCAGCAATCACTCTCTCAGGACCAGTCATGCTCTCCTGACCACAAATGCAGGGATAGGTGGGCATGGCTGTCGGGACACTGACTTCCCCACAACCTGAACTTTCTCCTGGAAGCAGGACGCTGACTCCCAACCCCCACAGAGAGAAGGGGAAGGCCATACCAGGCTGTCCCCATAGGCTTCTGCTTTGCAAATTGCTTCTTCAATGGCCTCTTCAGCCACTCGTAAGGCAACAGCCAAGGTGTCCATCATGCTATGTCCTAGACAGGAAACAACATAGGCCACGTTTTGAAAGGAAATGGCAAGTAAAATGGCTGCTCCACATTGAGCTCTTCTGCTTACATCCCTCAGTGGCTGCAGGGTACACTCTGAGCTGTGTGCCCCGGCACACAGGTCCTTCTCACCTGCCTCACCGCCTCCCACTCATCATGCATACCCCACGCCCAGCCACAAGAAGTTATCTGCAATTCTTTGAAAGCTACCATCTCTATTCATGACTCTGTTACCAAGCGGGTTTCTGGGACCCCAAGACTTGACCCAAGGGTTCTTCCTCTGAAAAACCTTCTCAGATCCTCCCGACCTTGCTCCCACCCACTCCCATGCCTGGCTCGATGCCCACCCAAGGTGCTTCCACAGCTAATGGGCTCACTCACATATGAGCCAGATGGGCTCCATCTCCTTCCTCCCATCAGATTGAATTGTGTCCCCCCAAAATATCCGTCAACTTGGCTAGGCCATGATTCCCAGTATTGTGTGGTTATCTTCCATTTTGTGATTGTAATTCTATGTGAAAAAGGATTAGGGTGGGATTGTAACACCACCCTTACCCAGGTCACATCCCTGATCCAATGTAAAGGGAGTTTTCCTGGGGTGTGGCCTGCACCACCTTTTATCTCTCAAGAGACAAAAAGGAAAGGGAAGCAAGCAGAGAGTTGGAGACCTCATACCACCAAGAAAGCAGTGCCAGGAGAAGAGCGCGTCCTTTGGACCTGAGGTTCCTGCGCAGAGAAGCTCCCAGAACAACGGAAGACTGATGACAAGGACCTTCCTCCAGAGCTGACAGAGAAGGCCTTCCCCTGGAGCTGACACCCTGAATTTGGGCTGGTAACCTACTAGACTGTGAGAGAATACATTTCTTTATGGAAGCCATCCACTTGTGGTATTTCTGTTAAAGCAGCACTAGATGACTAAGACACCCCCCAGTGGTCATTCTCAGAGATCAAGACGTGATCATATTCATTATTGTATCCTAACCCCAAGCACAGCTCCAGGTACCCAGACAACTGAACAAAAGAACTCAATACAAGGAGGTATCACGTTCTTCATCTACTTTCTCAGACTGTGTTTTATTCTGTGCGTATAATATATAATTGTGATGATAAGGATGAAAGTCATCAAATGTCCTAAAGGTCCTTGGCTGTGCATGTGGTTTAATACAAATACAAAATCTATCAAAGAATTTTTTTAGACTCTAAACCAGTAATTTTGGTAACAACACTGGCCAACCTCACTGTGTGCAGGCCCCAGGCTGAGAGTTTCACACCACAATCACAGTTAGTCCTTATAACAATCCAGTGAGTAGGTACCGTGAATATTCTTTTACAGATGAGAGACTTGATGTACACAGAGATTAAATAACTTGCCCAAAGTTACACAGTGCGACTGTCAGAGAGCTGAGACTTGAACTGAGGACTTTCTGTCGCCAAAGACCATGATTTTAACTATAAAAGTGAGATAAATACAAGCTAACTTGATTTTTTTTTTAAAAAGCACCATCATATTTTTGGTGAATGCATTTCTTAATATGGCAAAAAAATGGGAGGAAGGATCCTCAAATCAAAGGACTTCCACAGGTAACAAAATTCTTTTTGGAGCTAAGTTCTAAGAAGAACTCTACTTCCCTTGATGCACTAGATTTTGCTTCTTATTCGTAAATGAGAATTTCTGTCATCCTTGTCTTAGTTTGCCCAAGAAGCCCCCTTATGTCAGAAGCAGGAATGTAGGTCTGCAGGGCTATGTGCCTAGGTCTCCATTTCCCCAGTTTCAGTCTTTTGTCTCCATTTATAATCTCCTAGTCATGCATTATTTAACACATGTAAATCTCCTGTAAGCTGCCTCAGATTCTTTGTGGAATGAGACAGGGTTTAAGTATATCAATTCATTAATCAATCATTCAATTAAAAATATAAATTCAAGCTTCCTAGACTCTTAAAGATACAGATGTGGACAGAAAGTGGCATTTGGCAAACACAAAAACATCAACCCAGTTAAGGTCACAGTGCTACACCAGCTGATAAGTATGTTGCAGGCTGGCTATGACAGTCGTGGTAAAGCTGTGTAGGGGCAACCCAGCCCAGGGCTCTGTATACTGTTGGGGATGGCTGCCTGAACACACAGTTTCCCCACTGTAAAAGATAATAGGTTTTCAGACAAGTTGAGACTATAAAAATTACGCTGTTATCACATGTTTTAGGCTGGGTTCTCCAGAGAAGGGAAACCAGTGAAGTGTTTTATATATATACAGAGAGAGAGAGAGATTTATCTCAAGGAAAAGGTTCACCCGGTTGTAGACGCTGATAAGTCCCATGTCCATGGGTCAGGTGTCAGGCTGGAGGCTTCTCCTGACTCAAGTAGCAGCAGGGGCAGACAAATCCAAGATTGGCAGGTAAGATGGCAGGCTTCTAGCTCACAGGCTGCAGAGGCCAGTGATTCCCAAGATGGGGCAAGCAATACAGCAGGCTACTGGCTCAAGTCCCAAGAACCAGTGGTCAGATGACAAGCAGGATGCAAGATCCAGAGCGAGCAAAAACCAGCAAACTTTGCCAGAACACCAACATAAATTGGATGCAGTTTCCATACCTCTGAGGAAAATTCCCTTACAACTGATTGGCTGATCGCATCAGATCACATTACAGAGTGGTTACAGTATATCACAAAATTGAGGATAACTACATCATTACATAACTGCCAAATTACATCATTACATAACTGCCAAACCACTAAGAATCATGGTCCGGCCAAGCTGACACACAGCCCTAACTATCACAGTCCACCCCTTGTCAACTTGGAACCTATGTGTATCTCCTTAGATCATACACAATCTCTAAATGAAGACAATTACAAAGTCATACTTGCATCTAACACGATAAAACTAATGTGTACAACCAAAACTGCACTAGCCCTGTTTACATCTTATATTTTATAAGTGATGAAAAGAAAAATATTAGACACACACATACAAGAAATATGCCTAACAATTACAGTCCTTGTTTCTGCAACTGGTCACGTGGTCGTAAATGGCATTCAGAACTATCTTCTTCCACCACCCATTCCATATTCCCTTTGCCCTCAAAAGCACCTCAGCTAGTTGTGGTTCTTTGCCTGCTGGGGTGACTCAAACCTTTATTCCCAAAGGGTCTGGGCCATTAGTAGTCATGTTGGAATTGGATTGCTGTAGTTTTCCATTGACTTTAATCACAGGGCATGGTAGTACTAAGAGACACCCTAAGGAATCTTCTGCATTCCAGACATATCCTTCTTTACCTCCGTTATATAATATTAATCTGATTTCACCTTGATAATCAGGATTAATCACACCAGCTAATACAGTAACACCCTTCTTTGCCTGTTGATCCAGAGGCATGAGGAGCCCAAAATGGCTGAGGGGCATTCTTAACTTCCAGTTCAGTGGAATCATTATTGTGTCTCCTGGTGGGAGTATTCCTCCCTTTGGAACTAAGACCTCTAGACTTGCAGAGCATAGCGTTGCAGGGACAGGAAGCAAAAATTTTACGAGTGGGTCACTAGGGGTAATAGTGAGTGGTGCCACCCCCATTTCCACCCCTTGATTCCTGGACCCATGAATCCTGGCTATGGAAGAAACAACACCATATACTGGATGCTGGTTTAGAGTAGATACAGCCTCCGGGAGAACACTGCCCCAACCTTGCAAGGTATTGCCACCTAGCTGGCACTGTAGTTGTGTCTTTAGAAGGCCATTCCATCATTCTATCAGGCCAGCTGCTTCAGGATGATGGGGAACATAGTAAGACCAGTGAATTCCATGAGCATGGGCCCATTGCTGCACTTCATTTGCTGTGAAGTGAGTCCCCTGATCTGAGGCGATGCTGTGTGGGATACCATGACAGTGGATAAGGCCTTCTGTGAGTCCATAGATGGTAGCTGTGGTAGAAGCACTGAGTGCAGGAAAGGCAAATCTGTATCCAGAGTGTCTATTCCAGTAAGAACAAAACGCTGCCCTTTCCATGATGAAAGTGGCCCATTGAAATCAACCCACCGCCAGGTTGCTGGCTGATCACCTTGAGGGATGGTGCCACATCGGGGACTCAGTGTTGGTCTCTTCTGCTGGCAGACTGGGCACTCAGCAGTGGCTGTAGCCAAGTTGGCCTTGGTGAGTGGAAATCCATGTTGCTGAGCCCATGCATAACCTCCATCCCTGCCACCATGGCCACTTTGTTCATGAGCCCATTGGGCAATGACAGGAGTGGCTGGGGAAAGAGGATGACTAGTTTCCACAGAACACATCATCCCATCCACTTGATTGTTAAAATCTTCCTCTGCTGAGGTCACCCTTTGGTGAGCATTCACATGAGACACAAATATCTTCACTTCTTTGGCCCATTCAGAGAGGTCTATCCACATACATCTTCCCCATACCTCCTTGTCTCCAATTTTCCAGTCATGTTCCTTCCATGTCACTGACCATCCAGCCAAAACATTAGCCACAGCCCATGAATCAGTATACACTTGCACAACTGACCATTTCTTCTTCCAAAGTGAACAACCAGGTGCACTGCTTGAAGTTCTGCCCATTGGAAGGATTTCCCTTCACTACTGTCCTCCAGGGAGGTCCCAGAAAGGGGCTGCAGTACTGCCACTGTCCACTTTAAACTGGCGCCTGTATATTACGCAGAACCATCTGTAAACTAGTCATGAGTTTCCTCTTCCTCAGGCAAACGATCATAAGGAACTCCCCATGAGGCCACAGGTGCAGACTGGGAGAGGTCAGGCAATGTGATAGGAGTGGAGGCCATGGGCATTTGGGCCACTTCCTTGTGCAACTTACTTGTGCCTTCAGGTCCTGTTCCGGTCTGATCTAGTATATACCACTCCCATTTAATGATGGAGTGCTGCTGTGCACATCCAACTTTATGGTTCTGTGGGTCAGACAACACCCAGTTCATGATGGGCAGCTCAGGCCGCATGGTGACTTGGCGGCCCATGGTTAAGTGTTCAGTCTCTACTAAGGCCCAGTAACAAGCCAAAAGCTGTTTCTCAAAAGGAGAGTAGTTATCTGCAGAGGATGGCGGGGCTTTGCTACAAAATCCCAAGGGTCTGCACTGTGATTCACCAAGAGGAGCCTGACAAAGACCCCAAACAGCATCTCTATCTGCCACTGACACTTCAAGTACTATTGGATCAGCTGGATCACATGGCCCAAGTGGCAAAGCAGCTTGCACGGTAGTCTGAACCTTTTGCAGAGCTTTCCCTTGTTCTGGGACCCACTCAAAACTAGCAGCTTTTCGAGTCACTTGATGAATAGGTCGGAGTAGCACACCCAAACGAGGGTTATGTTTCCTCCAAAATCCAAAGAGGCCCACCAGGTGTTGTGTCTTTTTAGTTGTGGGAGGGGCCAGATGCGATAACATATCCTTCACTTTAGAAGGAATATCATGACATGCCCCACACCACTGGACCCCTAGAAATTTAGCTGAGGTGGAAGGCACCTGAATTTTTGTCGGATTAATTTCCCACCCTCTAGCATGCAAATGTTTTACCAATAAGTCCAAAGTCATTGACACTTCTTCCTTACTAGGTCCAATCAGCATAATGTCATCAATGTAATGGACAAGATGAATCCCAAGATTGGCAAGCTATATGGCAGACTGCTGGCTCAAGTCCCAAGAACCGGAGGTCAGATTATGATGAGCCAGATGCAGGATCCAGAATGAGCACAAGCCAGCGAGTTTTGGCAGAATGTCCACATATGTTGGATGCAGGCCACACCCCTGAAGAAACTCTCCATACAACTGACGGATCACATCAGATCACATTATGGAGGTGATTACATTATATCACAAAATGGAGGATGACAGCATCATTATATGACTGTGCAATTACATTATTACTTAATGCTAAAGCACTGAAACTCATGGCCCAGCCAAGTTGTCGCATAACCTTAACCATCACGTCCCACCAAGTGCTTGCTGGAGACAGACCCGGATCTCCCATCTCTCCAGATACCCATCATTGTATTTGCCACAGAAAAGCTCCCCACAAATTCTTGATGAATCAAAGAAAAGTTTACCAAGTACCTCCTGTGTTCTAGGCTCTGTGGAGGGCCCCAGGGAGGTCCCAATGAACAAACTGAGCCCATGTTCTCGGGTGCTTTCCAAGCTACTGGGGGACCAGGCACGTAACTGCTATGAGGCAGAACAGTAGATCCTATAATAGGGATGGTTATCAAGTTCCACGGATCCCTAGAAATAAGAGCCTGGAGCCAAAGCCAGAAGGGCTTTGGATGCCATCTTAATGTTTATGAGTTCTGGATGAGGGAGACATGCAACCTGAAGATATATTCACTGAAAAGTAAAGGCTCAAGTTTGTGTTTCAGGTGCTCAGACCATGGGCCTCAGAATGGAAAGGAGGAGACAGAATTGGAAATAGATGTGACAGGAACTTGGGTGACTGGGCGGAAGTGAAAACGGAGCTTGAGGGAAAGATAGCTCTTGCTGGTGCACTGAAGAGGCTGAGGAGTTCGATTAAAACACGCAGAGGTTAAGGTCCCTGTGGGATCTTCAGGTCTTGATGGGCAAGAATAGAAATTTGAGTTGGGAACTCTGCACCAAGATCAGGACTGAGCATTTTCCTGTCAGCAGCAAATGGAGGTGCATGGAGGCCATATCACCCATCGAGAAGCTGCAGACAGCAAGGATGATGGGGATGGAAACTTCCTGAGAAAAAGCTCAAAGAGAAAGAACAGAGTGTAGAAGAGAGAGAGTGAGTGGGGGCCATGAGAGGAGGGAGACTCAGGAGGCACTGGTTAGCAATTTCTAGTACTTCAGAGAAGTTGCTGAAATAATGGAAAAGTTTTGATTTGAAATTGGACGTTTGTTTTGCTTTTAACCCCTGTTATAAGGGGACTATTATTTTGGTTTAAAGAAAGAAGTTTGTAAGTAAGCGATATATTCTTCATAATATTTTAATATAAAATGCACAAGTGAGTAGATTGATTGTTACATTGCAATTGTAGAAAAACCTTAGCTAGTTGATTGCAAAGTATCAAGTGTTTGGTGGAGTGATCCGCACCTGTAGACCACACCTTGGATATATATACTCACCTATTTTGATAATTGGATCACCCAAATGGCAACAACAAGACCACCTGTGGAGAATCCCACACAGCAATAAATAGTTGTATTCAGTGGTTACATGCAACTGGGAGACCCTGACAATATCTGAAGGTGCTTCTATTCCTCCACCTTCTCATTAGCTGCAACTGTTAAACAGCCTTACCTTCTGATTGCCTATAAAACGTTGAATCACTGCCCGAAATGCTTTCTTCATTTTCCTGGTTTGCCTCAAAAAAGTTTCCTCCTAAAGAAAAGACAGAGAGAAGGGAAGAGAAAGTGAATCTCAAAGTTCTTCAGTGAGCACTGTGCACTGTGTCACTGAATTGACAAATCATTATCTACCTAGACTGAGTCAGCCTTGCAAATAGAGCTCAGGAATCACTGGGTCCCACAGTAATGATACAGCTTTTGACCTGTCACTTTCTTCCTCTCACAGGGGCCCTTGCAGTAGCGTTGCCCCCACCTCCAACCTTCTTTCAATACCTTCTCTGGAGGCAATATGGAGTCAAAGGCAGAACAAGGGACTGACGGCTGATGACGCGGGTTCAATTCCAAGACCTGCAAATTATGACTTATGTGACCTTGAGCAAGCTACTCAACCTTTCTGAGTCTCAGTTCCCTTACTAGAAAAACAGGAAAAACAACAGAACTCTCTTCTGAAGTGTGATGGGACTTTGTGTGTCTGGTGTTTAGCTACTGCTCATGGCATCAATGTAAACATTTGTCTTTAGCTAATGATTTACTGTCACCACTCCCTTCCACAGAAGACAGTCCATGTAAAATGAACCCAGAGGGAGGCAAGGTAAGTCATGGTATTTGATCTTTAAAGGCCCATGGCTCTTCTCTGGTCTCTTTCAGATTAAACATACAATCCTGATCTTAGTTCCAGGCCTGGGAAGAGCAGTCAGTTAAGCAAAAATAGCTTTAGGGTCTTTTTAAATTGTGGATTTTTACTATCTCTGTTTGCACTTAATTCATCAAATGACATCCTTGAAGGTGGGGATGGTGGCTTTAAAAAAAAAAAAATCGTTGTATTCCAAGTGCCCGAGATAGTGCCTAGTCAGAGCATGTAGCTCAAAAAAATTTACTGAATTACATGCTGGTTAAATACTATTTGACAGAACCCAGAAGATAAACATGGAGCTATGTGTCTTAGCCCAAACAGGGATGCTTGCTGTGATGCCAAGTCAAATTCAGCAACAGGCCTTCAGTACATGTAACATACCCTGTGCTTTCTTGTAAGGGCTGTCATGGGGCTCCCACGTGGGAACTCTCAAGGTATTTGTTGTAGGTATTTGTAGAGGGTTCAGTACAATGCTGCATTCATGAAATAAGCTGTTGATTTGGTAATTCCACAGTAATTCAGCCTCCTCAGTGCACCAGCAAGAGCTATCTTTCCCTCAAACTCCCTTCTCACTTCCACCCAGTCACCCAAGTTCCTATCACATCTGTTTCCAACTCTCTCTCCTCCTTTACGTTCTGAGGTTCATGGTCTGAGCACCTCCGCCCACTACTGCCCTGTTTTAATCTCAGGGATCATCTACCTGTTCTTCTGCCCTTCAGTCATTCAGCCTACTGATCCTCCCTTCACAATCCCAGCCTTGTGGCTGGGCTGCAGAAAGGAGAAGCACAGAAGGAAATGGCCCTGGAGACACGGACACACAGGTCATCATGGCCAAATCAGCATCTGGATCTTTATCCATCTACCATGTGAAGCCATTAAAAGTTTCACAGAGGTGATCTGGTCAGATTTGTGCTTCTACGTGTGTATGCTGACTGATGTAGGGAGAACAGCCTGGAAGGGGGAGAGGTGGGTGTCAGGTGAGGAGGGGCAGGAGATGAAGGTGGGAGTGCAGCCTGCTTTCTGGAATTTACTTGTGATGGGACAGAGAATGGCACGGTGATGGGTGGAGAGAAACATGTGTGGGAGGAATTTGGGCCTGTTTATAAATCACTAGGAAGGAACCAGTAACAGAGGGCTGAACAAGCAAGAAGGAAGTGACCTTGAGACCTTTCTGGAAGGTGGACAGGGATTAGATGCAAAGAGCAAGTGGAGGGGCAGGCAACAGAGTTGGGGGCAGTGCCTCCACTGTGGCAGCGCCAAGCTGCTGAATGGCCACATACAGAGCTAGGCTTGTACGTCCGCAAGGAGGAAGGCGAGGAAATCCCTGCATGGAGTACTCTATCTGTCCTGTGAAGGAGGAAGTCAGGTCATCTGCTGAGAGAATGGGGAGGGGTAGCGAGGAATGTGAGGAGGGTGGAGAAGTTCTGGGAAAAAAAAAGGTCTGGGTACTGAGCTGACCAGAGGAAAAGCTCTGGTTTTGCATGACTTCCGTGTTTTCGGTCCAGCACCTTCCTCTGTTCTTTAAATTTATAGGTGAGGGCTTCAGGGTCATTTGGGATGACGTGATTTTGCCAAGGGCAGAGAAAGCAATTGAATTGTTCTGGAAAGCACTAGGGCAGTAGCCAGACATCAAGTCACTATTGTTCATGAGCTGAAAGAACCTCTGATTTCAGGTGGCTCAGTATTTTCAAACGATTATACTTGGCAAACTCCAGATGAGAGACCTTTTCAAGAATTATGTCAAAAATACGTATGTGGTGATAATAAATAAAAGTAGGGTTTATTTTTCTCATTTACCCAATAATAAACAAAAACATACATGATTTATCCAAATGTCCAGAGATTCAGTATACTAATTACAGCTACTTTGACCTTCTCACGTAGTGCTTCTTTTTAGAATAAATGTTAAAATTGTTATGCCGGGTCTGTCAGATAAGCCAGTTGAGCACTCATTACCCTCTGACAAGATACAGCAGCCAAGCTCTTAACCACTGCGTCACTAGGGCTCCAACAAGATATTATGCGCAAATTTATTTAGTTATTTATCTGACATCACTGGAATGCCGGCTCTGAGACAGCAGAGGCTTGCCTATCTTGTCACCGTGGTGTCCCCGACTCTTAAACCAAGTGGGCACATAGTAGGTGTTCAATAAATGCTTACTGAAGGAACAGATAAGTCTTAGGTATAGCTGATAAAGCTAATGGGTCTCATTTTCGGTCTAACTCGTCCATCTGATACGAGCTGCAGGAGAAGGAGTAAGGCTGGTTTGGGAGGGCTCAGGGGGACTGACAGCAATGCCAGCCGTGCAGGTGATGACTGACCCATAGGATTCTAGGAACTAAATAAATTTTCAATGGACTGAAGGTTTTTATGGCAACTACACTGGTCCGTGCAGCGGAGGTGTTTTGTAGGTGAAAGGAGTCTAACACAGAGGGTCCTGGAACACAGCCCATGCCTGCCCACTGTAGATGTTGCATATTATGTTTTGACAATCAAAATTCTAAAAATAAGATCCCTTAGTTGGAGCTGATGAGGGCAGTGGTGGTTCAGAGGTAGAATTCTCACCGTCTGTGCGTGAGACCCGGGTTCAGTTCCCGACTAATGCGCCTCGTGCACATCCAACACCTGTCAGTCAGTGGAGGCTTGAGTGTTGCTATGATGTAGACCAGGTTTCAACAGAGCTGCTAGACTAAGACACACTAGAGAGAAAGGCCTGGCAATCTGCTTCTGAAAATCAGCCAGTGAAAACCCCATGGATCACAATGGCCCAATGCGTAAATGATTGTGGCAATGGCACAGGACCGGGCAGTGTTTTGTCCTGTTGTGTAAGGGGTCCTCGTGACTTGATGACCCCCATGCCGACTTGATGACAGCTCATAACAACAACAACAGCTGGAGCTGATGATGGAACCGTCTTATTCAGAACTCTGCTGAATAATTATAGGAAAGTTCTAGCTGAGGTTCTCAGCCTTGGCTGTACCTTCATATAATCCATGGAGATTAAAAAGTATCTATACTGGGCCCCAGAAGTAACTGGTTAGGGGTAGAGGATGGTCTTTGGCACTGGAGTTTTTTCAAAGGTCTCCAGGTGATTCTAACGTGCAGTCAGGACTGAGGATGACAGGTGGCAATCATGAAAAGGATGTTAGATGGTTAGGTACAACTAACACATCTCCTCAGTCACCTAACACAACGGGAGACCATTTAAGCACCGAACATTTATCCACACTTGATGTGTAACTAAATCTCCTAGGTGATTTGTAGAACGGATTTCACTGTTTTATGATTACAGCTTTACACGTTTGAGTACCAACTCAAAAACTGTCTCCTGTCTGCTTGTCTTCAAGTTTATCCACAGGAAATTTTAGTTCAAATGGAGATCATATTAAAATCATGTTTTAATGGATATGAATATTTTATGAAGTGTTTTGGTACCCATAAAATGCTCTTCAGATCAAACTAATACAACACTGAGACCTAAGCTGTGCCAGCCTTGAGCTTTGGGAACAGAGACGAGGAAGTCCTCCCCCCCATCTCACGGTCCCGCGGGATGGCAGCTTTGTAAACCATCACCTGAATGCAACGTGGTAAGTGCTGTGACTGAGGCTCGGAGGAAAGCCGTGGGGCATCACAGAGCACACTGCACCTAAATCGGCTTCAGTCACGGTAGATACTTATTTTGAGCAATCGAGTCTCCTTTGAAACTGACACAAATTTCAAAGCCCTAAGCTGGTCCCCTTGGGATTCAGGTCTGCCTTCTCCGCCGGTGGGGCCTTAGGGAGAAAGCGGGAGAACCTGGAATTGTGTTCTGTTCTGAGGGGTTCGCCACATGTGTTTGCTTTTTTCCTCAATTTGGATTAAGTGGCAGAGGACTGAATTTGGTGACATTTAAAGGGGTACATGAAGCAAACCCAAAGATGTCCAACAGAGGAAAGAATGGGGTACAAATGAGTGAGTCACTTTCACTCTGGAACCTTCTTGGGGTATCTCCTTGGGTTGAAAAACTATTGCTAACAGCATTATTTCTAAGCTTTATTTCTTTTTAGACTCCATTCCTAGAGAATTTCTTTTTCAGAAAACTCAGTAAGAAAAGATAAAACCAATAACGGAAACCTTCAGCCATGCTCTCTTAGCCATAGACTTCCTGAGTAGTTTGAAAGAGAGATTCTAACAACTACCACAAAAGGCACTAACGAGTCTCTCTGGTTAATGTTTCCCTTCTATTTCCCCCTTGTCTAAGTGGCTGGAATATTTTTAGATAAGACACAACCAAAGACTTTATTGAGAATACAGCAATGTAAAGTGATGACGGTGACAAAATTCCAGATGAGATGGCAGAGATTTTCCTTTCTTCCGTTTCTTGTGGATAAAAAGCATTTACCTGTGTCAGCAAAGTGATGAAAAAAATCTGCCTCTAGGCAGAACAAACAGCCATACTGGAGGACATGCTGTTCCTATTCTGACAAATACATCTTTCTAGAACTCAATATAATTTCTCATTTTAATTAACTAGGTTGTCTTAACTGTATAAAAGCAGTAGAGGTCAAATTCATCCTTCAAGCTACCTGGGAGGAAGCCGACAATCTTCTAACTCTCCCACTACATCGAATTCTGGGCCTGGTAAGAACAGGATTTTGGAGTAGGTAGAAAGTGGTGTTGGAGGGGGAAACATATCCTATGAGTGGAGCCAAATGAAGATGACTTTCATGTGTTTAATTGTTAGGGGATGATGATCAAGAATCTTTAATTTCTAGGTTGTTGTTGTCAGGTGCCGTTGAGTTGGTACTGACTCACAGCAACCCCATGTGATAGAGTAGAACTACCCCATAGAGTTTTCTAGGCTGCAGTCTTTATGGGAGCAGATCACCAGGTCTTTCTCCTGAGGAACTGCTGGATGAGTTTGAACCTCCAATCTTTTCATTAGCAGCTGAGTGCTTTAACCATTGTGCCACCAGGGCTCCTTAATTTCCAGGTGATTAGAATTAAAATGTTCATAATCTTCGGAGAATATTTTGGTCCTCTCAGCTCCTAACATATCAGCCCTAACCAAGTGAGGTGTTGGAAGGAAGAGTCCAAACTTAACAGAGTGTATGGCATCTGTTCTTCTATTTCTGCTCCTCACTAGAGTCAGAGAGTTAAGCCATTTTTTTTTTTTCCTGTCCCAGGTGAGTGTGCCCTAGTGTACAGGGCCTCGAAGTCAGGGCTTCTACCCCATCAGCCCACCAAAGACCCCCACAGCAGCAGGCAGTCAGAGTACCTAGAATGTCGAAGCATGCTCCACTCTCTAGCTGGTGTTTCCTGTACAAATTCTTCAGGACCTTGGCACTGCCAAAGCGTTTGAAGCGGCTCTTCACGTTATTGTAGAACCATTCCAGAGACTGGGTCTTTAGAAGCCTGAAGAAAACAGAGAAGTAGAAAACAAATCAAAAAAGCCCTTAAAAAGAGTAACTGATGGATTGCAAAAGTGACTACAACACTTTGCAGCAACTTCTCCCATGAAGAGGTGGAGTTTATTTCCCCATCCCTTGAACAGGGGCTGGCCTTGGGTCTTGCTCTAACCACAGAAAATGGCAGAAGTGATGCTCTGTGAGACCTGAGCCTGGGCATCAAGAGATCTTACAGCTTCTTCTCTTGCTGTACTTGGGAATCTACAACCCATCACCATGTGAAGAAGCCCAGGCTAGCCTGCTGGATGATGAGAGACACTTGGCCCAATTAGTCCTATTTCCCCAGCCAACAGTCAGCCAACAGTCAGCCAACCACAAGAAATGTGAGTGAGGATATCAACTACCAGTTGACTGCAGACACGTGAGTGACCCCAGCCAAGACCAGCAGTGGAACCATCTAGCTGAATCCAGCCCAAAGAGCATGATCCACAAACTGCAAGCTAGTAAGTGGTTGCCACTTTAAGCCACCAAGTTTTGGGGTGGATTATTATACAGCAAAAGCTAACTGATAAAGCAATTTAATAGCAGTCTTTATACATGACACCCTTAATCTGCTAGCAACATTTCTATTTCAGCCTGGGAAAATAAAAAGCATAAGAGAGACAATGGACTTCAAGGCAAAGTTCGTCAGCCCCAATTCAGCAAAATTCGCTTCCTCATTCAGTATGAAGCACTGTGGAAAAGCAATTCCTAGTCAGTGCTATAATAGTCAGGAAAAAAACATTGACAAGAGTGTTCCCTTTTATGCCTGACAAGAGCGTATTTATAAAGCCATTTTAAGAATAGTTTTTGTTGTTATTTTTTATTATGAATGTAATAATACATACTCATTTTAGAAAATTCAGAAAAGAAAAATGAATATAAATGCTTCCAATTCAATGGTAGGATACACACACATTTAGCTGCTCTCCCTTCCCAGATCACAGTGAAATGCGAGAAGACAATCAAAGAGGAAGAAATCTATAAAAATTAAGAAAGAGATGAGAGCAGAATCAGAGATTTTGACAAGTTTCTGGAAAACGGAAAGTAAATGATAGCACAAAGGTATCAGGGAGAAAGTGCTCCTTCAAAACAGGCAGAAGCACTGGGACTCTTCTGACTGAAAGGTTCAATTTGGATTTGGTTGGCACAGAGAGCAGGACTGGATTATGAGATAATATTCAGAAAACCAATTAAATGGTTGAGTAGACAAAGGGTGGCTCGAGAAGACAAAGTATTACAATGAAATGTGCAAAGACCTAGAGATAGAAAACAAAAAGGGAAGAACATGCTTGGCATTTCACAAGCTGAAAGAATTGAAGAAAAAATTCAAGCTTTGAATTGCAATACTGAAGGATTCTATAGGCAGAATATTGAACAACACAGGAAGTACCAAAAGAAAATGGAAGGAATACACAGCATCACTGTACCAAAAAGAACTGGTCGATGTTCAACCATTTCAGGAGGTAGCACATGATCAAGAACCAATGGTACCGAAAGAAGAAGTCCAAGCTACACTGAAGACATTGGTGAACAACCAGGCTCCAGGAATTGATGGAATACCAATTGAGATATTTCAACAAATGGATGCAGTGCTGGAGGTGCTCACTCGTCTATGCCAAGAAATTTGGCAGACAGCTACCTGGCCAACTGACTGGAAGAGCACACTTGTGCTCATTCCAAAAAAGGTGATCCAACAGAATGCGGAAATTATCAAACAGTATCATTAATATCACACTCAAGTAAAATTTTGCTGAAGATCATTAAAAAGCAGTTTCAGCAGCACATCAACAGGGAACTACCAGAAATTCAAGCCAGATTCAGAAGAGGATGGGGAACGAGGGGATACCATTGCTGATGTCATATGGATCTTGGCTAAAGGCAGAGAATACCACAGAGATGTTTACCTGTGTTTTATTAACTGTGCGAAGGCATTGGACTATGTGGAACATAACAAATTATGGATAACATTGAGAAGAATGTGAATTCCAGAACACTTAACTGTGCTCATGAGGAACCTGTACATAGACCATGAGGCAGTCATTTGAACACAACCAGGGGATACTGCGTGGTTTAAAATCAGGAAAGGTATGTGTCAGGGTTGTATCCTTTCACCGTACTTATACAATCAGTATGCTGAGCAAATAATCTGAGAAGCTGGACTGAGAAGCAGCATCAGGATTGGAGGAAGACTCGTTAACAGCCTGCAACAGGTAAATGACAGAACCTTGCCTGAGGAAAGTGAAGATGACTTGAAGCACTTACTGATGAAGATCAAAGACCACAGCCTTCAGTATGGATTACACCTCAACATAAACAAAACAAAAATCCTCACAACCGGATCAATAAGCAATATCATGATAAACGGAGAAAAGATTGAAGTTGTCAAGGATTTCATTTTACTTGGATCCACAATCAATGCCCAGGGAAGCATCAGTCAAGAAATCAAACAATGTATCACACTGGGCAAATTTGCTACAAAAGACCTCTTCAAAGTGTTAAAAAGCAAAGATGTCACTTTGAGGACTAAGGTGCACCTGACCCAAGCCATGGTATTTTCAGTTGCCTCATACGCATGCAAAGGCTAGACAATGAATAAGGAAGACCAAAGAAGAATTGATACCTTTGAATTATGGTGTTGGAGAAAAATATTGAACATACCATGGACTGCCAGAAGAAGGAACAAATCTGTCTTGGAAGAAGTACAGCCAGAATGATCCTTAGAAGCAAGGATGGAGAGACTTCATCTCACATACTTTGGACATGTTATCAGGAAGGACCCGTCTCTGGAGAATAACATCATGCTTGGTAAAGTAGAGGGTCAGTGAAAGAGAGGAAGACCCTCAAGGAGATGGACTGACACAGTGGCTGCAACAATGGGCTCTAGCATAAGGATTGTGAGGATAGTGCAGGACCAGGCAGTGTTTTGTTCTGTTGTACATAGAGTCGCTGTGAGTCAGAACCAACTTGGCAGCACCTAACGACAAAGATGACAGTCGGGCCTCCTGGCCCCCAACGTTATTCCCAAACAAATGGGCAATTGGTTCAAGAATAATTTGTCCTAGGTCAAAACCAGAAATCAGTTCTCTAATGAAATTGAACAATCTACTTGAGATGGACTAGGACTTCAATATGGGGTTAACAACTTGCAGTAAACTCTTCACTGTTCGGTATTGGGGAAGCCTATATGCGTTTGCCCAACAGATCCCATCCATGTACCCCAAAACAAAGCCTACCAGTTGCCTGACTGGCCCACAAACTTGGAGATCTCAGTCATCCTTCGCTCCCCTTTCAAAGGAGAGGTCTACTGGGAATACTAACCTACTCACTGGAATTACTAACCTACTCAATGGCAGAGTTCTATACTGATCACATTTATTAATCAATCAAGTCCTTTGTTTAAAAAAATATGTATGGACAGCCTGGGATCACCACCGTTTGAAACAATCCAGTGGCATGAGAAAGAGAGACCAAGATAAACTAACAGTGATAAAAATGGAGGAAATAAAGATAATCTAGGGTACCAATGAAAAGAGCTGAAACATTTCTAATCAATACCAATAGAGTGATTTGAGACGATATTGCATCCATACACCAAGGCTAGGGTGATGTGAAAAATAAGTAATCAGATGACAAGTAACAGTATTTGGAAACAGAAAACACGATTGATGAAAAAATTTTAATAGAAGATAAAAACTTAAAACTAATGTAAACTTTCCAGAATGTAGAATAAAAAGTCAAAAAGGTGGGATAGATGAGAGAAAAGAGACATGCCTCCTCAATCCAGGAGGTTCGCCATCTAGCAAGATTGCAAAAAGAGAAAATGGAGGAGAGGAAAAAAATTCAAAGACATAACAGAAGAAAATTGTCCCAGGCTAAGAAAAGTAAAAGTGTTTAGGCTAAAAAGGTCTAGAGATTGCCAAGTAGAATATATTAAAAATAAAACAAAGTAAAGCAGACAAACCTAACTAGATACATTCTCAAGAAAACTAAGATCCTCAAAGATAAGGAGAACTTAGTGATCTCCAGACAGAAAAAAAAAAAAGGTATTTTGAAGGGACAAAACAGTAATGGCATTAAAAATTTTTAATCAGTAACAACAAATGTCAGAAGACAGCAGAGCAAGGATATTCAAATCCCAGAGAAGAAACAACATGAAATTAGAATTCTATATTCAGCCAAACTGTCATCAGAGAAGAGCAAAATAAAGATACTTTCAGACATGTAAGGTTTCAGAAAGTAGATATGCATTCTGAAAAAAAAAAAAAATCAGAATTCTTAAGGTGTATTTAAGAACCAAGAAGCCATCCAAGAAGAGGAAATTATGAGACTGACTCCAGAAAGAAGATAATTGGCCCAGGAGTAGAATGGAGAGAAGTACCAGAGGACAGCTGTGCAGCAGATCTAGAAAGAAGGAAGCCCAAATGGGCTATTCAATAAATATAAGAAGCTACATGAAGAAAGAGAAATGGGGAAGAAGGCAGCACCTCTTCCTTTTATCGATAAAAATAAAGATAATTAGAAACTCCAGGAAAAATAAAAACAAAAATCAGCTCAAGAAAGTTATGACCTAAATATGAGGCAAATTAAAAGTTGTAAGACCTGGTCGACTAATGGAGTGGAAGAAGGGAGACAGTGGTCCACCCTTCCTCCAGGAGCACAGGCGTCATCACCAAGGATTGCATTTCCTGCTTTCTATAGATTTCACCTCATCATTTTGGCCTATAGCAAAAAATATTTATATAATTAAAATACTGTTTATTTTTAAGACCCTATTTATAGACAAAGAACCTTCATTATCAAGACATTTACATTTTTTTGCTGAAAGCAAAATTAAAAGTCATAGAATAGCTTGATAGAAGCCTGGATGTAGAGAGAGGGAGGAATGATGAGGGTTATTCAAAGATGCTGATTTCCTCATCGTACAGAATGGAGTCAGGACAGACTGCCCAAAGTATATGGATCAGGAATGGTGGTTTAAACATGTTATTTAAAGTCGTAGACATCACCAGTGTATAATAACGATTTCAGTAAACTTTGAGGGGAAGGGAAAAAGGTAGGAAGAAAGCTGAGCTATTCTTCAAAGTCTAAAGTTGACAAATCAAGAAACGGCAAGATAAACATATTATTTAGAATTATAGGGGTAACCCCAGAAATGTTAAAAGGTGGTTTCCTGGGGGGCTAGGAGTTGGTAGGGGGGTGAGAGCATAAGACCCTTTTAATCTAGTATCATTTTATATTATTTGAATTTCTTTTAACCAAATGCATGAATTGTTGTAAAGCACTAAAATAAAACCAACAAAAGAGGGTTAAAAAAAAAAAAAAAAAATCACCCGAAGTTCCACCATTGGAACTTGACATTTAATGAGTGTTCTTCCAGACTTCTAGGCAGGGTGATCCCTAACCAGCCTGTTGAGCCACTTTGAAGAAGTCCCCAGGGCCAGTGCTGCTCTGAGAGGTCATGTTTTTCAAGAGAGAGGATGCTCTCCCCCTTCCTATAAAGTGGTTCAGTGGACAAAGGCTGTGGGACAGGCCAGCAGCCACCTGGAGCGGCCAGGAAGCAGTGATGGTGGCAGTGGGTAAGTGCCCTTCCCAAATGGTTAGTGGCTTCAGTGAAGAGTAGAAGCCATGAATGGGCTTGTTTCTGAGTACATGAGTGACTTCCAGTACACGTAACACACCCTAGCTTTTAAAAACGTGTGATAACCCTGGCTTTGATCTCCCTCTTCTCTCTGCCTGTAACACTTACCCCAATAGCTTGATGGCTCCATCCGTCACTGTACTCAGGTCTGTGCACATATCACCCCTTTGGAAGGACCTCCCCGACCACCCCTGCTAAACCACCACCACCACACCCCACATTTTCTATCCTCTCACTCTGGTTTTCTCTCCCCATATTTCTATAGAGTACTTTCCTGTAAAAAACCAAACCAAACCCATTGCCGTTGAGTTGACTGTAACTCATAGTGACCCCAGAAGACAGAGTAGAGCTGCCCCATAAGGTTTCCAAGGCTGTAAATCTTTACGGAAGCAGACTGCCACATCTTTCTCCCTTGGAGCAGCTGGTGGGCTTGAACTGCCAACCATCCCATTAGCAGCTGAGCACTTAACACTGTGCCACTAGGGCTCTTGATGTTTAATTATATATTATTACATAGACTCTAATTATATACTATTATATATAATTTAACTATATATTATCAATGATTTAGATAATCATTATATTTATGCTATATATTTTATATAGATAAAAAACAATTATTAATTTGTTCAGTATCTATTTCCCCTTCCCCAGTAGTAATTAAGGTCAGGGAAGACCGGTTTTTTTTTTTCCCACTCCTGCATCCCATGTGTCTAAATGAGTGCAGCGCACATAGTAGACATTAAAATCAGGTAAGCGATGGAAAAGCACTGTTTAATAATTTGCTTTCCTCATGTAATATTCATGAGTGACTTTAATGCTGTGAAATATTCTTCCCATAGGCCCAGAATTCTCCATAACATGAATGCAGCATGCTTTTCTAACTGATGTCCTATCATTGGACATTGGATTTTTTCCATTTCTTTTGCTATTAAAAACAATTCTGTGATGCATATGTTCGCAGCTAAATGATTTGGTATATCCAGGATTGTAGCTTTTTGACACAGAATTGTTGGGTTCAAGGATGTCAGTCCTTCAGAAAATCTGTACCAATTTGCAGTCCCCACCAGTGGTATGAGATTCTAAAGCTTTGTCAAAAGGGCCTCGCACTGAAGAAGCTTCCACCCCCACCCCGGAAGAAGTGGCCAATTGCTCCTTGGCCAAGTCTACTTTTAGACCCCAAATGAAGGTCAAGAAGGAAGATAACAGGGAGAAGGTAAGCAATGCCTCATTCCCTTTGGTTTGGTAGATGGAATTTAGAGGCTTATCCTTCTCAATGAGGGAGAAAAGCAGCTATAAAACAAAATGTACAAAACGCATTATCCCTGTGATATAAAAAAATTGCATTATCTAACCAGTATCACTACTATTTCAGGAGCCCTGGTGGCATAATGGTTGAACTTTGGGTTGCTGACTGAAAAGCTGGCAGTTCAAACCCACCAGCTGGTCCATGAGAGGAAGATGTGGCAGTCTGCTTCCGTAAAGATTCCAGCCTTGGAAACCCAATGGGGCATTTCTACTCCGTCCTATAGGGCCACTATGAGTCAGAATCAACTTGACGGCAGCGGGTTTTTTTTGGATCACTACTATTAACAAAAATACACGACAGTTCTTTTACTGCTTGCTTTCTTAGGCACTGTGCTGAAAGCTTTACTTGAATTACCTTAATTCTCATTGGATATAGAGCAGTAGGTAAGAGCATGGGTTTTTTGGGGGACTATTTAAGCCCCGCCCCTGGCATTTACCACTTGTGTGGTTTTGATCATATTACTTAATCCCTCTAAGCCTCCATTTTTCATCTATAAAATGGGGATGATGACAGTTAACTATGTAAGGGCTCAATAATTTCTCCTAACAACTCTACAATGACAAGTCCCATTTTTACAGATGAGTGAAGTGAGCTGTAGTCAGATTGAGTGCCTCGTCCAAAGGACAAAGTGCTTGAGCAGGATTCAAAGACAGGAGTTTCCAGCTGTGCACGAGAGCAGGAGAGATGGGCGCCCAGCCTGGACATCTATCAGCTCTCCTCAGTGTATCTTCCTATACTGGTTTAATTTATTACAATATGCATATGTCATTTTTTAAAATAAAAAAATTATAAAGCTACTTTCAGAATTTAGAAGACCATATGTTTATGCAAATAACACATGCATTATACGTTTTTTGCTAACTGTGCAACCCCCTTGTGCATTCTTCTCCTACGCAGGCTATGGGTGTTATATGTGTGGGTGTGTTATTTATGTGAGCACATTATTTGAAAAAGGACAGTAATATAGGACAGTAATATAGCAGAAAAAAAATACAGAAGAACTTGTCCTTAGGAATCATAACCTCTGGGAATAAAGATTTAGTTGAATCTTTAACAGCACAACAGAAATTCAAATCCAGAAAAGAAGCTGGTGGTTTGAACCTACCCAGTGGTGCAGCGGTAGAAAGGCCTGGTGATCTGCTTCCATAAAGATTACAGCCAAGAAAACCCTATGGAGCTCATTTCTACTCTGTCACACATGGGATCACTATGACTTCTGACAAAAGGACACTTATTTTCCTTTTGGGGCCCTCCCCCGCCAGCTTAGTCTATATGATTCTGGGAGGGCTGGCCCCATCCCCTGGCCTCAGTGGTGGTGGGGTGTCAAATGACTCTGACCTACCAATCAGGGCCCAGGTAGGGGCTTTTACTGGAGCTCTTGGAAAGAGGTGCTCTCCTTCTGCTGGGCTGACTCCAAAGAGTCATCACTTGGGGGATATCCCAGGTTTGCTGAACAAAGCAGATCTCACAGTGGGAAGGGATAGACCACTAGTGCTATACTTTGAACATCTGGATTTACTCACGCTTGAAGTCAACCCTTGGACTTTTCCGTTAACTGGTTTCTATACCTGCAACCAAGAGTCCTAACAATGTTTTCTAAGGTCTAGATAGGCCTAAAAGTCTCCAAGTACATCATTGGATGAGGTCTCCACTCACCGGTTAAACCCAAATTCTATGGAGTTCAGAAGATTTTTAATGAACACTAAACTAGAATGCTGCTTTGCTCAAGTCACTGAGGGGAATCACGGCAGCGTCGTAGAGGTAGGAAGGGGGCACTGAATCCTTGGGGAACGACCGGCAAAACCACAGCCCAATTTGGAGAGCTGAAAACTATTCCCTGAAAAGTGATGTTTTAGATTATATTTTGAATTAGAGTTAACGTGGAGAGCTTTTCTGGAAGCCCCAGGGAAGGCTCAGCCATGATTACCTTCATTTGCTATTGCTTTTATTTCACTTATTTTAAAATTCATGGCTCAGAGGAAGCTTAAAGGGCATGTGTGGTGCTTGGGGAGAGGGGCGAGGGCTGTGAGGATGCCGGCACTGTGGTGTACTGGCTGATGGCGTTGGGGGCTCCCCTGACCCACCCTTGGCTCTCTAGCTTCCAACTGAACGTGCATGACTTCAGGCAAGAGCAGGGGACAAGACAGAGCCTTTGTATCAACATTCTATTGGGACAGACAGCATAGTAGAATCGTGCATCTGCACATGGGTTCATTCATTCGCTCACTCATTCATTTCTTCATTCCCTCACTATTTACTGAGTGCCCACTATCTGCCAGGCACTGGGCTAAGGATTTATAGTGGGTGACAAAACAGAAGAAACCCCTGTCCTACAGCGCCAACAGACCAATCTCTCCAAAGCAGGCCAGATGGGTCATGAGGTGCAATCAAAAGCCAAGCCAACAGCATCTTGGAAACGGTGGGCAGTCTGCGTCCCCCAGACCTTGGGTTCTGGATCATTCCCATGGACACGTGAGGAATCAGAACCAGCCTGCTTGTCAGTCTCAGGCGTTTTCTTTGTTTGTATTCAACAAAATGCCTTTTTTAATCTTAACAATATATTATGGATGTCCTTTCACATTAATTAGCAAGTACAGATTTTCCTCATTACTTTTTTTTCAAACAATATTCTTTTTTTTTTAATTGTACTTTAGATGAAGCTTTACAGAACAAACTAGTTTCTCATTAAACAGTTACTACACATATTGTTTTACGACATTGGGTGACAACCCCACAACATGTCAACACTCTCCCTCCTCAAACTTGGGTTCCCTATTACCAGCTTTCCTGTCCCCTCCTGCCTTCTAGTCCTTGTCCCTGGCTGTTGTGCCCCAATAGTCTTGTTTTGTTTTATGGGACTGTCTAATCTTTGGATGAAGGGTGAACCTTGGGAGTGACTTCATTACTGAGCTAAAAGTGTGTCTGGGGGCCATACCTTCGGGGTTTCTTCAGTCTCTGTCAGGCCAGTAACTCTGGTCTTTTTTTGTGAGTTAGAATTCTGTTCTACATCCTTCTCCAGGTCTGTCCAGGACCCTCTGTTGTGATCCCGGTCAGAGCAGTCAGTGGTGGTAGCGAGGCACCATCTAGCTGTACATCCAGCCAGTCTGGTGGAGGCCCTAGTAGCTGTGGTCCATTAGTTCTTTGGACTAATCTTTCCCTTGTATCTTGTTTTCTTCATTCTCCCTTGCTGCCAAAGGGGTGAGACCAGTGGAGTGTCTTAGATGTCAGGCATTTTCTTTAATGACGTCCAAACTGCTGCTTCTCAGATGCAGCAGACACATAGCTTACACTCCTGGGGGTGACCCTTGTGGTGAAAAGTTTCCTGACTTGGAACTGCCCAGAGGCATCCTGCTTGACTTCCCCAGGCTTATTTTTCAACTTTTCAAATTTATCCCTAAGAATGCTCACACACAGAGTCCCAGCCTTGGGTAGGTAGTTTTACAACTTCAAGCACGGTAATTTCTTTAAATTCTAAAGCTTTTAAAAAATGAAGTCCTGATCCATGCTGCAACATGCATAAACCTTGAAAACATCATGGTGAGTGAAATCAGTCAGTCATAAAAGGACAAATATTGTGTGATCCCACTTATATGAAATATCTACAAGAAGCAAATGCATTCAGACCTAAAGTTATTAGTGGTTACCAGGGACAGGCAGGGTGGAAGAGGATTCATGGCTGAGGAGACACTGAGCTTCTGTCAAGGGAAATGGAAAAACCTGGGAACGGATAATGGTGATGGTTATACAACGTGACACAATTAAAGTCACTAAATTGTGAAGAATGTTGAAACAGCACGTGTTTTGTTACATATGTATTTTCCACAATAAGAAAACCAACGGCAAACCTTCAAAATTCACAGATCACAACATAGTCAGAATTCATTACTTTTAGTCTTTGGAGCTACAGTTTCCTCATCTGTAAAACAGGATAACAGCTTCTGCCTCCCAGGGCTAGGAAAGTGTGGCTGAGAGACCTCAGCTGCAGGTGACTCGAGAAAGGCCAGCCCCTCAGTCCCCACCAGGGATCCAGCCGAACGTGCGTGTCGTTCCCACACACGTCTTTCCTGCATGTTCTCCATGCGCATGTCCTGTACGAAATGCTGCAAACAAGTGATTCCCAGTGTGGGGCGTGTGTCCTGTTGGGCCCACCACACAATCTCCTGGCAGACGGGCTTTTCCACAAACACACACGCTCTTGGAGATTCTGATAGGACTTCCTGGTGGCATCCTTGTCCTCTCTACCTCACTCCTTCCCAGAGAATAACTGTTGCAATGAGGGCTATTGTTGATGGCTGCTTGGAAGGCAGAAAACAAGACTGGGAAAGACTGAAAACTTAGATGATGTAAATAAATATAAGAGTAGATGTTTGACAAGATCTGTCTTCAAGAGCTCATACAATTGCCAGAACAACAAGAAGGTGCTCCAAGGGCCAGAAGCAGGAGGCTGATATGGAACCAGGTACCACTGAAGCTGCCCCCAGAGGAGGGAGTGAGTGACGGGTTTCAGAACTGGCAGGGCAGGCCTCTTGGAATTACACTGTGAAAGCAAAGCACCCCAGACAAAGCCGAGGCTCAGGGCACAGGGAGGAAAAGAGTTCCAGTCCTGGCTCTCCAGCTTCTTGAAGTACCATGGTGGGCAAGTTACTCCACCTTTGGTTCCTTGTTCCCCTCTGCAAAATGGGAAAAATAATAGCTTCTACTCTTTTAAAATGGTTGTGGCAGTTACATGACAGATAGAATATGAAGCATATGGCAGAGTCTGGCACAAAATCACTGCTCAATTTGAAGTACACATTTTATGAGTAGAAACATCTTCACACAGATTCTGGGCCTAGGTTCCCATCCCAGCTCTGCCACTTGTTAGCTGTGTGGCCTGGGACAAGTCACTTAACCTCTCTGTCTCCATTTTGTCACTTGTAAATCAGGGACAATAACAGCACCATAGGATTTTGTGATGGGAAAACCCAGGAAAAGTGCTCAGCTCTAACACAATGAAAACAATTGCTATTTTTATCTGCCTTGAGAATGCTTCAGAAGAAGTTTACGTAGATGGCAAAGTCAGGTATTCTACTCTGTGAGTTTCTAAGGAATCAGGTGACGAGAGAGAGAGGTAGGGTATAACACTGAGGTGGGGTCTGGGTGGGCAGACAGGTGAGGGGCCCTGTCCCAGACTGGACAGAGAGGAGGAGGTGGGATTGCATGCCATCTCCCACTGGAGTAAGCATTACTTATCTTGTCTGCCCAGGCTGGAAACCCTACCTCCCTTCTTCTCTGTTTGGAGACGGACCCTTCACAGAGTGCTCACAGGAGGTACACATTCCCTTGTCGTTGTTGTCAGATGCTGTTGAGTCGGCTCTGACTCACAGCGACCTTACGTATAATGGAACGAAATGCTGCCCAGTCCTGCACATCCTCAAATAGTAGGTATGTTTGAGCCCACTGTTGCAGCCACTGCGTCAATCCATCTCATTGAAAGTCTTCCTCTTTATTGCTGGCCCTCTACCTTACCAAGCATAATGTCCCTCTCCAGGGACTGGTCCCTCCTGATAACATGTCCAAAGTATGTGAGACGTAGTACCGCCATCCTTGCTTCTAAGGAGCATTCTGGGTCATTCTTGGAATCTCCTCAGAGAAGTCTTCACATATTTCCCCAATGGGCTCAAACATACCTACTATTACAGCGTTGCTTATAATAGAAAAAAATGCAAACTATCTTTGTTCGCCCATTCATATACATTCATTCACTTACTCTTTGTTCACTCACACACTCCTTCATTCATTCATCAAAATATGCTGAGCATTCACTACGCTTCAGGTGCTGATGTGGGCACTGAGTGTACAGCAGTGGACAAAACAGATAAGGTCCTAGCCTCATGATGTTTCCATTCCAGTGCAAGAGGCAAGAAGTAGGCAAACAAATAACTAGATGTAGTCTAGGTCTGGTGTAGTAAGTGCCATGAGAATAAATGCAGCAGGATAAGGGGGGAGACAGGGACCATAGGGAGTAGGAGCCATTTTATGCAGAGTGCTCAGGGAAGGCCTCTCTGATGAGGTGAGGGAGTGAGCCATGTGGAATCTGGGGCAAGAGCATTCCAAACTGAGGGAACAGCAAGTGCAAAGGCCCTGAGGCAGGAGCTTGTTTTGCATGTTTAAGTAATAATAACAAAGTGGTCAGCATGGGGACTGGTGTGGACATGGCGAGGAGTCCACCCATGAGAGAATGGGTGATTTATCCGTTCAGTGAGAGATTACACAAAGGTATTAAATGACTAAACTAGATCTACCTTCAGCAACATGCTTAATCTAAAACACAACCTTCAGAACCCCACGCACGCACGATGTCAATGATGTAAACTAAAAAACATCACACAAAGCAATACTATTTTTGCTTAGTCACACATAAGCAGTAAAATCCATTAATTGCATGGAAACTATATACTCACTTTCAGATAGAAAAGGAAGTGGGTTGGTGAGGAGCTCATGACGGGGATTCAGCGACATGGATGTTCCTTCTCCTTAAAATCTGTCGTGGTGTGTCCACGGTAGTGGTTAAATCTGGGTGACACATCCATGGCTGTCATCACAGCATGCGGGGAACTTGTGAGTATACTTGAGACGTTCCGCCATAAAAACAAAGCCAAACCTAACAAAATCCACAACACAAACTCTTCCTATTTATTGTCCTCATTCTTCTCAGTAAAGCTTCATCCAACTTCCTCACCAACCCTTTCGGAAGCACTCAACGATACTGTTTCAATTCTTTATTTAGGTACCTGTCTTTGCTGCTAAGTGGAGTGGCTACCAAGAACAGGGGCTGTATGATCCCTCTTACGTGAAATATCTAGGATAGGCAAGTTTATAGAAATAAAGTTCATTAGTGATTACATGGGTGGGAGTGTGGGAGGGGTAAGGGAGGAGTCATTGCTTAGAAAACATTAAGCTTCTGTTAAGGGTGATGGAAAAATGTGGAAATGGATCATGGCGATGGTTGCACAATATGATGGATATAATTAATGTAACTAAACTGTACATGCAAAGAAGTTGAACTTCTATGCTTAGTTTGTAATGTGGGAGGAGGAAATAACATTTGTTTGGGAACTTCTCACATGGCAACTGGGGACATTTTGGGGTAGAGTTCTCTTCTGTAGCTAAATTCCAAAAACAAAAGAGTGAGGTTCCTATTCTGTAACTAAGGAGAATCAGCATCATATTTTCTAAATTCTCTAAGGTTTTTTTTTCCTCTTGGCCTTGTCCCACTATCTGCTGTCACAATGTCTTCACCAATTCCCAGCTGAGGAAAGCCATTTGGAAGAAAACCGATGATTCCATCAGCATTAAAAAAACTGACTTCTTAAGAGATGGTATAAGCACGTTTTGGATTCACTGCGCCAACTTACTGATAGCTTCCACAAACCGAGTTTCTTCAGACTGAATCTTTTCTGCATAGAGAACCCTTGCTTCTGTGTCTACAAATCCAGAAAGGGCCCCCCACAAGGCAGGAGGGGACTGATAGAAGTTCTCATTTTTAAAAATTAGGGAGACTTTAGGAGATTTCTGGGTGGCTTGACTACTATCTGGCCCTGTAAAGACTGTAGCCTAGGAAGCCTTGTGGAGGAGCCGTTCTACTCTGTCGTATAGTAGACATGACTTGGAATCGACTTGATGGCACACAACACCACCTAACCTGAAGGTTGGCAGTTTGAACCCACCCAACAGAGCCACAGAAGAAAGGCCTGGCGATCTGCTTCTGTAAAGATTACAGCCAAGAAAACAAACAACTTGATAGCAATGGCTTTGTTTGTTTGTGTTTGTTAGCTAAGAGAAGTTTTAAAAAGGAAAAGATATGAGGGAGAGAGGAAACTTGTCCTATCAAATATTAAAATAAATGATAAACGTATAATAATTAAAACAGTATGCCATATTTAAAAACTTGGAAGGAAATATACTAAAATGTAATAAGTGATCTCTCTGGATAGTGGTATTATGGGTAACTTTAACTTTTCAAATAATATTAACAAACATACAATATTTTATAAACAGAAAAAGTTGATACTGCATCTTTGATGACATTTTCCAAAGAAGAGGAAGAAAAGATTATATTTCCCCAGAGTATATTAGGAATACCTTGTGGCCATGGGGAAGAGAGGGCTGGAGCTCCAGCCTCATCATTTACTTGTGTGTGATGTCAGGAAAGTCACTTACTGTCTTTGAACCTCCATCTCCTTGTTTGAAAATGGTGTTTATAAAAACCCACCTCACAGGCTATGGAATGAAAGACAAAGCCATAAGGCACCTATTACTACAGTGCGCAGCAGGAGTGCATATCAGAGGGAGGGAGACAGGCTACAAGAAACACAGTGTGAAAAGAGACCAATGAAACAGTACGTAGGTGACTGCAGATAACGGCGGACGCAGAATGCAAAAATAAGGATTTAAAAAGTACCAAGTTTTGCTCATACGGATTTTAGACGCACAGGAGTTTACGTAATGCCCTGCCAGCAGAAGCCACTGACAGAAAATTTATATTCACTTTTTTGTGGGGAGTGGCGGGGAAGAAGTCAGGAAAAGGTTGTAATTCTTCACAATGGCTATTCTTCAAAATTCTCAGAAACAATTTCCAAGATCTTTATGGAGTTTACTTTAATTCAGGCATATTTTTTTGAGCTCTTTGCTGCTCCAAGTCCAGTATAAGGTACTGGGTTACAAAGGTGAATAAGACACAGTTGAGTGTAACACGGAACGACCCCTTCATGCTTGGATGAGGGGGCGTGAATGGTCACACAGCTAACCGGGATGGGGAATCCAGGACGAGAATCAGGCTTGCAGGGAAGGCAGCAAGTTCAGCTTCAACACCTGAATTTGTGGCACACACCATACTCCCAGGTGGTAATGGCTGGTAGACATGTAGATACACCTGTCTGGGGCTTAGGAGGACAGACAGCTGGACTAGAAATTCAGATTTGGGAATCCTGGGTCTACCGGTAGTATTATAACCGATAATCGGTGTATTGGAGGTAGAAATCATCATTACCCCTGTTTTACTAAGGAAACATGGGAATCAAGGTAAGAATGTGCCTGACATGTCACTGACTCAGCCAGAAGGAAATCTGGGAAAAGACCATAGACCTCATTCTTGGGTCAGTGCCCTGACGTCTAGTCAGGTTGCTTTCCTTCCAGACGTCCCAGTTAGAGTTCTTGTTGCAAATCAGGGCTTTTGCTTTAAAGTTTAGGCAAATAGAAATCCGTACGAATCAAGGAACATCTAAAATATTTCTAAAATCATTGCACTGTTTCCCTAAAAAAACATACTTTAACATCACACTGTGACTATGAATTACTTCAAGATGCCTGTTGTACAAAGTTTTCTAATTTTTTTTCCTGTGGCATGAGTAGATTTGTAAACATGATGCATTTTCACCAGAAGACAGACTGCAATCACATAACTCAATTCAAGAACAGTGCTAAATTACAATCCCATTAAACCTTCACCCAGGAATGCCAGACTAATTTTGGTTCCTTAGACTAAAACAATGTACTGTGACTAGAAAAGACCTGTCTACATGAAGAACGGCTCAGATCCAGGCCGCCACTGGCAAAAGAAGGGTGCCCTAGACCCTCCGCCCCAACATGGCAGGGCCCTGTGCAAACGACGAGTTTACTACGGGGGAGAGACTGCACGAGATCCTGGAAATTTTCACTACTCCCAGTTTGATCCTCGTACCAACAGCACAGGCACCACCTGGAAGCTTGATAACTCGTTGCCAGCAAGTGGATTCTGACTCATAGCGACCCTCTAGGACAGAGTAGAGCTGCCCCATAGGGTTTCCAAGGCTGTAAATCTTTATGGAAGCAGACTGCCACATCTTTCTCCCGCAGAGTGGCTGGTGGGTTTGAACCACTGACCTTTCGGTTAGCAGCTGAGCACTTGACCACTGTGCCACCAGGGCTCCTGGAAGCGTGTTTGAAATGCAGACTCTCAGCACCGCCTCCAGACCTGCTGAGTCAGAATCTGCATTTTAACAAGATCTCCAGATTATTCCCACGTGCATCAAAGCTTGATAAGCACTGGCCCAGCAAAATTAGCTGAATGTTTTCTGAGATGGCATGATTTTGTTTTCCTTTCCCAAACTTTTGAGAACAATCCACTTGGGTAGGACAAGTGACACTGTGGGTCCCCCAGTCTTTCTACTTTCCAAGGACAAAGAACTAGACTGGGTGATGAGAAGATGTGCAAAGGAACACAATAATTAAAACGGAACCCCAAATTCAGGCGCATTAGTTACAAGAAAATGAACGTCAAAAGTACTGTGATACAAATTCAAACCATTACACACAGCAGCGTTCCCCAAACGATTCATAATGAGCTAAACTGAAAATGATGAAGCTAAACGAGCATTAATTTGTTGGTAAAAATTAAGAACAGCAGCAATTAAAATCCATAACCAACCCAAGATGACCCTGATGATGTATGGATAATAACAACAACAACAGCCCCGCAGGTTAGGTCCTGTTATCCACCCCACTTCACAGGAATGAAATGCTCTGTATCCTGCCTGATGAGGTACCGGCAGAAAGAGGCAGAGCCTTCAGTGCAGCTTGGACTTCTTCCTTCAATACCATTGGTATTGCAGTACGGTGTTTCTTAATATATTCTTTTTTGGAAGGATGTGGGTGAGACATGGTTCCAGTCACCACTGACTAAACACATACAACTAAATAAATAGTAAAAACTACACTTGGCAGGAAACATGTTCAATTATTACATTTCATCCTAACCAGAAAGTTAGACTTGTGGGTTAAGATAGCTCTTAACCCTCCAAAAAAAAACCAAACCAGTTGCTGTCAAGTCAATTCTGAATCATGGTGATCCCATTTGTATGGAGTAGAACTGTGCTCCACAGGATTTTCAAGGCTGTGACATTTCAGAAGCAGCTCACCAGGCCTTTACTCCCAGGCGCCTCTGGGTGTGTTCGAAACATAGATCTTTCCATTAGCAACTGAGCAGCCACCAGGGACTCCTCTTAACCTTCAGTGGTTCTTAAACTTGACCGTGCATCAGATCACCTGGCAGGCTAGTTAAAACCCAGATTTCTAGGCCCACCCAGAGTTTCTGACTCAGTAGGTTCGGGTAGGGCCTGAGAATTGGCATTTCTCACAGGTTCTCAGTGATCCTCCTGGTCCAAGGATCATGCTTTGAGAACCACTGACTTCGAGGCTAGATTTGACTTGCTGCCAAGAGCCCATGAGACATTATTACCAGTTCAAAGCTCTGGGCATAATAACAGAACGACGTTCAGGTGTTTGGAAAATGTCTCCCTCAGTACTGCCAGCATGAAGGCCCTTCAGCACCGAGTCAGAGCAATTCGTTTTGAAGAGTCAAGAGAAACTGGCAGGCTGGAGGGAAAAGAACAGCCCTCACACTGAGTGTGTCACTGGGAATGTGCAGACAGACAGGGCCAGGAGGCTGGAAGTGTCATGTTCAGCTGATACGTGACAATTGCCATTAATGTGAAGTATCTCGCTAAGGGTGAGATGCAGGAGCTGACAAATAACACAAAGGAAGAAAATGGTGGAAGAGGAGTACTCCATGTAACACACTCTCAGCTGCTCTCTCTTGTGGGACGTCTGCTCTGTGCCACATACAGTCTGGGCCCTCCACACACGAGTCTCTAATCCCCGCAGCAGTTAGAGGTGGACAGATGAGGAAACTGAGGCTGGAGGAGGTTCAAGATGCCCACGATCACTCAGCTAGTGAGTGGCAGGGTTGGGATTTGAACCTAGCTCTGTCTGGCTGCAAAGCCCCTGTGTTTCTACTGGACCACACGTATCACGGGTATAATGTCACAAAGATCAGCTGCACTTCCCATGTGCCAGGCACTGTTCTAAGCCCTAAAAGGCTGTTGGTTGTCGAGTCAGCTCCAACTCATGGCGACCTTATGTATAGCAGAACTACATTGCCTGGTCCTGCACCATCTACGCAACCTTTGATATGTTTGAGCCCAGTGTTGTGGCTATGTGTCAATCTATCTCATTGAGGGTTTCCCTCATTTTTGTTGGCTGTCTACCAAACATGACACCCTTTTCTAGTGACTGGTCTTTCCTGATCATGCGTCCAAAGTAAGTGAGCTCAAGTCTCGCCATCCATGCTTCTGAGAAGCATTCTGGTTGTATTTCTTCTAAGACTGATTTGTTCTTTCTTCTGGAAGTCCATCTACATTTAACATTGTTTGCTAAGACTGCTACTCAAATGCATTAATTCTTCTTCTGTCTTTCTTTTTCATTGTCCAGCTTTTGCATATGCATATTAGGTGACTGAAAAGACCATGGTATGGGACTCAATAACAAGTTAAAATCCCAAAACCAAACCCTTTGCCGTTGAGTTAATTCCAACTCATAGCAAACCTATAGGACAGAGTAGAACTGCCCCATAGGGTTTCCAAGGAGTGGCTGCTGGATTTGAACTGCCAACCTTTTGGTTAGCAGCTGAGCTCTTAACCACTGAGCCACCAGTGCTCCCTAACAAGTTAATTCCCCAGTTCACAGAGGAGGAACCAGATTTTCCATAACTTGCCTGATGACATATAGCCAGAAAGAGGCAGAGCCAGGATTTAAGCCCGGCAGTCCGGCTCCAGAGCCTGTGCCTGTCCCCTCTGCACAGCACGGCCTACAGAAGAGAGAAGGAAAATGAACCAGGCAGAGGTGTGTGCTTGTCCAAAGTTATGGAGGAGATGAGGAACCAGCTGCTAAAGGATCATTTGCTGGCAGAGCTGCTGTGCCTTGAAGGGCCGAGTCAGACTGGGGGTCTTGTGCACAGACTCTAGCTGCCTCCGACCCCTAGCTGTATTCCGCAGATCGGACTGGGCACATCTTCTCTGGATCTACCCAAACTCCTCACACCCACAACTCCTCCAGAACATCCCTGCCAGCCATGCACCAGCCCCAAATATCTCCTTTGGACCAGCCTTTCTCTCCAGGATTGAGCTTCCCTGAGAAACCCTCAATAGGGAATCAAAAGTGGGTGCAGGGAGAAGGGTGTGGGCTGCACAGCACCACTAGGGAGTCAGGGCTCCAGTCACCGCTGACCTGACTCTTCTGAGCCCAGCCTCTTGTGCGTCCCCTGGCTGCTCCTGCTCTCCTCTCCCTCGGTGACACTGTCTCCACCACCAGTCCTGATCACAACTGGTGGCCCGTCCTGCTCCTTCTCCTGATGAACAGACCAAGTTTGGAAATTCCTTCTTCCTTTGACAGAGCCATTCATGGCTTTGAAAATAAAAAGATGCTAAAAGCTCACAAAAAGGGCTCCTAGTGTAATGGAGGACCCTGGCCAAAGTGAATCTGTGACTTGGTTGTGTCTGTAGCTGGCACTCAGATCTCTGAGCTTCTGGACGCTTAGAAATCAAGCTATAATAGAAGTATCGTTCCACTGGAACAGGGTAGATTAAAGATGGCCACAAATTCTTTGCTACTCCTACCTTTGAGAGAGAAAGTCTAAATTCCCCGTCTCCTTGACTCTGTGCTCACCTTAGTGATTTACTTGACATTAGGATATGGCAGAAATGATGCACGGAACTTCTGAGGCTAGGTCATAAGAAGTCTGAAGGACTCTGATAACATCTTCATATTCATATTAAAAAACGTGTGGAATTCCTTTTTGGTTAGTTCATCCATTTGACTAATGCTAACATTATGTTTTATATAGTGAGGTATTCTCCTTGCTTAAATTAAGTTCTAGCTGGTTATTTGAACAAGGAGAAGATGACCGATTACTGTTAATATTGGTCAGTTAAAGACATTAACTATAACATACACACAATGTATTACTGTGAAAATTAAAACGGCAAGGATTTTGTTACACTAAGCGAGTAGTTAACAGTGTGCTGTCAGTTCACAGTATAATATTTAGATTGGAGTTGTTGGAACTGCAGTGTAATTAGTAATGTTTGCCATTTCCGGAATGCCTATTATGTGTTTGCCATTGAGCTGGGTCCAGTCACCCACTTCCCTTCCCCAAAGGGTAACAGTGTTATCAGTTTCCTGTGTACCTATGCACATACAAGGAAATCCTCATAAAAATATCCCTCTCCCCTTCTTTCTACACAAATGGCACCATGCTTTCACACACTGCTCTGCACTTCGCTGTTTTCATAAGAACCCATCCTACAGATTATTCCATATCGGTAAAGAGCTTCCTCATTTCTGTTTAGGAGGTGCACAGGTGGTTCACTTTATGGCCATACTACCATTTATTTAACCTGTGTCCTACTGACTGGCATTTAGGTTGTTTCTTAATTTGCTATTACATCAATGCTACAGAGAATGACCTTTGTTGTTGTTAGCTCCCACTGAGTTGGCCCCAACTCTTTGGGACCTCATGCACAATGGAACAAAACACTGCCTGGTCTTGTGCCATCCTCACGATTGATTGCAGAATGAACCGTTGTGATCCATAGGATTTTCACTGGCCGATTTTCAGAAGTAGATCACCAGGTCTTTCTTCCTATCTGTCTTGGTCTAGAAGTTCCACTGAGACCTGTTCAGCATCACAGCAACATGCAAGCCTCCACTGACAGATAGGTGGTGGCTGCACATGGGGTGTACCGGCTGGGAAGTGAACTCAGGTCTCACACATGGAAGGTGAGAATTCTACCACAGAACCACCAGTGACTGGTGTCCTTTTGCATATGTGTAAACATATCTGGAAGATAAATTCCTAGAGGTGGAATTGTAGAGTTCAAAGATATACCCGTCTGTAATTTGACAGATACTACAAAGTTGTGTTCCACTGGGGTTACCCCAACATATAGTCCCACCAGCACCATGAGTTTCCTGCGGCCTCGCTAACACAGTGTCTTCGCAAGTTTTTCAATTCTGCCTACCCAGTAGGTGACCACTGGCATGCCACTTAGTCTTAGCTTGGCATTTATCACATTATGAGAAAGGCTAAGCATTGTTCCATTTGTTTAAGAGTAATTTCTGTTTCATTTTCTGAAAAGCTCGGTTTACTTTCCTTGCCCCTTAATCTACTAAACTGTTGAACTTTTTCGTTTGGTCTTGATGGAGTCTTTATATATTAGGAAAATTAGCTTTTGTGATAAAAATTACTAATAATTCCTTAACTTTGTCATTTGACTTAGTGGTAGTTTTTGCCATTCAGAGATTTTTCTTTTTTTTTTTAATTTCCATGGAGCTTCCTGTTTTGGACCATCCTTAGTAAGTGCCCCTTTCCCCAATGATTTCTTCTTATTCTGTTGCTTTCATCTTCTCACACTGAAATCTTTGGTGTATTAATTTTGATGTCAGGTAGAGGGTTGTTGTTGTGATTTGGTGCCGCTGAGTTGATTTTGATTTATAGTAACCCATGTGACAGAGTAGGACTGCCCCCATCGGGTTTTCTAGGCTGTAATCTTTATGGAAGCAGATCACCAGAACTTTCTCTCTTGGAGCTGCTAGGTGGGTTCAAACTGCCAACCTTTTGGTTAGCAGCCGACCTCCATCAGGGCTCCTTTGGTAGAAGGTAAGGATCAACAATTTTTTTTCTCAGATGGAGCTAAGATTTGAACCCAGGTCTGGCTGTAAAGCTGCCTCCAGTTATACCCTAAGGCCTGCAGTTACTCTTTGGCCTCTATACTGACAGGCTGCACCAGGGGACTAATGTACTCTACTGATGATAACAGATGATTCTTCTTCGGGCGTGCCAGCATCACCTTCCAGGGAAGAAAACACGCCAAGGTGCATGCGCACTCTGGACAGGAAACAAAAGGTATCTCAGTGCAGAAATCTAAAAGCTAAGCACGCAGAAGTGGGCATAATCTGGAAAGAAGAAGAACCCATGAGAACAGAAGCAAATCAGGTGAAGGTTCCCTCAAGCAGTGGAGGGTAACAGACAAAACAGGGTAGACTTTGTGATATCATGTTAATGGAATTTCATTTTATAGAAACACAGCAGACATGAGGTGGCTTTGGTGACAGCACACGTTGTAGTTTGAGGCTCTCAGTTCTGTTTCTGATTTTCCGTCCCCAGAGTCGTTGTTACCCCTGTTCTGCTTTTGTGTATCACGTGCCTTTCTAGTCCCTCAGAGCAACACATTCAGATGAAGTATATGATATTTTCATTAATTTACTGATCAAATTTTCCTAAACTGACCACCAAAAGGTGATGCATCTAGCTAGATAAATTCCAAATAGTCAACTTTTATTTCATAAAAGAAGAAAGACATAAGAAAGAAGGGCACATGCAACACTAATGTTGGCGGCAGACGGCAAAGAGGCCACAGCTCTGGACACAGGTACACGCAGGGCAGTGAGACTGAGCTGGGAGGGAAAGAAGGTGATAGGAGAGAGCGTCCAACAGAGCCCTGACTTCATTCATTGTGAACCGAAACTATGGAAGGCGGAATGGGCTGGAATGTATTTTGGTATGATTCATGAGAAAAAGGCTTCGCAGGCAAGATAATAATTTAACTGAGACCGCAGAGAAATGCTTTAACTTCTTCAAATTAACAAATCATTTTCAAGTTTTTTAAGATACACTTATGTACTGATTTGTGGTTGACTAAGAACTTGTGATGTCTGCGCAGCATGCTGTATTCTGTTCTCCGGCTCTGTAAGCATCCTTGGAGTCTGCTGAAAACAAAGATGCCATATTCTAAACCTTGAGGTTCTAAACAGGGGCTCTGGTGACACAACAGTTAAGTACTCGGTTGCTAACCAAAAGGTCAGCAGTTTGAACCCACCAGCTGCTCTGTGGGAGAAAAAAAAACCTGGCAATCTGCTTCTGTAAAGATTACAGCCTTGGACAGAAGGGGACAGGAAAGCTAGTGATAGGGAACCTAAGGTTGAGTAAGGACAGTGTTGACATGTAGTGCGGTTCTTAACCATTATCATAGGGCAATATGTGTACTAACTGTTTAATGAGAAACTATTTTGTTCTGTAAACCTTCATCTAAAGTGAGAATAGCAGCACACCTGGAAGAACGTAATCGATGTAACTGAATTGTCCATGTAGAAACGTTTGAAATAGTGTATCTTTGGCTATGTATATTTTCACCAAAAAAAAAAAAAAAAAGTCCTCCAAGGCAGAGAAGGGAGTGTGTTGACATGTCATGGGGTTGTTAACCAATGTCATAAAACAATATGTGTACTGACTGTTTAATGAGAAAATGTTTGTTCTGTGAACCTTCACCTAAAGTACAATTAAAAAAAAAATTAAAGAAAAAACAAGATTACAGCCTTGGAAACCCTATGGGACAGTGCTATTCTGTCATATAGGGTCACTATAAGTGGGAAGCAACTCGACGACACGCAACAACAGGTTCAAAACGGCACCTTCCAGCCTGAGACAGAGATGCAGACAGAAAGGCCCATGCCTCTGGACCACAAAGACTGCTGAATTTAGAGAAAATAAGGTGTTAAAAGCATTGAGCCTTCTCCTTGCTCTAGCCCCATGGGGAAGGAAAAAAAATGAAAGATGTTTGTCTGCAATTTATTTGGGGCGGGGTGCAGTCTCCTTAGAGTTGGGCTGACTTCCACCTAGAAGTTTCTGGAGATAGCAGTATTAGAGATGTGTCCTTCGCTACCAGGTGGAGGAGAGGGCAGTAAAGATGCTCTTGGGGAATCTGAGACCACGCCTGCTTTCCCAGGGTCTACAAATGGCTTGGAGAGGTGTGACTCTTTCCGCTTGACTAAAGTCGGCTGAAAGGTAAGGGTGCCAGGAGATCCCAGCCTCAGAGGCAAGAAGATATACATCAGAGAGATGTGACTACACCTCCAGGGCAGGTGAAACATGGGCTGGAGACCCAGAAGGATGTGGTCAGCCCCAGGGAGCCATGTGGAGGCCAGGTGAACACTGCTGCCAGGTTCTTTAATGACGTTTGAGAATTCAAAATTTTCACTAGTCTATACTAGTTTTTTCTCCTGTTTCACAAAATTGTGTTCATGCTGTAGAGTTGTTACCTACACCGGCATGGGCAGCCTCCATGGCAGAGTGAAAGGGAAAGGAGGAACCCATTTTTGGTGCTCTATATAGGCTCTCTCATGGATGCCCACTTGGGGAAACTGACGTGATTCTTAGCTGCCGTTGAGTCAGCACCGACTCATGCTGACCCCACGCACAACAGAATGAAATCCTGCCTGGTCCTGTCCCATCCCATGATTGGTTGCAGATTGGACCACTGTGATCTATAGGGTTTTCATTGGCTGATTTTTGGAAGCAGATTGACAGGCCTTTCTTCCTAGTCTGTCTTCGTCTGGAAGCTCCACTGAAACCAGTTCAGCATCATAGCAATCCTTTAGCTTCCGCTGACAAATGGGTGGTGGCTGCACATGAGGTACACTGGCCGGCAATTGATACTCCTATGAAATAATTTCTACAGCCAAATAAATTCTACAGTAAACAGCATCACATAGAAGAAGAAACCATGAACCGTGGATTAGGAAGTCTCAGTCCAAGTTTGCTCCCAAATCTAACTTGTCCAGTCACCTCAGGTTCTTTTTGTGTAAACCAAGAGCATCGAAATACAAATTCTTCAAGGTCTCTTTCAGCTCAGTTTTTAGATAGGAACTCTGGGTATATAGTTTAAAATGTTAATTTTATTTTTAAATTAAAAATGTAATACATGCAGATAGTAAGTGGGAAGGAGACATCTGTCTCCTTCCTTCTTCAGATGCCCAATCTCACATTAAGGACAATCTCTTTCTCTTGGTATTCCAAAAAATTTCTAGGCATAGTCAAGTATATTATCATATTGATTATTTCCATATCAGCACACATGGAATACCTCGTTCTTTTCTTTCCATCACGGTAGCACGTTCTGCTGAGGTGTGTACCGTACGTTATTTATGGCACTGAATGAGGGACATTTAGATTGTTTCCTATTGCTTTGCTATTACAAACAATATTGCTGTGAATATTTTTAAGCATGTGTTTATTTCTATACTGTGAATTCCTAGAAGTGGAATTGTTAGCTCAAAGGTTATGTACATTTGTAATTTTGACAGCTACTACCAAATCGTGCTCCAGAAAGAGAAGGTGTTCTGATTTACATGCCCACGAACATTGCCCACTTTAGAGCATGGCTCCCCACAACCTGTTAACACTGAACTAGCAAAGCTCTTGGTGTTTGCTACTCTGATAAAATCTGGGGTTCTAATGTACATTTACTTAAGAGCAAGATTAAATATCTTTGCAGATATTTCTTTTTTTCTGAACTTTGCTCTTTCGCCTTTTGTCCTCTGATTTGTGAGAAGTCTTAATTTACTAAGTAAGCGAGCCCTTTGATGTTATACATACGCTAGCCCATATTGGCAAATCCCCACCCCTTATTTTATCATTTGTCTTTTGACAATGTTTATGGTATATTTTGCCTTGCAGATAATATTGAATTTTATGTTGTCAAAATGATTACCACTTCTTTCTTTGAGTTTTACGGGCCTTATGTGTTTCTTAGAAAGCTGCTTCTACTCTTAGATTACAAGTAAATTTTCTATGCATTTCTCTAATACTTTCATGTTTTTACCTTTTAAAACTTCAATTACTGAATCATCTGGAATTTATTTTGATGTAAATGGGGATTTAACTTTATTTTTTCCAAATGGGTAATCAGTTGTCCTGACTGATGTATGAAATAATTACTCCATGTGGCTCTCAAACGTCACTTACTTTATCTACTAAATCCCAACATGGACTGGGGTCTGTTTTTGGACACTCCTTTTTTCCCATTGTTCTTAAGGTCCATTTATATGAATAAACCAAACTGTTTTAATGACTATAGCTTTATAACAGATTTCAGGGTCTGGTAGAGCTACTAATACTTGATATCAGAGGAAAAGTTCTGCTCTCCAGCTTGTATGGCAGACACAAAACTGGCCTTATAGATTGTGAGGCCACCTGTGATAGTTAATGTTATGTGTCAACTTGGGTAGGCTCTGATTCTCAGTGGTTTCGCCAGATACTAGACTAGTTGCTATTCCGTGATGTGATGTGATATGATGTAATCACCTTCCATGTTGCAATCAAACAATTAATTGAAAGGGGAGTTTCCTTAGGACTGTGGTCTTTCTCCAGAATATAAATGGACATTTCGGCGGAGCTGGCTCCCTCTTTTGATCCTGCACTCCTCACATCACCTGACATGTGGATCTTGGGACATAAACCTGAAGAAGTTTCTAGCCTGCCGCCTGACCTGTGGATTGTGGACCTGCCAGCCTAACAATTACATAAGCCAATCCTTTGAAGTAAATCTCTCTCTCTCTACATGTGTACACAGATAGATATAGATACACAGATTGATGTACACTTCTGACTAATGTTGCTCCTCTAGAGAACTCAAATTAAGACACCACCTAAACAGAAAGGGCACTGCCTGGAACTTTCTGTCCATCAGCTGGGTTCACATTTTTAACATTCACTCTATTGGAAGAAAGATTCTTGGTGCGGCACAAAAACTTGGGCTTAGAAGAGCAGAACAAGCCAGAAAGCCTACCTTCTCCTCTGACAAACAGCCTCATCTCCAGAGAGGCAGTGACTTCTATGAGTTCTCACATGATGTAGTGACCCTCAGACCATGAGAGCTCATGTCCACTGATGAGTTCACGCATGGACCTGCCTCTGACCAGGATGTGGGGTGCAGGGATACATGCTGAAGTCTGATGAAATGTTGTTATTGTTGTTGATGGGTGCTTTTGAGTTGGTTCTAACTCATAGCAACCCTATGTACAACAGAATGAAACACTGCCCGGTCCTATGCCGTCCTCATAATCACTGCTATTTTTGTACCCATTGTTGCAGCTGCTGTGTCAATCCATCTCCTTGAGGGTCTTCCTCTTTTTCAGTAACCCTCTACTTTACCAAGCATGATGTCCTTCTCTAGGGACTGGTCCCTGCTGATAACATGTCCAAAGTACATGAAATGAAGTCTCACCATCCTTGCTTCTAAGGAACATTCTGGCTATACTTCTTCCAACACAGATTTGTTCATTCTTCTGGCAGTTCATGGTATATTCAATATTATTCGCCAAGGCATCAGTTCTTCGTAGGTCATCCTTATTCATTGTCTAGATTTCACGTGCATGAGGCAACTGAAAATACCATGGGTTGGGTCAGGCACCTTAGTTCTCAAAATGACATCTTTGCTTTTTAACACTTTAAAGAGGTCTTTTGCAGCAGATTAGCCCAATGCAATATGTTATTTGATTTCTTGACTGCTGCTTCCATGGGTGTTGATTGTGGATCCAAGTAAAATGAAACCCTTGACAGCTTCAATATTTTCTCTGTTTATCATGATGTTGCTTATTGGTCCAGTTATGAGGATTTTTGTTTTCTTTATTTTTGAGGAGTAACCCATACTTTGCAATGTTATCTATAATTTGTTATGATCCACACAGTCGAATGCCTTTGCATAGTCAATAAAACACAGGTAAATTATCTTTCTGGTACTCTCTCCTTTCAGCCAAGGTCCATCTGACATCAGCCACGATATCCCTCATTTCATGTCCTCTTCTGAATCTGGCTTGAATTTCTGGCAGGTCTCTGTCGATGTACTGCTGCAACCATTTTTGAATTATCTTCAGCAAAATTTTACTTGCGTGTGATATTAATGATACTGTTTGATCATTTTCACATTCTTTTGGATCACCTGTCTCTGGAATGGGCACAAATATGGATCTATTCCAGTCAGTGGGACATCGGTTCTTGATCGTATGTCACCTCCGGAAATGGGTGAATGTCTTTCCTGAAATGCTTGTCTTCCTTTGGCTTCCACAATACTCTGACTCCCATGGCACTGGTTTCCCTCTGTCTCTGGGTGTTCCTTCTCCATCTCAGCCCTTTCTAAAGACTCCTCCTCCTCTGCCCTTCCCTTGAAGGGCTCCCAGATACCCACCCAGCCCCTGCATTTCTCACAATAAGAGAAGTAGAGAGAACCCAGGGAGCCCTGTGGCTTCAGCTGGCATCTCTTCAATGTCTACCTGCTGAACCACAGACCCTTCTAGGAACACTGCTTACTGGACATCTCCACTTATGTTTCCCACCTCAAACTCAAAGTGCCTCAAACTCATCACACTCTCTTTTTTCACATAAACTGGCTGTGGTCCTACGTCCCATACCTCAGTGACTTCAAAGCATCCCTGTCATCCTTACTCACTTCTCTCTCACAACCACAGCTATTACTAAGTCCTGCAGCTTTTCCCTCCTTCATGTTGGCTGAGGCCATATTATTACTTCATCCCTCTGCTAACACTTTCCTTCTGGCTGCCAGCGTTTCCCACCTGGATAACCACACAAAGACTTCTAACTAGTCTGCTCACCCCAGTCTTTCCCCTCCCTTCTCTCAGATGAGCTCTGTGATGAAGTCAAATGACCATTTTCAAATGTGGGACAGTGATGGGTCAGTTTTGCATTTTAGGAAGATGGCTCCCCATTAACTCAGGATAAAGGAGGTGGAACTTTTTATGACGGCATTACAGGCCCGTCACAGTCTATCATTGTTTCTCTCCCTCAACCTCACATTCCATTAAAAAACCAGTTGCCATCAAGTCGACTCCAACTCTCAGTCACCCCATGTATATCAGAGTGTAACTATACTCCATAGGGTTTTCAACGGCTGATTTTCTTCAGAAAGTAGATCACCAGGTTTTTTTCCGGGGCACTTCTAGGGGGACTAAAACTGCCAACTTTTCAGTTAGCAGCTGAGAGAGTTAACCATATGCATCACCCAGGGACTCCCTATTACCCTGGCCTAAGACCGCGTATAAAAATGTCTGTTAATTCTAAAGGGGGCTTGCCAGCATGACTTAAAATGCAAGCAGACAATTGGTTTTGATAGGTACACGTATGTGGACTGATTCTGTGACCCTTGCCCCTAATAGTATACTACTTTAGATTAGGAGTCTTCTGACCTATGTTCTGTAGTTAGTTTTGTTCAGGATCACCTATAATTTTGCTCTGGACCCAGACGTCATGCTGTCTAAGGACTCTGGGCCTTGCACCTGCTGTTCCCTCGGCCTTCTCCACTCTGCCAGGCTGAAGCCTCCCCCTCATCTGATTTCAGCCCAGCGATGAGCGGTGTCCAGGAGCCCTCCTGAGACTGGGTGAGAAGACCCCTCTCTGCTCCCACAGTCCCCTCTGCTGACTACCTCTAGGCGTTTATCACACCACACTGAAAGTTCCTGTTTCCTGCCTCCACACAGCTTTACATTCTTAGAGTAAGACCAGCTATGCAATCTGCGGGGCCCAGTGCAAAATTAAAATGCAGGATCCCTTTCTCAAACATTGTCAGAAATTTCAAGACAGCAAGAGCAGAACGTGAAACCCAGTACAGGACCATAAAGCAATGCATGCCCACGAAGCCAGCTCTACTTACAGGGCAGGGACTGTGTCATGTTCTCTGCTGTGTCCCCGAAGTCTAGCCTGGTGCTTGATACCCAGCAGGCGTTCAATAGCTATTTGCAGAACTTATGAATGGGAGATAAAATGGACATCGCAAGTGGTTGCACCCCCAACTAAAAAATAATTGAGATCATGGGCTACAGTAGTAGCATAATATATTGATAAAATACATGAAACTGATAATCAATTACCATAATACATGTCAATGGGTTTAATCCCCTTTTGACAGACAGATTCTTGGCAAAAAAAAAAAAAAATCTAATTATATTCTGTTCACAAGAGCCATGCCAAAAGAATGTCAGAGATAAAAATGAAGAAATAGGTCAGAAAGCACCAGGTGAACACAAAGGAAAAAGAGGGAGAGCAAATCAGACAAAATACAATTCACGGGAAACCCATTAAATAAGATAGTTACTTTCCCATTGATAAAAGGAATAACCCATAACGAAGATATAACTGGCCAAATAATAAAAGTGACATATATAAAACAAATCTGCTGGAAAAACAGAAGAGAAATTAAAAAAAGAAAATCACGGTGGGGAACTTTAAAAGCTCTCTCTTTGACACATCAAGCAGATAAATGCAAATGAGGATAAAGAGGAGGGGAATACTATCAGCTTGGTCAGAAATATATATATAATTTTGAAACAACCAAAAAATACATATGTGGGTATGTATGTATGTATGTAGGCATATGTGTATATAGGTAAGTATGTGTGTGTATATATGTGTGCATAATCCATAGGAGTAAGCAGAGGTATATGTACATGCATGTATGTGACTGTATGCACATATATTCATACACATAATAAAGCTCATAGGGATCACCTCGTGGGACTGGATTTCTGGTTTGAAGGATTAGGGCCATAGTCTCTTGGGATTTCTTGGTCGATTGACAAAATTTAGTTCAGAAAGTTATGTTCTACATCCTAGTTTGGTGAGTAGTATCTGGGGTCTTAAAAGCTTGCAAATGGCCATCTCAGATACAACTATTGGTCCCTACTTGTCTGGGGCGTCTGGGGCAAAAGAGAAAGAAGGAAAGAAAAGACGCAAATTAAAAACTAGTCTACAGGTCAAACAGCCTACACGAACCATCTCCTCACCTATCCTGAGACCAGGAGAACTAGATGGTGCCTGGCTACGTTCTAATCAGGGCCATAATAGATGGACTCTGATAGAATGGGAGAAAAATGTGGAACAGAACCTCAAATTCCTAAAAGAAAAAAAAAAAAACCAGACCTACTGAACTAGTTGACACCGGAGAACTCCGAGACTATTGCCCTGAGATACTCTTCAAAGCTTGAAACAAAACTAACCCCTGAGGTCAACTTATAGCTAAATAACAAATTGGCTCAAAAAATACTGAATATCACCCATAAGTACTGTGCTCCTCTAAAAAATCACCTATATGTGACGAAACAATTACTTTAAAACAAAGATGAGAATGTAAGTGGGCAGAGAAACTAGACTGATAGAAATGGAACAACCAGAATAGAAATAATGAGACTGTTCACGCATTGTGAAGAATGTAACCAATATCACTGAATAACCTGTGTAGAAATTGTTGAATGGGAACCTGAACTGCTGTACAAACCTTCACTGAAAACACAGTATTATTTAAAAAAAGATATATACGTATACAAATATTATTTAAAAAGAAACATACACACACATAAAAGTATGTATAAAATTCAATATATTTGAAAGAAAAAGAGTACATTTTTTCTAAATGTGCAAGGAAGATTTATAAAAATGAATCACATCCCAGTTATAAAGAAAACCTCAATGACGTTGTTACTGGATGTCGTCAAGTCAATTTTCAACTCAGTGCAATCCCATGTGACAGAGTAGAACCATCTCACCGGGTTTTCTAGGCTGTAATCTTAATGGCCTAGATTGCCAGGTCTTTCTTACATGGAGCCGCTGGGTGGGTTTGAACCACTAACCTTTTGGTTAGCAGCCAAGTGCTTAACTGTTGATCCACAAGGGCTCCCAAAATTGATATTGTCCCGGCAAGATTCTCTGAGTGTAATGCAACAAAAGTAGGCATTAATAACAAATACATAAGCATGAAAATTCAAATTACTTGCAAATTAGACCTCTATACCCCTCCCATTTCTTCTTAAATAACTCTTTTGTCTAAGAAGCTATAAAAAATCTAGTTGGGTTATGGAGTTCCCAGCTGTTTTGCATTGTTTTCACACATAGATGAGACCTGGCAGAGGGAACCTGCTGGTCATCTGATTCAAAACGCAGACAGCCAGTTTGTTTCCCATCCAGCCTAGCTACCTGGAATGCTTTTGTGCTCCCTGATCCCTGAGAGTGCGCTACTTTTAATTCTTCTAACATTGCCCCTTCTCAGTTGTTGTTCAGGGATACCTATTTCAAAAAAAAAAAAAAACCCGTTGGTGTCACGTCGATTCTGACTCATTGTGACCCTACAGGACAGAGTAGAACTGCAGAGAAAAGGGTGAGTAGCACAGAAGTTAAGTGAGTGGTGACCTGTGAGGAGAAAGAGGGGGTGCAGCTGGGTAGGGGCACAAAGAGGCTCCTAAGTGGCTGTGGTCAGGTTGCTTTCTTTAACCTGGGTGTGGATACGTGGATATTCATCCAGTGGCACAGTGGTTAAGAGCTCAGTTGCTATCCAAAAGGTTGGCAGTTTGAACCCACCCAACAACTCCGAGGGAGAACAACCTAGAGATCTGCTACCCTAAAGATCACCGCCAAGAACACTTATGGGGCAATTCCACTCTGTTACATGGGGTCACTGTGGGTTGGAACTGATTCGACAGCACCTAACCACCACGACAACAGATCTCTAATATACATGTTGTTCACTCCTTGGCATGTAGGACACATTTCACATTTTTAAATAATTCATAAAAAGAATAGAAAAACATGAGCTACAGTTGAGTACATGGCACAGCTTGGAATAGCATTTAGAAAGACAGAGTAATGGAAACACTGAATTGTGACTTGCCTTCATTGGAAGGGAAGGGGTGGGAAGGGACGGGCAAGGAGCAGAAGTGGCCCAATCCTCATGTTCCACAGCGGGAAGTAACAGATAATGCCAAAAACCAAATGATCAGCAAGGAACAGTAGAGGGGTACGGAGGACCATTTTATCCTGAAAATCAGCTAAAAGAGTTGAAAGTAGTTGCCCTGGGTGGGGGGTGGAGGGTATGATGAAGAAAAGTTGACAGATTGTTTTTCGTAAAAAGCCTTGTAGAATGATTTGAATCTTTACCCTCTGTGCATATACACCTTTAATAAAAGTAAAAGCTTAAAAAAAGCATAAAGTAAGTTGTTTCATTGTGGAGATCAACAATATACGCCTTCAGGAAAAGCTTAAAAACTAATATTATGAGACTGTGTCTTTGGGGCTTGGGTTAAAATACCAGTGACAGAGCCACATGTGGATTCAGGATAGCTCAGGGACTCCCTGGTGGTGCAAACAGTTAAGTGCTGGACTACTAATCAAAAGGTTGGTGGTTCAAACCCACCAAGAGTTACCTTGGAAGACAGGCCTGGTGATCTGCTTCCAAAAGGGCACAGCCTTGAAACCCCTATGGAGCATGCCTACTCTGCACACATGGGGTCGTCATGAATCACAATCGACTTAATGACAACTAACAACAACAAATCTTCATATAACACACTTCTAACTACTGCTTCACTCTTCACATTGACTATTTAAGAAAACCAGTAAGTCCAGAAGAGCTCAGACGGAAGTGCACATCCTGTTACATGGCTCAGAGGGGCTCTGCTACCGCTGCTGAGGATGTGGCCCCCCAAGATACACACTGAGAGCTTCAATAGAATTGGCTCACGGAAGGAGAGAAGAAGAAAGCAACAGTTCCAAATTAATACATGATTATATGCAACTAGTGATTTTAAACATGTACATGCTATTTAAGGAGAGCTTCCAGACTAAGACAGACTAGGAGGAAAGGCCTGCTGATCTACTTCTAAAAAATTAGGCAACGAAAACCTTATGCATCACAACAGAATATTATCTGATATAGTGCTGGAAGATAAGCCTCCTAGACTGGAAGGCACTCAAAATACACACCGCAGCAACAGACGCAAGCATATCAATGATTGTGAAGGTGACTCAGGATCAAGCAGCATTTCGCTGTGTTGTACACAGGGTCATCATGAGGCAGAGTTGACTCGACAGTAACAACAACAACATGCCATTATATTAAGATGTTTATTCTTTAGTAGACATTTGATTACCTCATCTATACCCTGAAAAGTTTATATATCAGAGATGGACGAAAGAATTCCACTTTCTTTCATCTTCTCGTTAGAAAAATTGAGAATGACGTTTGATTTGGGGTGACTTTATATTCAAGCAAAAAAGGTCTAAGTTTTGAGTTTCTGGAAGACCTTTCTAAGCATGATACTAAAGGTAGGAACCATAAAGGGAATGATTGATAGATCTTACCCTACTGTCATGGATTGAATTGTGTCCCCCCAAAATATCTATCAACTTGGCTATACCATGATTCCCAGTATTGTGTGACTGTTCACCATTTTGTCATCTGACGTGATTTTCCTATATGTTGTAAATTCTGCCTTTACAGTGTTAATGAGGTGGGATTAGTGGCAATTATGTTAATGAGGCAGGACTCAATGTCCAAGATTGGACGGTGTTTTGAGCCAATCTCTTTTGAAATACAAAAGAGAGAAGGGAGCAGAGAGATAGGGGGACCTCATACTACCAAGAAAACAGTGCTGGGAGCAGAGTGTGCCCTTTGGACCTGAGGCTCCTGCACAGAGAAGCTCCTAGACCAAGGGAAGATTGATGATAAGGACCTTCCTCCAGAGCCGACAGAGAGAGAAAGCCTTCCCCTGGAGCTGGCGCTCTGAATTTGGACCTCTAGCCTCCTAGACTGTGAGACAATAAATTTCTCTTTGTTAAAGCCAGCCACTTGTGGTATTTCTGTCATAACAGCACTAGATGACTAAGAGACCTACTTAAAATTTAAAATTACCAGAGAAATAAAAATGATACCTAGAAGTGGTCAGCATGTGGCCCCTCAGACATTCCCACTGCACATGGCTCCCCCTTTGAATTGGCTCCGCTTTCTGGAGAAGAATTTGACAGGATGTATCAAAAATCCAATCAAAGTGCTTACAGGTATTTAGACTTAAGTAAAAGATATGTACAAGGCAGTTCTTCACAGTGAGTCAAAAGGTACCAATTAAATATCTAATAATAGGATACTGCTTAATAAATTACAGTATACCTTTACCATGGTATACTAGGTCATTATTAAGCACTACATTCTAGAAGAATATTTTTTATATAAAATATTTCTGAGGTTTATTGATAAGTAGAAAAGGTTACTAGATAATACCTACATTAATAATCCCATTTTATATCAAAACAAAACAAAGACAAAGACAAGGAAACCCACAGCCACGTATGAATGCACACATTGAGAAAAAATAGAAGGCAGAAAACTAGAATGTTAACTGGTGGTGGGATTACACTTCACATCATATTTTGTCGTTGCTGTTTTTCTAATTTTCTGTATCTTCTGTGACCATAGTTTAATTTTGGAATAGAAACAAAAGACATAGATGTTTTTCCTGACCCCAAGATTCCCGGGATTCTGAGTGTGTATACTAGGCAAGGAGCCCTGATGGTGCTCGACTACTAACCAAAAGTTTGGTGGTTCAAACCCACCAGCCACCCTGTGGTAGAAAACATCTGGTGATCTGCTCCCGTAAAGGCTGCAGCCTAGGAAATCTTATGGGGCAGTTCTACCTTATCCTACAGGGTCACTAGGAGTCGAAATCTACTCCACGGCACACAACAGCATATTAGGCAAAGCTACACAGGTGTGCTACCACCTCACCTGGGTCTCAGAGGCATGCAGAACTCTCCTGGATGGGACGAGGGGAGACAGTGGGATGAGGGCAGACAGTGGGACAAGGGCATTCGGGCAGAGAAAATGCTGTCAGAAAAGGCACCATGGGTTGCAGCGCAAGAAGGGCTGGGAGCCAGAAAGCACACTGGGATTACTCAGAGAACACACACAAGGGACTACACTGTGGGATGAGGCTCGGCAGACAGGCTGGAGTCAGGCTGAGGGCCTGAATGTGCTGTTCAGGTGCTGATGGTGAACCTGGAAAGTTTAGAGCAGGAAGGTGATCATGGAGTGACAGTGTTGCAGGAGCCTGGGTGTGACCTCACGTGACTAGTGCTTCACTGGTTGTGACCCATTAGTGGGTCGTGACCAAAATTTAAAAAACTAAAATAGAAAGATCAGAGCGCTCTGCTTCTAGCAACGGTAAGCACTGTTTTGCAAAATGTCTTTTTATGTACAGGAGTTGTAGATACAGGAGCGTGTATGTATCTACCCACAAGACTGTGAGATTAAACCGAACTTCTCCATGTGGGACAAAATAAATTTGCAAGCCACTGCTGTAACCCCTATCAAACCTGCCCCAGCAATGTCTCCTCTAGGGTGGACATACGTAACTCTGGGGTGTCAGAGACGACCCCCTGGCTGCAGAGAGAAGGGACACATAGTGCTGCTTCCAGGACCTGTTAGACGGTGTCACAGTTTCCCAAGGCTGTCCTCATCTGGCCCAAACTCCACCACTGGGCACAGGAGTCACGGATCAGGGCTCCCGGTGGAATAAGATAAATTAATCCACGCATTTACCTTGCTTCCTCCAAAACCCCATTAAATACAGAAGCCACAACTGCTACAGGGGCTGCAGCAACGGGATCTGGGAAGCGGGAAGCAGATGAAGCAGAAGTCAGTGACTCAGCATCATGGAAAGGCTGAACCCTGAGGCTCAGTGGGGGGCCTGACTCACACAGCAGGACCCATCAGGGCTCAGGAAGTACAAGCATCAGTGACCTCTGGAAGTGGAAGTGCAGGTAGCTGAAGCAGATCCCCCTTTACACTGTTCTTCCAGGCAACTGCCTCTTATCCAACTCTGCAGACTTGAGGCGTACTCCCTACCCATTACCATCGGGTCAGTTACAACTCATGGCGACCCCACGTGTGCAAAGCAGAGCTGCTCCATAGGGTTGTGAAAGCTGGCACCTTCCGGAAACAGATTGCCAGGCCTTTCTCCCAAGGTGCCTCTGGGCGGGTTTGAACTACCAACCTTTTGGTTAGTAGTCAAGTGGTTAACCATTTGTGCCACGCAGAGACTCCTTTTTTACTCTCTAGAAAGGCTGATATACAGGGACTCTGGGGCCAGGGTTCCAGCCATACCAAGGGCAAGGAAACCACGAAAAACAGACAGGTTCAGGGAAAGTCTTCGTGCTGAATGCTGGGTCTGGCCCTGGCACCCCCTGCCCCTGGGCTCCCCTAAGTGGCAACAATTAGACCTTCTTCCCCAGTAGGATACTGGAGGATTCTTCTCTGGAGAAACTGACCAACTCCAAAGAAAAGACCTACTGACAGTTCCCCCAACATAACACCCAGCTAGATCACCCTCAACCAAATGGATTGACACAGTGGCTGAAACAATGGGCTCAAGCATAACAAGGATTGTGGGGATGGCGCAGGACCAGGCAGTGTTTTGTTCTATTGTACATAGGGTAGCTATGAGTCAGAACTGACTTGAAGGAACCTAACAATAACAACAACAGATCACCCTAGCCCAATCAGCATGCCCCACTCAGGCCCACTGACCCTAGAATCAGCTTTCAGTACATTACTCTTAAAGATAACCTGACTGTTCACAGTCATCGGCTACTAGAGCAAAATCTCTATTGTTAAATGTAAATATCAAAACAAACAGAATAAACAAACTCAAAGGGAGAAAAAATTTTAAAAAATATTAATAAAGAAATATATTGCAGCTATGAAGCAACAACATTATACTCTGTGGTGTGATGGATCACTTTTATGTAGCCTTCCTCGCCATGGTCTTGTAACTCACACACAATGATTGGGTGGGACCATGCAAATAAGGTCTATGGAACCCTAACAAAGGGATCGGTCAGTTTTGCCATCCCCCTAGGCTTAAAAAAGAACCAATTACACAGCAAGAGAGGATCTCACCATCACCAAGGAAGAAGAGTCAAGAATGGAACACGTTCTTTGGACTCGGGATCCCTGTGCTGAGAAGCTCCTGGAATCAGGAGACAGAGAAACTGAGAGAGAGAGAGAGCTATAGCACTGAAGACGGTGAGAATCGGTGGCAGAGAAATGGCAGCAGAAGAGACCAGCAGGAGACAGCACAGTGGCCTTACTGGCCCACGGAGCGAGAAAGCTGAGTGCCTTTGGGCCAAGGCTTACTGGTGGAGTGGGGTGCCTCTGGGCATTTATGGCAGAGCTAAGGGCTTTGTAATACTTGCCTGAGCAGGGCAGAGGCCGAGGGGCCAGAGAGAGGTCTGCCTGCGGCATGGCTGGGAAGAAGTTGTCCTGATGGAAGAACTGTATCCTGAGCATTCCTGAACTTAAATCGTAACCTGTTACTTCCCTAATAAACCCCATAATTGTGAGTATTGTCTGTGAGTCCTGTGTGGCCACTGCAATGAATTATCCAATCCAGCAGAGAAGTAGCGAGCACCACGGAAGGGACGGCTGGTGTCAGAATTGGTAAAGATGGTGGCGAAAGGAGGCATGTCTGACTTCCGCCTCATAGGGATCAGCCTTGGGCCACTGATCTGGATTCTCTTTCCCCCTTGTGAAGTTAAAGGAGGCCAAACGATGAAGACCCCTAACGGCGTTCTTACAAACTCTGAAAGGAACAGAGAACAACAAAAAACCTCTTATGGAAAAAAAAATTACCATGGAAATTAAAAACCTAATAGAAAAGATGGATGATAAGGTTGAGGGTATCTTCTAAAAAACAGAACAAAAGGGCAAAGAGATAATTCAGGAGAGAAAACTAGAGAATTAATTTGTGCTCCAAAAGGAACAAAGAAAATGAAAGGAAGGAAACAATCAAGGAAATAATTCAAGAAAATTTCTCATGCCTGAAACAGCTGAATTTCCAGTGTGAAATAGTTCTCTAAGGGCCCAGTACAAGGGAAGAAAAAACAGACAAACAAATAAAAGACATCCTCTTGAAATTTGATAACACTGGGACCAAAAAGAAGATCCTACAAACTTTCAGAGAGGAAAAAAAGCCACATACAAAGGATCAACTATCAGAATGACTCCGGAGCACTAACAGCAACAATAAAGCTATTTTTCAGTCATAATAATAAAACACTGGAAATTAATCTAACAAATTAATTTAATAATGAAACGCTGGAAATTAACAAAAATGTTATAAACATACTGAGAGAATGGAAGGAAGTGGGATATATATGTGGGGGGGGGCAGGTTGAAGGCATAAGAGAATAAAACCTTTTCACAGTAAAAGTGAAAACATAAAATCTAAAAAAAAAATAAATGTAGCAGTGTAAGCATGTTATTTAGCAATATGCAGGTAAATACCAAAAGAAAGCAAACAGTTGAAAGTGGCTGCATTTAGGAAGTGGGAATGGGGTGGAGACATGGGGCAAGGGACTACTGATTTTTGCAATAAAATAATGGAACTATTTGACACTTTGAAGTACATACGTATATGACTTTGATGAAAATAAAATAAATAAGAAACGGATCTGAGGGCTTTGTTCTTAGCTTTAAGGCCTAAGCCATCTCTTAATCCCCCTTCGGGGTGATGCGCACAGTATCATGTTATGGATGCTCCGTGAAAACTGCAGCTTTAACAGTGAAGTATCTGAGAACATACATGTCTCATCAGTTGCTGCTCAAAACACATACATATTAGGTTATTCCAACCTAACTCTACACATATTCCAACTATTCCCATTAGGTTGGAAGAAGCCAATGTCTTTAAACTCAGCTGTGACTCTCCCACTCCCCACAGAAATAAATCAAGGAGTCCAGCCCCAGATTCAGAGACAGCATGTCTGCAGGGAAGCCAGCCACAACAACAACACTCACACCACATCAGGTTTTAATTTTATCAGCAGGAGAATAAAATTCTACCTGCTTTTGTAAAGTCGTCAACAAAGAGAGAAAACACATTTCTTTTCATATTCTGAAAACAGAATCAGTAGTTCAAAGAGACCTTATCTCTTAAAGTTTGCACAGACATCTGTGTGCAAAATGTCAAACACTGAGACACCAGATAGGAAAAAAGAAAAGGACACACTTCTGTTGGAAATCATCAATAACAACAACCAGGTGGCCTATAACAAAGGATTTCTTTTTTTTTAACAATCAATAATAAATAGTAAACTGTGGGAAAAGGGGGCAACATTGTTTAATTATCAAAATTACCAGAACCAGTAGTTTTCTGTCTGCCAAGTTCTTCTAGCCAGCTGTAGCTCAAGTGTCTCGAGAAATAATCAAATTCTGGGAGACAGGCAAGGGAGCCCCAAAGTCCTCACTCCATGTCCTCATGGCCAGAAAACCCCCAGAGAGAGGGTGAACCAGGAATCCTTGTCAGGAACAGACGCAGGGCTACAGGCAGAGACAACCGCAGAGTGAAGCAGTGCCGGCTGCTCGTTTCTATCACCAGCTTCAGAAGGGAGGTGACAGGAGCTGTGAATCTCAGACAGCCAAGCTGAGAAAACCATCAACACGTGTGCGACGGGCAGGGAGGGGGACCACGGCTCTGTTAAAGCTGTCCAGTGTAATAAAACTCTGCGGAGGAGATGTCACGTGCATTTTTACATGTATTTTTTTCACTTTCTTGCTTTGCAAACTCAAGATCCTGAGATACAGAAAAACCTAAGACGTGTGGTTTCATCCTGTCCTTTCTGGTCAGTCACAGACCACCATGGTTGCTTTGCTAAATGTTCTCAACACGAGTATACTCTTCCCTTGGCAGCAGAGGGATGAAAGGGAAGCAGGGGGTCTTTTTGGGAAGGGCAACTGGCCACACTTTCCTGTGACGCAGAGAAAACATACAAGACTGTGTGTATACGTTTTGCCACATTCATGTCTACAGTGTGATGAAGAGGAAGTGACCGCTCGCTAGTTCTCTGACCCCAGGCAAAGTATTTTGCTTCTACAAGCCTCAGTATCCTCATTTGTAAAATAGGCATCATCTCCAGCCCTTGCCCCAGTCTCATAAGTTTGTTGAAAGGATCAAAACAGATGTTTATAATGTACCATGTTACAGGGCTTGGCATACAGTAGTACTCAAACATTAGCACCTTACTGTCTGCAAAGTACTGTTACTAATAAACATGGATAATATTTTCCTCAGACCACACAAAGGATGAAGGAGCTACCTCAGAACAGGAAGAAACCTGTTATTTATAACCCCAGGTACCTGCTTGAAATGTGTCCTCTGCAGTGCCCCTTTCATTTTGATGCAAGCCCCCTCCTGAATCTGTAGGTGGGAAAAATTCAGGCAGTCATCAGAAAAGAAAGTTCTACAAGAAAGGCTGCCTAATTGCCTGGTGTGACTCCAAACGTCACTTCTCAGCTGGGCCAAGCTGCTCTCTGTCCAAAACCAGTGCAGACTCTCCAGAGAGATTTCATTCTGCTGCCGAATGAAACATGAGGTCTTAGCTCCAAGTTCCTGCTCAAACACACACATGCATGCACACACATGTGTGCATGTTTGCACATATACATACACACACACCCTCAATACATGCCTGGAGACTGGGTTGTTGCCTTTCCTTTTTTTGCAAATGATTGTAAAATGTCAATACAAATTCCAAGCATTGCAGATGGTCATTTTACCTCTGGATTTTAATAGTACCCACGCCCCCCGCCCCCACACACACAGAAAAGAAGGAGGTGGAACATTTGGTTGGAAAGGATTGAGGAAGCATCTCTCTAAAGAATCTAGGTATGATTTTGAGGAATGTGCATATCCCTTTATCGAGAAGAGGTAGGCAGAATATTCTGGGAGTCATCCTACTAGCTCATGTCTGTGTGTGAGAATATGTGCATAATTCAGAATATTCACGAAGACCCAGGACACTCCTTACAGTGCACCATTACAAATGGACACACACGTAAACTGAGGGTGTTGAGGAGGGAAGAAGGACATCAGTTCTTTTTTTGCCCACTGTCAACCATACCGATGTACGGATGGATCCCTTTCCTCCCAGACAAATGCGTATGTGCAAAATTCTGCTCGTACTTTTAGGAAATATATTGCATTAGAAAAAGGTTCTTCTCACATACGTGGTACATAAACATAAACTTTGAAAGGCAACATGCCTCACTCACGCATCTTCATGCAAAAATCAATGGCTAATTCTTCCAAAAATGGAAGCAATTTTATATTCTACAAGTAAAACATGAAGTGAAAGCATTTTTGTTCAAACGAAAAATCTCAAAAAAGGGGTGCTGTCGTTTGGCTCCACAACAAGGTGAATAATGGAGCAGTCTTGGTCAAACCCAAGTCATCTGACCTGCTAACCTATTTCAACGTTTCATTTTGGTGGGGAAAGCGCTAAGAACTCTGACTTACAAGGGAGTACGGTAAGAGACTCAGATCAGATTCCATGCTTGCCCCAGCAGAGGGGAGAGCAGATGAGAAGCACCTGAATTCCACAACGCCCTTCCAGCTGAATTCCTGTAGCAACATCTCCGTTCTCTGTACGTCACCATGCTCATCTTTGGCAAGGTCTGCACCATCCCTTCTTGCCCATGTCATCGCAGAAAGGGCACAAACCTCCCTTCCAGTGGTCAGGTCGTCTGAACAAAAAACAACTTCCAAAGGGATTCTTCAGCATGCCCAGGCCTCTGCAGATTACTGCCTACAGAGAAACTCAGGAGCCCCCAAACCCCGGCATCCAGACACTTCCTCCAGGGGTGGAAATCGTGCACACTTGCTTCCAATTCCCACCTCCAGAGCAGAAGCCTAACCAAAGATCTCGTGTGTGTAGGTGGCTGGGGAGGCACTTTTTATTTTATTTTAGCATTATCCACCATGGTGGACTTCAGGGCTTTGAATAGAAAGATTTACTCCATCTGTATATGGCCAAAAATATCTCCCAAGAGAGACCTTGAATAAATTTCTTTGGAAGGGGGCTTTCTTATTTTCTTTTCACCAAAATTGAAACCTCTTACCAGGGTTCAACAAAATACCCCAGAACTCATCCTTTAGAAAGGCTGCAGATGTCTGAGTTCTTGAGAGCATCTTAGTCTGAAAGACTATCAACACTGGAGCCAGCCTGCCTGGGTGTGAATCCTGACTCCTCTGCTTTTTTGCTGTGAGACTTTGGGCAAGTTACCTGACTTTTCTTTCCTTAGTTTCTCATCTGTAAAATGGGTATGAGTCAACCTGCCTTGTGTGATTGTTATGAGGGTAACTAAGCGCTTAGAAGAGTAAAAAAAAACAAACAAAACTCGTTGCCACTAAGTCAATTCTGACTCATAGCGACCCTCTAGGACAGAGTAGAACTGCCCCATAGGGTTTCCAAGGCTGTAAATCTTTAGGGAAGTAGACTGCCACATCTTTCTCCCGCAGAGCGGCTGGTGGGTTTGAACTGCTGACCTTTCGGTTAGCAGCCGAGCGCTTAACCACTGTGCCACCAAGACTCCTTCTTAGAAGAGCACTTAGTACAGAAAAAGCTCTCAATAATGTTAGTTATTACAAAGAAAAGTAATTTTCCATTCCTATATGATCTTTTTTTCTTGGTGGTGGTGGTGGAGATCTATTTGCAAAGCAGTGACTCAAGGCCCAGGCTCTGAAGAAGCTGAAAGCATCCATGGCAACAGATGAGCCTTTTCCTGGGATGCTGGTAGGGCTGCTGGTACCAAGGCACCCTGATTCAGAAAGCAAGGACTAAGGATGACGGGTGAAGCATGTTGCTTCACCCAAACAGTAAACCAGGGGCTTTGCCAAGCAGTGTAGATGTGGCATTTCAGAGTGCCCAGAATTTTCCTACAGTTGTCATTTTGTCTGGCAAAGAGAGTTTTCACCACTTCAGAGATGCTGGTGCCTTTGCCCAGTGCCTCATTCCTGCCCATGTGCTCTCTGCCCTGCTGCTCTGAGGTGGGGCTGGGGGACCTGCCGGGCTAAGCCTCATCACCCAGTCTGCTCCACAGCAGCTCACCCAGGACAGGCCCAGACACCCCACAGTGCAGTCCGTCAGCAGGAGACCATGCAGAAATTCTGGCCTGGCATGGCCATCCTGTGTTCAGAGTTGAGACAGACACCTTAAAAATGATTGCTCTCTTCAGTCATTTGAATGAGGGTTTTGTTGGAGGGGAGTTTAACTCATGGACTCTCAAATCACTCCAAACGGAGGTCTCTCCATCAATTTATCAGCTTTGTCATGTGCTAAATGTGGCTGTATCCTCACAGTGTCTCCCTCATTAGTGAGGATTCAGGAAATGGAAGAGTCCAGTCTCTGGAGCTGGCACATCAGTTTAGGATTTGTCTGCCATTCGGGGTATATCTGGAGGTGCACAGACCAGAAAACCCACGAAGGCCAACCTCTGAAAGAACAAGGACAAGGTCTGAGGGCCTGTGGTTGGTGTGTGTGTGTGTGTGTGTGTGTGTGTGTGTGTGTGTGTGTGTGTGTACTCGAGACTGGCAGAGAAGGAGAGAGGGGAGTGTTACGTTGGACAGAGCATATGTGTGTGAGGAAAAAGGAGTGTGTACCTGTGAGAGAGCAAAAGAGAGAGTGAGAAGGGGAGGGAGGGATACCAGGTATATCACCTACGTTTGTGTGTGTGTGTGTGTGTGTGTGTGTGTGTGTGTGTGAGTGAGAGGCTCAGTGTATGAGAACACGTCTGTGTGTCTATGTTCTATGTGTGTATGTGTATATCTGTGTGTGTGCGAGTCTATGTGAGAACATGTTTGTGTCTCTGTTCTGTGTGTGTGAGTCTCTGTGTGTGTGAGTCTATGTGAGAACATGTCTGTGTGTCTGTGTTCTGTGTGTGTGAGTCTCTGTGTGTGTGAGTCTATGTGAGAACATGTCTGTGTGTCTGTGTTCTGTGTGTCTTGAATTTCTGTGTGTGAGAACGTTTGTGTCTGTGTTCTGTGTGTCTCTGTGTGAGAACCTGCCTGTGTGTGTGTTCTGTGTGTGTGTGTGAGTCTGTGTGTGAACATATCTGTGTGTTCTGTGTGTATGTGAGTCTCTGTGTGTGAGAACATGTCTGTGTATTTGTGTTCTGTGTGAGTCTTGAGAACATGTCTGTATGTCTGTGTTCTGTGTGTGCGTTCTGTGTGTGTATATGTCTGTGTATGAGAACATGTCTGTGTGTGTGTGAGTCTATGTGAGAACATGTCTCTGTGTGTGAGTCTATGTGAGAACATGTCTGTGTGTGAGAACATGTCTGTGTGTGTGTGTGTTCTATGTGTGAGTCTATGTGTGAACATGTCTGTGTTTGTGTTCTGTGTGTGTGTGTGAGTCTCTGTGTGTGAGAACATGTCTGTGTGTTGTGTGTGTGTGTGAGTCTGTGTGAGAACATGTCTTTGAGTGCGTGCGTGTGTGCATGTGTAGGGGGTTGTACGTGAGCTGTAACCAGTGGCTGGAGAAGTACACACAGCCCCTGCTCACACCTTTCTCAAAAACCTCCTTGGAAAAGCAGAGTCAGGACTTTGGGGAATTCTCCCCTCTGACTGGCTCCACAGCAAGGCTGGGTTCTCTGAGTCTGAAGGTGTAGTGATAGGTGTCGGGGGAGGAGATGTCTAAACACAAGGCCTCTGGGGGGCTCCCAGTCACCAGAGAAGACAGATGTCTGAATAAGAAACCAAAGTCCTCACAACAGAAGTCTTTGTGTTACAAAGAAGAGGAAGGTGAAAAGCATTAATCCAGAAGCTAACATGAAGCCTGTTAGCAGACTACACTACATTAGCAGAAGAGAGATTTGTCTTTAAAGCTGGTGGTGATGGCCTCACGCCCCCAAGGAGGCAGAGCAGGATGGTGGAAGGATGATGGGTTTCAGAGTCAAATCGACTGGATTCCAAGTCCAGCCTGGGTGTCTTATTAACTGTGTGACTTTGGGCATCTTACTAACCTCTGTGAGCTTGTCTCCTACCCTGTACATTGGGGATAATAACTGTCTTGTAGGTTTTTTTTGTTTTGTTTTGTTTTGTTTTTGAAGACTTGGTGAGTTAACATTACAGGAGATGCACCACGAACTTCTGTTCCTTCTTCCCTCCACAGGGTTGTGATCGACCAACTTGAGTCACATGTGAGAAGAGGAAGCCAAGAAGGTCCGGGCACCACCAAAGGCCTCCCAGAGGCAAGCCCCGGATGCTTCCAGAATGCCCCTCTGCCAACTTAGGGATTTCTTCGTGAAAATAAAACTCACCTGGAAGAGGGACTTGGGGGCTAACCCGTCCCTACGGTGTGTGTGAATGCTTCCACAGCCCTTCCTGGCCGCTGGCCGTGACATGGGAAGATGGAGAGAAAAGGCCAGGAGGGGTGCAAACAGCCCAGGGAGGCAGTTTTGGGGGCTTTGTGGTGCTGAGCATGGACAGGCCGTGAAGACCACAGGCAGAGTCTCTGGATCTGAGTTCATAATAGTTTCAAAACTTGAAGGGAGGAGAAGTGAGGCCAGGTGCATCCCCCTTGCGGTCACCCAGGTGAGCTGGGTCCCATGTCCTTGGAGTGAGCACAAGCCCTTCAGCACAGGCTGGCAGGCCAGGAGAGGGAATGGTGAACACACGCTCAAAGAAGATACGTCAGGAATGGAGTCCATTCCCAGGCTTGCAGGGCCTCAGCTGAGCACCTGACAGCTTCTGAGATGCACCCTAACAGGTCTCTTTGCAACCTCACCTCTCTCCATGCAAATTCAACCCTTGGCACCATTACCCAGGGAGAGAGTGGAAGGTGAAAGGCTTTCACCAGGCAGATTTGGTACGAAACGTTCCTTCTGAGAGATTCAGGGAAGACGAGGAGACAATCGAAACAGAGCCTTTATCTTGTCTTGAATTCTGCCTACCCTATCCAGACTTTGATGCAGCTCAGACAAGAATTTTGCCATCTCATTTGCAGATCAAGGTTGTCATTAAATGTGAGAATTAGAATTGACAAGCAGCATGCCCCACACTGTGATGCTAATACTCATTAAACTCATTTTTGTTTAGTATTTCAGAAAAAATGCAAACTAAGAATATATACTTAGCAATTGTCTGCTAAAAATTTGTGATTTAAATCAGAAAACAAAGGGAGGTCTGGGCTGTCCTTGATCTTTCACATGGCTGCTAAAATTCCTAGGGCAGAGAAATATCATATGCTTTAATTTTGAAAGAAGACGCAGGCACCGGAAGAAGAAGCTTTACCGGAATGAAGTATCTAGAGCAGGAAGCCCAAACTCTGGAGTTAGAGGGGTCTCATGCTAATAACCAGACCCTCTCCTCTTGGTCAGTAGCTGACCCCCTTCAGTGGCCCACCTTGGGAGATCTGTGGGAGCCCAGGCCAGCAGGCTTAACCAAGACTTGTATTAAGGCTCAAGTCATACACCAGAGGAGAATACAGAGGGGTCCTTTGGCTGAGCAAGCCCTCTGATGCCCATAGGCCTGCTTCCTGCTAAGGACTGCTGGTGTCCCTGTGGCAGGAAGCATGGGCACTCTGCTTACAGCTGGGTGCACACACACAGACCTCCTGACCCCGTGAAATACACGCTCCACAAGCCATGACTGACCCTGGATTCTCTGTTAGCACAGAACCAAAACCATTCCCAAAGCCAACTCTTCAGACATAGATTAGACTGGACTATGGGACATGAAATGATACTTGTGAAGAGTGTGCTTCTTAGCTCAAGCAGATACATGAGACTGAATGGGCAGCTCCTGTCTGGAGGTCAGATGAGAAGGCAAAAAGGGGCAGGAGCTGGTTGAATGGACACAGGAAATCTGGGGTGGAAAGGAGAAGTGTGCTGTCACATTGTAGGGAGAGCAACTAGGGTCACAGAACAATGTGTGTATAAATTTTTGTATGAGAGACTAACCTGAGCTGTAAACTTTCACTTAAAGCACAATTTAAAAAAAAAAGAAGCCATGACTGAAAGAAGAGGAATCCTCTTCACTGCTTCCTCAAGACCCACCTCTGATCCACCTCTGATCCACCTGTGTGTCTGAAGACCTAGTTTTTATGTAGCAGCTGCTCCAGGCTCACAGCCCCACCATACTAGAATACAACCCAACATTGTACGTGCCCGGTAGTCATGCCAGAAACACCTACACTAAGCAGAAGTAGGACACTGCAATGAGGAAAGAAAGACACAGATATCTGTGCTGCATAAATGTCACCCCACGGCCTTTTATTTCTCAAAAGACATTTCTGAAATGGCCCTGAAGAGAGAGATGCATAAGCCAGCAGGTTTGATAGACAATGAGTTAAATGTGAATCAAGCTGGCCAGCTGAGTTAGGTTTTCCTTTCCTAAAACTGAAATCCTATCCTGGAGTACTCTCTGTTGCAGAATTAAGTCCAGCTGGTCAACAAGAGTGAGCGGTTTGTCCAAGGACTTCAGCCTCCCACCACACACAAGGTGGGTCACTTCTGTTATGTGCAAAGGCCAGTTCCTCTGCTGTCCCTTCCCTTCTTCTTGTGCCCAAACGTCTTGGGGAGTAACGCTGCTCTCCAACGCCAAGTGTGCCCCACTGCCTGAACATAACCACCGCCATTCAGAACATCCGTAAATCTCATCAAAGAGCATCTGTCTGACTCCTCATTGGCCAGCACTGGGCACTCTGCGTCATGGGCCCCTAATGAATTGTCACCTTTACATGGGAGGCCCAGAAGATCAGGGATTTTAACAAGGTGTTAAGCAAGAAAGGAGTCCAACTAGCAATTAAAGTGAATATATTCATTTTTCCTGATGAACTTCTGAATGCAACAAGTATTCACAGAATGTTTTTCAGCACCAAGTAACACCGTGCTAGGTACTTATTAATAAATTCTGAGAAAGATTTTCCCAAGGTCAAAAACAAAAAGGATCAAGAGAAGCATTTTTATGTTATTATTACTGGTGTACGCAAGGTAGAGGTGTGACTACCTTGACCTTCATCAGTGAACTAGATTCTCAGGTTCTCTCACATCCACATACACCCTGGCCTGAAGATCCATACATAATTTTAGAGTAGAATACAGACATCTATATAAGTGGTTTTTAGGGAAGCAAATGCAACGCTGCGTGAACAATCCATTGCTAAGGTCATTACGGCATAATAAGTCAGCAACATCCAACCGAGAGACGCACTTCCCTTGGAGCTAATGTATAGAGGCCTTTATGCTGACGATTATCTTCCTGAACGCCACAGAAAAACATTCTGTAAATGCTCCTGTCCTGGTTTAGTTTTTGTTTGTTTTTGGCTCCTTTTAGAGCCGAATTGTTTGAGCCACAGACAAGTCTAAAAATTACACCTAGCATCTAGGCATTCTCCAACTAGGACCAAAACTTTACCCCATCTCATACTCAGGAGAGCATCTTGGTGTCTCAGGATCCTGCATGGAAAGTTACCGAGCTCAAAGATAGCTTTGCTGGTTGTAAGTGAAAAGGATGGTGTTCAAACAATCTCTCCAAGTAAGCACCAAGTTTTTCAGTTACCAAATTGGAATACTGGGCCCACATACCTCACTGGATGGTCAAGAGGTTAAAACAACATAATTCAAGCCAACAGAAAGAAACAAATACTTCTTAAATTTAAGTGCTAAGTAAGGTATGGCTACATACTTCTTAAAGCTATAGAGTCCAGTTTTGGATGCAGGAATTAATATACCGATGACTATTATTTGTTCTACATTCCCTGTACCACCCTCTCTCCTAGCCCAATGGATGCCTAAAAAACAAAACAAAACAAAGTAACAACAAAAAACCCAGTTGCCATGGAGTGCATTCTGACTCATGGCAACCCCATCTGTTTCTGAGCAGAACCCTGCATAGGGTTTTCAGCAGCTGTGACCTTTCAGAAGTAGATGGCCAGGCGCACCTGGGTGGATTTGGACAGCTGACCTTTCAGTAAGTAACTGAACACTCATTTGTGCCACCTAGGGACTCCAGTGGATGTCTACACTTAGGGTGACCATGGGCCCTCACACTTCACCCTCCCTGCCAGCTGCTGTGGCACAGTGGTTACAGCGCTCAGCTGCTAACTGAAAGGTCGCCGGTTCAAACTCACCAGCTGCTCAGTGGGAGAAAGATGTGTCAGTCTGCTTTCGTAAAGATCACAACCTTGGAAACCCTAGGGGGCAGTTCTACTCTGTCTTACAGGGTTGCTATGACTCTCAATCTGCTCAAGGGCAACAGGTTTCGTTCTGCAAGCTGCTGCTCCCCCTGGTGGCCTCTCTGGGAATGATACCAGCGTGCAGTCCGTCCAGGTGCCCAAGCTGAGCTGAAAATCACATCACACTACCTTTTTCCTTTCCCTCACTGTCCACATGGAACCACCTCCCAGATCTCCGTGTTTCCACTGCCACCATCCCCGCCATGGGTCACCACAAAAGCCTCCTTCCTGTCTCCCTGTCTCCACTGCACCCTTTCCCACACGATCCTAAGGTATCTTCTTAAAACATGAATGCGAGCATTTGCTGTGCCTCTGCCTAGAAAATCCGATGGGCGTTAACTGCCCTCAGGATAAAGATAAAATCCTCAGAACAGCTGAGAAGGCCCTGTGGAGGCCGAGCTCTGCACGCCCTCCCAGCCCAGCCCAACCCCTCCCCTCTGTTGCAGACTATGTTCCAGCCATGGGGATGCTTTCCAGCGCCCTCGCCACCCTCTGGGCCTCTACACCCCCTCCCAGCCCAGCCCAACCTCTCCCCTCTGTTGCAGAATATGTTCCAGCCCTGGGGATGCTTTCCAGCACCCTCGCCACCCTCTGAGCCTCTGCACTGCCTTCCGGTCCTTGCCCAGGACCAACAGTAACTCCATGTGGTCACGCTGGTCCTTTCCTATCTCCTGTACTAGGCTCTGAGTTCCTGGAGGCAGGGGTCTCGTCTTGCTCAGGGCTGCGTCTCCAGCTCGTGCATAGTCCCTGGGGCACAGCAGGCACAGCCGGTATCGGCTGAATGAACTGGCCAACGTTCAGGATATACTAGGGTAGCAATTCCTGGTTTTCAGGTAACAGCATTCCCCACCTCTGTCACTCACAGCTGTGTTCACTGATGTCCTTCAGCCTGTGTTTTCAGTGCTGTCCCAGGTCCGGCAGTCACAACCATCTGAGCAACGGGGGACAATTCTGAGGCCTGAAATCCCATGGCCAGGTGAGGACTGTTTGCTTCAACATCTGTCCTTGGTCCCTCCCCCCAAATCTGCTTGCTGTCATAAGCCTGGGAACCCCCGGGGTCTTCCCCTACCCGGCTTTACTCCCTACCTTCTCCCAGGTCCACTGGCCCCTTGGCCTGGGCTTCACTCTTGGTGGCTGGCCCACCAGCCCAGCTATTTCTGCACAGGGCCTGAGGCTTTTGCCAGTCTCCCTCCCAAGGGCTGGGTCCTGCTCCCTCTACCCTTTACAGCGTAAGGCGTCCTGCTTGCCCCCACTTACAAATAACCACAAGACCACAGTGTGGTGAGGCACAGGCATCTCGGAATGCCCTGGCAGAGGCACCCTCCCTGCTAGCTGCTCACAGAAAACACGCGCGTGTGTGCACACACACAACAACAATAAAACAAGTCCCCGGTGCAGAGTCCCATCTGGATCTTTTCTGTTTTTTCTTGGGAACACTCTCTTCCACCCCAGTCAATGGTATGCTGTAGCCAGCTTGTTCTGGCTCAGGAAAGTCACCTGTATGCACCTCCTTCCAATTCTGCAATTCATGAGGGCACACGGGCAGCCTGAAAACATGTATGATGGGAGTATTTACACCCTGGAAAATGGCAACATGACAACTCAAGCCCTTTTAAAAAAATTTTCCCTCCCTGGAGAGCTAGATTGTATTTTTTGTTTACCCTTTACCTTTTCCACTAATTGTCTTGGGTATCAGATGGTGTTATAATTTTGTTTTAATCATCAAATATGATTCATAAAACTCACGAGAAGGACAGTCTGTAGTATGTACCCAGACAGCTGCTGTTTCTGTCATGTCTTCTTCCCTCCCAGTGCTCCAAGCCTCTTTCTTTTATCATGTGTCCTTGCTGTTTAAAGAACTCCTTTAGCCAGTCTGTGAGGGCATATCTGCCAACTACAAATTCTTTTAGTTTTCTTTCTTCTAAGAATGTCTTGACTGTCCCTTCATTCCTGAAGGATATCTTCACTGGATATAGAACTCATGGTTGAAAGTTTTTTTCTTTCAGCATCTGAAAAACGTTCCACTGCCTTCTAGCCTCTGTGGTTTCAGATGAGAAATCTGCTGTCACTCAAATCGATCTTCCCCTACAAGTAATGTATTATTTATTTCTGGGTGCTTTAAAGATTTTTTTCTTCATTTTTCAGAAGTTTAATTATTATGTGTCTTCGGGTGGATCTGAATGGATTTGGTTTTCTAAGTTCTGTATTTATTTTTCAGGGTAACGAGGTCACATTACGGAATAATTTTCAATGTGTGACTTTTTTTTCCTCTTAAAAATCAGTCAGTGAATTTGGCTTTCATTTCCCTTGTATTCAGGCATTTCTAATTTTCTCCACTCATGCTTAGAAAATCTTTTACTACATTAAGAAGCATAGCGGAGACACCTGCAGGGACTTAGCATGTTTTTCTGGCCATGCCATCAGAACTGGAGCCATCATAGCAAGGAGTTCTGGACTGCATACCCTTACAGTGAAAACAAAGTACGTTCTTATCATTGGGTGCCCCGTACTACATGACAGACACCATGCTGGGTGTGATTCACCCTTTCTCTAATCAACCTTATGATCCACGTATCATTTATTTCCATTTTACAGATGGCAAAAATGACCAGAGATGCTCAGCAAGTGACCAACAGACACAGAGCTGTTAAGTGGCAGAGTCAGGGTAAATGTCCCAATAAATTTTATTTTAAAAATTAATTCTTCCTGAGACCAGAAGAACTAGATGGTGCCTGACAGGGATCACAATAGAGAGTCTTGCACAGAGCAGGATAAAAATATAGAACAGAATTCAAATTCATGAAAAAAGACCAGACTTAATGGTCTGACAGAGACTGGACGAACCCCCGAGATGATGGCCCCCCGGGACACTCTGCTAACCCAGAACTGAAACCATTCCCGAAGGCCACTTTTCAGACAAAGATTAGACAGGCCTATAAAACGAGAAATAATACATGTGAGGAACGTGCTTCTTAGTTCAATCAAATATACGAGACCAAATGGGCAGCTCTTGTCCAAAAGCAAGAAGAGAAGGCAGGAAGGGACAGGAAGTGGATGAATGGACACAGGGAACCCGGTGTGGAAAGGGGGAGTATGCTGTCACATTGTGGGGACTGCAACCAATGTCACAAAACAACATGTGTATATATTTTTGAATGAGAAAAACAAGTATGTAATGTAAAAAAAGTTAATTTTATTGAGGCACAGTTTACAAATAATAAAGCACACTAATCTTAAGTGTTACACTCAATGAATTTTTGCAGATAAACACATCTGTAGAAGTCCCTGGATGGTGCAAATGGTTAACATGCCTGGCTGCGAAACAATAGGTTGGAGGTTTGAGTCCACTTAGAGGCACCTCAGAAGAAAGGCCTGGCAATCTACTTCTCAAAAAAAACAGTCACTGAAAAACCTATGGAGCACACTTCTACTCTGACACGCGTGTGTCACCATGAGTCAGAATTGAGTCAATGGTAACTGGACTGGATACACTCATAGGTCTACCATCTAGAGGAAGATACAGAACATTTTCATCATTCCAGGAGGTTCTCTAATCCCCCTCCCATTTATCAGCCCCTTTTCCCTCCAAGGGCAATCACCATTCTCATTTTTTTCATCATAGATGAGTCTTGTCTGTTTCTGAAATATACACAAATGGAATTATCCAGTCTGCTCCCATCTGTATCGGCCTCTTTGACTCACTCAGCACCATGTCTGCAACGTTCATCCATGCTGTTGCATTTGTCCTTAGCTCCTTCTTTTTCGTGGCTGTATACTATTTCCTTATATTAGTACACCACAGTGGACTTTTATTACAAATAAAACTGGTATAGATATCTGTGTGCATACCTTTCTGGATATATGCAAAGTATACATAATAAGCACACACACTCACACCTCCCCGCACTCTGCATCATTTCAAACTCTGTATTACTCTGCATGTCCCTAAATTTCTGCATCACCCACAGCTGCCCACATCCTATTAGCAATGCATCCCATGCCTCAGCCACACCAGTTCTGCTGTTCCCAAAGAGGACACACTTCCTCATGACCCTGTATCTCCCCTTACTCCCTCTTCTCTGCTAGGCTCCATCCCTCTTCAAATCCTGACTCAGATGCTACGCTGCACACAAAGCCTTTCCATCTCTGTTTTGCAAGTGGACAGAATTGCTTTTTGTAAGTTGGTGGGGACATAAATACTAAATAAATAAACCTAATACACAAATACACATATTACTTCCCCCCACACACAGTTCATTTACATAAGAATGTACAACGTATTTTTGTTCCCCGAAGACACAATTTTTAAGCATAAAGGACACAATTTAATAATAAGGAAATTAAAAATAAGGCAAGAAGTAAATCACTTGTACTTGATAATACGTAAGACACAGCCTACCTACTGGAAGGCTCATTATTTTCCCAAAGTTAGAGACACAAGATAAATTGATTAGAAGTAATGAAAAAAACTTTAGTACATTATGACTGCATCTGAAAGGTACAGCTGCCCCCAAAAGTGTTTAAAGTTATTCAGCTTACTTGGAATTTGTCACACTTCATGCGTTTACAAGGTCTCTCCTAGACTTCTCTTGAGAGTTCTCATTTGAGAGGCTGGAGTGAGAGCTCCATTCCCAGCTTGAACAAATCACCTAGGGGACACAGCCTGCAGGAATGCAGGTGTCTTATTGAGGTTTCATTTGGATGCAGTTGAGGTTCTGGATGCTGCTTGACTGTGGAGCTGGGGTTCCTGGAACAATTCTTTAGAATAAATGAAACCCTCTTTTCTTAATTACCTCATAGCCTCATTTCCACTGTTGTAAAGCCTCTTCATTTTCGTCCTTACCAACTAATTCCTAAGTATTCCCCTGCTAGTGCTCACTTTGAATTACACACAGTGTAACAGGGGAGCCACCCCCGCAACCCAGAGTTTCACCTTCCACTGTTTCAGTGACTCGAGGTCAACCACGGTTTGAAAATGTTAAATGAGTACGCAGCATTATGAAATCTCTGCTCTGTCATGCACATAGTTTTTATTACACTATATTGTTACAATTGTTCTATTTTACGTTATTGTTGTTAATCTCTTACTATGCCTAATTTATAAATTAAACTCTACCATAGGTGTGTGTGTATAGGACAAATCATAGTACATATATACCTTGGTTCCGTACTATCTGAAGTTTCAGGCATCCATGGGAGGTCTTGGAATGTATCCCCATGAATAATGTGGGACTACGGTATTCTCCATTGTCTTTATGGCGATTCTGAGTGCAATTCACACCTCTGGCAGGATTCCTAGGAGAGGCAGGCTGAAGCATCCTACTTACATGGCAAATGTGTGGCCTTGAATGTATTCACCCTGATAAACAATACTGAATTGAAGTTTGCCTTCTTTAGGCCACTCTTTCCTCCTCTCAAATGAGAATTCAAGAAATCTAAAAATCATCATGCAGTGAGCTTCTGGTCTTGATTTAAGAGCTATTTGTAGTCCAAGAACGAATACAGAATTATCTTCTATATTTGTTCCTGCTGAGCTTAACTGTCTTCATGCTGAATATGCCTTACCCAAATAAGGCCTCACTTCTCTAGGATTTAAGGTGTCTTTCTAAACTGAAATGGGTGTCACCCACTGCCTAGTCCCCTCTTACGCTGGGGTATCAAACCCTTGTTTTCATTTCTTAAATTGGATCTTTTGAGGAAGCCTAAATTTTTTTATCCCCAAGGCTCATCCTAGGCCCTCTTCTCCCCTCACTTTGTCGTAACACGTCTTAGGAATTCTCCTCCAGCCCTAGGTACCATCCATGCACTTCTGCGCCCCGGAGCTCCAGCCTGCCCCTTATGTGACCCACCACTTGGAAGACTCAAAGGCACAGCGAGTTCAACATGTACAAAATCAGATTTGTTATCTGCACCCTGTCCTCAATCATGGGACTTTCCTACTATTCCCTAATTCCATAGATGAGACCACCCTTCCTTCCAAAGCGTAAGCCAGGAGCCCAGGTGTCATCTTTGATCCCTCCCTAATTCCTCTCATAGCCAACCCATTCCTCCAACCAACAATTATTTACTAAGTATCAGCTGAGCACCAGGCACTGAGCTGAGTGCTGGGAACATGGCAGTGAACATAAAGAGACACGGCCCTGCACTCCTGGAGTCTGCAGTCCAGGGAAGAGGGTAGAGATAAAAATACTAAGTAAATAAACAGACAACTGAATGTATAGTTACAAACTGTGAGGTTTAATAGGGCAGAGTCAAAAGCCATGAGAACACACAGCAAGGGAGCCTCCTGGGGCCAGAGACAGTTTCAATCAGAAGAAGACAGCTGAGCTCTTTCTCAAATCCATTCACTTCTCTCCCCTTGGGCCACTGCAGCAGCTTCCAGACAAGACTCACTCCTGGAATCTAAGCACCATGAGGGGAAGGGCTCTGCTACTAGTTCTGGAGAACTCCCAGAGCCTAGAACCAGGCTTGACACAGAGGAGGTGATCAAAAATATCTGCTGAATTAAACGGCCGAATTTCCTGACCACAGCCCAGATCACGCCCTCACCCACCTTCCGTCCTCACCCCTTCCCACTCTCTTCCCCACTCTCTGGGCTCCAGCCACCCTGGCCTCTTAGTTCTCTAAGCAGGCTTCCACTCACCTCACCTGTTCCACTCACCTCTGGAGCCTTCTCTTCTCCACTCCTCATCCACTTTGCCTTGTTAATATCTACTAAACCTTTAGATCTCAGCTTAAACATCGGGCAAGCCTGGCCTGACCTCCAGCCCAGACCAGGTCTCCTTCCCGTACGTTCTCACACCTTTGTGAGCTTCTGCACAGCCCTTAGCACTGCTTGAACATATCTGTTCATTTTTGTGGTTATATGACAGGTGTCACTTTCTCCCACAATGCTGCAAAGTGCAGTGAGTATGGATTGTGTCTCATCTGACAACACTGTATCCCCAGATTCTAGCACAGTGATTGGCAGACAGTCAACTCACTGCTATTGAGTCCATTCCGACTCCTAGTGACCCTCTAGGACAGAGGAGAACTGCCCCACAGGGTTTCCAAGGCTGTAACCCTTATGGAAGCAGACTGCCACATCTTTCTTCCGTTGAGCATCTAGTAAGTTTGAACTGCTGACCTTTCAGTTAGCAGCTGAGTGCTTTAACCACTGTGCCACAAGGGATCCTCCTGGCACATAGTAGGTGCTTAGTAAATACATGTAGGTTAAGTATAAATAATCCATTTTTCAAAAGCATGAGGTGTGGCAAGAAGATGGAATAAAAATAGGCCCAAATTGCCAGACTGACCATCAGAATGAAGATGAAAAATCCTAAAGAAATGGGGGGGCTCCTTCACTGAGAAGGGGCTCTGAGTACCCCATTTTGGGCCCATCCTGAGTGAGCTAACACTGCTGCAGATTCTAGGTCACCGTCTGCTTTCTCAGATTAGCTGAGACGGACTTCAAACATGACTACTGCTTAAACTCATCCTCTTGCTTCCTGTTTCAGATTAAAATCACCTTTTAAAAATTTCTGGAGACTGATTCTCTGATACAGCTCCTTTGCTTCACAAGGCCTGGCAGATGGGGGCTCTGAGGGATGCTTCATCTCCTCCAGTCAGTTCTGGGGCCTCAGACCAGTGCTGAAGCTTTGAGGGAAGAAACTGGGCTGATTTAGGCGTCCAGCACCACATGGTGCTTGGTGTCATGCCTGCCATAGGATGGACAGAATTATGATTTATGGACCAATGGAAGAAGGACAACAACTGCTGTCTTCTGCTAGGGGATTCGGATACCATCTAGGTACATCCGCTTTTTGGCTTCATGTCTGGTGGTTGATAGATGGTGTTTTGTGCCTGTACTTTTACGCCAAAGAGTAACAGGAACTACAATTACAGTATCCCTGTTCTTTCTCAGGATGAGGCGTGAGGTCCCTCTGCAGAGCAGCAGCCAGATAATAGTGACTGGAGAAGGATAACAGAAGGGGCCTCCCTGTGATGTACACCGGGCACTTCTGTAAAGCCTCCTTTAAGCTTCACTACAACCCTAAGTGATAGGTTTTATTATCCTTATTTTATAGATGAGAAAACTGAGGGACAGCAATAAGAAGGAACTGGCTGGACGTCACACGGCTGGTAACTAAGATTTAAACCTAAGTTTCCCTGAAGTTAAAGTCTGCGTTGGAGGTGAAAGGAAGACCAGAGACTCCTTAAGGAGGAAAGGACCCTTTCAGTCATAGGCTGCAGGGGCCAAAAAAGATAGACGAAAATTCTAGAAGTAATTGCTTCCTTGGAGTTTTCTCTCCTGGCTATGCTTTGGCCCCTGGTCTCTTCCCCTCTTCTCCTCAGCTCACAAAACCCTGAATTGCATTTTTACTTGCTAGCAGAAAATAATTAAAAAATAAAATCAAAGAAATTCCAATTTATGATAGTATAAAAAGCATATAACAGGAATAAATTTAGCAAAAGGTATTCAACTCTTTTATGCCGAAACTTATAAATCATTGCTGACAGAAACTAAAGAAGAAACGGAAGGTTATACCGTGTTCATGGATTGGGAGACTCAGTATTGTTGAGACATTAATTCTCTTCCAATTGATCTATGAATTCAACACAATCCTAATCAAAGAATCTCAGCAAGTGTTTTGTAGAAACTGGCAAGACGAGTTTAAAATTTATCTGGAAATGCAAAGGACATAGAATGATCAAGGCAAACTTGAAAAGGAAGAAAACAGTTGGAGAATGTACATTACCTGCCTTCAAGACTTGCTATACAGATGCAGTAATGATGACAGGTAGAACAGTCATAAATAACAGTAACAGATCAATGAACAGAACAGAAACCCTGAACAGACCCACACTTCTAAGGTCATATGATGCTTAAGGCACCAAAGAAGTCCAGCTTGGGGGGAGGGTGGTGTGTGGATGAACATCTTTCAAAAATGGTCCTGGAATAACTTAATATTCATATTAAAGTTGATCTGATTTTCTTCTAGAAAGAATGCTCAGCCAGAAGTGGTGCACTGGGTCTTGCCCACAAGGCCTGGAAAGGTAGATTTTGGGTGTGGGTTCTGTGCTGGCAGGCAGAGGGGCCTGGATGTTCAGCTGAGCTGGCATGTGTGGCTGACAGAGAAGCAAAGCCACAGTCAGGAGTGCGGGCACTGCCCAGAAGCCAGGTGGAGTCACAACCAGGAGAAAAAGCTGGAAGAGATGAAATAAAAGGGGACTGGGGATTATGGAAGGCCTGCTTCTTCACCAAGTACCCTGAAGGAGGCAGCATCTCTGCTCTGGCCTCCAAGGTCTCATCCAGGTCCGGTATATAGGGAACCCCAAATGTGGGGTCTCTTTTCTAATATTTCAATACCTCTTCTCCCTTTGCCTTTGACCAAATCCACCACATTTTATTATTGTTAAGGATGGAAACTAAAATAAAGAGAAGGGTGAATGGAAGGAGAAATAAGGAAAGAAATAATCTGGGCTACGTGTGGTCCTCCTTGGAATGTGCTTCATCCTTTACTTACCTCCCACTGACCAATCTGCCTTCTGACCAAGTCCTACCAGCCTTCACAAGAAGCTGAAGTGCCAACCCCTGGCCTCCACAGTCTGGAGCACTCAACCTTTCCCTTTAGTACTTACCCTGATTAGAATCACCCTGTAATTTGCCTACTTATTTTCTAGGCTACAAGCTCCATGAATGTAGGGCCTGTATCTGGTCGGTTCACTTCTGAATCCACAAAACTAGAACAGAGTGCCTTGTAGGTAGTAAACCAAACACAAAGCCAGTTGCTGCTGAGTCGGTTCTGACTTATGGAAACCCCATGTGTTCTACAGTAAAACTGTGCTCCATAGGGTTTTCATGGCTGTGACCTTTTGGAAGGAGATTGCCATGTCTTTCTTCTGAGGCACCTCTGGATGGGTTGGAACTGCCAACTTTTCAGTTATTAGCTGAGTACTTAACCGTATATGTAGGTGTTGAATGTGTGACTAAATCCCTGCCAGTTCCCTCATGAGCTAGCAAGAGATTCTGTTTTCTGATCTTGGCAAAGCTGAAATATCTATTGAATAAAGGGTAATGCTCAACTTGTTCAAATTGGGTTCGGCATTCAAAATGAACTATTTTGTGGGTAGACACTTTGATTTTCATCTTACTTTAATTTTATTTACTATAGAATGAGTTTTGGGACTAAGTCTCTAAATTTTTCTGCAAAAGAAATGCAGTTGATTTCTTGAGAGTCAAGATGGAGAATGAATGGATCCATTACATGTAAATCCTTTCCCTTTAGACTAGGCGGCCACAATTCAAGGAGCTACATAAGGGGGGGTGAAACATTTTTGTTTCTATTTTTGTTTGTGCTTAACCACTATAACTGTCAACAAGATTTATGGTTTAAATAAGCTGGTAGCGAGGCTTCAATTAGAAACAGAGAGTTCCCAAACCCTGGGCCAAACTATCACAGGGAAAGCACCAAATGCTAGACAGATGAATTGTTGATTTCTGACACAGAAAATAAATAATTTTCCAGTTCATAATTTTGGGTGATTAAGTATAAGTTATATACATATCTTGGAGCCCTGGTGTTGCAGTGGTTAAGCTTGGCTGCTAGCCAAAAGGTCAGCGGTTTGAATCCACCAGGCGTTCCTTGGAAAACCTATGGGGCAAGTCTACTCTGTTCTATAGGGTCGCTATGAGTCGGGATCGACTCAGTGGCAATGGGTTTGGTTTTTGGTTTGTTTTTAAACACAAACTGACTCAACCACTAAAGAAAAAAGCATACAAGAGACTGCTGTTGCTGTTCTTAGATGCCGTTGTGTCGGTTCTGATTCAGAGTGACCCCGTGTACAACAGAATGGAACACTGCCTGATCTCCGCCATCCTCACAATTGTTTCCATGTTTGAGCCCATTGTTGCAGCCACTATGTCAATCCATCTCGTTGAGGGTCTTCCTCTTTTTCAGTGACTCTCTACCTTACCAAGCATGATGTCCTTCTCCAGGGACTGGTTCCTCCTGATAACATGTCCAAAGTACATGTTCAGACTTGTTCCTTCTTCTGGCAGTCCACGGTATATTCGATATTCTTTGCCAACACTAATTCAAAGGCATCAATTCTTATTCAGTCTTCTTTATTCATAGTCCAGCTTTTGCATGCATATGAGGCAACTGAAAATATTGTGGCTTCGGTCAGGCACAGCTTAGACCTTAAAATGACATCTTTGCTTTTCAACATTTGAAAGAGGTCTTTTGCAGAAGATTTGCCCAATGCCATATGTCATTTGATTTCTTGACTGCTGCTTCCATGGGAATGGATTGTGGATCCAAGTAAAATGAAATCCTTTACAACTTCCAATATTTTCTTTGTTTATAATGATGTGGCTTATTGGTCCAGTTGTGAGGATTTTTGTTTTCTTTGTATTGAGGCGCAATCCATACTGAAGGCTGTAGTCTTTGATCTGTATCAGTGAGTGCTTCAAGTCCTCTTTGCTTTCAGCAAGCAAGGTTGTGTCAACTGCGTATCACAGGTTGTTAATGAGTCTTCCTCCAATCCTGATGCCGTGTTCTTCTTTATATAGTCTATCTTCTCTGATTATTTTGCTCAGCCTACAGATTGAATAAGTATGGTGAAAGGATACAATCCTGACACACACCTTTCCTGACTTTAAACCACACAATATCCCCTTGTTCTGTTCGAACAACTGCCTCTTGATCTATGTACAGGTTCCTCGTGAGCACAATTACGTGTTCTGGAATTCCCATCCTTCACAGAGTTATCCTTAATTTGTTATGATCCACACAGTCGAATGCCTTTGCACAGCCAATAAAAAACAGGTAAACATCTTGCTGGTATTCTCTGCTTTTAGCCAGGATCCATCTGACATCAGCAATGATATCTTTCTTTACTGGGCTGAGGGATGTGGGGACCATGGTCTTGGGGAACCTCTAGCACAATTGGCATAACATAGTTTATAAAGAAAATGTTTTACATCACTTCTGTGAGTAGCATCTGGGGTCTTAAAAGCCTGTGAACAGCCATCTAAGATACTCCAGTGGTCTCAACCCTTTGGCAGCAAGGAAAAATGAAGAAAACTAAAGACACAAGGGAAAGATTAATCCAAAGGACTAATAGCCCACAACTACCACGGCCTCCACCAGACTGAGTCCAGTACAACTAGATGGTGCCCGGCTACCACCACTGACTGCTCTGACAGGGATCACAGTAGAGGGTCCCAGACAGAGCTGGAGAAAAACGTAGAACAAAATTCTAACTCACAAAAAAAAAAGACCAGACTTACTCCTCTGAGGGGAGCTCTTGATGTGCCCACCCTGATTTCTATTTAGTGCAAACCCATTTCAGACTTCTGACCTCCATAACTGTAAGACAATATATTTGTGTTATTTTAAGCCACTGAGTTTGGGGTAATTTGTTATAGAAGCAATAGGAAATTAATACTTAGAGCTTAGGGCAAAATTTTGTTAATAATACAAGTTTTTTTTTTTTTTTTTTTTGTCACTACATAGTAATTTGGAGCCCTGGTGGCTGGTTAATTTAAGAGCTTGAGTTCACCAGCTACCCCTTGAAAACCCTATAAGGCAGTTCTACGCTGTTCTGTAGGGTCGCTATGAGTTGGAATTGACTCAATGGCAACAGGTTCATAATAATCTACCAAGAATACATGTTGTTGTGCCGTCGAGTTAATTCCGACTCATAGCGACCCTAAAGGACAGAGGAGAACTGCCTCATTTGGTTAGCAGCCTGAGCTCTTAACCACTTAGCCACCAGGCCTCCAAGAAAACATAGGAATTCTAAACCTATAGGTACCTGACTTAGTTATCTAGTGCTGCTCTTACAGAAATACCACAAGTGGGTGCCTTTAACAAACAGAAATTTATTTTCTCACAGTTCACAAGGCTAGAAGTCTGAATTCAGGGTGCCAGCTCTAGAGGAAGGCTTTCTGTCTCTGTTGGCTCTGAAGGAAGGTCCTTGTTTCTTCTGAGCTTCTGCTCCTGGGCGATCTTCATGTGCCTTGGCATCTCTCCTCCCCATCTCTGCTTGCTTGCTTGTTTAACTATTATATCTCAAAAGAGACTGACTCAAAATACACCCTACGCTAATCCTGCCTCATTAACATAATAAAAATAACCCATTCCCAAATGGCATTATAACCACAGGCATAGAGGTTAGGATTTACAACACCTATTTTGGGGGGGACATAATTCAATCTATAACAGTACCTAATAACATAATCTAACAATGTATGAAACATAAATTGACAGAATTACCGGGGGAAAGAGACAAATCTATCACTGTGGTAGGAGTCCCTGAGTGGAAGAAGCAATAAAGTGCTCAGCTACTAACCACAAGATTGGTGGTTCAAATCCACCCCGAGGTGCCTCAGAAGAAAGTCCTGGCAATCTATTTCTGAAAAATCAGCCATTCAAAACCCTATGGAGCACAGTTCTACTCTGACACATACGAAGTGATCATGGTTGGAACTGACTAGACAGCAACAACTTATTATTATTATTGTGGTAGATTTTGAAATGTCTGTTAGTAATTGATTGATCAAGCAGGCAAACAAAAAAAACATAAGCAAGACTACAGAAGATTTGAATATCACAATATCAAGGTTGTTCTAATGGTTATACATAGGATACTCAACAGTTATGAATATATACTCTTCAACCACCCATGGAATAGTCAGAGAAATTGGCCATGACATGGGCGAGCCCCAACAAATCCCAAAGGACTGGTATATATATATGGCCCATGGTCTCTGAGCATAATGCAATTACGTTTGGAATCAGTAACAAAATGACAATTAGCCCTTATATAAAAATGCACTTTTTAATATAGAACACATGGGTCATAGGAAAAAATCAAAACAAAAATTTAAAATACTACTTGGAATTGAAAGATGATAAAAGACTACATATCAAAACTTGTGGTGCAGTTACAAGGCACACAGAGAAGTATTCATGTGAGAAAGGAAGAAAGGCTGAAAATACGTTAGCTAAGTATCCAACTTCAGAAATTAGACATAGAACATTAGAAAAAGCCCATGTAAAGTAGAAGCAAGAAAAATAAAAGAGAAGAAATTAATAAATGAGAAAAGAAATATTCAGTAGAGAGAGTCTAGCAAGTCAGAAGCTGGTTTTGAGAAAAAAAAAAAGACAATCCACTGTCAAGATTAAAAGAGAGAAGGTACACATAGCAATAGGCCTGATGCTACAGATGGGAGCAGAAATTAGAGAATGATAATATAAATGAAAGTATGCAAACTCATTGGAAACTTAAACAGAATGGACAAATTCCTAGACTATAAACCACTCAAAACCAATTCAAGATAAAATAGAAAACATGAATAATTCTACACTCATGAAAGAAATTGAGTCAGTAGTAAAAAAATTTTCCCCAAAAGAAACCACAAGTCCCAAGCAATTGAGTTCTATTATAAATTAAGGAACAAATCATTTAATTTTAATTTTTAGAAAACAGAAAAATAAGGCAGAAGCCTGTACCCAGTTCATAGGGAAGAGATAATATTAGCACCAAAAAGAACAAAACCTGACAAGGAAAAGCAAAAGATTAGAACAATTACAAGGCTAAGCTCACCTGCAAACACAGGTGCAAAAGTCCTACAAAATACAAACACCATGAAAAGATAATACATGGCCAAGCCAGGCTTGTCCCAGGATTGCAAATCAGTTCAATGTTTGGAAAACTAAGTAACATAGTAATTTACCTAATTAAGAGAGAAGAGAAACTACTCATTCATGTTCACATCTCTTGGCAACCTAGAAATAAAAAGGAACCTCTTTATTCTGGAATGGCACATCTAAAACTCCCTAAGCCAATATCACACATATTGGTGAAACATTAATAGTATTTGCCTTAAGATCAGGAAACTCTCAACGTTACAGGTGATCAATACTGTTATTTAACTTTTACTAGATGTTCTGGCCAGGGCAGTAAACCAAGAAAAATTAAGTTAAAAGTATAAGGGTTGGGATGGAAGAAACAAAACTGCCAGTTTTGGGGAGAGTGAAGGATGGGTAGGGTAAGAACATTTTCTTAGAAAACTCTGAAAAACATACATATAAATAATTCGAATGAATTCTTAAAAAGGAATAGCAGAAGCTTCACAAACAGTAAAAGTGATTTTGTATTGCTATGGAAGTATCTTCTCACATAAAATGCCTACGCATAGTCTCATATGTTGAAGGAGCCCTGGAAGCACAGTGGTTAAGTGCTCAATTACTAACCAAAAGCTGGCAGTTCGAACCCACCCAGTGGCTCCTTGGGAGAAAGGTCTGGCTATCTGTTTCATAAAGGCTACAGACTAGAAAACCCTATGGGGCAGTTCTACTTTGTCACATGGGGCTGCTATGAGTTGGAATAGACTCAACTGCACCTACCACCACCACCAACCTTATACTTTATGTTCCCTTGGTCAGGGCACTCTGAAACTTGCCTAACAAATAGAAATTTAGACCTCAGTTTGGCCAGCACACACGCATTCCAGGATCCTACGTTGGTTTTGCAAAGGCCTTTGGAATGAAAGTTTCTAGAATCCCATAAAATGAGAGAACGTCTAGCAAATGCATGGTACCTGGGCATCTGTTGCTCTGTCTCAAGTACAACCAGAATAACTCCAGATTGTGTTGGCACTCTTAGGTTTGAAATCTAAATGCACGCTGTTTTAAGGTCAGAGTCTGGGCTGTCCCTGATAAAGGTGTGAAGCTTCTAACAGGACTCTCTGGCCCAGGTGTGTTTGTGTGGTAGCTCTTCTGCTGGAGCTGAATAGCCCCAACTCAGCATCACAATTGTGCACTGGCCCACTGGATGCTGAAAAGTCAGAAACACAGATCGGGAATATGGGTCTCCTGTGACTTGAAAAGAGTCATCTAATTACCTATCATTTGTCCAGAATCGTCCCAGTTTAGGTCGATCATCCTGGTGTAATTAAAGGAACTCACTTTTACTCTCAAAAGGGTCTCAGCAGGCTTAAATGATAATTTACGTTATGTCACACATAGTCAACTTCTAGATACAACATTTTAAATCCCTTTACCTCAACTGATAGCAATAAGGGAAAGAGAGTTCATTCACCTGCTATCTTCTGTCTACTCTTTCTGGGTTTTTCACTGCTCATTTGGGAAATTCAGCCCTTTTCCCTTCTAATAATCCTTTCACATTGCCTGACCGCAGCTCCAAGGTTAAAGAGCTGCAGCTGTTGTGGAAATAAAGTACAACCATAAAACTGAGAGTTTACTGCAGGAGGAGGTGAGTTCGGGGTCTCTGAGCATATCTATCAACAGACTCCAAACCATGTTTTGACAGGTGGAAGTCCCAGCCAGGGGTGGATAGCCCAATAAGCAAGGCTTACTTGTGCTTACTTGTAAGATGTGGTAAAACTCACGTGAAACTGTTCACTAGAGACTAGTAAGTAAGCACAAGTAATCCCGTGCTTACCACGCTTCCTGAGTCATCCGCCTCGTCAGGGATTGTAAATTTGAAAAGAGGCTTTGATTCTGGAGGAAGGTGCTGTGGCGTTGGGAGACAGACAGATGCCAACCAAACCTAGAAGCAGAACCTTTGATGTGGTGAAAAAATTGTGAAATTGTTCACTACAGATGATATGATAAGCAAGGTAAGCACCATGCTTACCTTGCCTATTGGATATTCTGCCCCTGGTCCCAGCACCCCCTCTTCGCCTTCACAGAATGGACAGTCTGTAACGTCTCTTAAAACGGAGCTTTTCTCTGCATAGCACAAGTCAGCTCTTGGAAGAACAACCTGCCTGCTGCAGCATAAGGAGTGATTTCACAAGGGCTACTCCGGAAGGCGCGGGGGCAAGGAAAACAGAGGACACCGCTGAAGACTTCCTTACAGCAGCTAGGAGCCCTGTCTACATATGGACTCCCAGGGGAAGAAGAAGGTCTTGAATTCAGCTCTGTCTTGGGACAGAGGCTATTTAAATTTCTGAACTGCATTTTAAAATGTGGTACCACAATCACTACACAAAAGCCTTGTGGTTTTGTTTTGCCCTCTATTTGAAATGAGACAGTCACACAACAGTGCATCGTCAACCGTCCCATGCAATGTAAAAGAGGTTATCTATATTAACACAATCACGCTCATGGTGTATGCTGCATTATGTCATTGGCTAACAAGATGCCATCTCCGTATTTATTATCAATGCCTCGGTTTTGAACATCACTGTAGACTGCCACCTGGAAGTGCATTTATTCATACTTCATTTTCATAAGAGCTGAGTATTTCACAAAACTCAAAACAAAACACAATGTTTCTCTTTTCCAGCTTAAAATACAACTTAGATTTTCTGAAATATAGAAAACTACAAAGAAAAAATTGGGCCATAATTCTACCCTCTAGATAAGCTTTTTCTTTTTCTTTTTTTTTTTGGGAGGGGGGTAATTTCACATGGTTTATGTCATAGAGACTGTTAGCAGGTCACCACAATCCCTTGTCCCCTTCTTACCTGGTTACAGAATTTCAGCCAGGCATGTGGCCACCAGCCCGTCCTGGGCTGTAAGTGTGGCTGTGCGATTATGGAATGGGAACGTAAATAATGTCTACTTTTTTTGGGCCAGGCCCTTAATACAGCAAGTGGGAGGCCCTCACCCTCCCACTCCAAGCCTCCCCGTGTCTGCACCTTCTCCCCACCCTCTAGTAATGCTGGGAACTTCCCTCCTCTCAGGGGCCAGTCCCTCACTCATGCTCTGGGTCCCAACCCATCTTAGACTCCCAGGAGCGTCACACACAGTTACCCCTCAAGCCCCTGATCACTAATCTCTTCCTCTCTGTTGTTGTTTGGTGCCATCAAGTTGATTCTGACTCACACTGACCCCATGTGACAGAGTAAAACTGCCCCAAATGGTTTCCTAGGCTGTAAATGATTATGGGAGCAGATTGCCAGCTCTTTCTTTTGTGGAGCCACTGGGTGGGTTCAAACCACCAACGTTTTGTTTAGCAGCCGGGTGCTTAACCATTGCACCACCAGGCCTCCTTCTCTTCCCCGCTACTGGATCATTAGTGCTCACAGTAAACAAACAGACATTCCCCTCCTCAACCCCACATCTCTTCCAACCATCACCCCATTCTCTACGGCCACCACTCCTGAGAAGAGCTGTCTGGATGGGCTATCTGCCATTTCCACATCTTCCGTTTTTAACCCACTTGTCTTCATAGCTGTCCCTCTAGCCCTTCCAACCCTCTACCCCACATCTCTGTCTAGTTTCTGTCCTCTCTCTGATGTCCCACACCTGCCTGAGGGCCCTGAGGGGCTTCCGCATCCAGGAAACTGAAGTAGGGGAGAAGCCAGGTCAGAAGAACTGAGAGATGGCCCCTACTGCGGAGTTGTTGTTGTTAGGTGTTGCTGAGTCAGTTTTGATTCATATCAACCCCATGTGACAGAACAGAAATGCCCCATAGGGTTTCCTAGGCTGCAATCTTTAAGGGAGCAGAGCGCCAGGTCTTTCTCCCATGGAGCCACTTGGTGGGTTTGAAATGCCAACCTTTCTGTTAGCAGCTGAGCGCTTAACCATTGTGCCACCAGGGCTCCTTACTGTAGGATTTGAAAGTCTAAAGAACTCTTTCTCATGGGATTTCTTCCCATCCAGATTCTATGTCAAAAAGGCAAATGCATCTTGTTTTCGCTTTGCCTGACAATTCTTCTTTGACCCACTCCATGTGGAAGGGGAGGTAACACCTGGGCAGAAAGAGCCACCAACTCCACTGCCTGTAGGTTTGACTTCAGGGTGTATGGAGCTCACCACAGTCCACCACACAGAAGGCCCTTGCCAGGAAAGGCACCTTTCAGATGTCCAACATTTAACAAAAGACTAGTTGGGAAAAAATTATATTTGAAGATGTTCAAGTCTGGTCATCTAAAGCACTAGGCTGTAATTTGGAATCTCACTGAGGGTAAGAACTATGCCTCAATGGCCTCTGTAGCCCCTATCCTCAAAAGTGACTTGTAAAATATTTGTTCAACAACTATATGAATAACACTGTCGATTTGAGCCACAGTGTCTTGGCTCCACTTAGAAGACCGTCTTCAGAATTCTTCTGTGGAGTTATGCCACACTAGAGGATCAGTGTGGAGCAGCTATCATGAAATGCTATGTGACTGTTACTGAGGACATGGTCCCCATAGCAATGCTTCCTGCAAAGAGTGAAAGGGAGAAATGCCTTCTACAGCATCTTTCACTCAATATAGACCAATTTACCCTAGAAGTAACATTCTGGATAAGTAGTATGACATGACTTGTTTACTCTTAAATTATGTAGTTAATTTTTAACAGTTTAGGACTTTGATAGACTGTGGCCACTCTTTTTCAAATATAAAAATCTAGTAGGATTAAAGGAGAGAATATAGGACCTTATATATAGGGACTCGATAAGAGTTTTCTTATTCTTCATAAAATGGTCATCTAATGGGATTTCATAACATCCAGATTTAGTCACGTAAAATTAACTTACTCTTCTTTCTTTGACAACTTAATCACTCAGTATGTATTTTCATAAATTTCTTTAGTATTATACCTATGTTAAACTTTTTTACATGTTTGTGAAAATATTTCTAAGGAAATATTTTCTTACCATTTTCCTTCTTCTGTAAATTCAGAACCACACACACACGCATATTCAAAGGCGGTCTATTTCCTGCCTATCACTATGAGATTTAAGGTACGAATTTCCTGCCCTGTGACTCCTCGTGAAGACCCTCACCCACCCTGACTTCTCAAAGCCCTACAAGGAAAAAGCAGGATGTGTGGAATGAGAGTGACTGTCTTTATGAAAAAGAAGTTTTATTGAACTTTGTATTTGTTTTCCAGGGCTGCTACAACAAACCGACACAAAGTGGGTGGCTTACAAGAGCAGAAATTTATTCTCTTCTCACTTCTGGAAGCTGGGAGTCCAGATTCAGGGCGGAGCCACGCTCTCTCTGTCTTCTCTAGGGGAAGATCCTTCCTTGTTTATCTAGCTTATGGTAGCCCCAGGTGTTTCTTGCCTTGTAGATGCATCTTCACATACAGTCTTTCCCCTTCATGTCTGTCTCTGTGTCTCTTCTCTCTTACAAGGACACCAGTCATGCAGGAGTAGGATCCACTCCACTCCAGTATGACTTCATGTCAAGTTAACTGGTGACATCTTCAAGGATCCTATTTCTAGACAAGGTCACATTCACAGGTATGGGGTTTGGGACTTCAACACACATTTTTTAGGGGCACCATTCAATCTATGAAAAACTTTAACAAATTTTAACCAAATATCAGCTTAAAAAAGCTCATTTTCTGGGGGCCATTACAACAGACCCAACTGAAATACAAAGGATTATAACAGAATATCATGAAAAACTATATTCCAACAAATTTGAAAACCTAGAGGAAATGGATAAATTTCTAGAAACACACGGCCTACCCAAACTACAACAAAGTGATGTTGAAAATCTGAACAGACCCATAACAAGAGAAGAGATTGAAAAGGTAATTAAAAAAAAAACTCCCAACCTAAAAAAGCCCTGGCCCAGATGGCTTCACTGGAGAATTCTACAAAACATTTACAGAAGAGCTTGTACCAGTTCTACTCAAGCTATTTCAGAGCATAGAAGAGGAAGCAACACTTCCAAATTCATTCTATGAAGCCAGCATAACGCTGATACCAAAACCAGGCAAAGACGTTACAAAAAAAGAAAATTACAGACCAATATCTCTCATGAATATAGATGCAAAAATTCTGAACAAAATTCTAGCCAATAGAATTCAGCATCATATCAAAAAAATAATATACCACGACCAAGTAGGATTCATACCAGGCATGCAAGGATGGTTCAACATTAGAAAATCAATCAATGTAATCCACCACATAAATAAAAGGAAAGAAAGGAATCACATGATCGTCTCAATTGACGCAGAAAAGGCATCTGACAAAGTCCAATACCCATTCCTGATAAAAACTCTCAATAAAATAGGTATAGAAGGGAAATTTCTCAACATAATAAAGGACATCTATGCAAAACCAACGGCCAACATCATTCTTAATGGAGAGAGGCTGAAAACATTCCCCTTGAAAACAGGAACAAGACAAGGATGCCCTTTATCACCACTCCTATTTAACACTGCGCTGGAAGTTCTAGCTACAGCAATAAGGCAAGAGAAAGAAATAAAGGGCATCCAAATTGGTAATGAAGAAGTTAAACTGTCCCTGTTTGCAGATGATATGATGCTATACATAGGAAACCCTAAAGACTCCACGAGAAATCTACTGGAACTAATAGAAAGATTCAGCAGAGTAGCAGGATACCAGATAAACATTCAAAAATCAGTTGGATTCCTATACACCAGTAAGGAGAACGATGAAAAGGAAATCAGGGAAACAATACCATTTATAATAGCCCCTCAAAAGATAAAATACTTAGAAATAAATCTGACCAGGGATGTAAAAGACCTATACAAAGAAAACTATAAAACACTACTGCATGAAACCCAAAGGGATCTACATAAACGGAAGAACATACCATGCTCATGGATAGGCAGACTCAACATTGTGAAAATGACAATTCTACCCAAAGCAATTTACAAATACAATGCAATCCCAATCCAAATACCAACAACATTCTTCAAAGAGATGGAAAAACGAATCATTAACTTTATATGGAAAGAGAAGAAGCCCCGAATAAGTAAAGCACTACTGAAGAAGAAGAATAAAGTTGGAGGACTCACACTACCTGACTTCAGAACCTACTATACAGCTACAGTAGTCAAAACAGCCTGGTACTGGTACAACGACAGATGCATTGACCAATGGAACAGAATTGAGAACCCAGATGTAAATCCATCCACCTACAGTCACCTGATCTTCGACAAGGGCCCAAAGTCCATCAAATGGGGAAAAGACAGTCTTTTTAACAAACGGTGCTGGCAAAATTGGATATCCATCTACACAGGACCCATACCTCATGCCGTATACAAAAACTACTTCAAAATGGATCAAAGACCTGACTATAAAGCCTAAAACTATAAAGTTCATAGAAGAAAAAATAGGACCAACACTACAGGCCTTAATATGTGGCATTAACAGGATACAAACCATAACCATCAATGCACAAACCCCAATAGATAAGCTAGATAACTGGGATCTCCTAAAAATCAAACACCTATGCTCTTCAAACGACTTCACCAAAAGAGTAAAAAGAGAACCTACAGACTGGGAAAAAATTTTTGGACAGTACAAGTCAGACAAAGGCCTAATCTCCATAATCTACAAGAAAATCCAACACCTCTACAACAAAAAGACAAATAATCCTATTAAAAAATGGGCAAAGGAAATGAACAGACACTTCACCAAAGAAGACATTCAAATGGCCAACAGACACATGAGGAAATGCTCGTGATCACTAACCATTAGAGAAATGCAAATTAAAACCACAATGAGATACCATCTCACCCCGGCATTACTGGCACGAATCAAAAACACTGGAAATAACAAATGTTGGAGGGGCTGCAGGGAGATGGGAACTCTTATGCACTGCTGGTGGGAATGCAAAATTATACAACCATTTTGGAAAATGATATGGCGCTTCCTCAGAAAGCTAGAAATAGACATACCATTCGATCCAGCAATCCCAATCCTAGGAATATATCCTAGAGAAATAAGAGTCATCACTCGAATAGACACGTGCACACCTATGTTCGTGGCAGCATTGTTCACAATAGCAAAACGATGGAAACAACCTAGATGCCCCCATCAACAGATGAATGGATAAACAAACTATGGTACATACACACAATGGAGTACTATGCAATGAGAAAGAACAGCAATGAATCTGTGAAGCATCTCATAACATGGATGAAACTGGAGGACATTATGCTGAGTGAAATAAGTCAATCACAAAAGGACAAATATTGCATGAGACCTGTATTGTAAAAACCCATGATAAAGTTCACACACAAAATGTAACAATCTTTGTTGGTTACCAGGGATGGGTGGGGTGGGGGGGGATACTAAATAGGCAATAGATAAGTGGTATCTTGGGTGAAGGGTGAGACAGTACACAATACAGGGGAAACTAGCACAACTTGTGCAAGGAAAGGTCATGGAAGCCCCATAGACACATCCAAACTCCCTGAGGGACTGAACTGCTGGGCGGAGGGGCTGTGGGGACCATGGTGTCGGGGAACATCTAGCTCAATTGGCATAACACAGTTTATAAAGCCAATGTTCTACATTCTACCTTGGTGAGTAGTGTCTGGGGTCTTAAAAGCCTGTGAGCGGCCATCTAAGATACTCCACTGGTCTCATTCCTTCGGGAGCAAGGGAGAATGAAGGGAACAAGACACAAGGAAAAGATCAGTCCGAAGGACTAATGGACCACAGCTATCAAGGCTTCCACCGGACTGAGTCCAGTACAGCTAGATGGTGCCCGGCTACCACCACTGACTGCTCTGACCAGGATCACAACAGAGGGTTCTGGACAGAGCTGGAGAAGGATGTAGAACATAATTTTAGCTCACAAAAAAAAGACCGGATTTACTGGCCTAAAGGAGACTGGAGACCCCAAGAGTATGGCCCCCAGACACCCTTTTAGCTCAGTGGTGAAGTTATCGCCGAGGTTCACCGTTCAGCCTGGGAGTGGATAGCCCTGTAAAACCAAATGGGACTAATGAGGTACAGTAGTCCAGTGACAAGGGCCAGAAGGCAGAAGGGGACAAGGAAGCTGGTGATAGGGAACCCAAGGTTGAGTAAGGATATTGTTGATGTGTTGTGAGATTGTTAACCATTGTCATAGGGCAACATGTGTAGTAACTGTTAAATGAGAAACTATTTTGTTCTGTAAGCCTTCATCTTAAGTGAGAATAGCAGCACAATTGGAAGAGCATAGTCAATGTCACTGAACTGTGCATGTAGAAATTTTTGAAACAGTGTATCTTCGGCTATGTGTATTTTCACCAAAAAAAGAGTTGAGAAGTTAGAGGGTTGACATGTTGTGGGGTTGTTAACCAATGTCATAAAACAATATGTGTACTACTGTTTCATGAGAAACTATTTGTTCTGTAAGCCTTCACCTGAAGTACAATTAAAAAAAAAAAAAAAAAAGCTCATTTTCTACGACTCAGCTCCAAATACTCAACTTACAAGTGCTTATTGACCATTCATAGGGTAAACTGAAAAATAGGTAAGAGACAGTCATAGCACAGTGGTGAAGATTAGATTGGCTTTGCCTCACCCTCTCTGCTCCTCAGCTCTGCATTTTAAGCTGAGGATGTTAATAACTGTACCACCCTCACTCCTGTTAATGACAATTAAATGGGATGATCTATGTAAAGGGCTTAGCACTATGCTTGACACCTAATAAACCAAAAATCCAGTGCCATTGAGTTAGCTCTGACTCATTTTGACCTCACTCATGTCAGAGTAGAACTGTGCTCCACTGGGTTTTCAATGACCGATTTTTCAGAAGTAGGTCACCAGGCCTTTCTTTTCAGGTGCCTCTGGATGGGCTCAAACCCACAACCTTTTGGTTAGTAGCTTAGCATACTGTTTGTACCACACAGGAACTCTGACATATGATAAGTACTCCATAAATGTTAGCAGCTGACATTGTTAGTATTGATATTGTTATCACCATCTCTTATGTCTCATTTCAGGGTGATCTAGGGAATGCGTGGAAGAAGAAAAGTTAGGTTTAATGGAGACTACTCCCCTTCACAATGGCAGTTCAGCGCTAGAATTCTTGCCTTCCATGCAGGAGACCTGGGTTTGATTCCTGGCCAATGCGCCTCATGTGCAACCACCACCTGTCTATCACCGGAGGCTTGCGTTTGCTATAATGCTGAACGGTTTTCAGGTGAGCTTCCAGGCTAAAATGGACTAAGAAGGAAGTCTTGGAAATCTACTTTCAAAAATCAGCCAATGAAAACTCTATGGATCACAACAGTCCAATCTCATTGTGCATGGGGTCACCATGAGTAGGGGGGCAACTCGACTGCAGTTAACAACAACAAGGGTCTCCTTCACAATGGAGGAAGAGCTAACTAGGTCTCTCTGGGTAGAAATAAGGCTTGTCATTCACTCTGAGTGCAATACCCAGCCTGATGAGTGAGATCCTCACCCTCCTCTCTGCTCGGAGAAACCCAGTCAGTATAGTCTATTCTTAGACATTCCTTTTCGACACACTCACATCCACTACACTCTACCAGTTGCTTTTTACAGGATAAAGAATTAAATAAAAAAAAACCTCATTTTCTCATTTTTCATAAACAAGATCAACAAATACCTTTGAGGGGTGGTGGCAGCCATTGCTAATTAAGCTGAAGAAACAAATCATTAGTTCAAGAACAGAAGCACCAACATGACCCAAGCATTTCAAAGCCTCTACAGTTTGAGGACATCAGTAAACCTGTCTTGGAAGAAGTACAGCCAGCATGCTCCTCAGAAAGGAAGATGGCGAGCCTTTGTCTCACATACTTTGGACATGTTATCAAGAGGGACCAGTCCCTGAAGAAGGACATCATGCTTGGTAAAGTAGAGAGTCAGCCATAAAGAGGAACAGCCTCATTGAGATGGACTGACGCAGGAGGTGCAACAACGGGCTCAGGCATAACAATGACTGTGAGGATAGTGCGGGACCGGGCAGTGTTTTGTTCTGTGGTACACAGGGTTGCTATGAGTCTGAACCAACCCAATGGCACCTAACAACAACAACAACAATAATCTTTATGGAACAGACTGCCACATCTTTCTTCTGTGGAGTGGCTGGTGGGTTCAAATCACTGATCTTTCGGTTAGCAGCTGTGCGCTTAACTACTGCATCACCAGGGTTCCTTCTATTCAGGATAGGACAGACTTTAACATACTTATCTCCAGACATCAGTTAGTTTAAAGCCAAAGAGATTATTTTTGCTTGCGTTACACGTTCCAACGTGGGTTGGCAGGTGGCTCTACTTCACACAGACACTTAGAGACCTAGGCTAACAAAGACTTCACCACATTATAGCTGTAGTTGCCTAAGGTCAAGGCTGAGAGAAAAACCGTGGGAATTATAAAAATTGTATTATTTTTTGCTGTGCTAAGTAAGAAGTACTACCAATTGAGAAAATGGCTTCATGATCATAGGCAATAATACTGTGCTTAATATTTTATAAAGAAAATATCAATTTAGCAACCTCAAAATGAAAACAATATAATAACACCTACCACTTACTGCAGCTCAGGCATTGCTAAGTGATTTACATGCATTATCTCTCTTCTTCTCTATAATGACCTTTTGAGGAAACTGCTATTAGTCCCAAACTCAGAAAGGCGGAATAACTAGTCCAGGATCACATGGCAACCAAGTGGTCGACCCAGGATGCAAAGCCACAATGTATGATGCAGAATACATGGAATTAATTACTGAATTAAGGCAAAGGATGGAAAAGAACCTCAAGAGATCACCAAACCCAGCCCCTTTCTTTGGGAGGCACTGCCAACAGAGGAAAATTCTGGGCTTTCCATCAACGTAAGTCTCCAGTGAGGGGGACCATTATGGGTTTATAACATGCTTTAGGCTCCATTACTCCAAGTGTGCACCACTGTGAATTCTGGGATGAACTGTGGGATGGGGTGGTCTGAATGCAGCCGCTGGGGTCCCGGAGCAGGAAAAGGCTCACTGGGACTCTGCAGGGTGCCCAGTGTCTGTGCTCACAGGTCAGCATCTTTCTCTTCACCAAGTAGCCATGACCAGAGCCTAGCTAGATGGACACACACAGCTGCTCATCACTGTTCTATTCCGCTCCAGGGCTCTGCTGTGCTGGAAAAGAGACACTTCAATTATCCTTCTGTAAACGTCAGTCCTTTTGAAACCAGCTGCCTCAGCCCCAAAAATGTAATCCCAGTAACAAGCCTGTTAGGATGAAGTGAGGCAGCCTTCGCTGGAGGACTGTGTTTAGACGTCTCTGAAATCTTAACTGAGCCTCCTTCTGTACATCCAGAGCTCCCCAGAATCCAGCAGGTAAGAAGGTGAGCATTGAGGGTGGGGAGAGAATAGGTGAAGTGGTTTATGGGGGCTGGGCAGGTCTATACCAGTGTGTCCATGAGCACTAAGTGGGCTGCTGTTCTGTGTTCCCATAGCAACACTACCATCATGAGATCAACAACAGCAGCAGTAACAGCAGTAACTGAGATTCTCTGAACACCTAAATGTCAGGCCTGAAGCAGGTCCCTCAGTTTAATTCTCCTAACACCAGCGGTGGGTATTATTATTCTTACCCTTTGCACAATGAGCAGTGATTTGACTTCAAGTATGTACTTCTGGAGTCTGTGTTACTTCCAACACACAGCACAAATTAACTGATTTCAGTAAAGTACCCAAACTGCTCTACTTTATGATGTGTTTTCAGTCAATCCAGTCCCATCTATTGAACAAAGCTGTTTAATGAAATGTGATCTATTTAACCTCTCCACGTTGCAGTTTCCCTACATATAAAACTGTTGTTGTTTTGTTGATGAGTACCGCCGAGTCGATTTCAACTCATAGTGACGCTATAGGACAGAGTAGAACTGCCCCGTATGGTTTTCTAGGCTGGTGCTTGGCTGCTAACTGAAACGTCAGCAGTTCGAACCCACCAGCCACTCAGCAGAAGAAATATGTGGCAGTTTGCTTCTGTAAAGATTACAGCCTTGTAAACCCTATGGGGCAGTTTTACTCTGTCCTATAGGGTTGCTATGAGTCCGAATTGACTTAACGGCAATGAGTTTAGTTTATTTTCTTTGGAATCTTTACAGAAGCAGATCACCAGGTCTTTTCTCCCTAGGAGTCACAGGGGGGTGGGGGTGGGGGTCAAACCACTGACCTTTTGGTTGGCAGCTGAGTGCCTAACCGTTGTGCCACCAAGGCTCCTTATAAGTAAGATGAGGGAAATAATAGTGCCTACGTCATAGTATGGAGCCCTGGTGGCACAGTGGTTAACACCTTGACTGCTAACCAAAAGGTCAGCAGTTCAAATCCACAGTCACTCCTGGGGACCCCTGTGGGGCAGTTCTACTCTGTCCTATAAGGCCGCTATGAGTCGGGACCGCCTCGACAGCACCTTACAACAACAAGAACACCTCACAGTATAATTATAAATATTAAAAGAATTAATATTTATAATGCTCCCAGAGTTATATTATATATGCTATAGCGTACAGCACATAGTACATGTTGTATAAGCGGCTGTTGAATAAAGCGCTGTCTAGATAAAGCTGGTCACTATGGCAGGTGGGATAACAACTTTATTCACCAGGAGGGAAAACATAAGCCCAGAGGAGCTGAGGTCAGGAAAGACTACAGTACAGACACCAAAGAGGGCTGCTCTTGTTGAACTTGGGGATGTCAAGAAAGGGGGCTCAGGCATCTAGCTTGCGGTCAAAGGTCTAGTGTCAACAGGTCCTGGGACGAAAACCAAGCCTGTGAGTTCTCCTATCAGGAAAACGGATATAGTAAAATCAGATATTGTAGAAAAAAACACTGTTAGGAGGGAAATTAACCACAAGGTATGTGTGGCAATGGTAGGGGAAGCTCCCCATTGCCCTAATTACACTGATGTTGAATTAAATTCCAGGGAACAGAAAGAAGGCCTAGGCAGGGTTCTAGAAGCACTGCTGGTTATTTTCAAAGAACCAGAGGACACTCCCTGACCTAGCCTCTGGCTCCTGTGACATTCCTTCCCTCAACACTCCCACTAACACCCTGAACTCTAGTTATACTGAATCACCCTGAACTCTAGTTATACTGAATCACCCTGAACTCTAGTTATACTGAATCACCTGTGGTTTTCTCAACTCCTTAAGGGGCTTCTAGCTTCCATCCTCATCCCCAGACTGCTCACCCCCATATAGCATACCAGTGAGCAACCTACAGTCTTACTAGCTTAGGGAAACGGGGGCCGAGACCTAACTTAAAGCCTGAAAAGTGAGAACTACTGTTGTTGTTAGTTGCCGCTGAGTTGGCTCTGACTCACGGCCGCCTTGTATAACAGAATGATACACGGCCTACTCCCAGGCCACCTTCATGATTATTGGTAGTTTGAGCCCATTGTTGTGACTGTTGTGTTAATCCACCTCAGGAAGGATCTACCTCATGTTTTCTGACCCTCTGTCAACTATGATGTCCTTTTCCTAATGATGTGTCCAAAGTAAGCAAGCCAAAGTCTTGCCATCCATGCTTCTGAGGAGCACCCTGGTTGTATTTCTTCTGAGACTGATTTGTTCATTCTTTTGGTAGTCCATTGTATATTCAATATTCTTCACCAACACCACCGTCTGAATGCATCAATTCTTCTTCTGTCTTCCTTTTTCATTATCCAACTGTCACATGCCTATGAGGCTACAGAAAAGACCACGGCTTGGGTCAGTGTACCTTAGCCATAAAGTGACATCTTTGTTTTAAAAATGTAAACAGGTCTTTTGTAGCAGATTTGCTCCCCCCTCTGAAACGAAACAAAATAAAAATTCATTGCTGTTGAGTCAGTTCCGACTCCTAGTGACCCTACAGAACTGCCCCATAGGGTTTCCAAGGAGCTGCTGGTGGATTTGAACTGCCAACCTGTTGGTTAGCAGCTGTAGCTCTTCGTAGCTCTTAACAACCGTGCCAGCAGGGCTCTGTGAAAGCTTTTCCCAAGTAACCACTTGCTTCCGGCATTGAGGCTGGAATCACCACCCACTCCTGGTCATAACAACAGGGTCTGAGGACGACACTATACACAGCTGGGGTGGTAGTGGTGTAGAAAGTTCAGAAGGTTCTGCCATGCCCCCACCTCCTGTCTGGAGAAGGAGTGCCCAATAAAATGTCTTTCTAGCCATTTCACAATCAATGGGGCTGTGACTGAACAGGAAGGCATTTGCTCACAGAATATTTAACACCCCAATCTCACTACCCGCCCCCTTGCACTGCCATGTTCTCCGTCTCCCTTTCAGATACTCTCTCACCCAACTGGCTGCTTTCTATTTTCCTTCCTGGCCTGTGGTTGCCTGTCTCTAAATCCTTCGGAGTCCTCTCTGGCACCAGCAGGCCTGACATGCTCCAAACCGGCCCAGGCTAAAGCACTACAGTCAGACGGTGCTGCTCATACATGTAACGTTGTCCCTGATATGGTAGCCACAACTCCACCCCAACCCATAAAAAAATGAAGACAGAAAAGAACACCTTTAGTTAGAGGCCAATAATAAAAAGAATGCTCATGTACAGTTGCAGACATTACTTTTCTTTATGGAAAATACAATTAAAAATAAATGACCTATAGATATGTTTGCTGTCCCTTGATTAGCACTCATGAAAAAGAGAGTGAATTCACTCTGATTTGGAACATCCTCCCCTGCACACCATCCAGTCTTTCTGGTGGTCTCCTTATCATCTGAGGACCTCTGAAAGTGTCCTAATCTCTGCAGAGATTTCCAAGACTTCTAAAGCCAGAACTGACGGCTGTTTCCTCTCTCCAATCCTAACTCTTTATATATGTGAATTCTAGCACTTATAGAATCATATTGTAATTATGTGCTTACAAGTTTTTGTCCCGTCCCCACTCTAATTACTCAACTGTGAACTCTTTGAGGTCAAAAACTAGGTATTGCTATTTTTATGTCACTAGCATAAAAACAGTGCTTGGCAAAAACAATGCATATTTAATAAATGTACTTGGAATGAACATTTTTGAATGGAAATTCCCAAATGTTAACTCTCCTCGTCTGATTCCCATGTAATTCTTCAAAGGCTTCTCCAATATCGACAGTTCATTGTCTTACTCCCAGGGAGTCACTTCCAAAGAAAACTAATCTCTGACCAGCAAAAGAATAGCCTGGCAAGGAGTACTGCTTGAGGATTCCGGGGTTCAAGGGCTGAGTTTCTATTCTTTCATGATTTCAACCACCATCAACTGATACCTACTGCATGCCAGGAATCAGGCCCTGTGCTGGATCCTGGGAGCACAGAGATACCAAAGAAGCTCCTGGCTTGTAGGGACTCACAGTGGCTGCTGAGCACTTTCCTACCACCCAGCATGTGTATGAACTTGGGTGAGCCCCGCAACTGTCTTCTTGACCGCAGTCAGTCTGTCTGAGTTACCTAGTGCTGTCATAATGAAAAATACCACAAGTGGGTGGCTTTACAGAACAGGACTTTATTGTCTCACAGTTTTGGAGACTAGCAGTCCAAGTTTTGGGCATTGACAAGCATAGGCTCTCTCTCTCTGTGGGCTGTAAGGAAAGATCCTTGTCTCTTTCAGCTTCTGTAGCTGTGCATTTCTTGATGTTGACCTGGTTGCTGTCTTCCCTCATGTTTGTGTGTGTCTGTTTTCCCTCTTGTAGCTCCGTGGGTGGTGCAAACAGTTTGCTCCTGACTACTAACCTAAGGGCTGGCAGTTCGGGCCCATCCAGCAGTGCTGTGGAAGAAAGGCCTGGTGATCTGCTTCCATAAAGATTACAGCTGAGAAAACCCTACGGAGCAGTTCTATTCTGTAACACATGAGGTTGCCTTGAGTCAGAACTGACTCAATGGGAACAGATTTGGTTTGGTTTTGCAAAGAGACCACTCAGAAGGGATTAGGTTTAGGAGCCATCCAACTCCGGGATGATCTCATTAACATAACAAAAGAAAAACCCTACTACCAAACAGGTCACATTCACAGGTGCAGGGGTTAGGACTTCAACATCTCTCGGCAGGGACACAATTCGATACCTACCCCTCCTCACTTATAAAATGTGAAATAACATTTTCTGCCTACTTCTGCCAGGATAAAATAAGATAATGCATTTCCAGTTTCACCTGTGCTAGACGCTGTTTACTTCCCTAACAAAAAAGTTCAAGCTTAAAGTTTTGATGCTAGTGGAAAGCAAAGAATACTGGGTGCTTATGGCAAGCCTGCAGTGCAGAGCACAGAATGCATTTTCAGGGACCGGTGGGATCAAGTCACAGGGAATGCGGGCCAGCTCAGGATTCATGGGCCTGAACAGATGCCAGTTAGAAGTGGGGTGCCTGGAGCTCCAGAAATACCCCTGTCAAAGACGCAATCCCTAAACTTAAAATCTGTTCTAGAGTTTACTGCAGAGGGACTGAGGTCTTTCAAAAATAATGAAAACCCTGGAAGAAAGAGACGTCCTTGTGCAGGGTGGCGAAGGCTGGGGGAGAGCCTGAGAGCCGATGATGGTGACAGGCAGAGAGATTCTTCTTGTAAGTCCCCAGGCTAAGCTTCAGCACTTTCTTAGCAGAGAGAAAGTAGAAGTTAACATCAGAACCCCAAGAGATCCCGAGTTGTACCGTTACTTCCCTAATAAACCCATAGTTGCGAGTATGGTCTCTGAGCTGTGTGTGTCTACTGCAACAGATGATTGGGCCCAGCAGAGAAGTAGAGAGTACTATGGGGTGGGGGTGTCAAAAGGTCGGAGAGCGGAGTTACGTCTGACTACCACCTCAGAGAAATCAGCTTCGGGCTGATGGAGATGCTTCTCTCTCCCCTGAAGTTAGATGATGACCACTGACGGCACCAGGTTCCAGTTTGTTGAAATACGATTATGTTTGTTCAATGTTAATACATCATGTACAGCTCAGTCACTGTCAATCAATTCTTTGCTATGTATTGTCAATGTTAACAGCTAATGCTAACACTGGAATCTATTCTGAGGAACTTTCAGCTGATACCTGCTTTCTAGAACCTGGCCCAGGACTGGCCTGAGCAGAGAAGCTATTTCTCTTAGCAAAAGGCATTGTTTTCTAATTGTGGTAAATACATATGTAACAAATCATTTGCCTTTTCATTGTTTTTCACATGTACAACTTAGTGACATTAGTTACGTTTATCACGTTGTTCAACCATTACCATTAACCATTTCCAAAATTTCCCATCACCCTTAACAGCTCGGTGTCCTCTAACAGGGAGTCTACCTTTTCCTTTCCCTTCCTCTCACCCCTTATAAACACTAATAAATGTTGATCTCTATTCACTTGCTGGAAGCCCTGGTGGTACAGTGTTTAAGAGCTCCAGCGGCTAACCAAAAGGCTGGCAGTTCGAATCCACTAGCCACTTCTTGGAAACCCTATGGGGCAGTTGCGCTTTGTCCTACAGGGTTTTGCTGTGAGTTGGAATCGACTCCACAGCAACAGGTTTGGTTTTGGCTTGGTTCTATGCATTGGCCTATCCTAGATATTTCACATAAGCAAAATCACACAATATTTGTTCCTTTGTGACTGACTTATTTCACGCAGCATAAAGTTTTCTAGGTTCATGTATGTTGTAACATGTATCAGGACATTATTTCTCTTCATGGCTGAGTAGGATTCCATTGTATGTATGTACCACATTCTGCTTATCCATTCATCTCCTGATGGACATTTAGGTTGTTTCTACCTTTCGGCCACTGTGAACAGTGTTGCAACGAACACCGGTGTACAGGTTTCCATTTACATTCCTGCTTTCAATTCTTTTGGGAATATATTTAGTGGAATTGCTAGATCACATGGCAGTTCTATGTTTAACTTTTTGAGGAATCGCCAAACCATTTTCAACAGCAGCTGTATCTCAAAAGGCACTTTAACAAGGTCTGCCAGGCCTGGATGTGACTCCTCAGCAAAGACGTTGGCAACAGTGAAGCACTGTGGAGAGGTCAAGTGTTGCTATAATGGAGACGATCTTTTGAAAGGCCTCTTCCTGTCCTTAGTACCGTACGGCTGGTCCTGGGAGGCAAACAAGAGAGCCGGGCATCTTCTACCTCCAGAAAGTCATTGAACATCTGAGGCACAGGTGCTTTTTATACTTTTGCTTTTTATCTTCAAATGATGACAGGCTGTCCAACTGTTGGCTCAGTTTTAAATAAAAGAACATTTCCTGTTGATTTTCTCTCTTAACTTAAAGGAATCATCAGTCAGGGGCTAAATGAAGAACACTCTTTATGACAGCATTTGTTTTCTATGTGTGGCCCCTTATTTCAGCATTTTACCGAAAGATAACATTTCCTGTTTTCTTTCTTTTCCCCCTAGAACCACAGAGCAGATTTGTGGCATATTTAATATAGCATCTTCTCATATGTTCAGGAGTTATTTTGGTCTTGGTGGTGCAGTGGTTAAGAGCTATGGTTGCCAAGAAAAAAAAAAAAAAAGGTGCCCGCCCCCGTGAGGAGAATGCCCGCCCCCACATGATGTCCTTCTCCAGGGACTTGTCCTTTTGATAACATGTCCAAAGTATGGGAGACGAAGTCTCGCCATCCTTGCTTCTAAGGAGCATTCTGGCTATATTTCTTCCATTTTGTATTTTATGTACACATAAGTACCTAGAAAATTGTTGTTGAGTCAGCTCCCACTCATGGCGACCTGCGTACAACAGAATGACGTGTAGCCCATTTCTGCTTCATCTGCACCATCATCAGTACGCTCCAGTCTATTGTTGCAGCTCCTGTGGCGATCCACCTCACAAGGGTCTCCCTCGCCCTCGCTGGCCCTCTGCCTCACCAAATATGATGTCCTTCTCCAGTAATTGATCCTTCCTGATGACATGCCCAAAGCAAACAAGTCAGATTATGTTTTGTTGTCACCCATAGGTTTTCAAAGGCTAATTTTTAGAAGGAAATAGCCAGGCCTTTCTTCCTAGTCTGTCTTAGTCTGGAAGCTCTGCTGAAACCTGTCGGTCACAGGTGACCCTACCAGTATTTGAAATACCAGGGGCATAGCTTCCAGCATCACAGCAACATGCAAGCCACCACAGTATGACAAACTGACAGACGACAGTTTTGTACATAAAGGGATGGATTTTTGCACAGGAGGGAGAAGGCAAACATACAACAGGGTTTAGGAGACGTCCTATGTCCCACAAGTATCTTTATTATGAGCCTCACTACAGAGCTTGAAACAGAGACACTATTCACTTCTTATGGTTAGAGCACTGAGGATCACTGCTAAAACATAAATTCAACCTGGAAAAAGAAATTATAGGGTAGTATTTTTTCCCATTGCTTTTTGATGAATCATAAACTATTATTCAAGTTAGTTTGGAAACATCAGCATACAGCAGCAAGAACAGGACTCAGAACTGTCTTAACTAATGATGACATCTTAGGCAAGACCTGGACAGCTCTTAAGTCCATTTATCTGAAAAACAGGAAAATAGCACTTTTTTCGGCCACCCCTCCTCCCACGCTTATTCTCTTTCCTGCTCTGGGCATGAGCTGCCCTCACCCAGCCTCCCCCTGGGCCTCTCCCTCCAACCCCTTCCACTTTCCCTGTGGAACCCCATCTCATGATAATCAGCTCCCCTATAACTTCAACCCTGCACTGAGTGTTGCCACCTCTCGTTGGCTTAGTAGAGACCTGGCTTCTTAAGGCACGTCAGCCCGTGGCAGAGGAGAATCCACTTCCTCGGAGAAGCTTGCCTTGGCTCCCAGTGGATTCATTTGGTTGCTAAGACCTTAAAGGAATCAATTTCAAAAGAAATATTCACTCAACCACCTTTTATCTACACCGGTTACAAATCTCAGCTGATGGAATTGTTGTAAATTGTTTATAGTATATATCCAGATAATTAAGGCAAAACACAGTTTCAATTACCTATTCAATTCTTTAGGAATAGGGTTTTTTCCACTGGAGTCCAGCATATGTTTCGTTGTGTGTTAAAATTCTTTCCTCAGAGAATACTTATTTAAGCATTAGTATATGAAAGGAAAAGGAAATTTAGTCAAGACATTCATATGGTGTCTGAGTGGCACAAATGATTAAGTGCTTGGATAATAACCGAAAGGTTGATGGTGCCTCGGAAGAAAGGACTGCTGATCTACTTCAGAAAAATCAGCCGTTGAAAACTCTACGGAGCGCAGTTCTACTCTGACACACGTGGGATGTCCATGAGTTGGAAATGCCTTCACATCAGCTGGTTTGGTTTTGGTTTACATATGGTAATGCTGTAATTCTAAGGACTCAGTCATCCACTGGATACAACAAGGCATTACCTGTGGTCCAGACAAGGTAAATATTAGAGCTGAAAGGCCTCAGGTAAGAAGGACTGTGAAGATCCAGCATGCTAACAGGAGGGAAGTGCCAACGTGGGTCGTGGTGGTCTAGGCTGGTAGGTCACCATCCTGAGTCTTCCTCCCTAACGCCCACTCCCCTGAGTCTGTGCCCATTGCTATGACTGCACAGGTGATGTACGGGGGCAGTTCACTGTCCATGGACACTCAGTGCCATCAAGGAGAACAGGAAGTGCCACCTTCCTTTTGACTCCTTTGACAGCACAGACTGTCCACTGTTCTAAAGACTTACAGATAGGCTCCAGGTGGCTGGTAGGGTGAGGAGGCCCTCTGGGTGGCTAAAGGAAAGGCAAGCCAGAGGCCCAAGCTATGTTCCGGGGGTGGGGGTGGAGCGCTGTAAGGAACTCCGGACTGACAAGGTGACCTTGGGCAAGCCACACGAATGTTATAGGCATTCAGAAATGAAATTCCTGGGTAAAAGTGCTTGGACATGTAAAAAGCTCATGACACATGTTACTTAAAAGGTTATGCCCATTTAGGCTTCACCGGAAACAGATAAGAGTGTCGTTTCCAACTGACCTTTGCCGACATTGAGTAGGATGATTTAAATAAAAAAGCATTACTAGTTTAGTGAGGGAAAAAAAAGGCTACTTGAAGCATAAATTTCTATTCCTTTGCTTTCTTAAAAAAAAAAAAACCATCCCCACTGGGTCGATTCTGACTCGTAGTGACCCTACAGGACAAAGTAGAACTGCCCCTATATAATTTCCAAGGAGTGGCTGGTGGATTCGAACTGCCGACCTTTTGGTTAGCAGCTGAGCTATTAACCAGTGTGCCACCAAGGCTTCAAAATGTGGAACACTTTTGCTTTCTAGTGAGGTTAAATATATCCCCAGGTATTTGTTGTCTTAGAGATATCTGTTGTTCTAGAGAAGCAAAACCAGTGAAGTGCAAATATATATATATAGAGAGAGAGAGAGAGAGAGAGAGACTTATATCAAGGACATGAATCATGTGGTTGTAGAGGCTGGAATGTCCCAAGTCCATGGGTCAGGCATCAGGCTGGAGGCTTCTCCTAACTCATGCAGCTGCAGCTGCTGACAAACCCTACCTAGATCAGCAGGTCAGATGGCAGGCTGCTGGCTCACAGACTGCAGAAGCTGATGAATCCCAAGATTGGCAGGCAATATGGCAAGCTGCTGGCTCAAGTCCCAAGAACCAGAGGTCAGAAAATGATGAACTGGATGTAGGATCCACACTGAGTAAAAGCCAGGGAGCTTTGCTAGAAAGTCCATGTATATTGGATGCAGCCCACACCCCCATGGAAACTACCTTTCAACTGACTGGCTGCTCATAGCAGATCTCATCATGGAGATGATTACACTGTATCAGATGTAATCATGGAGGTGATTAAGTCATTACATAACTGCCAAACCACTGAGAATCATGGCCCAGCCAAGCTGACACACAACCTTAACCATCACATTTGTCAACCTGTGAATGTCCTTAACTCGTAGTAATAACTGTTATTAAGGGATGATACAAAGATATTGGGATGTCTGAAATGTGCAGTGGGGTTTATGCCAAAGGAACAGTACATTGTTTTATAAATTGTGGGGGCTTTGTGAATACCAGGAGCCCTGGCGGCGCAGTGGTTAAGAGCTCAGCTGCTAACCAAAAGGTCGGCAGTTCGAATCCAACAGCCGCTCCTTGGAAACCCTATGGGGCAGTTCTCCATCCTATAGGGTCACTATGAGTTGGAATCGACTCGACGGCAATGGGTTTGGTGTTTTGGTTTGTGAATACTGAGTAATAAATGATCAAACAGAAGTAAAGGACATTGAATTCTAAGTGAGATGAAACGAAGCTTTAAGTGTTTTCAGAATAACCGAAGCAAATGCCTCAGGCATAATGAGGAGTTGTTATGATTTCAGTCCTAAGGGTAATTTTTTTCTCTTATTTCTTGAAAACAATCTCCTAAACTGGTATGTAATAAAGGTAATAGTACAAAATGATGAAAATCAGAAAGAACAATTTTTATAATGAAGCAAAGATTTAGAAAGCAGATTTGTTCCAAGGAAATAAGGAAAACTCTGCAAAGTGTTGTTTCCTGCAGAAAGCCTTAACTTACAACTACTTTACGTCCTCATTTACAAGGTCTGACTGAATCTACATAATAAATTGTCTATAAGATAAATATATATATATATAGTAAAGAATGAAAACGTGAGTGATTCAGTAGTATTCTGTTCGCTACTTAACTTCCAAAATAAGCAATCAGTCATTCATGGTATAATAAATTCATCTGATTGTTAATCTCTCCAAGTTAAAAAATTTAAACAAACACTGACAAGATAAATACATACTAATGCAAAATATATAAAGCCAAAGAACTAATGAAGAACTATGTGATCATACTTATAGCCAAGATGGATAAACGAGAATTTTCATTTAAAAGTACTTACTGAACTAAATAAGCAGAAAGCTGTGACACGCAGAATCATCTTCTCCAGTGAGAAAACTGGGATGGAAAACGAGAAGGTGGAAGTTACAGATCCACCATCTTTTTTACCGTCACTCGACACTATCGGAGTCCTCTCCCGGTGAACCCCACATTTCCAATCTGCGTCACCCACTTGGAACCACAGCATACACAGGCCCAGGTGCCTGATATAGCCCTTTAGCTCTGACAGCATTTGTTACTACTGTTGTAGGACTGTCCACCCTCTACTCCTAGCTCCGTAATTTTTTGTGAATAATAGTATTCACAAAGATTATTTACCATTATAATTATCGATGGCCCCCATAAAATCTCAAAAAGCATACGCACGTGGTAGCCACTAGACATCACACCAGCGCAACAAAATGTGAATCGCTTCCATCAGGAAAGGAAAAGTACATGATGGGCAGCAGGGAGTGAGACATGGGCCAGAAAGCGTCCTCAAAAAAGTGGTCACATAATCTCCCAGAGCTGCTATCGACCACTTTGTTGAGGTTACTTAATTCAAAAAAAACGTGCTTTTCATGGAACCTGGCATCCACAATGTTTTAAAAACTCAACGGCTTGAATACGGAAGGACCCTGCGAAGGCTAATGTCTAAGATAAATCAATTCTAACCTAATGGGGGGATTTCAGATCAAATGAAGGGCTGAGAAGCAGAGGGCAGAGTGAACTTCAGACCAGAATGCTCCACACTGCCACCGTCCTGCACTACTACACTCCCGTGCCTGCCAGGGCGGAATCTGTATTTACAGCCTAAAAGACTGTTACAAACTATTTTTCTGTTTCAAAAAATTGGGCAGGTTTTAAAAGTTGTTATTAATTTGAAATTTCCGGTACTTCATTCCAGTCAAAATATGCTTTAAATGCTTCACATGATGAATTTGACTGTGACTATTACATAACTCTGAAGGATTATACAGCTTGTAGCTATATAAATAAAATAAACTCCTTAAAAAAATGTGAATGTGATCAAGGTATAATGTAAAAGACCATCAGCCGACAGGCCATACGTCTGAAGTATTTTGATCCAAGACCCACTGCTCTATCAAATTGGGTCTTAGAGAACTTCCACGATACAAAATCCTGCCACATGGCTCGTGGGTTTCTTGCCTGGACAGATTCCTGGTGATTGGTTTGAATCATAGGAAAATAAGGGAACAAGCCCAACCTCTCTATCTTTTCCAATCTGAGTCGGCAATAATCCCAAGATCCCAGGAGATATCCCACAAGACATCATTCGAGATCAAGACTGTAAACTTGCAGCCTTTCCCACAGCACTCCTTTTCTGCCAGCTCTGACTGAACAAGCTTGGATGGCTTCTGTCTCTGCCAGATGCTCTGAGTGAGGTCAGTCTTTAAAATAAACGGAACAAATGCACACCAGCTTTCTGGGGGTCTTCAGGTATCCTTCTACGAATGGTCCTTTATTCTGATGTGCTGCTTCCCGGACTCAGGTAGCTGTCATGCTGTTCTGGCAGGGACGTGATGCAAAGTTAAGGGGGATTACCTAAGCCTCCTGCTTCCTCATCAAGTTGCTAGAAATGTGGAATGGAAATTTAAGACGCAACCTTAGCAGCCATTTGCTGCTCCCTTTTTACAACTTATTTTTAATATCTGGCAAGAGTTATTAAACACATTTCCTTGAGACAGCCTGGTACAATGGAAACAGCACAGACTGGAATCAGAAAACCTGGCTTTTGAGGCCTGGTTCTTTCATTTCCAAGCGATGTGATTTTGAGGTAATGTAGTACACTCACCCTTTGCTTAGTGACGAATTCATTATCCGACAGTTTGCATTTATGACAACATTAGGAAATCTACTATCCAACTATTTTGCACATTAACAACATACATCTGGCAGTAACGAACACTGAGGTGTAAGGTGAAAGTAGAAGAAACTGACAATCTACCTTCCTCGTGTGTGCTATGGGCAGCTGAATGTGGCTGGAGAGAAATGTACAAGGAGCTGACTGGAAGCGCACAAACTCATGACAAGTTACTAGAACCTTGCTCAAAAGCTTAGATCTCCAACTCCTCTAATTATAACGTCAAGCCTACTCTGATCTCCCCAATACCCAATTCTTGTTCTCAGCCCTTGATCTTATCCCAACTTTGCTAAGAAGGGGAAAGCAAGAGATGAACCTCTTTTCATCTATCACTCCCAAACACACATTCATCTACAACTAAAGTCTCCTCCTTCCCTTCTGTTGCCACAGAACTTCTAGCAAGATGCCATGTGTCTGGGATGGGTTCTTTGCCCTGGAAGTCACATACAGGAGCTGTCAACAAACCACTTCTTGTTTCAGCTGATGTCTCCGGGTTGCCGTGTTTTTTGCAACTCACAGACTGATTCCTTGGCAACTGCAAGGTGTTTAAGCAGCTGTCCCCATTAATTACACAGTTCTAAGGGAAAATGCCAGGGCTTGATGTGTCAAATGAGATCAGTGAATAAGTAAACAGGCAAGGCGGAAGAGAGAGGAGAAATGAAGGGAAAGATGCAGGCAGGTGCTCCTGAGTATAGGCTATCAGGAACCAGCCAGGCTCAGTTCTGCTCACTGGAATAGGGGCTTTATGGAAGGATGCAAGACACGCGAATCACAACGTGCTACGCAACGCTAGTATCAGCAAAGATTGAATTATTCCAAGTAACAAATACCAGACACAGGCTTACCAAACTCATCAATTTCCAAATGCTCAATGTATTAAAATACAAAGAAACAAAAAATGACCTGTCAGCCACTGAGGGAGAACGTGAACACGTATCCCTGTGAAACTCCGAGCTCTCTAGTCCTTGCTTTCACATGGAATCATTAAGTTCCCTTTCACATGATTAATTCTTTTTTACCTTTCACAATACTGCTTTTAGATCTTATCCTCCATGAGCTGTCTCCAATTCCATGATAAAGAGCCAGTGACTCCTTGCTCAGTCAATGGGAGAACTGGTTAGGGCATGCATCCCTGTATACCAGGATCAACACTCACATACCCAGTAACCCCCTAAGCGTCTTATCCCCAAGCAGTCTGCCCAATTCACCGTCGTATTTCCACATCCAGCATAATTCCTAAGAATTCAACAATGTGGAATGAACAAATGAAGGTCGAGCACCAGATGAGAAATGTCTAAAGGATAGATGAAGCATGCAGGGAGCTTTAGTTTCAATTCTAAGACTGCCCGTACCTCTCCTTCCCACTCACACCCAGGTGCTTCCTTGTAGCCCCCTCTCATCCTCTCTTGGAAGGTCAGTAGGTGACCAACATCTCACCTCAGTGATCTCTTTACTGCAGATAATACTCTGTTCTGGTCAATCAACCACACCTAGTCCTACCTGGTTGAAGAAAGCAGCAGGTGCTTCCAGCTGAGACCCCACGAGATTCCTGGCCACTCACCTGGCTTGCTGGCAGACACAGCAGATCCAGGCCTTCTCTTGCTTCTTGTAGGAGCAACAGCTCTTGCAGACGTTGAACTTGCAATCCCCACAGCGGCGCTTGGTGTTGACAAGGAAGGTGAAGGGGGAGCAGCAGCGCATGCAGCAGTGCTCCACGAACTTCTGGTGCTTGGAGAGGATGCTGCACTTGCTGCCTTCCTCATCCAGCTTCTGCTTCATCTCACTGGGCGTGAGGGGCGAGGAGGAGAGAAAGAGCACATCAGGTCAGGGGCTCCTGGTACTCACCCTGTCCCTCCCAGAGGCCAAGCTGACCTGGAGGGCCTTCCTATGGCAGAACTCGGGAAGCTCAATCGTTTGACATAACATCCAGAGAGGAACTGTAATGGTGGATTAATTTTGTGTACTTCTAAAAACCATATGTTCTATGAGGAAGCATGGCAAACCTTATTTTTATTTCAGGGACTAGACTGAGGTACAATCTTGTTACAGAACTAAGCACATCCTTGGGAAACAAAACCCTTAACTTAGTTAATGCCTTTTCAAAGGAGCAGAGATCATTTATGTTAAAACATTAATCCTCAAAACAGCCCTGCTGGGAATATGACAAATGTTGTCGTGGACCTATTTAACATCCCTGGAAACAAAGCACCCAGGGATTTTAAAAGCTTTCAAATCAATCTGAGTCAATACAGATTCTGTGGGTGATGGGCATATCCTAGGCACTGGTGACTCAGAGCTGGATAAAAGACAATCTCCCTTCTTCCTAGGAGCTCCTGGACATATCGAGCACAGCCAGCTGCGTTAACGCGAAGCACAAAGTTCCTACGCTTCCCTCTGCACTCAGTGAGAAGGAAACCCTGAGAGAGAAGATATATCCCAGAGACCCAGTTACCTGGGGAGAAACTAACTGGAAGTAACCAAGTTGCTCTGAATTGGCAAGTTCGAGTTGTCATTTTTTCTGCTACCACACAAAAGTAATAGCAACATAATTTATTTTTTTTCCAGTTTGTGATTGTGCCATTCATACTGGACACATCCATGAAGTACGTGGCAAACATTTTCTCTGAGTCTGCACTTGTCTTTAAATTTTGCTTACAGTGTCTTTCATCATTTAGAAATGTTTGGTTTTTCTATACAGGCAGTCCCTTGATTACAAACAACTTCCACTCCTAAATCTGTCCTGAAGTCGAATTTGTACATAAGTCAAAACAGTCAGGCATGGTTTGTATCTAACATCAGTTAGTCAAATGTTTGTCTTAGTATACAGTATGTAGTGTATCTTTCTACGCATAAAAAACATTAACGGAACATTTCCAGATACAATAAAAGATACAGTAATAAAAATAATGTTTTGATGCATCACAAAGTAGCAGCCATTTGTCATTACGAACCATTGCATGTCCCTCAAATTTTTAATCTAATAGGCTTGTACTGGAGTTGGTTCGTAACTACAGGTTGTACATTAAGTTGGATGTTGGTAACCTTGGGACTGCCTCTAGTTCAGTCTGTCAGTTTTTTCTTTCATGGCTTCTGGGTTTTGAATCTTGCTTAGGAAGGCCTAAACAGTTTGTATACATACTCAAATAGCTCCCACTGGGGGAAAAAAAAAAAAAAAAGGAAAAAAGCTAAACAAAAACTTCCTTCAGTACTATGTCCTCATTTAATTTAATGACCATTCTATGTATACCTCTCCTCCCTCATAGAGCTAAAATTCTTGAAAGAACTGTCCCTGCTGCTCTGTGTCCCTTCTTCCCATTCACTCCTGGGCCCACCCCAGTCTGGCTTCTGTTCCTTTTTATTAAAGGAAACAGAAGTTCCGCTCAAGCTCCCTACTGACTTCCATGTTGCTAAATCTGAAGAGAACTTTCTAGTCCTCATCCTAGTCAATCATTCACCCAATCTCAAAACACTGTTCGTTTCCCCGTGACACCATATTACCCTTGTTTTCCTCATTCCTTCTCTGACTCCTTTGCAAACTCATCCTCCTAGTTAGGGTCTTTGAACGTTAGACACATTTTTAAAGGCACAATACAAATATTTATTCACTGGTGAAGATTACTTTCAACATTTCATGCCAACCTTTTACTGAATATTAGGTTGCTTGAGGCGTGGCCATTATGTAATTAGAGGAGGTAGTCCTCTCTCCACCCGACTTCTCCCCAAGCCTTTGCAAATCTCTTCTGTGTTCACCGAAAAGGCCGAGTCTCAAGGCGTGGTGGGTGATGGACATTTAACACCACGGTTCAAGGGTATGTGAAGGTGATGGGAGGGGATCCTAGCTTCAGACAAAACAGCAAACAGCTTTAAGTAGAGCACTAGCCTTCAGAGCAGCTCATGTCCCTCAGCCATCTCTGCCTTTGGGATTCTTCACAAGACCCTGTCACTGGCCGTGTAGCTGCCTTATCTCTGCCCATCCTGACCCTCTCCTGCCCTCTCTCCTCTCTTTCCAGGGCCCTCCAAGGCCCTAATCAGAGGAAAATTCTCAAAATCCAAGACCTAAATGGTATACAACAGCTACATAAATAGGAATTTCCCTTGACTGACACAGCAGGCATTAGAGTAAATTAATCAGGACACAGTTAAGCAAAAGGGGAACAATTACAACTAGTGAATTTCTATTACTCAGAGTTCTCAGGGTTATATATCTATCCTCTCTCTCTTGCCTCTTTCTCTCTCTCGCTCGTGCTGTATTTAAAAAACGGGCCCCAACTATATATACTGTCTTGATTTTGAAGTCTAAGGAACTGGTCTATTTTTATTTAGGTTTTCAAGTGTGTTGACATAAAGTAGTTCACAATTTCTCTCATGATTTTAATATTTGTGCTATGTCTGTAATTATGGCCCCCTTTTCATTTGGAGGAATCCCTGGGTGTCACGAATGGTTAAGTTCTCAGATGCTAGTCAAAAGGTCAGTGGTTCGAACCTACCCAGGGGTGCCTTGACAGAAAGGCCTGGAGATCTGCTTCCAAAAGGTCAGCCTTGAAAACTCTGTGGAGCACAGTTCTGCTATGAAACACATGGAGTTGCCATGAGTCAGAGATGACTCGAAGGCAACTGGTTGTGTTTTTTTCTTTTGGAATATTGTTTACTTGAACCTTAGCTTCCTCCTACCCCCTTGACCAGTCTGTTCAGAGGTTTATTTCAGTAATTTTAATAAAATCTTGATGATTCTCTACATTGTTTCTTTGTTTTCCATTTCAGTCAAGTCCTGTCTTATATTTATTACTTCTTCCTTCTACTTGTTTTAGTTTGGTCTCTTCTTTTTTTTTTTTAACTTTTAAAATAAACTTTTAAAACTAAATTTTTAAAGTCTGTATTTAAGGCTATAAAACTCTCTCAACATATCACTTTAGCTGCACCCTGACAAGTTTTGAGTTAGCATTTTTATTGCCATGTAGTCTTATGTATTTTATAATTCTTAGGTTTCAATTTTCCACATTTTATTTATTTTAAATTTTGATCAGAGAACAGGGTTTGGGAGACATTAATTCTTTGGTATTTGTTGAGACTTGCATCATAGTCTAGTACATGATCCATTTTTGTAAATGTCCCATGTGTGTTTGAAAAGAATGTTTATTCTCTGCCCATTAAGAACAAGACACTAAAACCTCCCATTATAACTGGAGATTTGTCCATTTCTCTTCAATTCTATTAACTTTTACTTTATGTCTTTTAAGATGATAGTGGTAGGTGTTCCTAACTGTTGTTGTAAGTTGCTGTTGAGTTGATTCTGACTCACAGTGACCCCATATGCGCAGTTATGCAATGATGTGATTTGGCAGTTAAGTTCCTTTAAGCCTCAGTTTCTTTATTTGAAAACAAAGACTATCAGAAGCTCCCTGACAGGTGTGTTACAAAAGTAAATGAGAAAATCTACGAACATTGCCCAGCAGGTGCGTAGGAAGTAAAGCCATTTCCACAGGGGTCTGGTATTATTTCAGTACAAATCAGCCAAGTTTCTGCTCCACATCAGGTGCTCAGAAAAGGCTCACACCTCCACAGTGAATCTTATGGAATATTTGGCCAAAAGCCATTCGTCAGGAATTTAGCCATACCAGGTCAGTCAACTAGGTAATTTGATTGAAAGGATAGTTTGGTTAAACATAAATATTTCCAATCACATTTTTTTTTTTTTTTGAGCATTGGTGGGGTTTTTTTTTTGTCTTTGTTTTTGTTTTTTGTCCCCCAGTGGGGTGAGGTGGTTACAATCCTTTCTGTATCTTGAAACACTTTGCTAGTTTTTCTTTCTTTTTGTTTTAACATTTCCTATAAGAAGAAGAATGTGATGGAAAAATCTGAGGTCACCAAAGAGAGCCAAGGTTTATATTTAATGTGTTCAGCCTATTATCTATGAAGGAACGTACAATCACAATTCAGAGAAAAGGACTTTAATGCACATGTCTATAAACCACCTCTCTGGAACTGACTGAAATAAGCAAAAATAAATAAATAAATAACAAAAAGAAGAAGATAAGAAACAGACAGCAAGCTCCATGTTGAATAAAACTAAAGAATTTCTGTACCTACTTCCCTCTCCCCCAAATAGACTATGAAAGATGTCTAGTGACATACGAACATTTGGAGAGAAGATAGTAATATCGGACATACATCTGTCCTCACCTTGAGCAGGATAGAGAGTTTTCAGAAAACAACTGAGGGCATTCTAGGGGCACTGCAATTCTTTTTTTGGAAAGAGGAGGAATTGCCAGGTCACAGAAGAAGCAGGGATCTTCACACTCTAGACTCATTTCGATACTACAGAATATCAGAGATCTGTAGTAAACCCAGACTGTGGCCAGGTGCATGGGAAAAAGAAGAACCAAAGTGCATCTAGCCTACAAGGGGGACATGCTTCCAAGTCAGTAGGTTCATCAGTGGGAAAGTTTCTGGAGGAGACATCCCACCTGAAGCCGCTTCCCATCCCAGCTCACTCTGCGCTCACCTCTAGCACTGCCCCCATCCAGCCCTAGCCTTTGCTTCCCTAACCTCCTGGTACTTTGAGGAAGACCCCTCCTGAGAGCCCCTGTGGTTCCACAAATCACAAAGTCTACCTTTTTTTGTTGTTAGTTGCTGTCAAGTCAGCATGTACAACAGAATAAAACATTGCCCGGTCCTGCACCATCTTCGCGACTGTATGCCTGAGTCCATTGTTGTGATCACTGTGTATTTTGAGTGCCTTCCAACCTGAGGGGCTCATCTTCCAGCACCATACTGGACAATATTCTGCTGTGATCCATAGGGTTTTCATTGGTTAATTATCAGAAATAGATTGCCAGATCTTTCTTCCCAGTCTGTCTTAATCTGGAAGCTCTGCTAAAACCTGTCCACCATGGGTGACCCTGATGGTACTAGAAATACTGGTGGTATAGCTTCCAGCATCAAAGCAACACACACCACTGTAGGCTTTGTTTTCTCTTCACAACTCTGGGAAGTAGGGGGGTCAATCATAATTTTCACCTCCTCAAATCAGGCACAGTGCATAAAACAGAACAGGGTCCTTCATTTAAGAGTTATGAGTGACTTCATCTGAGCAGCAGTCAAAGAAGAGTGGAGGTGTTGGGGCCAGGAATAAAGGACACACACACACCCGCTGCCATCAAGTCGATTCCAACTCATAGAGACCCTACAGGACAGAGTAGAACTGCCCCACAGGGTTTCCAAGGAGCGACTGGTGGATTTGAACTGCTGACCTTTTGGTTAGCAGCTGAGCTGTTAACGACTGCACCACCAGGGCTCCAAGAATAAAGGATGCTGATAGAGAATGTCCCAGATACCGGTGAAGGAAGCGTCCTTTGCTACAAAGTTAGAGTTTCAAACATGTCTTTGGCAAGATGAGTACCCAATTTCCTCCTCCACCACCCACTCTGCTATGTGTAGCCCAATTCTTCTGTCTTTACTCTGACAGAGGCCTATTATGCTCAGAGAAAGGAAAATTGTCCTCTAAAGCTTTTTTAATCATCACAGCAATAATGTAGAAGACATCATGAAAACCATGACTTACTGATAAACCTGTGACACCCTTGATATGTCTTGTTAAAGTCAGCATGTTACATATCAGCATTTTAAAAAGAAATAACAGTAGCTGGTATGGAAAAACAATTGCCTTAGTCCCATCTATCAGACATGATAGCTGGGAATAAGGCTCTTTTCTGCTCTTCCGCTGTCTCCTCTGCCCCAGGCTTGCCTGTGACCTTCCCTCCACAGGTCATGCCCTCTCCCCTTTCCTTCCTAGGAAACTCCTCTTTTCCCTTCAACGCCCACTTCAAATGGCACCCTCCCTGCCAACTTTTCCAGTTGTGCCATGCGTAGTTAGCACTTTGTACCTAACAGACACAGTAGACTTTGTAGTTAACTCTTAAGATTTTTCTGCCTTCTAGCCTGTAATTTACCAGAAATAAAGTACTACAGAAAAGTTCAAACAAAATATTCAAATACACAGTGGGGAAAACCTGGCAAAGAAATAAGATTCTTCTTTTTTGTTTCTGAGTAAGAGATCAGTGTAATATTTCAGAATTTAAAATGTTGTTATTCCTCATTCACAAACTAAAATATACAAGTAAAAGTTTCTATAGTCCGAACCTGTGTCCAAGTACAGGCACCACCTCCAGAGTTGGTCAAAACCTGCATCCCATGGTTTCCACAGAAACAGACACTTTTGCCCTAGAGAATTTTCTTCCTGTTGTTGGACTTAACTGATGTCGATCTGACCCTTGAGTTAGAAGACTATCTCCCAAGGAAACACAGCTGCCATTGCTCTCCAGGTCGTTATGAACAAGGTAGACGTGGTCCAGCCTTCATTTTCTCACTCACCTGGGATGAACACAGGCTCAGAGACTCTGTGCAGCTGACATTTAATGCATCACGAATCGCATGTGAACTCCAACTTTAATTCTATTAATACTTGATTTCTCCATGTAGAAGAGGTCACCGCAAAAGGTCACCACAGCTTGTGGAGAGATGTGCATTTCTGTTGGGACTCTGGCTAAGGCAGTTACTCCTCTGAAGCCCATCCACGGCTGACCCTCCTGACCTGGAACTGTCCACCCCCCTTCTTACTGTGCAGTAAGACACCTTCTCCAAATGTGGGTGCAGAAGAGACGCCAGTGAAAAACCTACAAAACATTTTTTCAAAGCATCTTAAAATATTATGTTTCTTTAATATCTCCCTTACCAGGAGAAAAGAGGTGTAAAGACTTTCTTTCTTACTTACACTTCCATAGAAACTAATGGAAATCACATTTATGGGATGCCTACTTGTGTGCGAGGCATTTGGCAGAATTAAACCGTCTCCTCTTACGGAAGACAAGAGTCACAGTGATCACATACATGCCTGAGATCATGCACATGGCAAGGGAAGAAGCCAAGACAGAGGCCCAGGTCTGTGCAACTTCAAAAGCCCAAGTATTTTTTTTTTTTTTTTTTTTGTACTTCAGGTGAAGGCTTACAGAACAAATAGTTTCTCATGAAACAGTAGTACACATGTTGTTTTATGACATTGGTTAACAACCCCACAACATGTCAACCCTCTAACTTCTCAACTCTTTTTTTGGTGAAAATACACATAGCCGAAGATACACTGTTTCAAAAATTTCTACATGCACAGTTCAGTGACATTGACTATGATCTTCCAATTGTGCTGCTATTCTCACTTAAGATGAAGGCTTACAGAACAAAACAGTTTCTCATTTAACAGTTACTACACATGTTGCCCTATGACAATGGTTAACAATCTCACAACACATCAACAATATCCTTACTCAACCTTGGGTTCCCTATCACCAGCTTCCTTGTCCCCTTCTGCCTTCTGGCCCTTGTCACTGGACTACTGTACCTCATTAGTCCCATTTGGTCTTACAGGGCTGTCCACTCCCAGGCTGAATGATGAACCTCAGCGATAACTTCACCACTGAGCTAAAAGGGTGTCTGGGGGCCATACTCTTGGGGTCTCCAGTCTCCTTTAGGCCAGTAAATCTGGTCTTTTTTTTGTGAGTTAGAATTATGTTCTACATCCTTCTCCAGCTCTGTCCAGAACCCTCTGTTGTGATCCTGGTCAGAGCAGTCAGTGGTGGTAGCCGGGCACCATCTAGCTGTACTGGACTCAGTCCGGTGGAGGCCTTGGTAGCTGTGGACCATTAGTCCTTCAGACTGATCTTTTCCTTGTATCCTGTTCCCTTCATTCTCCCTTGCTCCCGAAGGGATGAGACCAGTGGAGTATCTTAGATGGCCGCTCACAGGCTTTTAAGACCCCAGACACTACTCACCAAGGTAGAATGTAGAACGTTGGCTTTACAAGCTGTGTCATGCCAATTGAGCTAGATGTTCCCCGACACCATGGTCCCCACAGCCCCTCCGCCCAGCAGTTCAGTCCCTCAGGGAGTTTGGATGTGTCTATGGGGCTTCCATGACCTTTCCTTGCACAAGTTGTGCTAGTTTCCCCTGTATTGTGTACTGTCTCACCCTTCACCCAAGATACCACTTATCTATTGCCTATTTAGGATTTCCCCCCCCACCCCACCCATCCCTGGTAACCAACAAAGATTGTTACATTTTGTGTGTGAACTTTATCATGGGTTTTTACAATACAGGTCTCATGCAATATTTGTCCTTTTGTGGTTGACTTATTTCACTCAACATAATGTCTTCCAGTTTCATCCATGTTATGAGATGCTTCACAGATTCATTGTTGTTCTTTCTCGTTGCATAGTACTCCATTGTGTGTATGTACCATAGTTTGTTTATCCATTCATCTGTTGATGGGCATCTAGGTTGTTTCCATCGTTTTGCTATTGTGAACAATGCTGCCATGAACATAGGTGTGCACGTGTCTATTCGAGTGATGACTCTTATTTCTCTAGGATATATTCCTAGGATAGGGATTGCTGGATCGAATGGTATGTCTATTTCTAGCTTTCTGAGGAAGTGCCATATCATTTTCCAAAATGGCTGTATAATTTTGCATTCCCACCAGCAGTGCATAAGAGTTCCCATCTCCCTGCAGCCCCTCCAACATTTGTTATTTCCAGTGTTTTTGATTCGTGCCAGTAATGCCGGGGTGAGATGGTATCTCATTGTGGTTTTAATTTGCATTTCTCTAATGGCTAGTGATCGCGAGCATTTCCTCATGTGTCTGTTGGCCATCTGAATGTCTTCTTTGGTGAAGTGTCTGTTCATTTCCTTTGCCCATTTTTTAATAGGATTATTTGTCTTTTTCTTGTAGAGGTGTTGGATTTTCTTGTAGATTATGGAGATTAGACCTTTGTCTGACTTGTACTGTCCAAAAATTTTTCCCAGTCTGTAGGTTCTCTTTTTACTCTTTTGGTGAAGTCTTTTGAAGAGCATAGGTGTTTGATTTTTAGAAGATCCCAGTTATCTAGCTTATCTATTGGGGTTTGTGTGTTGATGGTTATGGTTTGTATACTGTTAAAGCCGTGTATTAAGGCCTGTAGTGTTGGTCCTATTTTTTCTTCTATGAACTTTATAGTTTTAGGCTTTATATTCAGGTCTTTGATCCATTTTGAATTAATTTTTGTATATGGCATGAGGTATGGGTCCTGTTTCATTTTTTTGCAGATGGATATCCAGTTTTACCAGCACCATGTGTTAAAAAGACTGTCTTTTCCCCATCTGATGGACTTTGGGCCCTTGTCGAACATCAGGTGACTGTAGGTGGATGGATTTACATCTGGGTTCTCAATTCTGTTCCATTGGTCAATGTATCTGTCGTTGTACCAGTACCAGGCTGTTTTGACTACTGTAGCTGTATAGTAGGTTCTGAGGTCAGGTAGTGTGAGTTCTCCAACTTTATTCTTCTTCCTCAGTAGTGCTTTACTTATTCGGGGAAAAGCCCAAGTATTTTTATTCTACACTATCACATCATACTGTACTCTTACGCATGTAGAGTACTCTCTAAACCGACAGTGTTGATTCTGCTACTAACTGTCCATTTAAATTTTTAAATTGTCTTCATTTATTATTTTTTTCTCTCTTTTTATTGTGATGAAAATATGCACACCAAAACATCTGCCAACACAACAATATCCACATTTACAATTCAATGAACTTGATTACATGGTTCATGTCATGCCACCATTACCACTATCCTTTTCCAAAATATTTCACCACCATTAACAAACTCATTGCCCCCAAAGAAAAACCCCCCCTTTCCCCTTCCATCCCACCCCTGGTAACCACTGATAATCTTTGGTTTCTATATATTTGCTTATTTCATATAAGTGAGATCATACAGTATTTGTCCTTTTATGGTGGGCTTATTTCGCGCCGCATAATGTTTTCAAGGTTCATCCATGTTGTGGCATACATCAAAACTTCATTTCTCTTTACGGCTGCATAATATTCCATTGTATGTATGTACCACACTTGGCTTAACCATTCATGTCTTCTTGGACATTTTGGTTGTTTCTACCTCTTGGCTATTGTGAAAAGTTCTGCAATGAACATTGGTGTATAGGTTTAATTTAATTTTTATACTAATCTATTTGTTTGGCTCATACACAAGTCAATCATAACTCTTACCAAATCCACAGTCCCTTATAAGGGAAACAAACTGCCCATAGGCTGAGGTTGGGGGGCATGTAGATAAGGCAGTCAGGTTTTGTGCAGTATAATCCCATCTTTCCAGTGCCCATACCTAATTAGACCAGGTGTGGACTACTACCCAAGGGCAGGCAGTCTGTAGGCTGGCCAGCAACCAGTAACCTTCCCTGGTTCAAAGAGTTTTGTCCCAAGGTAGCAGTTGAGATAACCAAACCCCTCCCCCTCTCTGGTAGGGTTGCCAGAATTAGAAAACAAAAATACAGGACACTCTGTTAAATCTGAATTTTGGATAAACAAAGATTAATTTTTTAGTGTAAGTATGTTCCAAATAGGAGTCCCTGGGTGGTGCAAACGGTTAAGCTCTCAACTACCAGCAAAAAGGTGGGTGGTTCAATGGTTCAAACCCACCCAGAAGCACCTCAGAAGGCCGATCTGGGATCTGCTTCTGAAAGGTCATGGCCTAGAAACCTATGAAGCACAGTTCTACTACTCTGTACATATGGGGTCACCATGAGTCAGAATCAACTCGATGGCAACTAACATGTTCCAAATACTTGTACTAAAAAAATCATTGTTTACCTGAAATTTAAATTTAACTGAGTGTCCTGTATTTTATCAGGCAACTCTACTCCCTGAGGAATCTAATAGAGGAAATAGGGAAATTATAAGGGTTAGCAGAGAGAGAAGTGAAGAGACGTGCACAGGACAGACTCCCTGAGGTCCTACTACAATGAGCAGTGCAGCCTTGGGTCCCAGGCTGCTGTTCGTCTGTCTCTGAACCCTCAGTTCCACAACCATTCCTGCCCTTCCCTCCGTGTGGATCATGAACAATACCGCCTGTTACCTGAGGCCATTTGACTGGGTCTTGGTTCTCATGAGGAAAACAGCCAGCGTGTGGACATTTGTCATCCGCTGCCAAGAAGCCCAAAGCATCTGGGTGCTGCACGAGATGTTGGAGCAGATGCCCAATACTAAAAAAATGTCTAAATCCCCAAGGGACTTGGCATTGGCCTATTTCTAGATGTTCTTGGGTATTTTCCTCTTGCATTTTGTTGGGTGCCTGCATTGGGAAGTCCCTATGGATTGGGAATACTGTATGTTCACTTAACCTCAATGGACTTCAGCACCTACTATGTGCTGGGTGTCATTAGGAAGACTGACACAATAAAAACTTATTTTCTTCCCCCTGAGAAGGTCACAAGCCTTCAAGAGAAGGAGGGGATCCCACACTTCTCAGCTTGCTTTCTGGAGGATGTTAACACAAGTCTAGGCAGCTGTAGTCTCTATTTAGATGAAGAGCAGCCAGGGAGCATGGGTGGGATCCCTTTGAATGCTTAGCACCCAGAACTGCAGCTGTTCAAGTGAGCACTGGATAACACTGGGCAAGCTACAACGAGGTTGGAGAAGTAAACTTGCCATCAGCTTTAAGAACACAATGTACAAATACCAAAATTACAAACTAGAAAAATCAGAGGGGCCCAGGAGAGTGATTATATACATTACACATAAAGTATATAATTTGATATACTCAGCTTTTCCTGAATGCAGCTACCACAGCAGCAATTGATACTCTGCACCCAGAATGTTTGAACTCCTGGAAGACCTTACGGTTTCCTAACACAGCCCTTCCCATCGCACAGACAAGTAAACAGGTGCATCATAACACGCACAAGATCACATATCTGGTACTTGTCTGCTCAAGTCTTCTTTTATTTATTTTGTTATTGTTGTTGAGAATATAACACAGCAAATTCCCTCCCTCAAAAAAACCGTTGCTGTCAAATTGATTCCAACTCACAGCAACTCTACATGACAGCGTAGAACTGCCCCCACAGGGTTTCCAAGTAGCAGCTGGTGGATTCAAACTGCTGACCTTTTGGTTAGCAGCCAAGTTCTTAACCACTGCACCACCAGGGCTCCTATACACAGCAAAACATATACCAATTTTACAGTTTCTACATGAACAGCTCAGTGACATTGATTACACTCTTCCAGTTGTGCAACCATTCTCACCCTCCTTGTCTGAGTTTTCCTCCCCCATTAACACAAATTCACTGCCCCCTAAGGTTCCTATCTAATCTCTCAAGTTGCTGTTGTCAGTTTGATCCCATGTAGATGGTTCTTAAAAGAGCTTAATGCTCAAGGCAGATGTTTTTTACTAGTTAAGCTAAACTATTGTTTGGCTTTAAGAAGACTTTAGGAGATAGTTTTGGTTTAAGGTTTAAAGATTATCTCAGAGCAATAGTTTCAGGGGTTCCTGCAGCATCCTTGGCTCCAGAAAGTCTGGAGTCCATGAGAATTTGAAATTCTGTTCTGCATTTTCCTCCTTTTGATCAGGATTTTTCTACAGAATCTTTGATGAAAATGTTCAGTAATGGTAGCCGGGGACCATGTAGTTCTTCTGGTCTCACGGTAGAGGAGGCAGTTGTTCATGGAGGCAATTAGGCACACATTCCATATCCTCTTCCTATTCCTGACTCTCCTTCTTTCTCCATTAATCCTGACAAATAGAAACCAACTGTCCTGTCTTGGATGGCTGCTTATAAGCTTTGAAGACCCCAGGTACTATGCAAAGGACTAGGAGGTAGAACAGAAGCACTAAACACATTATTAGGCCAGTTAATTGGGATCTCCCATGAAACCATGACCCTAAACCTCCAAACCAAGGAACCAAATCCCATGAGGTGTTTGGTTGTACATAAGCAGCCTCAGCAGCTACTTTTTTTCTTTTTCTTTGTTCATTGTTGCAAATATATCTATCACACAACTTTTGCCAATTCAACTTTTTACAGGTGTGCAACTTACATCAGCAATTACAATAATCAGCTGTGCAACCCCACCCTTAATCAATGCTATTTTTTCCATCACCATTAACCCCTTTTTCCCCTCCCCTCACCCCCACCCCTGGTAACCACTAATAAACTTTGGTCTGTATATATTTGCCTTTTCTTGTTTTTTTTATATAAGTGAGGTCATATAATATTTGTCCTTCTGCAATTGACTTTTTCACTCAGCATAAGGTATTCAAGCTCCGTCCATACTGCAGCATGTATCAACACTTCATTTCTCCTACTGGCTGAGTAGTATGCTTATGTCTTTGATGTTCATCCTCAATGGAAATTTAAGCATGGTCTGGTAGGGACTGTCACCCAAGGGTAGTCATTAACAGGTGACTTGGACTAAAGGTAAGACTGAGTCACAAAACCCAAAAAGTATAGATAATGAAGTATGAATTCTAGTTCTAGGAATAAATTCAATTCCGTAATTTAAAACAACTGCAACTACCTGATGAATATATCACGTGTCTGAAAGTGAAGTAGTGAGAGAATAATAAATTGATGTTAAGCACAATTACAAATATTGATTCAAATATGTTGTTGTTGTTAGGTGCCATCAAGTCGGTTCCGACTCACAGAGACCCTGTGTACAACAGAACAAAACACTGCCTGGTCCTGCACCAACCTCACGATCGTTCTTATGCTTGAGCTCATTGTTGCAGCCACTGTGTCAATCCCTCTCAGTGAGGGTCTTCCTCTTTTTTGCTGACCCTCTACTTTACCAAGCATGATGCCCTTCTCCAGGGTCTGGTCCCTCCTGATAATATGTCCAAAGTATGTGAGACATAGTCTTGCCATCCGTGCTTCTAAGGAGCATTCTGGCTGTACTTTTTGCAAGACATATTTGTTTGCTCTTTTGGAAGTCCATGGTATAGTCAATATTCTTTGCCAACACCATAACTCAAAGGCATCATTCCAAATATAGATTCAAATATAGAAGCAACTTTTTAAAAAATCTGAAAAGATGTCAGTTTAAAATAGGTATCCTTACCAACTATCAGAGACATTAATTGTTGCCTTAACTGTTTAACTCCATTTGAAAGTTCACATAACACTTCTGCTAACTTATACTCTAAAAAACTACTGTACCTGTATTCTCTAACCAAGGGGAAAAGATTGAATTGGTTCCTTTATTCCGAAAACATTCATTCATTCATTCCTTCATCTAACACTACTAAGCTCCTATTATGTGCCAGGCTCTCTGCCAGGCTTTGGAGACGTAAAGGTGAACAAGTCGCAGCTCACAGCATATGAGAGGAGACAAACATGTAAAGACGTAGCTAGAGAATAATGTCTGAGATGTGATAGGTAGTAAAAGGTGGGAGATCAGGAAGGGGTGGAGTGCTGTTCACAGGAGCAGCGGTGCTTGAGCTGAGTTTGGAAGGATATGTAGTTTATGAGCACAAGAATACAGAATACAGGAAGATATTGCTGGTAGGCAGGTTGTTTTGTGCAAAAATGAAGATATATAATTGAACATAGTGTGTTTGAGAATGGATGAGTAATTGGTTTAGTGGCTGGAGTCTAAGAAACAGAGGGGAATAAGTCAAGGGATGAGATTTGTGGCTGTTCTAAAGGGTCTTGTATGCTACGCTAAAGGACAGCACCTTTTTAAGCTAATGAGAAGAAGATAATGATGGTCTCCAGTAGGTCAATGACATCATCATATCTTTTTTGAAAAAGGGAAACCCTGTAAGGAGAGAATGGGTTAGAAGGAGTTAGCTAGCCTAAAGGAGATGACTGGTTAAGACTTTTTGTAACAGTGATAGTTACTGATACTAAGGTTATAAAGCAGGACTGGGATAACGGAAATGAAGAGGAAGAAACTGAGGAACTAATTTAAAAATTTTTTTTTAAAGTAAGCTTAAAAGAATGCTTGGATTACTGGGGTGAGAAGCCAAGGATGGCAGTGGGGTTCCTGGCATGGACCATTAGGTGCATGAGGTATTTTATTTAAGATTCTTCCCTTCCAGTCCTTTTCTCATGCTTACTTTTACAGGGTTGAGGTTTTATATCTTGCTTTTTACAACTGGCATATGGCATCTTCCAACAACTTTTTTTTTTTTTGCTTTTGCTTTTAGAATATTAATTTATCCATTAAATTTTTTAACTTTTTATTTTGAAATAGATATTTACAGGAAGTTGCAAAGATAGTATCTGTTACTCAGTTTCCCCAAGTGGTTACAATTTGGGTAAGTTCAGTATCAAATCCAGGAATCTGACACTGGTACAAAATGTATGTATAGTTCTGTCAATTTATCACATGTGTAGATTTGTATAACCACCATTGCAATCGAGATACAGAACTGTCCCGTCACCGTGAAGACCTCCCTGTGCTCTTCATGGCCTCAGCCATACCTCGCGCTCCATCAACCTTAATCCTAGGCAACCACTACTCTCTTCTATCACTGTACTTTTGTCATTTTAAGAATGTTACATTAATGTAATCACACAACATGTGACCATTTAAGATCAACTTTAATCACTCAGCATCACGCCCCTGAGATCCATCCAAGTCCTTTGGCTAGAGAGCAGGCTTTTCCTTTTTTTTGTTTTGGTCTGGGCTCACTGGCATTTTTGGGTTGCTGGCTTCATCAGCCCCAACTCTGAGATATATGAGGCAAAAAGAAAAACCAAGAACTCACCACAGTGTTACTCTTTGGGTCTGAAGGTCCCTGGCCAGTCTGCCTTCTATTCTTCATTTTTAAGAGTCTTCTTATGTTTGTTTTGTTTTTTCAATTGTGGTGAAAATATACACAACAAAACATATACCAATTCAACAATTTCTGCATGTACAATTCAGTGACATTTGTTCCATTATTCAAGTTGTGCAACCATTCTTGCTATTCTTTTCCAAATCATTCCACCATCATTAATATAAACTCAATGCTCCTAAACAAAAACTTCTCCTTTCCCCCTCCCTCCAGCTCCTGGTAACCAATAATCATCTTTGGTTTCTATATATTTACATAAGTCATATGAGGGAAATCATACGGTATTGGTCCTTTTGTGACTGAGTTATTTCACTCAGCATGATGTTTTCAAGGTTCATCCATGTTGCAGCATGCATCAGGACTTGATTTCTCTTTATATCTGAGAAGTATTCCATTGTACATATGTACTACATTCTGTTCATCCATTCATCTGTTGATGGATGTTTGTTTTACTGTCCAGGATTTTTCGTTGTCCTTAATAGGAGAAGTAGGAAGTGTGTCTACTCCATCTTCCCAAAAGCAGGCATCTCCAACATCTTTTTAAAGCACCATTTTTGATGGGAGTCCAGTATTTGATTGTACCGTAACGTTAAAGACACTGCACATGGAAGTGGCCTCTTTTTGGAAGAATGATGGGGGAGAAACCCCTGAATTGCTGTAATTACCCAGGCCTGTAGGAGGTGTGAGAGCTGTGAGTGGAGGACAGAGGCTCTGTCCTACCCAGGGCTGGACCAGTGACATTGTGACAAAAGCATATGAAAGGACCTAGGTCCTAGAGTGTCGGGACACAGGAAATGGGGGAGCCAAGGACCACTGATGTCTTCAGTTTGCCTGACTCACTTGATAAAAGGATCATACTTGGACAGGAAGAACAGAGACAGAACAGGGACAAGGTGAGCATATGGTGAGTTTAGGTCTGACTCTACTTAATGTGATGAACGGAATGGAAAGTGAACAGGTTTAGCAGGTGGCAGAAAAGCAGATGAGAGCTCTGGAGAGCGATGCAGGCACCAAATATTATCATGGCATCAACTTTATGAAAGTGGGATATGAAGCTCTGTGAGTAAATTTCTGAGGATGAAATAGCAAAGAGAGAGTGCTAAGGACAGAATAGTGAGGAATACCAGCAGTAAGGGAGCAAAATAAAAGTACACAGCCATGGGCGAAACTAAGAACTCTATCAGAGTGTTGAGGGGACCAAGGCAATGCAGTAATGTGGCCAAGAACCCACGTGCACCTTGTTGGGCTATGACTGGTATATTTCATATTAAATATACCAAGGCTTCTAGGTTAAAGTTCATATAGATCTCAGTTCTCTTAGGACTCATTGGCATGAGAAATTCATTTCTGCCTGTTCCTACTTAACTCTATTATTTGGCCAATGAAAATGCAGAGTAATACCCAACTACAAATGAAGGGTCAAAAATTAGCAATAGACAAATGAACAAAAAAGTTTCAAAAAGGTGATTGCTCTTTAGGCTAAGTGGTGAGAAAAGAGGAAGAGATCACATCAAATCTAAGATGTTAACCTGCTAAATTGAAAACCAAATTGACTCCTCCTCCCAAGACTCACCATCAGGCCTCCCAAGTACAATTGGAATTGCCAGAGTAAATCATTTCCTTGTCCAACTCCGCTCACATTCAGAAAAAAAGTTAATAATTTCTCTGAGATTCTCTCCTCTTTTCCCAGGTATCTGCCTAATTAAATAGATTTGGGAAATTGTGCAAAATTTCCTTAAGCATCTCTGTCAGTAAAACTTCTATTGATGTTAAATTTTCAAACAAAGAGAACAGAGATACAAATGTACCAGATGTTGAATACGGAATCAGTAGTCAGTAGGGCTGGGATGAGAACTGGCTTGTCCACTAACAGGCTGCCTCACCCTGGGCAAGTCACTTAGCTTAGTGAGAACTCAGTTTGCTCATGTGTTCAATAAAGCGATCGAACCTGATCAGGGTTTACGAATAGGATGGATACACAGACAGACAGATAGATAGATGGATAGAGAGGGAGGGAGGGAGGGAGGCAGGTAGGTAGAGGCACACACCCTCATGGATTGGCAATGTCCTTTGAAGAATTGTATTAAGAGGGATTCTGAGGGCACACCTAGATACACTAGGAAGGAGTGGCATGGTTAGAGGTCATGATCAGTGGTGTCTGCTCTGGACAACTGCTCTACTTCTGTATATGGAAGGAGTGGGACCACATGTGATTTTCATTTGCGTTTGCTTATTATGGAGTCCCTGGGTGGTACAAACATTAACGTGCTCAGCTGCTAACCGAAAGTTTGGAGGTTTGAGTCCACCCAGAGGTGCCTCAGAGAAAGACCTGGTGATCTACTCCCCCAAAATTACCCGTTGAAAACCCTAGTAGGGCAGCTCGATTCTGGAACACATGGTGTCACCATGGGCTGGAGGCACCTCATTGGCACCTGGTGGTGGTGGTTGCTTATTGTACGGTCTATACGTCCCCTTCTGGTTTAAAAATTTTATATTCATATACGTACCAAACATTTTTGTTAAGCTGCTTTTGATAGCAAGCTCCAAAAGGAAAAAACCACATCTCTGTAAAGATACCAACAAAGAGAACTGCATTTGGAATGCAAGGACCCATTATGTATCCTCTCAGGTGTCCATTTTCCCACCTGGAGGAAAAGGTAATACCTGATACTGTCCACCAAGCTGGGCCAGCTCTTCAGAAGAAGCTTCACTGGGCCGTGGAATATAGTTATTTGTAACCCAACTGGAACACAGATTTTAACTGGGTGCACTCAAGGCTTGTGTATACTGAAAGACACTCTGTGAAGAGGTAGGGGACATTTAGGTTTTAGATGTAGTAATTTTGAGGTGTCAGTCTGGCATCTGTCTTAGATAAGTTCCAGAAGCAGAGCCTGAGATGGGGATTCCTTGAAGGTGGCTCCCTCAGGAGAAGGGAAGTAGGGAAGCAGTGGCACAAGGGGCTTCTTCCCACTGCTCCATCTTATCCTCAGAATACTAATAGGAGCAACTGTTCTGGTCCCAAGATCACAGGAATTTTCTGCTGAATGCAGGGATGCTTGCAAGGAAAAACAAAGCATGGTAGGGGGTCAAAGAAACTTAAAACTATAGTTTCCATTGATTCTATAAAGTGCTTCATGTTAAAAATGTTGATTTATTTGTTTTTTTAGACGTCTTTGGCATGGGGATAAAATTCAAATAAATTATACCAAAGGAACATTAAGAAAATATTTTGATCTAGGGACTGTGGAAATGTTTACAAATCACCATAATTTTGCTCTTATGGGTAAAAATGGCAAAAGATATATTTAATTAAATAAGAATCTTAAATCATTACACAGCTCCTTATAAATATCCTCCCAAACACCAGCATCTACAGACTGCCCTAAGAAGTCTGTGATTTCCCCTCTTTATGAAAATGAGGTTATGGTGATCAATAAATTTAATGCTTATGTCATATCAATAGATTTTAGCGCTTCTGGCTCTGGGATCAAAGACAAAAGGAGCTGTGCTCAGAATATGAAGCAGACACGGATAAACACATAGGCAAGAATTTAAGCATCTTTTATGTTGTAAATTAATAAACTGCTCACTGACTCTCAAATTTGCCCACCTGCCTAAAATTATAATTTGTAACTCCACAGGATACAAAGAACTTTCACAGACGCTGACTCAATCTAGCCGCACAGAATCCACGTGTGGTAGAGGAAGGTAGCTACCTTCTCCTCATTCACAGACCAAGACACCAGGGCACGGAGAGGTTAAGACACTTACTTGGTCTTACAAAGCTAAGGAGTGGTGGAGCCTGGGCTTGAATCCAGGAATCCCATCTAGAAGCCCAGGTTCTTCCCCATGGCAGGCCATCTCCATGGTTGGTGAGACGCCATGGAAAACGGTGAGTTTTTTCTTTCCTAAGGAGTTGCTGGACAAAGACCCACACTCTAATCTCAATGGTAGATTTCAGACAAATCAGAATGAGAATCCTTTCAGTCTTGAACCTGCAAGGCAACACACAGCTCAGACTCCTAAGTGCTGGGTGTTCTGTTTTATAAAACACATCCACTACCTATCTTCTTCCACAGGAATAAAAGTTTCTGCCTTTTGGAAGAGACCACTTTGCATTTCTATTTCTCCACACACACCACAGAAGCAAGATACTGTTAGGGCTCTTGCTTCTCCAGGGTTGCTCCAGAATAATGAGTGGGAAGTGCAAACCTTGACTCTTCCTGTTAACCCCAAGTCCTGTCTGACTCACCAAGACCTCCTCCAGCAAGGACACACTACGGAGAAGGGAGGGAAGCAGGCATGAGGAATCGCCACAGGGAAGCTTCACAGGCTGAAACACCAGGAAAGAGTGAGGTGGCAAACAACTTTCCCCTCCTTCTTCAGTGCAGACAACACTCACCTTGATAAGGTGAGGGCAGGGGAAGAACAGCAGACTGATACAAAGAATTTTCTTGAAATGAAAATGTGTTATTAAGCTTGGAAATATTTCCATGGACTATAGTATTCCAAGGGTCCCATGACTGTTGGGTTTTATAACAGTTTAAACAGAGTTAACTATTTATAAAGTTGCAATTAAAGAACAGGCAACACACACATTCAAATATGTTATGTACTAAATTTTAATATTTTGAAGCCAACAGTGGGTTACCCGAGCTGCCAGGGTCTTTCACCACTGGGTGCTGGGCGGACTCAGTAGAAAGCTGCTCCTCTATCTACACAGGATTGAAGAGTATGACTGAGGTCATGAGGTAAGCTGTAAACAGTGTTACCATTTGTGACCGCTTATCTGGATGTATCCAGATTTCCATGATATTATGAAACCAGACAAAAATAAATACAGAAATGAACTGAATATTAACATTGTTATATGACCACAGCTATTATCTGTAAGTCCTGATTTCAAATAGTTACGCTCACGAAAATGACTTCATTTTATTGTTTAATGGACTGAATTTGTAAGTAAATATTATATGTTTGAATGCATAAAGTAAATTTATGGAAATCAAATACTACTTTTATATCTTTTACATATTGGGAATTGGCCTAAGGTTTTATTTTTAACATGGGCTCCTCTATTTAGATTGAAAGTCACTGAATCGGGATACCTTGAGGCTATGAGCTTTTGAACATTTTCATTTTGTACATTTATTTCCTTTATTTTCCTAAAATAGCTCCTTAAGTTAGAGTGGGGGGTTGTTTATCTTTTATATGCCCTGGAGTTGCTACTTTCCTGCATCTATCTGCAAAGGTTGGTTCATTCAATATAAAAGGAGAAAAGATTCAGGACAGACACTGCATCTGCTGCATTCAGCTGCTGTAGTGCTTCGCCTCTCCAGAACTTACTAACAAAGTGGCAGGTATTAGGGTCCACATAAGGGGCTTGAGTGAACACAGTGGGAAGTAACACTGTCCCTGGAAGAAGAGGGACAAGCTCAAAACCCAGCTAGGATGTTGGTACTAAGTTAAGGTGGTCATTGTTGTATGCTGTTGAGTTGATTCCAGCTCAGAGATCCTATATGACAGAGTAGAACTGCCCCTTAGGGTTTCCTAGGCTGAAATCTTTACAGGAGCCGATCCCCAGGTCTTTTCTTCTGTGGAGCCACTGGTGGGTTCAAACCACCAACCTTTCAGTTAGCAGTGAGCACTTAACAATTGCACTACCAGGGCTCCTTAAGTTAAAGTTAGACATATGTTAATACTTTTCCATGCTCAGGCAGCCTAAGACCCTGATCCCAGAAGGAAAACGGAAACCATGAATGAGGGTGAGCCTAAGTCATTTACAGAGGAGTAGGGACAGAAGGAAGGAAGGAAAAATACTCTATCCTGTTTAAGCTACTGCTACGTTAAAAGCCGCTGGGTTTTTTATTCTATGCACGTGCACCTAACCCTGAGCTAGGAGGGCAGTGCCGAGTGCCCGGCAGACTGAGAGCACGGTGGGGCTAGAAAAGAGGGCTGAGCAATGAGGCAGTCAGGTTTCAGAGAGAGATGGATGGAAAGGGAGCAAGGGAAGCACGAGCATTCCAGGACTAAGACTGCACATCCCAAAAGACTGCTGGGATCCCCATTGATGGGCGCCTTTAATGTGAGGAGGTATCTCAGCTTAAAGCAAACTCCCTGGGCAGGAGAACCAACACAAAATGTTGTATACTATGTAGAAACGTGCTAAACCCACCACAGAGTGTAGTGGGGAATTAGGTGGGTTCATCTTGAAGAAAGTCTGAAAAAGGCCTTGTTCTAGGAATCTTTCTTTACATGGGCCTCAGAAACCTCTTAGCTTCACACCAAAGGCCTGGTTCACTATGGGCTGCTCTATTCTTCTCTTGGAACCAGAAGGAAGCAAGTAGGTCTGTGTATCAGGAGCCCTCGTTTCACAGACGTGCAGGGTTTGGAAATGGTCACTACCACCTGTCACATCTCTGGTGGCTCCCTGATATCAGAATATCCAGGGTGGCCAGGGTTCCTCTGCCCTTTCTCCTTCCCTCCAGGCATTGGAAGCCCATCCCCTCGGCTGCTACTTCCAGATGCCAGCGTCCATGAGTTCCCAGGGGCCCAATTCCTCAAGTCTTGGCACTGCTCTTTCTCCTTGGCCTTGGCGTTCAGCAGAATTCCCAGAAATGTCCTGGTTCTGTGTTTCAAAAGGAGCCCTGGTGGTGCAGTGGTTAAGAGCTCAGCTGCTCACCAAAAGGTCGGCAGTTTGAATCCACCAGCTGCTCTCGGAAACCCTATGGGGCAGTTCTCCTCTGTCCTGTAGGGTCGCTATGAGTCGGAATCGACTCGACGGCAACGAGTTTGGTTTTGGGGTTTGTTTGTTTGTTTTCTTGCTAAGTGCCAGGTACTGTTCTAAGCAAAAGAGACTGTGTCTGACCTCAAGAAGTTTAAAAAACAGATGAAAAGCAAAAAAACAAACATGTAAGCAAATCAGTAAGCGTATAAATGTTCCAAAGAACAAGAAATAGAGCAGGGCTGGCAAACTACAGCCCATGGGCCAAATCTAGCCTGTTTAGCTCTACAAGCTGGGAATGGTTTTATATTTTTATAGGATTGCCAAGAAAAAAAGAAGAAGGATACGCAACACAGACCATACGTGGCCCACGAAACGTAAAATATTTACCATCTGACCCTTTACAGAAAAGGTTGCTGACTCCTGAAATAGAACATTGTAGTAAGAAAGGATGGGGGAGGTGCTAATCAGGACAGAGAAGGCCCTGCAGTGGGAAGGAGGCTGCTGCATCTGAGCTGCAGGAAGTATGAATGCGTGGAGCGGAGCGTAGAGGGAGGCCAGGCCACAGCAGAGCACAGAGGTCAGATCAGGAAGTGCTGTGTCAATCAAAGTGAGGAATTTGGGTTTATTTTAGATGCAATGGGAAGACACTGAGGGGTAAGCTAGGGAGAGGCATAATATGACTTATGCTTTATAAGACCACTATGGTTACTGGCTTAAGGGGTGAGAAAACAATAGGCCCCAGGATGCCATGCAGAGGAAAGAAATAACCCAGATCATATTAGAACAAGATGTATGGCCAATCCAACATCCGAAGAGAAGCATGGACAAGAGCAGACACAGAGGAGAACCTGAAATACATGGAAGAGAAGCTTGAGATAACATAGTGAATGCAGAGGGGGAAGACACAGATTAAAGCACATAGCAAAGAGAGGATAATTGGTGTCTCTAAAGTTAGAAAACCCAATAAACAGGATGATAAAATTATTCAAAGATATAATAAAGGAAAAGTTCTCTCATATGAAGAAATTATTCTGCAGATTGAAATATTTTCTCAGACACAACACATGCAAGTGAATGCAACATGTAATTCAGCAACTGAGGCTTAGAGCCAATGCTTGGGTGGCATTCCATTACTGGAATGAGCACACTGACATTAAAGCGAAGCATCTGCTTTCATACCACCTAGCAACACTGGCAGGTAAGCCCCATCCAGACTGTGTATAAGGTACTGATGGCTTTACTGTGAAAGGACTCATTTTGCAGAATTTTGTAGTTAGCACACTGATAATTTGTTTGCAATAACTCTCAGAATTTTGGAGAACTACAGAATTGTAGTCAGGAGAATGGCAAGCTACGAGACAGTGGTGTCAACTGGTAACACGGGCTAGTTTAAAAGTGCTTGTTCAGACAATAAATATAAACGTGAAAGCTGAGATACGTATGAGGGGTCTTGAGGCATGGACTTGGATGGGGTGGTGGTGGAGGAGGAAGCAGCAGAGGAAGGCAGGAAAACAAGCCTAACAGCCAACGATCATGGAGCACTCACTATGGGTCAGGCAAGCATCTGAACTCATAACATGAATTAATTCATATAATCTCCACAGCAACCTTCTGAGGAAGTACAACTATGTTCCCATTTTACAGATGAGAAAAATTGAAAATAAATACAAAACTAGCAAGATCTATAGCATTATTGTGGAGACTTAATGAGATAATTCTTTAAAAGCACTCAGCACAGTGCCTGGCACATAACGATCACTCAACAGGATTAATATTTAACAATAAATAATAAAAGTAGAGTCTTGACCATGGGTGTTCAGTTGACATGTTCTTAATGACAAAGAGAGAGAGAGAGATCTCCCGAAGGAGAGTCTTATAGACCTTTCCCAGCACCAAAATAGCCAGCCTCACCCAGATTTGCTCAGCTTTTTAGCATTTCCTCTCCAAAAGTCAACTGGCGAAGTTTTTAGTGGAACCATATTTTTCACTGTGTCACAGAAGGCAATGGGAAATTAAGGTATGCTTTAAAGAGTTTTGCTTTATCAGCCTATTTTGAAAAATTAGTTTAATTTCAAAAGAGATGCTCACATTTTGGAATCTTAGGCTGCTGGAGGCTTCCTTCCCCGAAGGAAATGGAGAAACCTTCTCTTCTAAGACTTTTACCAGTTGCCATCAAGACAAAATTCTGACTCATGGCAAGCCCATGTGTGTCAGAGGAAAACTGTGCTCCATAGGATTTTTAACGGCTGATTTTTCAGAAGTAGATCATCAGGCCTTTCTTCCAAAATGCTTCTGCATGGACTTGAACTGCCAGCGTTTCAGTTAGCAGCTGAACGTGTTAACTATTTCCAGCACCTACAGATTCCCTTCTAAGACGAGGTTGGACCTTATCACTAACTGAATTGCACTTTGCTCCCTCTTCCCTGATTCCCATTTACATGTTTACCCTGTTCCACCATATTCTCCCACTATGATTCACTGGTAACATTAACTTCAGGAAAAAAGTTTGCAGGATAACTTGACAGTTCTGGATAAGCAGTCCTGAGCTTCCTGAAGATAAATGTGCACGCAGTAGCTCTGGATATAGTCAATTGCTCATGCTCACTCATACACATTAACCTATAAATATAGTTTTAACTTTCTAAAGTGGCATTGCTAAAATTTTTGACCTATCCAAAGTTAATATAAATTGATTAAAATCCATGTAAGTAAATCACTTGGATGACTTAGATGGATTAGTGGGAGATTCAGGCCTGTATTTTGTCAGTCAGTAATTGCTAGGATTTAGGTTCATGACGCCATATACACACACACACACACGTGTATATATCGTTGGCTTGACTTAGCATCAATATCCCTCTGGTACCCTAATGTCCACCCATGTCACTGAGCATGTTCCTATGTCCTTGATGCAGAAGGACCATCTGAGCACCATAAAAGGGTTGGGCTTCTATTGTGTTTACAAGCAAGCCTTGTAGCTGCAGGGCAATCCTGGAATCTGCTTTCAATATCACTTCTTCAAAATAAAATTTAAAGTGGGATAAGGGGACTGCTGTATACTACAACTCGAGCACCCATGTGTTCTTACCCTCAAGTTCTCAACTAGACAACATCTGTTCCACAGCTTACATGTGCTTGGCCCCACGCCAGAAGAATGAAATACTGTCTCTACCCTTGAAGGGGGACAGATACTCAAACCACAAGCTGCAGTACCCCATAGAGACTACAAGAACTGAGATTGCAGCAATGCCCCTGTGAGCTCTGACAACAGGGCATCGACTTCCCTGGGGCTTCTGAAGACAGAAACCTAGCACCATGCCTGACTCCTCTCTTTCTTTCACCATCCGTCACCATGAACCATGAAATCATCTGTAACTATCTCTTGAATCTGCCCACCATCCAACATTGCCACAGGCACCATCCAACTCAACCCATCATCTCTGACTGCCATCACTTCTTCTCTAGTCCACTCCACTTCTGCTGCCCATCCAGTCACAGGGACAGCTGGCATGATAAATCACTCTCAGGCTTAGACTTTCTACATAAAACTTTCTCACTCTTCAAATTCTGGCATCTGGCTCAGTGCCCGACACATAAGGTGCTCTGCAGTGTTTGCTGGATGAATGGCTGAAATAATTCAGTAGTACTTGTTGTTTAGTTGCCATCGAGTTGACTCTGACTCATAGTAACCCTGTGTACAACAGAACAAAACACTGCCCAAACCTGCGCCATTCTCACAACCATTGCTACGTTTGAGCCCGTTGTTGCAGGTACTGTGTCAATTCACCTCATTGAGGGTCTTCTTCTTTTTTGATGACCCTCTACCAAGCATGATGTCCTTCTCTAGGGACTGGTCCCTCCTGATAACATGTCCAAAGTACATGAGAGAAGTCTTACCATCCCCGCTTCTAGGGAGCATTCTGGCTGTACTTCTTTCAAGGCAGATTTGTTGTTCATTCTTCCGGCAGTCCATGGTATATTCGATATTCTTCACCAACACCATAATTCAAAGGCATCAATTCTTCTTTGGTTTTCCTTATTCACTGTCCAGCTTTCACATGCATATGAGGCAACTGAAAATACCACGGCTTGGGTCAGGCGCACCTTAGTCTTTAAGGTGACATCTTTGCTTTTTAACACTTTAAAGAGGTCTTTTGCAGCACATTTGCCCAATGGAATACATCCTTCGATTTGACTGCTGCCTCCACAGGTACTGACTGTGGATCCAAGTAAAATTAAATCCTTGACAACTTCAATATTTTCTCTGTTTATCATGATGTTGCTTATTGGTCCAGTTGTGAGGATTTCTGTTTTTGTTTTGTTTTGTTTTCGTCGGTGTGGAGGTGTAATCCACACTAACAACTATAGTTTTTGATCTTCATCAGTAAGTGCTTCAAGTCCTCTTCACTTTCAGCAAGCAAGGTTGTGTAATCTGCATATCACAGGTGGTTAGTAAGTCCTCCTCCAATCCTGATGCTGCATTCTTCTTCATATGGTCCATCTTCTTGGATTATTTGCTCAGCATACAGATTGAATAACTATGGTGGAAGGACACAACCCTGACACACACATTTTCTGATTTTAAACCATGCAGTATCCCCTTGTTCTATTCGAATGACTGCCTCTTGGTCTATGTACAGGTTCCTCATGAGCACAATTAAGTGTTCCGGCATTCCCATTCTTTGCAACATTATCCATAATTTGTTATAATCCACACAGTTGAATGCCTTTACATAGTCGATAAAACACAGGTAAACATTTTTCTGGTATTCTCTGTTTTCAGCCAAGAGCCTTCTGACATCAGCAATGATATCCCTCATTCCACATCCTCTTCTGAACCCGGCTTGAATTTCTGGCAGTTCCCTGTCTACATACTGCTGCAACCATTTTTTAATTAACTTCACCAAAATTTTACTTGAATGACATATTAATGATACTGTGTGATAATTTCCACATTCTGTTGGATCACCCTTCTTTGGAATAGGCACAATTATGGATCTCTTCCAGTTGGTTGGCTAAATAGATGTCTTAAAATTTCTTGGCATAGAAAAGTGGGCACTTCCAGTGTTGCATCCATTTGTTGAAACATCTCAGTTGGTATTCTGTCTATTCTTGGAGACTTGTTTTTCACCAATGCCTTCAGTGCAGCTTGCACCTCTTCAATTCCATCAGTTCTTGATCATATGCTACCTCCTAAAATGGCTGAACATCAACCAATTATTTTTAGTACAGTGACTCTGTGTATTCCTTCCATCTTCTTTTGATGCTTCCTGTGTCATTCAATATTTTGCCCGTAAATCCTTCAATATTGCAACTTGAGGCTTGAATTTTTTCTTCAGTCCTTTCATCTTGGGAAATGATGAGTGTGTTCTTCCCTTTTGGTTTTCTAACTCCAGGTCTTTGCACATTTAATTATAATACTCTGCTTTGTCTTCTTGAGCGGCCCTTTGAAATCTTCTATTCCGCTCCTTTATTTCATCATTTCTTCACTACTTTAGAATGAAGTAATGATTCTACTCTACATTCAAGGACAAGTTTCACAGTTTCTTCTGACATCCATTTTGGTCTTTTCTTTCTTTCCTGTCTTTTTAATGAATTTTTGCTTTCTTCTTGTCTGATGTCCTTGATGTCATTCCACAACACGTCTGTCTTTGGTCATTAGAGATGCATCAAATCTATTCTTGAGATGGTCTTTAAATTCTGATGGGATATACTCAAGGTTGTACTTTGGCTCTCATGGACTTGTTTTAATTTTTTTTTTTTGAGTTTCAACTTGAACTTGGAAATGAGCAGTTGATGGTCTGTTCTACAGTCAGCCCCTGGCCTTATTCTGACTGATAATATTGAGCTTTTCCATCGTCTCTTTCCACAGACATAGTTGATTTGATTCCTGTGTATTCCATCTGGCAAGGTCCACATGTATAGTTGCCGTTTATGTTGCTGAAAAAAGGCATTCGCAATAAATAAGTCATTGGTCTTACAAATTTCTATTATGTGATCTCTGGCATCATGTCTATCACCAAGGCCATATTTTCCAACTACTGATCCTTCTTCTTTATTTACAAATTTCACAATCCAATCACCAGTAATTATCAGGGCATCTTGACTGCATGTTTGATCAATTTCAGGCTGGGGAAGTTGGTAAAAATATTCAATTTCTTCTTCTTTGGCCTTAGTGGCTGGTGCAAAAATTTGAATAATAGTAGCAACTGGTCTTCCTTGTAGGTGTATGAGTATTATCCTATCACTGACAGCGTTGTACTTCAGGATAGATCTTGAAATGTTCTTTTTGATGATGAATGTGATGCTGTTCCTCTTCAATTTGTCATTCCTGGCATAGTAGACCATATGACTGTCTGATTCAAAATGGCCAATACCAGTCCATTTCAGCTCACTAAAGCCTAGGGTATCAGTCTTTATGTATTCCATTTCATTTCTGTCGATATCCAATTTTCCTATATTCATACTTTGTACAGACCATGTTTCAATTATTAATGGATGTTTGTGGCTGTTTCTTCTTGTTTTGAGCCATGCCACATCAGCAAGTGAAGGTCCTAAAAGCTTTATTCCGTCCACACCATTAAGGTTGCCTCTACTTTGAGGAGGTAGCTCTTCCCCAGTCATATTTTGAACGTCTTCCAACTTGAGGGGCTCATCTTCTCGCACAATACCAGACAATGTTCTGGTGCTATTCATAAGGTTTTCACAGGCCAGTTTTTTCAAAAGTAGACTGCCAGGTCTTTCTTCCTAGTTTGTCTTAGTCTGGAAGCTCCGCTGAAACCTGTCCACCACGGGTGACCCTGCTGGTATTTGAAATACCTGTGTCATAGCTTCCAGCATCACAGCTACATGAAAGCCACCACAGTAAGACAAACTGACAGATGAGTGGCGGTCAGTTGTAGGTACCATGTGGTTATTCTCTGTTAAGTAAAAGACTGAATGTTTCCTACCATTTTATGAGACAGAAGTTCACAGAATAGTAAAATAATCCCCACTCTACACGGGTAGTATCACTGTCAGCTGTACTTTCTAGCTGGAGGAACCTGGGGACCTGAGAGAAACAATCTCTCCCTAGGGGAGTATACTGAGTTGTCTCTTGTTTCAATGCACTCTCTAAAAGTTCTTGCATCCTTTGGCATTAAAGAAACTCTGCTGGCCTGTGCCCATCAAGTACATCACTGTCTCATTATGACTGTGGAGGCAACCACTTCCACAGATGTTGCCAAATGTACTCTATGGGGGAGGTGGTGGTTCATTGGTAGAATTCTCACCTTCCATGTGAGAGACGTGAGTTCAGTTCCTGGCCAATGCACCTCATGTGCCACCACCACCCGTCTGTCAGTGGCGGACTGTGTGTTGCTATGATGCTGAACAGGTTTCAGCGGAGCTTCCAGACTAAAACAGACTAGGAAGAAAGGCCTGGTGATCTTCTGAAAAGCAGCCAATAAAAACCCTATTGCGATGGTCCAATCTTCAACCAATCATGGGAGTGATGCAGGACTGGGTAGTGTTTTCTCTCATCGTGTATGAGGTTGCCATGAGCGGGGGCCAACTCAAAGGCAGCTAACAACAACATACATCAACTCTATTACTATTTACTTAATACATTTTTCTTTTAATCAACTCACTTTAAAAATCTTCCATCTTTTTTCTTATTCTAAGCATTTACATCCATGAAATATTGGACTAAATGTTTTTGTTGTATATTTTTTAATAAACATTAAAACAAAAACATAACTATTTGCTATTTTAAAAATTCCCTTGTGCACCACTCAGACTCACCTGCTCTACCAGGAGGGGCCTCCACACGTCATGGGGTGGGAACACCACTAATAGGAATTTACGAAAATTACAACTGAAATGCAGAAGCTTCTCATGCTTTCCTGTATTCATATCCATGGTGGGAGAAAGAAGGGAACATACTCAGTTTCTAAACTAAGACATCATTAGGAAAAATGAACAACCTATGTCATTTTCATTTCTAAAATCTCCCAGGAGACCAGAGTCACCTTGGCTGTGGGCTGCCCAGGGCCGTCTGTGCGGATGACCAGACGGTCTAATCCAATCTGCCGCTTTCTTGGCTTACAGGCTGGCCCTATTACTCCTGGGTGTGTGTTTGTATATTTTCCCATAATATGGCCAGGAAACTGGGTCTGGACTTTTTGAGAGATGGTATGGCTCTTTATGGGCGATTTAAGGGATTTTAGGGACAGTCTGTACAAGTCTGCCATTCCATGGGAAGGTACCAGGAAGAGCAGCTGCTGTTTGGAGCACAACCCCGCCATTCCCAGCTGTGTTGCATAGTGAAATGTTGAAACACTCATAACTGTATGGATGCTAATACTGTAGACTGCAGTACCCAAGGGGTACACGTTCACTGTAACATTTCTAAGTTTACATTTACAAGTCCTTTTTATATATGTAAGTTCTGTGCCTTTGGGACTTTGCTTTGTTTGAAAAGAAATGTTTATACTTTAAGTTATTAGTTATTTAGCAGGCAAATTGAAAACAGGCAGGCATATGATTGAAAATGTCATTATTGAACTGAAATCATGGTTAAAAAAAATAAAAAAGGTAACTGGAAGGTTGACAGTCGTGGAAGGCAAAGAGGGTTAGGTATTTCACTCATAAGCCCCCAGCAAAAGTCTTATAAACTGCAGGGACCAGGCCTGCTGTGTTCATTCCTCTCAGACCCTGAAAAACTGGGATGACTACGTCTGCCCACAGATGGGGCACTGCTACCCCTGGGTAACATCTACTCATCTGCTCTAACAAGACAGGCAGAGCAGCAGACTCCATGGTGGGGAGATAAGACAGTTTGCTTCTGATTGCTTTCATTTTCTCAGTGAAATAAGAAAAGATGTAACTATCAGAGAGTGAGGTGGCAGCAGGGGTGAGGAGTGTGAGGAAAGAGAAGTGTGAAAAACAGACATCTTGGAGAGTGGGAGAAGGATTAACTAGGAAAATGACTGAGGACCGCCAGGCAGGGCCTCAGGCCCACTGACGTCTGTGGTCATAAATTTAAAGCAGAACCAGTCAGCATGGCGGCATATTTCCCTCCATCCACACTCAACCACTCAGGAGCAGGGACGGGCTGGGGTGAACCAGGTTGTAGTTTCTCAGGTAGGTAGGGCTGAAGGTGAATGCAAAGGGAGAAATATACATCATGGCATCCAAGCTAAGTAAGGGTGGAATCAGGAGAAGACAGAGTCCTTAACAATGTTAAAGTGGAGTCACTGGATCACAGGAATGAAGAATTACTGGAGTGGGGCCAACAGAAGACAGTGATCAGAGAGTCAGAAGCTCAAGTTCAAGAATTTGGAGTCTGGGCATTGTTGAGGACAACAAGGACAAGAGAAGGACCGTGGAGGAAAAGATCAATAGAAGACAAGGAACTGAGAGATGAAGATGCTGGATGAGTCACTGCAGAGAGGCTGAAGTCACTAAAGAGGGGTGGAAGAGTCAGAGGAACAGTGGGGGAGACTAAGATGGTGAGACCCCGGCAATAAAAAGTTCTGTGAATCAGGGCGGCTGGTGACAAGACTGAGACGCGGCTGGAAGGGTGGTGGGTAGCATGTTCAGATAGCAAGTGCTACAAAAGACAGGGCGTTCTGGGCTGGAGCACCAGCGAGGCCAGTGTTACAATGGAGTAAAGAAGAAATAGCCACCATGTGAAAAAGCTGCAGGGTAGTGGTGACCCTGGAGAAGAAACAGGCTTCAGAGCAAGACCGATGTCAAGTCTCAGAAAAGGGGCTGAGAATAAGGGGTCTCTGCTGTTGATGATGGTGAGCTACAGAGGGCAATGTCGAAGGGTCTGGGCAGGGGCTCGGGTGGTGGACATGGAGTCAGAGTAGAGGCTGAACTGCCCTGCACGGGGAGAGAAGTCCAGGCACGAAGCAGGCTTGAGCTTGTGGGGGTAAGTGGGGTAAAGGGGACCAAGAGGCCTGATGGGATGGGTCCTGATGTAGATAAGGGGTTCTAATTACACCTCCCTGATGAGCCTGTTCTGTTGGACCAATCATGATGGTGTCACGGGTTGACAGGTTGTGTTAATGCAGCAGGAGTAAGATCTTCCATGGAGCACAGGGCATTTGTTCAACCTCTCCTCAGCCTTCACAGTGAGTTGCACTTTGTACTCGCATGCTGGAGCACGTGGGCCCTGCCATTAGGTGACACACTGGTTTGGAAGGTTAATTAATTCAATAAATACTCATTGAGCCCCTATTGTGTACTATGTACTATTTTAGGTATGTAGACTATGTCAGTGAACAAAACAGATGAATATTCCTGATCTCAGGGCACTTACACCATCATATTACATAATGAACAACGATACAATATGATACCAGGTGATAAGTGCTATGGAAAAAATAAAAGAAAAAGTAGATAGAGCAGGGCAAGGGAGATCTGGAATGCTGGTGGTGGGGCCTACCATATTAAGGAGAGTTGGCCAGAGTGAGAAGGTGACATGTGACAAAGACATGAAGGTGGGGAGGGGAAGAGTGTGCCAGGCAGAGGGAACAGCCAGTGCAAAGGTCCTGTGGTGGGAAGCTTGCTTACTGTGCTGGGGCAACAGTAAGAGGGCAGTGTGGCTAGGGCAGAGTAAGGAAGGAAAGGGGAGAGTAGCATGAAGGTGGTAAAATATTTAGAAATACTTGTGGTTAGATAAATGCGAACTATTCACAGAGAAAGCATCCAAGTTCACACGGACAGCAGCATAGTACACAAAAACAGTTCTGAGTTGGAATCCAGGGCCAAAGCAGGATTGGAATTCAGGTCTTCTCACTCACTGTGGGACAGTGAACAAGTCACCTTTCTGAGTTCCGCGTTTCTACTCTGGAAATGAGAAGTTGGCACAGAGATCTAAGTTTCCATCTAGCTCCAAAACGCAAGCCTCAGGGGAACAGGGACGAATGTTCTAAGGACAACTATTTGTCTCTGGAGACAACTGGTACTGAGGGTACTAAGTGTCTTCAGAGACAAGACAGGTGTCAATTAACATTTATTCAGAGTTCACTAGGGAACAGTCCTGCATTTAGAAACTTTAGAAAAGGAAAAAGTGCATCACTTAGCAATGGGAATGTGTGTCATCTACCGAGCCAAGATGGCTAGCACAATCAGACTGAATAACAAGACACTCTGAAAGGCTTCTAACAAGATGTTAGTTTCTTGACGTTTCTGTAGACACGGGGCGAGGTCTAACATAACAACAGTAAGTACCATCTCTTGAACATTTTTCTGGATACTATACATACATTGTTTCCCTTAAGCCTCAAAATAATTGTATGAGTGATTAATTATATTCACTTTACAAAATGAAAACAGAGGTCCAAAAACAGGGCCTGAGACAGGGATTCTTGTGTACATGATTGAGAGGGAGTGCTCTCTCTCAGGAGATGGGGAGTAAAGGAAGCAGGATAGGAAAGAGGAAGAAGCTAAGGAAGAATGTGGTCCCTGCTTCAGCTTGATCCATGGAGAGCTGTGTACTATAAACTGTACCAGAGTTGGGCCCAACTTGAGGCAAGGGGACTAGCTTCTGTAGCTCCTTATGAGTCAGTCCACAAACAACAATAAATCTCCTGCCACACCACATCACCATGACACTTCACCTATTCTATTTCTTTATTCATCCAACAAATAGTTGAGTGTCTGCTACTGGACACTATGGAAGTGCTAGGGATGCAGTGGTGAGCTGCTGAGCCAAGGCTCTCTGCCCTTCTAGAGTTGACACTCTAATGGAGGTAATATAACAAGTGAACAAATGGAGAGATACATAAAGCCATTAGTTATAGATTGTGATAAGGGCTGGGAGGGAAATAAACAGAGCTCCAGATATTAATGGGGATGGATTTCCTGTAAAATAATTGAAGACATTAACCTTTATGTCACTTGATTCCCTATATATGTGCCCACATGAGAAATTTAATTTAGAATTAGGTGCCGGGAAGACGGCTCCTATAAGGAACTGGTGAACTTCCTTCCTTCTTTGTGAAACTTAAAAGTACGTAATTTACCACATTTCCCTTTCTTGCTCTGGCTACTAGGAATCTCAGAGAAAATTTTGAAGCTCAGTGAAAGCATGAGAGTATCTCTTCTGGCTAGTGTATTTGTACAGCAGATGAGCTAAACACCACCCTAATCCCTCTACCTCCCATCCCAGGGGTGTGCTTGTAGAACCCTGAGTGGTTCTGGGGAAGGCCAGGGCTAGCTGCAGAAGAGCTGTTTTAGGCCAAAGCAGAGACGTTTGTTTTTTTAAAGTAATATTTTATTGTGTTTTTGTGAGAGCTTACACAGCCAATTAGGTTCCCAATTGACTATTTCTAGACAAGCTCTTCAGTGTTAAGCAGAGATGTTTGAACAGGAGTTTTTTAAAGGCAGTTTTATCTTTTTCTCTCTCCTCTTTATTAATTCTTTTCCTGGTTTATTGGTTTTATTGTATATTTATACATTTATATATGAGAACATTGATGGTAACTGCAAACAAGTCTCTTAACTTCCCTGAGAGCCTAAGATGTGACAGGCAAACAGACCTGGGTTTCAATCCTTGCTCTGATGCCTATGAGCAGTATGCTTGGAGCAGATACGTGGGAGTGGATGCTGTTGTGTCCTGCCCAGATGCCTCAATCAGGCCAGTGCACCCGTATCCCAGTGGCTCTGAGTGTTTGCTGCTGATGGCTCACAGCTGCTCTTGTCTCAGTAGAATTTTCTTCCTTGGAGATTACAACCCTCTTGGTTGGGAGGGAGACATTTTCCACAGACATGACTGACTCGTTGTTGTTGTTGTTGTTAGCCGCCATCAAGTTGCTTCCAACTCAGAATGAAACACCGCCTAGTCCTGTCCCATCCTCACAACTGTTGCTTTGTTTAAGCTCATTGTTGAAGCGACTGTGTTGTGGGATGTATGCCATTTAAACATGGCTGCACTATTGACAACTGCAGCCCCCACAGGCCTCTATGCTGTATACGACATGTTGGAGACTTGTCAGCGATAAGAAAGAGATTAGGCACGACTTGTTTTCCCAGAGCTATTGCCCTGTTACTGATTGGCTTGTTTACCTGAATTCCTTCTCCCTTGCCCGAAACTTATTGTTACTCACCCTAAACCCATTGTTCTGTTAATTGCTTTACTGCTTGCTGTATTGACTATAAAATAAACTCCTGGGACTGAAGCGGGGGTCGACTCCTCAGAGTGACCCTCCTGGCCCCACTTCTCTGTAACAGCTGTGCAGTTGGTTACTGTCTTCACAGTCCCGATTACCGTCACCGCTGCGACACTGTGTCACTCCATCTCATTGAGGGTCATTCTCTTCTTTGCTGACCCTCTACTTTACCAAGCATGATGTCCTTCTCCAGGGACTGGTCCCTCCTGATAACATGTCCAAAGTACGTGAGATGAAGTCTCGCCATCCTTGCTTCCAAGTAGCATTCTGGTTGTACTTCTTCCAAGACAGATTTGTTTGTTCTTTTGGCAGTCCATGGTATCTTCAATATTCTTTGCCAACACTGTAATTTAAAGGCATCAATTCTTCTTCAGTGTTTGTTATTCACTGTCCAGCTTTCACATGCATATGAGATTTAGGAGCCAAAATCAGAAAGGTCAAAATAATCCAGCATACCAACCAAAGCCTAGTAATTTGTCATTAAAAATATTTCTAATCAGTAACTCATATTTCTGAAACTTTAGGGTTAAAAAGGCATAAATATACATGCACATATACTTGGTACTCAAGGGAGACAGTCTGACCAAGGAAACCAATAGTAGCTTTTTTTCTGTTTTGTTTTGAGATTTGCTTTCTTCTCTTGCAGTACTACTGCACGTGTTCCTTACTTGGTGCTTAGCTCAGTGCTCCGTGTACTGCACAGGCGCTGGCAGGGATGAAGGACCTGGATCACATAAAGGCTGAAATGTAATCCAGCCCACCTTTTCAAATATTGCAAACCTGTATTTCAGGTTTATATCTGGCAATGGTATTTGGTTATGGATTAAGCCTCGTCAAAAGTAAAATTTCAAAAACATTTCTGAAGAAGTAAATTTCTAGGATTGCTTTAGGTTTTCAGTATTTGTAATCCTTGGTGTAACTTTTAATGCCCATTCATCATCAAATGCTTTTCTTTCTATGATATGCTGAAACTGATATTATTCTAGACAACTCAAACTTATGGAAAATGGAATTGGCATATTGTCTTATCTATGAGTCTGACTTTACTGGGTAAATAACCCTGGATAAATTTTTGCCAATGCTTCAGAGCACAGAAAGTGTTTTCAAAATTCCATTTTCAGGGGACACATAGCCTAGTAATTAGGACCATGATTTATGCGTCCATGGAGCAGATACTAAAAGACTCCTACCCCATCTTTACAGCATTTTTTTTTAAGATTAACAATGTGTACTGGTATTTCCTACTAGATATTTTATGATGTTGAAGTTACTAATTTTGTTTTGAAAACATTTTATGTTGTTCCCAAGAGACTTGGCAGGCCCCGGGGTTCTGATACACAACGATTAGCAATTATTGTTATTTAACACAATCAAGCCCATAAAGTATTTGTAAATAATGTTTTAAAAGCAGCTTGTAAGCGGTTCCTTTAGCAATTTTCTTTGGTAATAAAACTGGCAATCCCATTACCGAAATGTCAGGCAATAAATATTAGGGGATTAAACGTATCTACAGGGTCCAATTTCTCATCCTGCATAAATGTACCTGGTGCCACTAACAGATACGGCTGTGGTGGCTGACACAGACTGTGAGGGGCAGGCCCACGAAACCCTTCTCAGCTCTCACTTAACCTCCTCTACTAAGTGTTCTTGGATGCACCTACCCACCTGCTACTATCTACAGAGCCAATTGCTTTCTCTCTGTTCTGTACATATCTCTACCAACTAGCTCTCTAACACTGCTGTGTTCATCATTCTGTCATGAATGTATTATTGCATTTAATGTTCTCAAAAACCTACTGAAATAGGTCTTGTCCCTAGTTTATAAATGAGGAAGTTGAGGCAAATTACAGGTTATTATAATCATGTGTTTGCAGGTCTGCTTCCCTTTCTAGTATTTTGAGTTCTTCTCAACCACGTTTTGCCTCTCTTTGTGTCTACAACCCAGACAATTCACTTTTTTTCTTTAATAATTGACATTTTATTGGTTATTTTACGGATCAGTACAGTATGACCCATTTGTACACAATTGTTAATGTATGTACCAAAAATCCAAAAAGCCAGTTTACTTCCGTTCAGCCTCCGTATATTTTCTGAGCTTCTCAGTGCCAGAGGCTTCTGGCTGGCTAGCACACACTTGTCAGCTGTTGTCGAGCTGGGCCCCCAACTCATGGCAACCCCATGCCAATGAAACAAAATGGTCCTGTTCCTGCACCATCCTCCTGATTGGCTGCACATCGGACGGGTGTAATCCACAGGGTTTTCACTGGCTGATTTTTGAAAGTAGATCGCCAGGCCTTTCTTCCTAGCTCATGTTAGTCTGGAAGTTCTGCTGAAACACACAGCCTCCACTGACAGGTAGTGGCTGCACAGGAGGTGCACTTGCCCGGAATCGAACCCTTGTCTCCCGTATGGAAGGTGAGAATTCTACCACTGAACCACCGCTGCCCCGGGCACATAGCAGACCCTCTGTAAACACTGGCGAATGTGTTCTGACATCCAGTGTTAAATTCGCTCTTAGGTGTGTGTCTTATAAGTAACCTATGTTCCTATAATCGGGAGAAATTTGTCAGATAGAATTGTCTCTTCAGGAACTTGGCAGTGTTTCAGATCTAGCAGCCAGAGAGCAATGGAAACAATTCAAAACATCTCAAAAAAAGAGATCACAACGTCATCAACAGAGGGCCTCTCCGTACCAAGACCCCAACAACAAGAACAGTAAATAATAGTTTTTCACAGCACTCAGCGATGCAGGAGGCAGCCTATTATTTTGACAAAGAACCAGATTTTGATGAGCTCCCTTGATTTGCTAACATAAAACTCAGAAGGAGAAAGAAAATGAATAGATACTAAATAATAAAATGAAGCATTAATTTTTTAAAAACGTTGTGAACAGAGCCTGGACAGCTGAGACGTAAGACAAGCTAAACGTGGACATGAAGGTGGGCGCAACAGCTGAGGATACCCAGATATGGAAGCTTGCTGTACCTGACAATCTTTTTTTGTGAAATTAAAAACATAAAAGTTGTACTTCAAGGAATCTCTCTCTTTTATCTTCAACTGTGGGCCAATTTCAAACGAACACAGTAATTTTGATCATGTTTGGTGAAGGAAAAGAGATTTCTCTAGAGCCAAAAAAGTCAGACCATATGCCAAATGGTATGGCAATTTTTAACTTAAAATTTGAGCTAAATGAATCACACTTAAAATTAAGTTAAAATGTCAAACTTTAACTTAAAGCAACATTCAAGGGTACTTATAAATCTTCGGAATAAAAATTTAAGAGAACAACACTAAATGCCTCAACAGACACTAAATGAAATGTGAAATAATGGCCAGGCCTTGTTTAATGACTGACTTGCCTGGGGTACAAAAGACTGGCCCCTTGCCTTAAGGTGGGACAAATTCCGCAGTCATTCCTGCTCCAGAACTCCCTGTGGGGTTAGGCTGAAGCTCAGCCCAGCAGAGACCACATCCTTCTCCTGCCCCACCGGGATTCTGACACCCCCTCCTCCTCACGCAATAAGCTCTCACCCAATAAGCCACCTGCATCCAAAGTCCTGCCTCACCTCTGCTTCTAGGGAAGCTGACCTAAGACAGCACTGTAGCCCTTCTCCTTCATAACCTGTTGTTGTTATTTTGTTAGTTGTGTGGAGTCAGCTCCTACTCATAGTGACCTTACGTATAACAGAACGCAATGGTGCCCGGTCCTGTGCCATCCTCACAGTTGTGGGTTCAACATTCCGATTACTAAAGGACGTTTGGAGATGTTACTTTTCATTTTGAGTTGTGCCACATCAGCAAATGAAGGTCCCGAAAGCTTGACTCCATCCGAGTCGTTAAGGTTGGATCTAGTTTGAGGAGGTAGCTCTTCCCTAGTTGTACTGTGAGTGCCTTCCAGTCTGAGGGGCTCATCTTCCAGCACTATACTGGACAATTTCTGTTGTGGGCCAGAAGATTTTCATTGGCTGAGTTTTGGAAGTAGATCACGAGGTCTTTCTTCCTCATCTGTCTTAGTCTGGAAGCTCCCCTGAAACCCGTCCACCATGTGTGACCTTGCTGGTATTTAAAATACCATTGACCTAGCTTCCAGCACCACAGCAACATGCAAACCACCAGAGTACCATAAACACAGTTATAATTTTGCGTTTATTTGTGATTCTTTGACTGATTTCTGCCTCCCCACTGCCGTGTAAATACCTGTGCCTACCTTCTCAGCAACGGGCATTCAATGAATTCCTTAAACGGATCTTATAAAAATCTTTTCACCACTGAATACTTTTCGTTCGGATCATGTTGAAGCTAATTAAAGGTGGCAAAAGTATTTATGTGGTGACTTTATTCATTTGAAAATATAATCAGTTGCCAATTCACTCGCGATTTTAAAATTACCCAATAAATGCCATGAAATCAAATGCTGCTTGCATCCTTTAGCAGAATATGTGATGAAAGGTGTTCATCTGGCCATGTTTGGCAAACCAGCTGCCTAGTTTTAATTACTAGACATCGCAAATCCCCAAAGGGACAAACTCATTAAAAATCTGGGTTGAGTGCTCCACAAAACTCTAGAGTATGAAAAACGTCAGGCCCTCAGCATTCCACAGCGACTGAGTTTGTTGTTTTTCACTCAGCAGTCAACACTCAGGTACCATGAACCCATCAGCCCTTTCTGTAGGAGGGTTCCCCTCTCCCGGCATAATTTATGCTTTCCTCTTATTGCACAGCACTTTTTTTTTTCCAAAAGTACGATAATAAGCAATTCCTGCATCAAATATCATGGTGAAAGCGGGAAAATGCTACAACTTAGAACATAAAAGATGCTGAGTATCTACGTGGCATACTCGATGATGCCAGTAACATTTTTGGAAAATCAATTCAATAAAACACACGGATGAATTAGGAAGTGCTTTGCTTCCAAATAAATGCTCTCAACAAGATTATGGAGCTAGCTACCTAAATATTACAGTATTTGATTCATATACAATGATCTGATCCAGGCTACAGTCTGAATTGATTTCTTAATGATCTCTAGGAAGTCCTGTTCCCAATCAGCACGTGGCCAGGCTTGTGCTAAATTTCTGGGAAGACTGTTTATGTCAACACAAACATATGGTATTGTGGAATCAGAACGCTAGGTGGAACATAGAGTCCACTGCTATTTTTACGTGAGAGAGACAGGATGCATTGAAAGGGGAGGGGCTGCAACTCACCCTGCACAATCCCAAGGTCACTAGTGACAGGCTGAAGAAAGGCTGCTGTGGGAGACACCAGCCAAATGCCACCGTGCAGATGCCTCACCGCCCACAGTGCCTGTCACGCACTGACAAGCTTCATGTCCCAAACCGAGATGCTACAGATTTATCCTGGCAAAACAAAAACTACAGCATCACACGGATCTGATACAATGCAATGCACAAAAGACAACTTGTCTTTCTCTTTTTATAGTTGAGGACTAAGACCAAAAACAAACGAACAAAAGCCAGTTGCCATCTAGTTGGTTCCGACTCATCGCGACCCCGTGTGTATCAGAGTAGAACTGTGCTCCACAGGGTTTTCAAGGCTGTGACTTTTCAGAAGCAGACCACCAGGCCTTTCTTCTGAGGTGCTCCTGCATGGGTTCGAACTGCCAACCTTTCAGTTACTAGTCAAGTGTTTAACCATCTACGCAGCCTAGCTAGCATTCCAGCATTTGCTAAGTTCATGGATGCATTTATGCCACTTCAGGTTACCAGTTCAAGGGCAAAGGACATCAATTAGCAGCAGCCTCCTCAGTGGCAACATCATACCTGGGTCTAGAGCCACACCTGGAGGACTCAGTTTAATAGTTCTGACGACACAGTGAACTCATCCCTCTGGGGTCGTATTGAGGTGAGGGTTGGCAAGTCTTTTTGTTAAGCAACGGAGGTTACCTTTATGGCTCCATGAGGACATCTATCCTGCCCAGGACCTGGGACATATACAGTAGGGCTCCACAGACTTTGATGAGTGAATGAAGGAATCCCCATGCAAACACAGAGGAGGGAAAGCCACAGCCTGTATGGCCAGCACTGAGCATCTGGGAAGGAGGAGGGCAGGGTGTTACACCAGAGGGCTGCAAGGCTGTTGTTGCCATCAGTCAACACTCAGGTACGATGAACCTATCCGTCATTTCTATAACATTTATGCTTTCCTTCTATTTTACGCCACTGTTCAAAAGTGGGTAATAAGCAATCCCTGCACCAGTATCCGGGGAAAAGGCTACAACTCAGAACATGCAGAAAGCCCGAAGAAAGAGGTAAGAAGGGGCAAAGCAAAGGAGGATGAAACTGACCTGAGTATAAATGGCCTTAAGGTTTGTGGGTTTTATTCTCTGTGCTTTATGGGAACATTTTACAAGGCTAGCTTCAACCCAGTCGTGTTCAAGCAACAGCCTCTGCGCCAATCACTCTAACAGAGACAGGTACGCCTTCTCGAGTAGGCAGATGCTAAAGATGGCCGGCCTGCCAGAGTGAAGCCTGTCCTGGCTCTGTGTCTGTCCTGAGCATACATGGGGGCAGATCTAGTAGGGGAGAGGATGCCCCAGTGATGTCAACAGGGCATCCCCATCCAAGAGGTACTAACAGACCTATCCTCAACTGGGGGCTGTGCGCCCTGACTTACCTGTCGGTTTCTGGGAGCCTGGTTTAGGGGAGTCCCCACCCTCTGACAGATCTCTCTGCAAGCTGACCGTGTACCTGGCCTGGACGGCCTGCTACCCTCGGCCCTCTTAGCCCTTGTTCACAGACTCGCCCTCAATGCCCGGCTACTTTTTCACATTTCCATAGTGTTTTCTTTGAATATGCTCCTTAGTGGGTAAGGAAAGGAGGGAAATAAGCACTTTTACTTATTACTACCTTTCTTTCTTTTAATAATCTGTTTTTACAATTAAAGGAAATGTAGAAAAGAAAGTACAGAAGGAAAAATAAAAATCACCCAGAGATAATTATTTTTAATAATTAGGCATATTCCCTCCAAAACGTTTTAAAATCAATATATCCCACTGCTGCTGAGTCAATTCAGACTCATGGCAAGTCCATGTGTAACAGAGTAGAAATGTGCTCCACAGGGTTTTCTTAGCTGTAATCTTTATGGAAGGAGATCACCAGGCTTTCTTCCATGGTGCTGCTGGTTGGGTTTGAACCGCCAACCTTTATTTAGTTTAGCTGCTGATCGCAAACCATTTGCACCACCCAGGGACCTTAAAGTCAATATCAACATATGCATGTACACATTCCTTATTTATTTACAAAATTTGGGTCTTACTATGTATGCATTTTATTATCTTTACTTTCAAAATACAAAGACAATCCAATAAACAGAATCACATCGCTCAAGACAGCTGGGTGGAGAGATAAAATCAAGACCTTCAGGGCATGAATTATTTTCTGACCCAGTGGAGATGCCCACCAACAGAATCTCGCTGCAGTGCTGCTGTTAAAAACAAAAGGCTCAAACTCTCGTTTCAGAAGAGAAAACCGAGGGAGGAAGACGAAGTGACTGGCAGGTCAGCGCTGAGCCCTAAGGGAGCTGGTGTCTGAGGTTCAGACATCAACCATCTCTGACTCCCTAATTCATTTACGTGAGATTCCAGAGCATTCTCATTTCCATCTGCCGAAGAGTAATGAAAACGTGTCCCTATGTCAAAAAATGTTGAGAGAGAATGTTCAAAGCAACATGATCGAAATAACAAAATCTGATTGGGGTTTGATACTTTTAAAAGTATATTTTCTTATTTCATCCAGCACGATTAGATGTCATTTATGATTTTTGAAAGAAACTTAGAATCATTAACAGTTAAAATTTAACTCCATGTTAAAATCATTTTCTGTCATAGATACTTGAAAATCTTACCACCTTGCTAATATCATACTATTTTCACCCAATAAAAAGTTAAATTAATATGCAGATAACTGCATGCTAGGGAGGAGGTGGCTAATAATAATCACATCTTTAGTACACTCTGAATAAGAACTAAACTGCCAAAAATCACTACCTCATAGACGAAACCAATGTTGTTAATAATTATTGCCACTGAAAGAGAAAATTCCAGGGTGAGTATCCATTTTTATTCTAAGTTGTCTTGTGAGTCATTATTTAAGTCTTGTTCGTGTGAATATAAAATATTCTAAAGAGTCACTGACGTTTAACATACTGCCAACGTTTTGTAGCCAACAGTCACAGAAATACAGATATCTGATACTACACTTTGAGGTGACTAATGCTTAGGAACAGCAAAGATCCATAACTGTCAGTTACATTTTTACTGGCATTGTATCGCTCAGAAGGTTGTAAATGCCAATGCTGCTTTACTCTGGGAAGTGGAAACCACGCATTTATTAGAATTCCTTAACTGGCTTTACGGTCAACAGATGGCACACGAATCATTCAGAGGTGCAGTATGATGAACTGCAGCAAAACCTCCGACCTGCTTTATTCACAGCCAGGAGTCTCATTTATGCAGGAGGCATGGAGTGTGCCTGTCATGAGGAATGAGTAGAATTTCTTTCAAAATAAGATGCTACTGCTGTTGTCTACAGGGCCTTGAAGGTGCAGATTCCTTTCTCGCAGGGACAGCAGATACCCTCTGCAACTTTGTGGAGATGAATTTTTAAAAAGTGTTCTCATCTGACTTTCTATTCCACTTGTGATCTAAACCATACTTTTAAACAGAGTATAGTAATCTACACCATCTACATCTATACTGTTACATCCATAAATCCTCCCTTATACCCCTAAATAATAAACAAAAGGAGCCCCGCTAACGTAACAGTTAAGACGTCAGCTGCTAACTGAAAGGTGGGCGGTTTGAATCCACTAGCCACTCTTTGGGAGAAAAGACCTGGCAATCTGCTCCTGTAAAAAGAATATTCCCTCCAGAACTTATTAAAATCAACATACCCCACTGCCACTGAGGAAACCTTACGGGGCAGTTCTACTCTGTCACAGGGGTCGCTGAGTTGGAACTGACTTGATGGCACCTAACATAATTGTAAATATTATAGAGAAAAGAAACTATAGACGTAGACACATTCATTACATCACAAAGTTATTAACTGCCTAACACTCACTTTTTATGAAAACAAATCAAATCGTAATACTAATAGCATACATATCGCATTGTACTAACAGTATATATAACAATAATACATACATTTATTAACGTAAGATGGTAAGATGCTAGGTTTATTCTAAAACAATTTGAAATGTTCTTGAATCTCTTACACTTTTCCCTACGGGCATGTAAGACTCACGTCTATGTTCTGAATTAGTTAAGATAACAATAGCGGTGGAAATTATAATGAAAAGAATAGCAACTATTATGTTAAATATAATATCTGCTCCTAAAACAAGCCAGACAGGAACTGTGATTGTCCCACTTTACAGATGAGAAAACTGAGGCTCAGAGAAATTACATACTTTGTCCCAGTTCACCTACCTCATAAGTGCTGTCTAGGACTTTAATGGAGTGCTTACTATCTTCCGTTTGCACTCTGAACCCACTCTCTACTGTCCCCTCCAAGTGGCTGACTTGGAGGGGTCACATCAGCAGACTCCTTGGCTGATTCTGGTGGGTTGTGGTGGGTGACCAATAAGACAGACTGAGGTCCACTTTCAGGGTCAGGATATTTATTTGATTTCTATTCTATCTCCAGAGGACCGGTTTCACCCCTTAATCAAAGGTCACAGGACCTCTCAGGGCAGCTCCTTCTTCCAGACTTTCTCTTCTGACTCCCAGTAACCTCTCCCTTCACTAATCCCCACATTGGGATGACACTGGCTGTAGGGTATTGCAATTTCATTTGGGGTTTCCCTAGAGCCTACTCACACCTTTATAAATAGGCCTCTTCGTTAACCCATCTTTGAATTACACTAATTTCCTGCTAGGACCCTAACTGATACTTATGCTATTCACCGACTTGATCTGAGGTTATAAAGACTGTCTGCGCCTTTGAGAAGCTTTCAGTCTTGGAAGTGAAGAAGAAACAAACACATGCAGTGGCCGTCCAGTGTTTTCAAAAGCCCCAGCATCTGTCACCTCCTCTACTGATAATTTTGGGGGAATCACTTCTCCACCACTGTAGATATTCTTGCCAAAGTTCAGAGTGACTCCTGTTGCTTCCAAAGCCACTGGACTTAAGCCTGGCACAGACAACACTCTGAGCAGCAAAGGAAAGCCCTCTCTACTTGTTAGAGCCCTTCAGAAAAGCTAGTTCTGAGGAGCTAGACAGAAGACATTACATACTGGGGTAAATTTACCTTTATCCAGCCACGTGCCTGCCATGGCTGTAGGGCAGAGAAACTCAGCAACAGCAATCCACACCGACTCTCCTATGCCCTTTGCCTCAGCCAGGATAGAAGGGACTTGCCTACTTACTTTCTAATAAGGTACATTTCACTGCAGCACTACAAGAACAACTGGATTCAGCTGATGTCAGAATTATGCATGAGTCTACATTATTCTTACTGAATTTGAATTTTTTTGTATTTAAATTTGTGATTGGCAATTTATGTGTCAAGTTGGTTAGGCTACAGTCCCCAGTTTATTCAATCAAACACTCATCTAAGTGTTTCTGTGACAGTATTTCATGGATGTGATTTAAGTCCATAATCAGTTGACTTTAAGTCAGCTGGTTATGAGTGGGCCTGATTCAACCAGTTGGAAGGCCTTAAAGGCATAACTGAGGCTTCCTTGAAGAAGAAGCAATTCCTCCTGTGGAATGCAGGTTCACCTCCTGCCCAAGAGTTTCCAGCCTGCCCTTCCTGATGGCCTTCCCTAGGAATTTTGGACTTGTCTTTGCAACCTCTACAACTGCAAAAGCCAGCAATGAATTCCTTAATATATACCTTCAACTGGTTCTGTCAGTTTGTTGTACCATGAGGGCTTCCATGTTGCTGTGATGCTGGAAGTTATGCCACCGATATTCAAATACCAGCAGGGTCACACATGGCGGACAGGTTTCAGCTGAGCTTCCAGACTAAGACAGACTAGGAAGAAGGACCTGGCAGTCTACTTACGAAAACAATTAGCCAGTGAAAACCTTATGAATAGCGGCAGAACACTGTCTGGTGCAGGGCTGGAAGATGAGCCCCTCAAGTTGGAAGGCGCTCAAAATATGACTGGAGAAGAGCTGCCTCATCAAAATAGAACCGACCTTAATGACGTGGATGGAGTCAAGCTTTTGTGACCTTCATTTGCTGATGTGGCAAGCCTCAAAATGAGAAGAAACAGCTGCAAACATCCATTAATAACTGAACATGGAATGTTGAAGCATGAATCTAGGAAAATTAAAAATGATAAAAAATGAAATGGAGTGTATAAACATCTATATCCTAGGCATTAGTAAGCTGAAATGGACTGGTATTGGCCATTTTGAATGGGACAGTCATATGGTCTACTATTCTGGGAATGACAACTTGAAGAGGAAGGCACTGCATTCATCATCGAAAAGAACATTTCAAGATCTATCCTGAAGTACAATGCTGTCAATGATAGGATTATATCCATACGCCTAAAAAGAAGACCACTTAATATGAATATTATTCAAATTTACACACCAACCACTAAGGTTAAAGATGAAGAAATTGAAGATGTTTACCAACTTCTGCAGTCTGAAATTGATCGAACATGCAATCAGGATGCACTGATAACTACTGGAGATTGGAATGCGAAAGTTGGAAACAAAGAAGAAAGATCGGTAGTTGGAAAATATGGCCTTGGTGATAAAACGATGCTGGAGATCACATGATAGAATTTTGCAAGACCAATGACTTCTTCATTGCAAATACCTTTTTTCACTAACATAAATGGCAACTATACACATGGACCTCACCAGATGGAATACACAGGAATCAAATCGACTACATCTGTGGAAAGAGATGATGGAAAAGCTCAATATCATCAGTCAGAACAAGGCCAGGGGCCAACTGCATCAACTGCTCATTTCCAAGTTCAAGTTTAAGCTGAAGAAAATTAGAACAAGACCATGAGACCAAAGTATGACCTTGAGTATATCCAACCTGAATTTAGAGACATCTCAAGAATAGATTTGACGCATTGAACACTAATGACAGAAGACCAGACGAGTTGTGGAATGACATCAAGGACATCATACATGAAGAAAGCAAGAGGTCATTAAAAAGAGAGGAAAGAAAGAAATGACCAAAATGTCAGAAGAGACTCTGAAACTTGCTCTTGAAAGTTGAGTAGCTACAGTGAAAGGAAGAAATGTGAAGTAAAAGAGCTGAACAGAAGATACCAAAGGGCAGCTCGAGAAAACAAAGTAAAGTATTATAATAACATATGCAGAAACCAGAAGGGAAGAACATGTTTGGCATTTCTCAAGCTGAAAGAACTGAAGAAGAAATTCAAGCCTCAAGTTGCAATGTTGAAGGATTCTATGGGGAAAATATTAAATGATGCAGGAAGTATCAAAAGAAGATGGAAGGAATACACAGAGTCACTATACCAAAGAGAATTGGTTGACATTCAACCATTTCAGGAGGTAGCATATGATCAGGAACTGATGGTCCTGAAGGAAGAAGTCCAAGTTGAACTGAAGACAACGGTGAGAAACAAGACTCCAGGAATTGACGGGATACTAATTGAGATGTTTCAATAAATGGATGCAGCACTGTAAGTACTTACTTGCCTATGCCAAGAAATTTGGAAGACAGCTACTACCTGGCCAATCGACTGGAAGAGATCCATATTTATGCCTGTTCCAAAGAAAGGTGATTCAACAGAATGTGGAAATTATCTAACAATATCATTAATATCACACGAAAGTAAAATTTTGCTGAAGATCATTCAAAAGCAGCTGCAGCAGTATATCGATAGGGAACTGTCAGAAATTCAAGCTGGATTCAGAAGAGGATGTGGAATCAGGAATATCATTGCTGATGTCAGATGGATCATGGCTGAAAGCAGAGAATACCAGAAAGACGTTTACCTGTATTTCATTGACTATGCAAAGTCATTCGACTGTGTAGATCATAACAAATTATGGATAACATTGAGAAGAATGGGAATTGCAGAACACTTAATTGTGCTCACGAGGAACCTGCAGACCAAGAGGCAGTCGTTCAAACAGAACAAGGGGATACTGTGTGGTTTAAAGTCAGGAAAGGTGTGCGTCAGTGTTGTATCCTTTCACCGTATTTATTCAATCTGTATGCTGAGCAAATAATCCGAGAAGCTGGACTATATGAAGAAGAACAGGGCATCAGGATTGGAGGAAGACTCATAACAACCTGCATTATGCAGATGACACAAACTTGCTTGCTGAAAGTGAAGAGGACTTAAAGCAGTTACTGATGAAGATCAAAGATCACAGCCTTCAGTATGGATTACACCTCAACATAAAGAAAACAAAACCCCTCACAATTGGAACAATAAGCAACATCATGATAAACAGAGAAAAGATTGAAGTTGTCAGGGATTTCATTTTACTTAATCCACAATCAACATCCATTGGAAGCAGCAGTCAAGAAATCAAAAGACACATTGCATTGGGCAAATATGCTGCAAGAGACTTCTTTAAAGTGTTGAAAAGCAAAGATGTCACCTTGAAGACTAAGGTACGTGTCATGGATTGAATTATGTCCCCCAACAAACATGTGTATCAGTTTGGCTAGGACTTGATTCCCAGTATTGTGTGGTTGTCTTCCGTTTTATGATTGTAATTTTATGTTAAAGAAGATTAGGGTGGGATTGTAACACCCTTACTAAGGTCACATCCCTGATCCAATGTAAACGGAGTTTCCCTAGGGTGTGGCCTGCACCACCCTTTATCTTACAAGAGATAAAAGGAAAGGGAAGCCAGCAAAATGAGGGCCCTCATATCACCAAGAAAGCAGTGCCGGGAGCAGAACGTGTCCTTTGGACCTGAGGTTCCTGCGCTGAGATGCTCTGAGACCAAGGAAGACTGATGACAAGGACCTTCCTCCAGAGCCGACAGAGAGAGAAAGCCTTCCCCTGGAGCCGGTGCCCTGAATTCGGACTTTTGGCCTACTGGGTGGTGAGAGAATCAACTTCTCTCTGTTAAAACCATCCGTTGTGGTAGTTCTGTTAGAGCAGCACTAGATGACTAAGACAATGCACCTGACCCAAGCCACGGTGTTTTCAGTTGCCTCATACGCATGGGGAAGCTGGATGATGAATAAGGAAGACCAAAGAGGAACTGATGCCTTTGAATTATGGTGTTGGCAAAGACTGACTGCCAGAAGAACAAACAAATCTGTCTCGGAAGAAGTACAACCAGAACGCTCCTTGGAAGCAAGGATGGTGAGACTACATCTCACATACTTTGGACATGTTATCAGGAGAGATCAGTCCCTGCAGAAGGACATTATACTTGGTAAAGTAGAGGGTCAGCAAAAAAGAGGAAGACCCTCAATGAGATGGACTGACAGTGGCTGCAACAATGAGCTTAAGCATTGTGAGGACAGCACAGGACTGGGCAGTGTTTTGGTGTGTTGTACATAGGGTAGGCATGAGTAAGAACTGACTCGACAGAACCTAACAACAACAACATCTGGTTCTATGTCTTTGGTTGAACCCTGACTGATACAAAGATCTATCTAAAAGAGCATAGAGTTGAGGCTTAAAAATTATTCTTAATTGCTATAATTAAGTAAAAAGAAAGCTGTACTGATTTGGGGGGCAGGGAAAATGAAATCACAAATCATTAAGTAGCTCCAAATAGGAAGAATGCAAAGTTAAAAATGAGAGACATCACATTTACTTCTACAAAACTCTTTTTAAATATATATCTAAGAATGCAATTCAGAGTTATATGACAACCAGAAACTGGTCTTAAGGAATGTAGAAGAAATCATCCAAGTAAGTGCACCTGGAGGCTTCAGGGACTCACCAAACCAAAAACAAAAAAAACAAAAAAACCGAAAAAACCCAAACCCATTGCCATTGAGTCAATTCAGACTCATAGCAACCCTACAGGACAGAGTTGAGCCGCCCCAAAGGGTTTCCAAGGAACAGCTGGTAGATTTGAACTGCCGACCTTTCGGGTAGCAGCTGAGCTCTTAACCACTGTCCCACTGGGGCTCACAGTATATACGTAAAAGCCAGCTGCCGTCAAGTCAGCTCCAACTCATGATGACCCCATGTGTGTCAGAGCAGAGCTGTGCTCCACAGGATTTTTGATGTCTGATATTTCAGAAGTAGATCTCCAGGCCTTTCTTCCAAGGTGCCTCTGGGTGGATTCAAACAAACCTCCAAATTTTCGGTGGGAAGTAGAGCATGTTAACTGTTTGCACCACCAAGGAACTCCAAATACGTACGTAAAATAAGTTAACTCCAATTGTGGTATAATATTAGTCAATTCAGTAAAACAAAATTTAATGTATCACATGTATACTTAGATGATTTATGGGAAGACATAAAAAAATTATAAAGAATAATTTCTGCTAAGGTTGCAGTTGTACATAAAATACTTTATCAAACTATTAATCTGTGCTGTGCCTCAGACTTAACTGAAAACATGAATTTTATTATAAATTTAAAGTCTACAATGTTTCAAAGAATATGATGTTAAAACACCGTGAGTGTTTTAACTTACTTTTTGTTACTGTATTAGCAAGTACACATCCTTTTTTCCTCTCAAAACCAGATAATGTTTATGTCAAAATGACCCAAGATATTTATTCCAGTTATGATTCTCCAAGTAGCTATAATGAGCAAATGGTTACATATAGTAAATATAGATTATAAGAAAAGTTTTAAGCTGTCATCTCCCATAAAATCTAGGATGAAATTCTCCTGCAGTCTACGGTGTGCTTGGAAACAGGATATAATTCTACACTCTTCTTGCAACAACGTCTTGAAAGGTCAGAAACTCTTCTGGATGATGTTTTTCTTGTGGCCTGACTCTGACCCAAGGGTTTCGTACACAGCACCACAGCCAAGCTTCAGAGGGACTTGGTCATCAGTGTAATTTCTGTACAAGGCTTCACGGTGAGCAGAAATCAACCTGCATTCAGTTTTTAATGACAGGAATCAAAGACCTTGGGAAGACATTAGCTATTTATCTGTAACAACTTAACAAGGAACAGAAAAGGCTCTTAAGGAGCAGAGACATTCCTTCTTCTCACTTCCAGGCTACAGTAACCACCAGGGTTGTGAGAAGCCCCACACTGCAGCTTCTCACAGAACAGTCAGTTCACTGGATAATATCTTATTGTCTCTCAGTCTGGAATCCACGCAGGTAATTTTGTTCCTGTTATATTATCATACATACCATCTAAAAATTCTTCATAATGCTTCCGTACTTTGGAAACAGCAAAAGAAAAAAAAACTCTGAAGAGAAACAAACAGAATAGAATCCAAGTCGCTCTGAGAGTGGAAAATTAACCAGGGAGAAAGAAGCTGCAGAGGAGGAAAATAAATATTTTGCCGTTCAGAAAGCACCAGGTGGCACTCTGGGGTGAAACGCTGGGCACCGACACAGAAGGGAATTTAAAATGCTTATGGATACGCACAGCTAAAGAAGAAATCTAAAACATCAAGAATGGCTCAGTCCCACATCTGCCCCAAGCAGTATACAGGAGGTGGAAGACTGTAAGCTATCTATTTTAATATGGAGTTTTAAAACAAAGAATAGCAATATAATTGCCGGGACATATATTCCTTCCAGATCTATTTTCAATCTTAAACATAAACCTAAAATAACTGCTCACATTGGTCTTTGGAGAATTAGATTTATACTATATAACATGAATATGCAGATTTCTTGGTAAAATAAGCAGTAAATAATGAGCAAATGAGCCAAATCACATGGAAAAATACTGCTTTGACTTTTAATAGATAAGTGATTAGTATTACTATTAATATAAACATACACATGTGCACATTTACATAAATATTCTATTTCGGACACATGTAGAACATCAATCTTCTTCCAGGATCTTGTATTCTAGGACTAAGATATATGTTTTTAATGTGATTTTCATAGTTTAATACTTAAACACCAACACGAAACACAGTGCCTAAGGAAGCAAGGTGCCATCCACACACTCACGAGCAAATTCACAATTTCAAACAAAACACCTGTCTCGTTGGTCTGTGCACACTGCAAGATACTCAGTAAAAATGGGCTGAATGAGTACATGAATGAATGCATGCACACATATATGAAGAAATGAAGGGAAGGATGGATGGATGAATGAATGAATGGATGGATGGTGGGAAAAGAAAGAGGCCGAATAGGCTCAATTGAAAACAAAGTGGAAGTTACCCCACTTCTAATACTCTAACACTTCTAACACTATGTCTTCACAAACTGCTCATAGTCTGCTCCCCACACCATCAAACACCCCACCTCTGAATGGGAGAAGGGATGGGCACTGACTTTGCCAGGCAGTTCACACAGAACATCTCACTTAATATTAAACGCACATGTGTCAGTTCAGATAAGCACAGCCCCGTCTTACAGATAAGGAGACTGATGTTCTCATAAGTGACATGGTCTGTCCCTGGTCACCCAGAAAGCACTGAAGCTGGATTCAAATCTAGGCTGTTTATAACACAAAGTAGGTGCTTCTCCTGTTTATCTAGATGATACAAGGCCCCTCTCATACATGAATTTATTGACGTATTTGCACATAATTTTATTAGTTTATCTTGGATTTGTCTTATATATGCATATAAAGCTGAGGTATGATAACTTGATGATAAAAAATTAAATAGAAATAAATTCAATCATCCATAACTCTACCACTCTAACACAGAAACTGTTTCCAAGTTAAGCGATTTTTGGCTTCCACCTCCAGCATCTTGGCCAGGAAGGGGCTGGCAGAGACTCTTCCATCTTCCTACACAGTGATTCTAAGTCACAGCCCACACTCAGCAACTTACAGCTCTAAAGACAAGGGCCCAATTCCCCAAGACCTGGGGATGCCTTTGCCCCCTCATCTGAGGATTAGAAAACCCTGGGTGGGAGGAAGCTCTGGATCACTGGCTCCTGTAGCGGTAACTACACCAGAATCTTTGAACATCCTCCTTCTGGAGCACAATGGAAGCCCTTCTAAGGCGGGACGTGACTTCCCAAGGCCTTACTTACAGCTAGTACACACAGAGCCAAAAGTCAGTTTAAGTACACAGATCTATTTTCTTAAATGAAATTATCATTTAAAAAATGTAACACATTTTTTATTTACTTAAGTGTGCTTGCTGAGAACACTTCATAGTTTAAAGTGAGAATTATAGCTAATGATGGGGGTAATAAGCTGATGGTATGTTTCAGCATCAACATACTTTTCCAAACTTGCCACGAATTCTTCCTTTAAGGAAACGTGTGCTTAAATTGTATCCAATTTTGCAATATGAAATGAAACTGCTTAAATAGGTTAGCAATTACTAAAACACGTAATTTTGTGACAGCAACTTGAAAGAATACAATTTCTTTAAAAATTTTTGATATTCCATTTTTTTTTTCAGACAAAGCTTAAATTTGAGTTTAGTTGACACAGTCAAATAAAGTGCTTCTCTTAACCATGCAGTGTAATAGCTTAGAGGAATTCCAGACATATTTGATCCAATGATTTTCATATTTTTTTTCTCTTTTAGCTACAGACCATTTTATCGCTTTTCCCCCTTCATGATCTCCATTAGGGGAAGGCTCTGTGGTCCTCAGGGCCACACAGCAAACAACACAAAAGCCATCAGTAAAGACAACAACCAAAAGAAAACCCCAAACTGGTTGCCATCCCCTCGATTCTGACTCATAGAGACCCTATAGGACAAAGTAGAACTGCCCCATAGGGTTTCCAAGGAGCAGCTGGTGGATTCGAACTGCTGACCTTTTGGTTATCAGCCGTAGCTCTTAACCACTGCACCTCCAGGGTTTCCCATGGTGCCACACTGGGATCCAAAACACGTGAATGAAGTCTGCCTGGTCACACAGCAACTTGCGGAAGAACTGGGACTCAGGTATGTCTGGACAGCAAACTAGTGTCCTATGGCCCCCAGAGAACTTTCACATTAAACTGGGGCTTTACAGATCCTCCACTCCCATGACCAGAGAACATGTGGCCCTAGTGTTCCTGGGCCCTTCCCCATCTCCATGTTATTTCCCAGCTGACTGACAGAATTTTATTCCTTTCAGTAGTGGCTCAGTTCCTCCAACAGTGAAAATGCTGAGTCATAATACAACAGCAACAACAGGTACAACAGCAACTGACATCTACTGAGGGGTTACCTGCATCAGGTGATGCACTAAGATGGTTAAGTGGGTAGTTTTATTTAACGCTCATAACAACCTTGATATAGTTGATATTGTTATGGCCATCTTACAGACGAGCAAACTGAGGCTCTGAGAAATTAAGTTACTTGTTCAAGGACATATAGCTAGAAAATGGAAAGGTAAATCTGCAGTTTGAACCCAGATGGACTAGGGGGTTAAACATCAGGTGTCTAAATTACAATACAACCCTGCTAACAACTTGCCTTGCAAAATATTTCAAGAAAATCAATCTATTTTTCCATACTCTAGTCATGAAAGAGAATCAGATAATGATAATTGTAACCCTGCTGTTCTGTCCATGTAGCTGGCCACCAAATGCCCTTATGTCCTGGGTCTACCTGGAATGTGTGCCTTAAACTCCCCACTTGTTGACCTAAACCCTCATTTTTCCTGGTCATATGATAGGACACATGGCTGACTGCTACAGAGAGAAGCAGATATCACAAAGAATAGGAAAATGTGCTTTGTTGAGAGAGCCAATTCTATTTCCAGCAGAAGGCTACACATGATCGGATAGGAGTGAAGGACGCAGAAGAGGTGGTCTCTCTGACCTTACCCACCTCGACTAGAAATGGAAGGGTGGGTCCAAAGCGCAAGTCTGGAGGGACTGAGGCCAGGAAATGGGGGCACTGTGGCTGACCTGGTCCTTCAGACCCTTGCCCTTGGGCCTCATCTTCCAGACTCCACACTTATCCTGGCTCAACCCACCCTCTCTTGGTTGGGCTTCTCGCACACCAGAGGAAAAGAGGACTGGACAGGTAGGAACCTCCATGACCCACTTCAGAGTAACGTCAGTTGACCGCTGCTTGTTGCTCCCCACTGCCTCTCCTCTTCCAGGTGAACTGTGGTTACATCACTACAGGAACCAGCTACCACTGAGTTGACTCCGACCCATGGTGACCCCACCTTCGTCAGAGCGAAACTGTTCTCCACAGGGTTTTCAATGACCGATTTGGGGGAAGCAGATTGCCATGCCTTTCTTCGGAGGTGCCTCAGGAAACTTGCACCTCTCACCTTTTAGTTAGCAGCCAAGTACACTAACTGCAGCATTCAAGGACCCCAGTCCCAGCAGTAAAGCCGCTTTAAATCGGTTCTGAAGCACGGAGGAGGTATAAATGAATAAAGTAATGACAGCAGGGAAATATGTATGGTCCCTTTGCTCTCTGAACTTCCTGCCACTCCCTCCCCCTCCACCTACAAGTAGCACTCTAGCTTCTTCAGCAAACAAACTCTCAGCCTGGAAAACAACACGTGTGGGAAACGTGGTCCTTGATTTCAACCCAGGACACAATGTTCTAAGATGTTTTCGAAAGCCAGATTTCCTTCCATAATTCAACTTGCACAGGTTGGCCAAATAAATATTTTAGATTCAAACAATAGTTGGAGAAATGTTCACGTGCTTTAAATCAGAAGAGGAAACTTCTGTGGTTGAGAGATTGCAAAGTGCCGTTCCACTCAGCATAACATTAAAAGTGCAGTAATACGTGCTACAGCATGGATGGAGCTTGAAGATACTAGGCTGAGCGAAATAAGCCAATCACAGAAGAATGACTATTGTATGACCTCACTTATATAAAAAGACAAGAAAAGGCAAATGTATGGAGACCAAAGTTTATCAGTGGTTACCAGGGGCAGGTGGGAGGGGGAAAAGGGGAGTTAATGGTGATGGAAAAATTGCATTGATTAAGGGTTGGGTAGCACAGCTGATTATTATGATTGCTGTCAATAAGTTGTACACCTATAAAAAGTTGAACTGGCAAAAGTTGTGTGATAGTTAATGTCTTAGTCATCTGGTGCCGCCATAACAGAACTACCACAAGTGGATGGTTTTAACGAAGAGAAGTTTATTTCCTTACAGTAAAGTAGGCTAAAAATCCAAATTCAAGGTGTCAGCTCCAGGGGAAGGCTTTCTCTCTCTCGGCCTTCTCATCGGTGTTCCCCCAGACTAGGAGCTTCTCAGCACAGGGACCCCGGTCCAAAGGACGCGCTCTGCTCCCGGAACTGCTTTCTTGATGATAGGAGGTCCCCCAGTCTCTCTGCTCACGTCTGTCTTTTATATCTTAAGACATTGCCTCAGGATACAATCCAATCTTGTCGACTGAGTCCTGCCTTACTAACACAACTGCCACCCATCCTCCCTCATTAACATCATAGAGGCAGGATTTACAACATATAGGAAAACCACACAATACCAGGAATCATGACCCGGCCAAATGGATACACACATTTTTTGGGGGACGTACTTCAAACCCTGACAGTTATATTTACAACAATGACAAAAAAAAGAGTAGTAGCTGCTGAGGCTGCTTCTGTACGTACAGCCAAATACCTCACAGGATTTGGTTCCTTGGTTTGGAGGTTTAGGGTCATGGTTTCATGGGACATCCCAGTTAATTGGCCTAATAACTTATTTAGTGCTTCAGTTCTACCTCTTAGTTCATTGTGTAGTGCCTGGGGTCTTAAAAACTTATGGCGGCCATCCAAGGCATCCAATTGGTCTCTAATTACCTAGAGCAACAGAGGAAGAAGGAGATTCAGGAATAGGAGGAGGATATAGAATGTATGGCTAACTGCCTCCATGAACAACTGCCAAGTTTGCCATGAGACCAGAAGAGCTGGATAGTGCCCGACTACCATCACTGAACATTTTCATCAAAGGTTCCAGAGACAAATCCTGATCTAAAGGGGAAAATGCAGAACAGAATTTCAAATTCTCATGGACTCTAGACTTTCTGGAGCTGTGGAAGGCAGATGAACCCCTGACACTATTACCCTAAGATAATAATCTTCAAACCTTAAACCAAAAATAACCCCTGAAGTCATCTTAAAACTCAATAATAGTTTAGCTTAACTAGTAAAAAAGGCCTGCCTTGAGCATTACGCTCTTTTAAGAACTATCTGTATGGGATCAAATTGACAACGGCAGCTTGAAAGATTAGATGGGAACCTTAGAGGGCAATGAGTTCATGTTAATGAGGGAAGAACAACTCAGAAAAGGAGGGTGGAAATGGTTGCACACTCGACAAATGTAATCATTGTCACTAAATTGTACATGTAGAAACTGTTCAGTTGGTGTATGCTTTGCTGTGTGTATACCCAGCAACAACAACAGAATAAATAAAATTTAGGGAAAAAAAAGGGCAGCAATAATCAAAATCACTCTTCTCCTCACCCCGAGGTCCCTGCCTGCACAACATACCCTCCATGAGGGGGAAGGCACTGATTTTCAGAAGTGAGATTCAGTGTACAATTTTCTTCCTAAAAAAATGCAATTGTTTAAAAATTAGCACTGACAGACGTGGCTTATATAAGCTTCCATGTAAGGCAATGTCTGCCTCTGTCTTGGTTTCTTCATTAAAAACCTGTCATGGCTAAATCACCACATGGTACCACAGAATCAGCAACGTTTTTTAGTTGTAACTTTGCCTAAAGAAATATCCAACAAACGAATGTGTTGCCAATAGCATTACTTGGATACAGAATCTAGTCATACTAGTTTAACTGCAGCTACAGTGCTCTCTTTAGATAATACTGTTTCTCTGCAAAGCCATATGGATTTCTCAAAGTTGTTTGGTGGATGAGGAAAGACGATCAAGTCAACCTGTTAATGAACTATAAACACTATGATTAGAGAAAGGGAAAAGAACAATCTCATCATTGCCATCAAGACTGAACGCAAAACACTTTGCTTCATGGTATTACTAAACTTTGCCTCCTAAGTAAAATTAAATAATTGTTTTATTAGCTGGGCTCATGCTTTTAACAAGAGGGTCTTAGGAATAAATGATTCAGCGAGAATTGATAGGGGAAGAGCAGGATAGAAACGGTGCAAGGAGAGGAAAACTATAAACAGACTGAACCCTGGTCATGAGATAGGACCACTGGATTCCCCTTCTCACTTACTTCTAGAGACCCAAACCCACTGACACTTAGGATGTTCTCTGGACTAACAATGGGGACTGGTGCAGCAAGTCACTGTCTCAGCTACAGCTGGCCCTGCTCATTCCCAAGGATAATGGCAAGAACAAGAGAACAGCCTGCCTTGGGGCTGGGAATGGGGGATGCAAGGAGGCACAGGAAGCTGATACCAGTTCCCTCTTTGTCCACTGTACCCAATAAATAGTCTTTTTTTCTTACACTTTTGTGCCTGGCATCATGACTGCTCAATCTGTCCATATGGTGGATTAGGGAGGACCCAGATGAACTGTTCGTCACGACACCTGGTTCCTCTGGCTCACTTAGGATCTTCCCAGAACAAGAACTAAATGTGTGATGAGGAAACACCAAGCACAAGTGATGCTAGAGGGGAGCACTACCACTCAGGAGGAAAACCATTTCACACACAAATCTACTTAACTCTGCTCTCAGCTATATTCAGAGCCCTGGGTGGTGCAAAGGGTTAACGCTCAGCTGCTAACCAAAAGGTTGGCTGTTCTGAGGTTCCAGAGATGCCTCAGAAGAAAGGTCTAGCAACCTACTTCTAAAAGATCACGGCCATTGAAAACTGTATGGAGCACAGTTCTACTCTGACACGGATGGGGTCGCCATGAGTGAGAATGGACTCAACAGCAAAGGGTTTGGTTTGGGGTTTGGTATCTGTGGCAAAACTAACTTGTTTTTCTGTCTCCCTAAGAGAAGGGCCCCCACCCCCACCCCATGGCCACTGTTCCTCAGTCAGAGTTTCCAAAATACATTAGCTGAGCTCAGCACTAATACACAGTCTGTCTACGCCAAACCACTTCCCGAAGGAGGATCTCTGCCAAGAGCTCTAAACCTGACAACAACAAAAAGGTAAAATTGGAAATAACACACAGTGCCAAGATTTTGATGATTCCACTGCTTTTACTTGTTTTAGATCTATGTATCAAGTAGCTCAGTATAATCATCAATTGTTGGGTAAATAAGTGAAAATGGATGACAAACAGCATGTATGTTAGATTGAATATGGCCACATGTTCTTTGCAGTGCCTCTCTTCAAAAGTTGGAGTCTATTAGCTTATCCTGAGCCTCGATCTCAAGAGCCTTGCAGCTTCTACTCATGCTCTTCTTGAAATCCTGAGCTACCACGCTCTGAAGGAGCTCAGGATGAAAGACCAAATAGAAATAGAGGCTCAGTAATCCCAGCTGTCCTAGCTGAGACCAGACAAGACTGCAAAAAAAAAAAATCACTATGATGCTGAAGTGACAGAAACCTAGAGACAGACTGATCATATCATCCTGGAATTCACAGCAGTAAAAAAATAAAAAGCTGGACATACCAGATGCAGAAAAGAACCTCAGGAAAGTATATTATTCTAAGACATGTGAGAAACATATGTATCATCAAAAGGTTAAACTCATGATGGAATATAATGCTACAATGAATAGACTATATAAATGAAAAAAAAGTCGGTAATATAATGTGAATGACCTTGATAAGGAAGAAAAGTGGAAACATCTTAAGTAACCAATGTAGCTATATGGAAGATTCTGATTCATTCATTCAAACACACAAACAAACACGGAATATTTACCATGTATCTCTGTACTCTAAAAAGATCATATACTTAGAAGCACAAACTAAAGATGGAATAACTGATATTTTCAAAAAGTATAATATACGCTAAAGGTAAAACAAAGAATAAAATTAAATGTCAGAGATCTATAAGAACATTCACAGAAAAGCTCAGGATGAGCCAAGACAGTCAGAATAAATGGTGTCTGAAATTACATTCAGGCAATAAGAGTAAGAAACAAAATGTGGCACTGCTTGGAGCAGATGGTATAATGATAGTTAACAAATGCTACTGGGAAAATCAGAACTCCTCAGCATCTCTTTGTATTCCATCTTCTCCACGGAAATGAATATTTTCCATTTGAAATAAGAAACTAGAACCCAAGACAAGTGAGACAATTTGTTAAAACAAAAAAGCAAACAGGTGCTTTCTACTGACTTCCAGATGCCTGACTCAGTCAAATCACATCCCAGGACCCAGAAAAGACTTGTAATTGTGATTACAAACCACTGTCAATAGTCTGTGAGGAAGGTACCAAGAGCTCTGAATTACATCAATGTTATTTGAATTTTCAAAAGAGAGAAGACAGGTGGATTCTGTTAAAATAAAACTAAAGTGATGCTTAATAAAATTCTAGAAAGACAGTTTATGAAACAGGTGGCTAATGAGCACTTGGAAAAGATGCTGATTCTCAGGAGTTAAGAGTCATTGACACACATAACGATCAGTGTACCATTTTATGTATCAAAGGCTTTTCAGACACAACATCTCCCATAATCCTCATAACATCTCAGTGAAGTATATGATATTATCGGCAGGACAGAGATGAAGAAATTGAGGATCCTAAACATTAAGTATGTCATGTCCAAAGTCACGTGGTAAGTGGCAGCTTGTCAAGATCAATTCACAACAAACTAACTTCATTTCTGACAAAACATGGGATTGTTACAGGAATAGTATGAGTAAATTTCAGCAAGCCATTTGACCAAGTTCCTTGTCATATGTTTTTAGACAAGACCATGAAATGTGACCTAGATGATGGGATGGGAAAGAAACCTCATCTCCTTTTGGATGCCTCAAAGGTACCTCAAAATCAGCCTGTCCAAAACTATATTCATGAACTTCTCCTTCAAACCTGGCTCTTTTCCAGTACTTCTTATCTTGGGGAGGGTATCTTGTGCATTCCAGAAATGCGATAGATATCCTTGAAATGCCTCCTCCCTGATGCTACGTCCAATTCATCACCAAAGCCTACCAACGTTACTCTGAAATATTTCTCAGCACATTTATCGTTTTAATGCTGCTGACAATCAAGTGTCAGTCTAGTTGTTACTCCTTTCGAGTAAATCTTTTATCTCTGGCTGCGTTTGAGATCTTCTGTGTGTCTTTGGTGTCCTAAAGCTCCACTAAGATGTGTCTAGATGTAGATTTATTATTATTACTATGCTTGGGAATGGCTGGGCCTGCCCACGAATCTGCTGATTGGAGACGTTCATCAATTGTGGGAAATTCTCAGCCAATATCTCTTGAAATATTGCCTCTAATCCATTGTTTTTCTCCTCTCTCCTTCTGGAACTCAGCTTTGTCCTCCTCACTCTATGTCTTTAAGCCTCTCTTTCATATTATCACCTCTGTTTCACTCTGCTGCATTCTAGATTTTTAAAAAAATTCATCTGACAGTATAGTAATTCTCTCTTTAGCTGTGTTTAATCTGCTATATAATACATTGGTTAGGTTTTTAATTTAAATAGTTATATATTTCATTTTAATGAGTTCTTTTTGTTTGTTCTTTATTCATATTTTCACATTTGCCTGATTTCTTTAACACACTAAGTGTCTTAGTTATCTAGTGCTGCTGTAACAGAAATACCACAGTGGATGGCTTTAACAAAGAGAAATTTATTCTCTCACAGTCTAGTAGGCTACACGTCCAAATTCAGGGTGTCACCTCCAGGGGAAGGCTTCCTCTTTCTGTTGGCTCTGGGGGAAAGTCCTTGTCATCAATCTTGCCCTGGTCTAGGAGCTTCTCAGGCACAGGGACCCTGGGTCCAAAGGACATGCTCTGTTCCCAGCACTGCTTTCTTGGTGGTAAGAGGTCCCTATGTCTCTCTCTCCTCACTTCTCTGTTTTATATTTCAAAAGAGATTGACTTAAGACACAATCGAACCTTGCAGATTGAGACCTGCCTCATTAACATAACTGCCATTAATTGCACCTCAGTAATATCATAGAGGTAGGATTTACAACAAATAGGAAAATCACATCAGATAACAAAATGGTGGACAATCACACAACACTGGGAATCATGGCCTAGCCAAGGTGACACACATTTCTGGGGGATGCAATTCAATCCATAACAGTAAGCATGGATTTTTGTTTTTAATTCTATACCAGTTAATTCTTATATCTAGATATATTACAAGCCTGGTTCTGCTGCCTCTTCTGCTGGCTTTTGCTTACATAGCCTTGTTTCCTTATGTGGTTAATAATTATAAAATACTAAAAAAAAAAAAAATCAAACTTGTTGCCATTGAGTCGATTTCGACTCATAGCGACCCTATAGAACAGAGTAGAACTTCCTCATAGGGTTTCCAAGGAGTGACTGGTGGATTCAAACTGCCCACCATTTGGTTAGCAGCCTGAGCTCTTAACCACTGTGCCATCAGGGCTCCAACTATAAAATATGAACTTCTAATATTAAGAAATTTCTCTCCAGACATTTCTTGTAGGCCTAGAGTCAAGATAGGTTCCTTCCACAAAGAATTTACGTTGGCTTCTGTTAGGCCCCTGGGAGTACTTCCAGTCTGGAACTCCTTTAAATATTTAGCTTTGAGGGCTTGGCGGCCATAAAGGCGATGTAAATTTGGGCTGCAAACACAAGAGTGGCTGCCTATGGCTACAAATTCTCAGGAGAGACTCTTTTTCCCCTTAGGTTCAAGATTGTAGAAATATTCTTTGCAATTCTATAGTGGTGGTGGTGGGAGGTTCTAACTCACTCTTACATACAGGGTCTAACGCTTTGGGTCTAAGCATTCTGAGATGCCTTACACTGGAAACACCCTTGGATTTGTCTTTTGTCTCCTGGGCCCCAAGAGACCAGGAAAAAATGATTCTCAAGTTTTCAAATGCCCTCAAAAGGAAATGCTTACCTGTCTGCTCTGCCAATTTCATACCAATTTGTGTTTCCATGATCATAAGCAAATGGAGAAGGCACCAGATATATATTATCTATAATCTAATATTCTAACCTAAGATGATCCCACCAAATGAGGAAATTATCGAACAATATAATTAACATCACATGCAAGTAAAATTTTGTTGAAGATCATTCAAAAGTGGCTGCAGCAGTATATCGACAGGGAACTGCCAGAAATTCAAGCTGGATTCAGAACAGTATGTAGAACCAGGGATACCGTTGCTAATGTCAGATGGATCCTGGCTGAAAGCAGAGAATACCAGAAAGATGTTTACCTGTGTTTTATTGACTATACATATGCATTTGACTACATGGATCATAACAAAATATGGATAATACTGTGAAGAATGGGAATTCCAGAACAATTAATTGTGCTCATGAGTAACCCGTACATAGATTAAGAGGCAGTTGTTTGAACAGAACAAGGGCATACTGCGTGGTTTAAAGTCAGGGTTGTATCCTTTCACCATACCTATTCAATCTGTATGCTGAACAAATAATCCGAGAAGCTGGACTATATGAAGAAGAACGGGGCATCAGGATTAGAGGAAAACTCATTAACAACCTGCAATATGCAGATGACACAAGCTTGCTTGCTGAAAGTGAAGAGGATTTGAAGCACTTACTGATGAAGATCAAAGACCACAGCATTCTCTATGGATTGCACCTCAACATAAAGAAAATAAAAATCCTCACACCTGGACCAATAAACAACATCATGATAAATGGAGAAAACATTGAAGTTGTCAAGGATTTCATTTTACTTGGATCCACAATCAACATTCATGAAAGCAGCAGTCAAGAAATCAAAAGATGCATTGGGCAAATCTGCTGCAAAAGACCTCTTTAAAGTGTTAAAAAGCAAAGATGTCACCCTGAAGACTAAGGTGCACCTGACTCAAGCCATGGTGTTTTCAATCACCTTATATGCAGGTGAAAGCTGGACACTGAATAAGGAAGACCGAAGAATTGATGCCTTTGAATTTTGGTGTTGGTGAAAAATATTGAATATACCATGGATTGTCAAAAGAACAAATAAATCTGTCTTGGAAGAAGTACAACCAGAATGCTCCTTAGAAGCGAGGATAGTGAGACTATGTCTCACATACTTTGGACATATTATCAGGAGGGATCAGTCCCTATAGAAGGACATCATGCTTGGTAAAGTACAGGGTCAGCGAAAAGAGGAAGACCCTCATCAAGATGAATTGACACAGCAGCTGCAACAATGGGCTCAAACATAGCAATGATTATGAGGATGGCGCAGGACCGGGCAGTGTTTCATTCTGTTGTACATAGGGTTACTATGAGTCAGAAACAACTCGACAGTACCTAACAAAAATAAGAACCATGATCTAGGCTTTTGGCTTGACTTAGATAGTATTTATCACGTTAGTAAAGCATCCTAGCGATTCTACTTTACTTAAAGATTTATCAGGAATTAATTTCAACTTTATCAAATATCCTTGAGATATCTGACCTTACTAAACAATAAAGTATATTAGGAGATTTGTTAATATTGAACCATCTTTGCATTTAAAAATACATCCTATGGGTACTACTTTTAATATAAAGCCAGACTTGATTTGCTAATACCTTATGTAGAATTTAGGTATGTATATATATAACAGAAGCCCTGGTGGTGCAGTGGTTAAGCACTCAGCTGCTAACCGAAAGGCTGGCAGTTTGAATCCACCAGCCCCTCCATGGAACAAAGATATGGCAGTCGGCTTCTGTAAAGATTATAGCCTTGGAAACCCTATGGGGCAGTTCTTCTCTGTCCTAGAGGGTCTCTATAAGTCGAAACTGACTCTGTGGCAGTGGGTTTGGTTTTTCATATACATACCTGTGACTGATTTATACTTTCACATTGTATTTGTCAGGTTGAATATTAGGGTGTCTGCTGGTTTTGTAAGAATTGGGAACCTCTCCCTCCGTTTCTAATGCTCTGCTACATGCCAGATAGCATTTCATGTTCTTTGAAGATCTGAAACTCACTGGGGAGGTGTAAGGGTCTGCTGCCTTTTGGAAAGTTGTTATTTGACTTTTTTTTTTTTTTTAGGTTGTACTGCAACTAGTGGTCTATTCAGATGATCTGTCACATTTTTACTTAACTTTTTCCCAGAAAACGTGTGTTTTTCTAGGAAGTTGTCCATTCTATCGAGACAAAAAGACATACTTGCAGAGAATAATTTAGAGCAGTAGTTCTCAATGCTGGCTTCATATTCCAGTCATCTGGGTAGCTCTCAAAAACCCTGACGCTCAGACCAATCAAATCAAAATCTCCGGGAGCATTTTTTTGTAACTCTGCGAGTGATTCTGGTGTGCAGCCAAGGTTGAGAACAAGGCTTCCAGGGAACCTGATGGGTCAGGTTCAAACCCCTGCAGAGGATTTGCATTTCTAACAAGATCCCAGAGAGTTATACTTAAGAATCACCTGGGGATCTTGCTAAAATGTAGATTCTGATTCAGTATATGTGAGGTGGAAACACAAATTCTTACCAGGGAACTTGCTAAAAATGCAAATTCTCAGCAGTGGTTCGTACCAGAAAGAACCAGTTCCAAGCCCTGGTTGAGAACCACGGACTTCAGAGCGCGGCTATGCTATTCAAACTTCAATGAGCACATGAATCACCTGGGGATCTTGTTAACATACAGGCTCTGACTCAGCACGTCTGTGGTAGGGCCTGAGAGTCTCTAATTCTAAGAAGCTCCCAGGAGAAAGCACTGCTGCTGATTTCTGGACCACACTTTCAGTATTAGGATTGAGACTGACTTTCTCTTGCAAATTTTCATCTCTTTTGCACCTGTGATTACAACCCCTTCTCATTCCTGGGAGCCCTGGTGGCACACTGGTTAAGTGCTAGGAGTGTTAACCAAAAGGTCAGCAGTTCAAACCCACCAGTCGCTCCTTGGAAACCCTGTGGGGCAAATTCTACTCTATCCTACAGGGTTGCCATGAGTTGGAATTGACTCGACAGCAAGGGGTTTTTTAACAGGTGCTCATTCCTGATGTTGTATAGTTGTTCATTTTTGTTCCTCTTCTTGTCAACCAAAAAAATAATCCTACACACTCAACCTGTTGCCGTCGAGTCAATTCCGACTCACAGCAACCCTACAGGAGGGAGCAGAACTGCCCCCTAGGGTCTCCAAGGAGCAGCTGGTAGGTTTGAACTGCTGACCTTTTGGTTAGCAGCCGAATGTTTAACCACTACCCCACCAGGGCTCCCTTCTTGTCAGGAGCTCCTTTTTTCCAATTTATTCATGTATTTTTTCAGAAAACAAACTAGTTGGATTTTTTTTTTTAATTTGCTAATTCTACTCTTTTATTTCCTGTCTTCTAATTCACCAATTTTTGCTTTTATTCTTGAGTCCCTCTTTTATTACCCCGAGTTTCCTGTTGTTACTCTTTTCCTAGCTTACTAAGTTGAAGCCCTAGTTTAATTATTTCGGTGCTTGTTTAGTAACGAAATCATCGCAATGAAACACCCTCTGATAATAGCTCTGGCTGCTTGCCACACGTTGTTGTTAATAATACTTTCCAAACAGTTGTAACTACAGAGTTACTCAGGAGAGAGGTTTCCTATTTGTTTGTTTATACGTTTGCGATTAATTTTTAGTTCTACTTCTCTGTAATACAAGAAAATGTTGCTGTTGTTAGGTGCCGTTGGGTCGGTTCCGACTCATAGCGACCCTATGTACAACATAATGAAACACTGCCCAGTCCTGCGCCATCCTCACAATCATTACTGTCTGAGCCCACTGATGCAGCCACTGTGTCAATCCATCGCATTGAGGGTCTTCCTCTTTTTTGCTGACCCTCTATTTTACCAAGCATGATGTCCTTCTCCAGGGACTGGTCCCTCCTGATATGTCCAAAGTACATGAGATGAAGTCTTGCCATCCTTGCTTCTAAGAAGCATTCTGGTTGTACTATTTCCAAGACAGATTTTTTTGTTCTTCTGGCAGTCCATGGTATATTCAATATTTTTTGCCAACATCATAATGCAAACACATCAATTCTTTTTTGATCTTCCTTATTCAATGTCTGGAAACCCTGGCGGCATACTGGTTAAGTGCTGCAGCTGCTAACCAAAAGGCTGGCAGTTCAAATCCACCAAGGCACTCCTTGGAAACTCAATGGGGCAGTTCTACTCTGTCCTATAGGGTCACTGTGAGTCGGAATTGACTTGATGGCAGTGAGTTTGGTTTTTTTGGGTATTCAGTGCCCAGCTTTTGCATGCATATGAGGCGATTAAAAATATCATGGCTTCAGTCAGGCACACCTTAGTTCTCATAGTAACATCTTTGCTTTTTAACAGATTTGCTCAGTGTTAATACATCATTTGATTTCTGGACTGCTGCTTCCATGGACATTGATAGCGGATCCAAGTAATATTGACAACTTCAATATTTTTTCCATTTATCATGATACTGCTTATTGGTCCAGTTGTGAGGATTTTTATTTTCTTTATGTAAAGGTGTAATCCATACTGAAGGCTGTGGTCTTTATACAAGAAAAAGGACTATACAATTTCTACTTTCTACAGTTTCTACTTTGTATTTTCTTTGTACAAGAAAACTATGATTTCTACTTAGGAAACTTAATGAAGGTTTTTTTTCTTGCCTCATACAAAACTGAATTCTTAAGCATTTTGTGTAATTTTTTACATCTATATATTCTCTGAAGATTATAAAATGTCATCTATTTCCATTATGTCATATTTTGGGGTGTACTTACATTTGAGTATGTACTCTTAACCAGACTGCTAGCCGCCTCCCTGCCCCTTCCCTGTGCTTTGCTTACATTCCCCTATGGGTGTGGGAGGGGGGAGCGGAAGCAAAGTTAACTTCACTGATATCCCTTTAGGGGTGCTCTGGTACTGGAGGAAGAAGAGTAAAACACAGGTTTCAAGACACCCTCTCGTGCTCAGGTGCTTTCCTGCCTGGAGGGAGCAGGGGCTTGGTCACTGGGCTCACACATAGGACACTGGAGCGGGATCAACCACCACAGGGGAGCTGGTGTTTTAAAAAACCTCAGAGTCTCAGAACCATCTCTTGGCTCCCGCAGGAATGGCCAGCTCAGTCTAGGGACAAAGGGAGCCCCGGAATCATCCTGAGTCCAGAGACTGCTGCCCTATTTCAGGAAGTCAAAGCTGCAAGGATCTTTTCTTGTGCTGAGTGGGCTGTGGGTCTTCAGGGCTGCCCACAGTCACAGCACCTCCCGGAACAATCACCCAGCCTAAGAGCATCCTACAAACAAGATTGGTTAACCTTCCCTAAAGTACCACCACACCCTACTTACTTTATGTCTGCTTGATCTGGTGGATATTACCCACGTGCTCATGTCTTCTGCTGAGCATCTATTATTTTTAGTATTTAAATTGTTTTATTAAAAGAAGAAACTGAGGGTGTCTTAACTGTATAACATTGTTTACTTTTATATACTTATAGATTATTCCTTTTTTAGATTAAAAAAGCTCCTTTGTCCCATTTAATGCTTCCTACCTTCAATTCCAATTTTCCTGGTATTATTAGCACCACCCTAACCTTTCTGATTTCTTGAACAAATGAGTCTAAGAAGAAATACAATCAGAATGCTCCTCAGAAGCAAGGATGGCGAGACTTCGGCTGGCTTACTTTGGACATGTGAGCAGAAAAGACCAATTGCTAGAAAAGAACATCATGTTTGGTAAAACAGAGGGTCAGCAAAAATGAGGGAAACCCTCAAAGAGATGGATTGATACAACAGGCACAACAGTGACTCAAACTTACCAACAATCATGAAGATGGCGCAGGACTGGGCAATGTTTTGTTCTGTTATACATAAGGTCACTATGAGTTAGAGCAGATTGGATGGCACCTAACAATAACAACAACAACCTTCTTGTTTGGAATCTATCCATACATATAGTATCTGCATTAGTTTTCCATTGATATGTAACAAATCACCGTAAATTTATAGCTTAAAACAACACAAATTTATTTTCTCAGTTTCTGGGGGTCAAGACTCACATTTTTTATCTGGGTCCTCTGTTCAAGGTCTCATAGGGCTGAAATGAAGATATTAGTTAGTTGCATCTTCATCTAGGGGTGAAACCTTGGAGGTCATTCAGGATTTTGTGTACTGCAACATTCATTCATTTCTCTTTCTATGTCACTTTGTTTTAGATGGGTCTCTGGTAAGAACTTATGGATTGATTTGCATTTTTATTAAATCTGAGGGCCTTTACTTTCTATTACATGAGTTTACAAATTCACATTTGTTGTTGTTGTTGTTAGGTGCCATAGAGTCAGTTCCGACTCATAGCGACCCTGTGTAAAACAGAATGAGACACTGCCCCGTCCTGCACCATCCTCACAATCATTATGCTTGAGCCCATTGTTGCAGCCACTGTGTCAATCCCTCTCATTGAGGGTCTTCCTCTTTTTTGCTGACCCTCTACTTTACCAAGCATGCTGTCCTTCTCCAGGGACTGGTCCCTCCTGATAACATGTCCAAAGTATGTGAGACAAAGTCTAGCCATCCTCGCTTCCAAGGAGCATTCTGGCTGAACTTCATCCAAGACAGATTTGTTTGTTCTTCTGGCAGTCCATGGTATATTCAATATTCTTTGCCAACACTACAATTCAAAGGCATCAATTCTTCTTCAGTCTTCTTTATTCATTGTCCAGCTTTCACACGCATATGATGTGATTGAAAATGCCATGGGTTGGGTCAGGTACACTTTAGCTCTCAAAGTGATACCTCTGCTTTTTAACACTTTAAGGAGGTCTTTTGCAAATTTGCCCAATGCAATACATCATTTGATTTCCTGACTGCTGCTTCCATGGGTGTTGACTGTGGATCCAAGTAAAATGAAATCCTTGACAACTTCAACCTTTTCTCCATTTATCATGATGTTGCTTATTGGTCCAGTTGTAAGGATTTTTGTTTTCTTTATGTTGAGGTGTAATCCATACTGAAGGCTGTGGTCTTTGATCTTCATCAGTAAGTGCTTCAAGTCTTCTTCACTTTCCAAAAGCAAGGCTATGTCATTTGCATATCACCGGATGTTAATGAGCCTTCCTCCAATCCTGATGCCCTGTTCTTCTTCATAGGGTCTAGCTTCTTGAATTATTTGTTCAGCATACAAATTGAGTAAGTATGGTGAAAGGATACAACCCTGATGCACACCTTTCCTGACTTTAAACCACACAGTATCCCTTTGATCTGTTCAAAGGACTGCCTCTTAATCTATGTACAGGTTCCTTACAAGCACAATTAAGTGTTCTGGAATTCCTGTTCTTCGAAATGTTATCCATAATTTGTTACGATCCACACAGTTAATAAAACGCAGGTAAACATCTTTCTGGTATTCTCTGCTTTCAGCCAAGAGCCATCTGACATCAGCAATGATATCCCTCATTCCACCTCCTCTTTTGAATCCGGCTTGAATTTCTGGCATTTCCCTGTTGATGTACTGCTGCAACCGCTTTTGAATGATCTTCAGCAAAATTTTAATTTTGTGTGATATTAATGATATTGTTCAAAAATTTATGCATTCTGTTGGATCACTTTTCTTTGGAATGGGCACAGGTATGGATCTCTTCCAGTTGGTTGGCCAGGTAGCTGTCTTCCAAATTTACTGGCATATATGAGTGACCACCTCCAGCATTGCATCTGTTTGTTGAAACATGTCAGTTGGTATTCCACCAATTCCTTGAGCCTTGTTTTTCATCAATGCCTTCAGTGCAGCTTGGACTTCTTCCTTTAGTATCATTGGTTCTTGATCATATGCTACCTCCTGGACTGGCTGAAGGTTGACCAATTCTTTTTGGTACAGTGACTCCTGGTCTGTCTTAGTCTGGAAACGCCACTGAAACCTGTCCACCATGGGTTACCCTGCTGGTATTTGAAATACCAGTGGCATAGCTTCCAGCATCAGAGCAACACACAAGCCACCACAGCACGACGAACTAGCAGACTAGTGGTAGAAATTCACATATACTGGGGTAATATATTTGATCTTCTCATGCCATTTTATTTTGTGCCTTTTCGCTGCTCACTGTCCCGCTCCCATCTTTTGCTCCAGGTGTCAAAGCTTTCTCTAATCTTTTTTCTCTTTCTCTGGTTATTCATAAGTAATATGTATTGTCTTAAGTTTTGTTTTGTTTTTTAAACAATTACCTGCATAGTTTAAAACCATTTAACCCTATTTTCTCTATCACTTGGAAAGAATAAAACGGGATCCAACGATAACCTTACATAATTGTTCCTCTTCCTTGTCTGCCTCACCAAGTAAAAGATTCATAGCTTTTATGTTTAGGTTATTAATACTTTTTTATACTTCTTCTTCCTCAAGAACTACTACTTTTGACATAATTTCAAATTGTATAATTATATGAACAATTAGTTAACATTTCTAAACATACTCAAATTTCAAAGGTTTCATTACTCACCATTTATTTTATATCTCATTTTCCTTTATCCTTAAGGCTTTCTTTTCCATTGATTTTTTAATTACCAGAACAATTTTAAGTAACTTTGAGTTCATGGATATCTGAGAATCCCTTTGGGTTAAAGACTGGTTGGGACTTCCCTGATCGTTTCTGGCTTGTTGATGAAACTATTATTTACTTTGACGGGCATTTGGAATGAAGTTAAATGCACGGGTATAACTGTAATTTTTTTCCTTTTTCTGGAGTTGAAAAGGCTTTGATTTTTTTTTATATAATTTCATTTATTTTGTTGTTGTTGAGAATATACACAGCAAAATATATACCAACTGAACAGTTTCTACATGTACCATCTGACACTGATTACGTTCTTCAAGTTGTGCAACCATTCTCACCCTCCTTTTCTGAGTTGTTCCTCCCTCATTAACACAGACTCCCTGCTCCCTCAGTTTCCTGTCTAATCTTTAGAGTTTACTGTTGTCAATCTGATCTCATACAGATAATTAGTAAAAGAGCATAATGCTCAAGGCAGACATTTTTTACTAATTAAGCTAAACTATCGTTTGGTTTTAAGAACACTTCAGGGGATAGTTTTGGTGTAAGATTCAAAGATTATCTCAGGGCAATAATTTCAGGGGTTTATCTAACCTTCATGGCTCCAGGAATACCTGTGATTTCTTAAGGTTACCAGATAAAACATAAAACCAGGCAGGCATCCCCGACTAGCTGCAGACCTTAAGCTATTCCTCTAACTTTGCTGGGCTGTCCTTCCTCGTGAGAAAAATGGTCTCAACCAACCATCTCCAAGGCTCTTCCCAGGCTTACCAGTCAGGATTTTATACAATACAAATATCAATATTTTGTCTATGTACTACCAAACAAAAGAGGAAGAATTAGGTTCCAGACTAATACTAATGAAGTCTACTTGTATGAGTTTAACAAGGAGCCCTGGTGGCACAGTGGTTAAGTACTCACTGCTAACTGAAAGGTCAGAGGTTCAAACCTACCAGCTGCTCAGTGGGAGAGAGATAAGGTAGTCTGCTTCTGTAAATATTTACAGCCTTGGAAACCCTATGGGGCAGTTCTACTCTGTCCTATAGGGTTGCTATGAGTTGAAATTGACTCGATGGCAATGGGTTAGGGTTTTTTTTTACAGTGGTGAATGGTAAATATAAAAATGAACATTTCTCTAAGCGCCTTGCTTGGGAGGAAAAATGGAAACTCAAATAAACAACACCGGTACCAAGAGTACAACTGCATGATTTTATAGTCTAGGGAAAAGGAAACAAACTTTTGTTGAACCTTTAATATTCATAACAATTATGGCACTTTTATCTTTTAGGCTCCAGATACAGATTTTTTGACTAGGTTTTACAGTGACACAGTTCAAAATTCAGAAAGTATAAAAGGGTTTACAATAAAAGGTCTCCCCCCTTAATTCTGTCCTCTGTTGCTGTTGTGTGCCGTTGAGTCAACTCTGAGACCCAATGTGACAGAGAAGAACTGCCCCATAGGGTTTCTGAGACTGTAATCTTTACAGGAGCAGAACTCCAGGTCTTATCTCCTTTGGAGCTGCTGGTGGGTTCAAACCTCTGACCTTTTGGTTAGCAGGCAAGTGTTTATCCACTGGGCCATGAGGGCTCCTAGGTTAATTCTGTCCTATGGCTACCCAGTTCTCCCCACAGTCAACCAAAGCTGTACGTTTTACATGTATCCTTCTAGAGATATTTTATACATAAACAGAGTCCCTCTCTCCATTCCTCCTTATCTCTCTCTCAGTATCCTTTTTAAAATAAACTGTAGCATTTCACTCTCAAGAACCTTGTTTTTTTCATTTAACGTATCTCAGAGATCTCTGTATATCAGTATAAGTGTTTCCTTATTCTTTTTCACAACTATATAGAATTCTGTTGTCCGGATATACAATAGTTTATTTACCCAATAACTTATGGGTATATACTTTAAATAATGATGCAATTATAGCCTCAGACACCTGTGTGAAGTGTATTTGTAGGATAATTCTTAAAGGTGAAATTGCTATGTGATAGGCTACTCACATTTGTAACTGAGACAGTTAAAGCTAAATTGTTCTCCACAGGGGGGGATATCAATTTATATCCCACCCTGCAATGTAAGATCCTGCTACAGTGTGATTCATCATAGTTCAAGGCACACTATATGGTGTTTTCAAATTGCTGTCCTTGGGGTCTTTTTTGTTTGGTTTTGTGGGGTTGGGTGGGATGGAAGTGTGACTAGTCAGATAGAGCCTGGTTTATGCCCTCACTACTGGTCCCTTGCTCTTTTCTCTAAAACACGTAAAAACTGTAAAGCACACACTGCTGTCACAACCTTTACACACTGAAGACGCATTGAAACAGTCTGGGCCCAGAGTCCACTATGCTTCAGGGTTTCTGAAAAGCCCATCTAAACACTGTATTACAGCACAGCAGCGGCAGAAAGCTGGTGGACTCTGGGCTCTAGGAATCAGTGTCTAATGAAAATTGATTTAATAGGGCTCTGAGAAACCTTATCGCTAATAAAAAAAAATCCCATCTGGCAACTTCCTATACTGTCTAGATAATAAATAGGGCTTATGGTGATTAAGCACCGAGAAAAGTTAATTAGGAGGTAGTATCAGGGAATGTACTGATCTCATAGGACAGTGGTCTTCCACTGGATAACTTAAGGAAAGGAGTTATCAAAATTCACGTCTCCTAACACAGAGTCACAGTGCCCCAAGGCCACCCTGGGTCAGCTATCAACCGCTGAGAGCTTTCTCCCCAAATGGAAAGGATGCACACTTCCACTTCCACCCTAACGACCTGTTCTAAAAACAGGATCTGCTCCAAAGACAAGGCAACAAGAACACAAAACAACTGTGGAGTGTCTTCCGTTTGTTTTCCTCACTGGATGAAGCCACCATAAAAATTCAATAATATTAAACAGAAACCAGTTGTCGTCGAGTAGATTCAAACTCAAAGAGACCCCAGGTGTGTCAGAGTAGGACTGTGCTCCACAGGGTTTTCAATAGCTATAATCTTTCAGAGGCGCCCTGGTGGCGCAGTGGTTAAGAACTCGGCTGCTAACCAAAAGGTCAGCAGTTCGAATCCACCAGCTGTTTCTTGAATACCCTATGAGGCATTTCTATTCTGTCCTACAAAGTCGCTATGAGTTGGAATCAACTCAACAGTAATGGGTTTTTGGTTAATCTTTTGGAGTTAGATTGCCAGGCCTTTCCTCCAAGGCACCTCTGGGTGGATTTGAATCACTGACCTTTTGGTTGGTAGATGAGTGCTTAATTGTTTGTGCCACCCAGGGACTCCTTATTAAAGAGATGGATAAGGTTTATAAAAATGAAGAACAGAAGAAATTGTCATAAGTGACAATCTGGGAAACCATGCTCAAACAAGTTTAATGAGCTACAGCTCTTCAAATCAGAAAGAGAGAATTTCTAGTGCATTGAGATTGCCTCATATCCCTAAACGTGGTCTAGACGGTCAGTTGAGGGTAAGGTCATAAGAACTAAAAGTGTGCTCAAACGCTTACTCAGCTACCATGTCCACAGCTGAAAAGCTGTTCCAAAGCAAGCAAGTATCTCATTTAATTTTGTGTCTGTGTGTGCTTTAGGTGGAAGTTTACAGCTCAAGTTAGTTTCTCATACAAAAATTTATACACACATTGTTACGTGACCCTAGTTGCTATCCCTATAATGTGACTGCACACTCCTCCTTTCCACCCTCAGTTTCCTATGTCCATTAGACCAGCTCCTATCCACTTCTGCCTTCTCATCTCACCTCCAGACAGGAGCTGCCCATTTAGTCTTGTGTATCTACTTGAACTAAGAAGTACGCTCTTTACGAGTGTCATTTTATGTCTTATAGTCTAGTCTAATTTTTGTCTGAAGAGTTGGCTTCGGGAATGGTTTCAGTTCTGGGTTAACAGAGAGTCTGGGGGCCATGTCTTCTGGGGTCCCTCCAGTCTCAGTCAGACCATTAAGTCTGGTCTTTTTACTAGAATTTGAGTTCTGCACCCCACTTTTCTCTTGCTCCATCAGGGACTCTCTGTTGTGTTCCCTGTCAGGGTGGTCATTGGTGGTAGCCAGGCACCATCTAGTTCTTCTGGTCTCAGGCTGATGGAGTCTCTGGTTTACGTGGCCCCTTTTGTCTCATGGGCTAATATTTTCCTTGCGTCTTTGGTGTTCTTCATTCTCCTTGGCTCCAGGTGTGTTGGGACCAATTGATGCATCCTAGATGGCTGGTTGCTAGCTTTTAAGACCCCAGACACCACTCACCAAAGTAGTATGCAGAACATTTTCTTAATAAGCTTTGTTATGCCAATTGACCTAGATGTCCCCTGAAACCATGGTCCCCAGACCGCTGGCCCTGCTACACTGTTTTCGAAGTGTTTCACTGTGTTCAGGAAACTTCTTAGCTTTTGGTTTAGTCCAGTGGTGCTGACTTCCCATGTACTGAGCGTTGTCCTTCCCTTCACCTAAGATAATTCTTGTCTGCTATATAGTTAGTGAACTCCCTTCCCTTCCCCACCCTCCTAACCATCAAAGAATGCTTCCTTCTTGTTTAAAACTTTTCTTGAGTTCTTTTAATAGTGGTCTCATATAATATTTGTCCTTTCGCAACTAATTTCACTCAGATAATGCCTTCCAGATTCATCCATGTTATGAGATGTTTCGTGAATTCATTGTTGTTCTTTATCCTTGCGTAGTATTCCATTGTATGAATATACTATAATTTGTTTATCTATTAGTCCACTGATGGGCACCTAGGTTGCTTCCATCTTTTTGCTATTGTGAACAGTGCTACAATGAACATGGGTGTGCATATATAATTCGTGTGACGGCTCTTATTTCTCTAGGGCATATTCCAAGAAGTAGGATTGCTGGATCGTACGGTACTTCTATTTCTAGCTTTTTAAAGAAGCGCCAAATCGATTTCCAAAGTGGCTGTACCATTTTACATTCCCACCAGCAGTGAATAAGTGTTCCACTATCTCCACAACCTCTTCAACATTTATTATTTTGTATTTTTTGGATTAATGTTAGCCTTATTGGGGGTGAGATGGTATCTCATTGCAGTTTTGATTTGCATTTCTCTAATGGCTAATGATCGTGAACATTTCCTTATGTATCTGTTAGCCACCTGAATGTCTTCTTTGGTGAAGTATCTCTTCATATCCTTCGCCCATTTTTTATTTGGGTTATTTGCCTTTTTGTTGTTGATATTTTGCAGTATCTTATAGATTTTAGAAATCAGACCCTGATCGGATATGTCCTGGCCAAAAATTTTTTCCCTTTGGGTAGGTTGTCTTTTTACTGTTTTGATGAAGTCTTTTGATGAGCAGAAGTGTTTGATTTTTTGGAGCTCCCGGTTATCTTGTTTGTCTTCTGGAGTTTGTGCATTGTTAGTAATAGTTTGTATTCTGTTTCTGCCACATATTAGAGCTCCTAGCATTATCCCTACTTTTCTTCCATGATCTTTATCATTTTAGACTTTATATTTAGGTCTTTGATCCATTTTGAGTTAGTTTTTGTGTAGGGTGTGAGGTATGGGTCTTAATTTTTTTGAAGATGGATATCCAGTTATGCCAGCACCATTTGTTAAAGAGACTGTCTTCCCCAATTAACAGACTTCGGGCCTTTGTCAAATATCAGCTGCTCACAGATGGATGAATTTATATCTGGATACTCAATTCTGTTCCACGGTCTATGTATCTGTTGTTGTACCAGTACCAGACTGTTTTGACTACCATGGCGGTATAATAGTTTCTAAAATCAGGTAGTGTGAGGCCTCCCACTTTGTTCTTCTTCTACAGTAATGCTTTACTTATCTGGGGCCTCTTCCCTTTCCATATGAAGTTAGTGATTTGTTTCTCTACCCCATGAAAAAATGTCATTGGAATCTGGATTGGGATTGCATTATATCTGTAGATCGCTTTGGGCAGAATTGACATTTTCAGGATGTTAAGTCTTCCTATCCAGGAGCAAGGTACGTTCTTCCACTTATGTAGGTCTCTTTTGGTTTCCTGCAGTAGTGTCTTGTAGTTGTCTTTGTGTAGGTCTTTTAGATCTCTGGTTAGATTTATTCCTAAATATTTTATCTTCTTGGGGGCTACTGTAAACAGTATTAATTTGGTGATTTCCTCTTCAAAGTTCTCTTTGTTGGTGTAGAGGAATTCAGCTGATTTTTTTATGTTTATCTTGTATCCTGATACTTTGCTGAAATCTTCTATTAGGTCGAGTAGTTTTCTTGTGGATTCTTTGGGCTTTTCTGTGTATAAGATCATATCGTCTGCAAATAAGGATATTTTTACTTCTTCCTTACCAATTTGGATGCCCTTTATTTCCTTTTCTAGCCTAATTCCTCTGGCTAGGACCTCCAGCACAATGTTGAATAAGGGCATCCTTGTCTGGTTCCTGTTCTCAAGAGGAATGCTTTCAGACTCTCCATTTAGGATGACGTTGGCTGTCGGCTTTGTATAAATGCCCTTAATTATGTTGAGGAATTTCCTTTCTATTCCTATTTTGCTGAGAGTTTTCATCATGAATGGGTGCTGGACTTTGTCAAATGCCTTTTCTGCATCGATTGATAAGATCATGTGGTTCTTGTCTTTTGTTTTATTTATGTAGTGGATTACACTGTTTTTCTAATGCTGAACCATCCTTGCATACCTGGTACGAATCCCATTTGGTCATAGTGAATTATTTTTTTGATATGTTGCTGAACTCTATTGGATAGAATTTTATTTAGGATTTTTGCATCTACATTCATGAGGGATATTAGTCTGTAATTTTCTTTTTTTGTGGTGTCTTTACCTGGTTTTGGTATCAGGGTTATTCTGGCTTCACAGAATGAGTTTGGGAGTATTCCATCCTTTTCTATGCTCTGAAATACCTTTAGTAGTGGTGGTGTTAACTCTTCTCTGAAAGTTTGGTAGAATTCTCCAGTGAAGCCATCAGGGCCAGGGCTTTTTTTCTGTTGGGAGTGTTTTAATTACCTTTTCAACCTCTTCTTTTGTTATAGGTTTATTTAGTTGTTCTACCTCTGTGTTAGTTTAGGTTAGGTAGAGTACTTCTAGAAATTTGTCCATTTCCTCTAGGTTTTCAAATTTATTAGAGTACAATTTTTCATAGTATTCTGTTATGATTCTTTTAATTTCAATTGGGTCTGTTGTGATATAGCCCAGCTCATTTCTTATTCAGGTTATTTGCTTCCTCTCCTGTTTTTCTTTTGTCAGTTTGGCTGATGGTTTATTGATTTTGTTGCTCTTTTCAAAGAACCAGCTTTTGGTCTTGTTAACTCTTTCAATTGTTTTTCTAGTCTCTATTTCATTTAATTCTGCTCTAATTTTTATTATGTCCTTTCTTCTGGTGCCCAAGTGCTTCTTTTGCTGCTCTCTTTCTACGTGTTCCAGTTGTAGGGTTAATGTTTTGATTTTAGCCTTTTCTTCTTTTTTGGATGTGTGCATTTATTGCTATAAACTGACTTCTGAGCACTGCTTTTGCTGTGTCCCAAAGGTTCTGGTAGGGTGTGTTTTCATTCTCATTTGATTCTGTGAATTTCTTTATTTCATCCTTGATTTCTTCTATAACCTGGTAGTTTTTGAGCTAAATGTTGTTCAGTTTCCAGGTATTTGACTATTTTTTTCCTTGCTTTTCCTGTTATTGATTTCTACTTTTATGGCTCTATGATCAGAAAAGATGCTTTGTAATATTTTGATGTTTTGGATTCTGATAAGGCTTGCTTTGTGGCCTAATATGCGGTCTATTCTGGAGAATGGTCCATGTGTGTTGGAAAAGAAAGTATACTTGGCTGCTGTTGGTTGGAGTGGTCTGAACACATCTATGAGATCAAGTTAGTTGACTGTGGCATTTAGATCTTCCGTGTCTTTATTGAGCTTCTTTCTGGATGTTCCGTCCTTTACAAAAAGTGGTGTGTTGAAGTCTCCTACTATTATTGTGAAGCTGTCTATTTCTCTTTTCAATGCTGTTAGAGTTTGTTTTATGTATTTTGGAGCCCTGCCGTTCGGTGCTTAAATATTTATTATAGTTATGTCCTCCTGGTGTATTGACCCTTTAATCATTATATAGTGTCCTTCCTTATCCTTTGTGGTGGAATTTGCTTTAAAGTCTATTTTGTCAGAGATTAATATTGCCACTCCTGCTCTTTTTTGAGTGTTGCCTGCTTGATATATTTTTTTCTATTGTTTGAGTTTTAGTTTGTTTGTGTCTTCAAATCTAAGGTGTGTCTCTTGTAGGCAGCATATAGACAGATCATGTTTTTTTAATCCATTCTGCTACTGTCTCTTTATTGGTGCATTTAGTCCATTATACATTCTGTGTAATTATTGATAGGTATGAGTTTAGTGCTGTCATTTTGATGTCTTTTTTTGTGTTTTGTTCACAGTTTCTCTGTTCCACTTAATTTTCTTATGGAGTCATTTTTCTTTATGTATTTTCTTTTCATCTTTTTACTTGTTGTTGATTTTGTATTTGATGAGTCTTTATGTTTTTCTTGTTTTTTATTTTGATGTGTAGGATTATCAGTTTCCTTTGTGGTTACCTTAATATTTACCCCTATTTTTCTAAGTTTAAACCAATCTTTTAATTCTTTATATCACCTTGACTTCCTCTCCATATGAAAGATATATGACTACATTTTTTAGTCCCTCTTTTCTGTTTTAATGTTGTCATCTTTTACATATTGACATCTATGTTTCCCTATTTTCAGTGTTTTAGCTTTGATTTATTTTTGTGGCTTCCCTATCTGGGTTGATATCTGGTTGCTCTGTTCTGTGTTCTAGTCTTGGGTTGTTATCTGATGTTATTGATTTCCTAACCAGAGGACTCCCTCTAGTATTTCTTGTAATTTTGGTTTGGTTTTTACAAATTCCCTAAACTTCTGTTTGTCTGGAAATCCCCTAATTTTGCCATCATATTTGAGAGACAGTTTTGCTGTATATATAATTCTTGGCTGGCAGTTTTTTTCCTTCAAGGCTTTATGTATGTCATCCCATCGCCTTCTTGCCTGCACGGTTTCTGCTGAGTAGTCTGAGCTTATTCTTATTGGCTTCCCTTTGTAGATGACTTTTCGTTTATCCCTAGGCACTCTTAAAATTCTCCTTATCTTTGGTTTTGGCAAGTTTGATTATAATATGTCTTGGTGACTTTCTTTTGGGATCTACCTTACGTGGGGTTTGATAAGCATCTTAGATAGATATCTTGTCATCCTTCACGGTATCAGGGAAATTTTCTGCCAACAAATCTTCAACAATTCTCTGTATTTTCTGTTATCCCCCCCTGTTCTGGTTATCCCTCTTGATAGAGTCCCACATAATTCTTAGGGTTTCTTCATTTTTTTAAATCTTTTTATCTGATTTTTCCTCAAATAAGTTGGGGTCAAGTGCTTTATCTTCAATATCATTAATTCTGACTTTCATTGCCTCAGTTCTGCTCCTCTGACTTTCTATTGTCTAATTCTGAAATTTTATTGTTAATCTTTTGGATTTCTGTTTGCTGTCTCTTTGTGGATTCTTGCAGCCTGTTAAATTTGTCATTATGCTCTTGAATAACCTTCTTAATTTCCTATATTGCTTTGTCTGTGTGTTCCTTGGCTTGTTTGGTGTTTTGCCTGATCTCCTTCCTGATTTAAGAGTTCTGTATATTAATCTTTTGAATTCTACCTCTGGTAATTCCAAGAAGTTCTCTTCCTCCAGAAGGTTTTTTGATTTTTTTGTTTCGGGTGCTTGCTGAAGGCATCATGGTCTGCCTCTTTATGTGATTTGATATCGACTGTTGTCTCCAAGCCATCAATAAGTTACTGTATTTATTTAATGTTTGCTTACTGTGTCCTAGCTTTTTGTTTTGTTTTGTTTTGTTATGATATAGGCTGGTTGTGTGAGCTAATTTGATTATGGGCATCTTTGAAGCTCTCGTGACCTGTCTCCAGGTGGCTAGAGCTGTTACTAGGTATGTGAGCCCAGGAGTCCATTTACTTTTCTTGTGTGGATTCAGCTCAGGCATCCAGGTCATAAGTCACCAAGTGTATGGTGCAAGCTCTCACCTATAGTCCAAGATGGGCAGGGGTGATTGGAGTAGGCACAGGTATCTGGCTGCAGTAGGGGGTCATGTGCTGATGAAGGCAGGGGGCTGATGGCTGACGGAGTGTCTGGGAGGAGAAAGCGTGCCCCTGTTCCCTACAGCAGGTAGGTAGGTGGGTTTTGTAGCTGGACTATGGGCACCCAATGCGGTTGGCTGTAAGGACTGGGAGTCACCACTTATTCTTGGAACCCTGTCGTGTGTGGCTCAGTGGAGTGGGTGGAGTCACCAGTCCTCGGGCCCCTGATGTGGGTAGATGACAACCCTGCTTAATGGGCAGGGTGGTGTCAAATGTCACAAATCTGCGACTCCCCCTTATAGTAGATACAGACTAAAATAGGCTTCAGGTATACATCCTGTTGTACTGTGCTAATGAGGGCCTACACGGGTCTATGCAAGGGTGAAAGGCATTCAAAGTCCATAGACCCTTATGCCTGTGCCTAGGCAAAGAGGCTGTACCTGCCCTGAGTTCTCGGCTTAGGGGAGATGGCAGATTATTTTTTCCCTGTTTGTTAATTTGTTCCCTCTCCAAAGCTGGGAGAATGGCTCAGGGCATGTGATGGGTCCTACGTCTGGCCCAGGCAGTGCAGCAATTTCTGAAGCCAGACCGGGACCTGGAGCAGAGCAGGGAGGGAGCAGGTAAATGGGAGAGAGGTATTTCCCAAAAGTAGGGGATTTTTGTTTGTTTGTTTTTTTATCCACGTGGTAGGTTAGACGCTTGTACTTATCTTTCGCTGATCAAGCACCGTTTCTCACTGGTTCTGGAGGTTTCGGCCAACTCTCCGCTGCCTAGTCTCTCCTGATGTGGAAAATGCATCCTGAGTGCCACTGCTTGCCTCACTGCTTGCATCAGCCAATCCAGCCTGCAGGGTGCCAATTCCCGCTGGGTCAGGTCTGGCAACTCCTCACTGCTTCTGACCTGTCTCTCCCTCCCCTGCCACTCAGTCCGATTTCTCAACTTTGCCTTTGATGTTCAGGGTTCCTAGATTGTCATATATAATCGATTCACTTGTTTTTTTGGGTCTTTGTTGTAGAGGGACCACAGGAAGCGTCTGACTACTCTGCCATCGTGGCCTTGTCACCAACAACCTCATTTAATTTTTTTTTAAAAACCATGCGTCTTTGTTGATTAAATTGATGTTTCTAAAATACAAGGAAACATTGCTAACTCCTACTTCGATAGAATGCAAAGATTTGACATTTCAGGTCTACAGGATTAATGCTAATTCCTAGAAGATACATAAAATGCATGGGGCTGAGCAAGGGCTCATATAACAAAATTTGTATTCTGGCACAAAGTTTCCAGAGCTGATTTTTTCTTAGAAGGTTAGCAGCATTCCTTAGTGACTTCCATGTCTGGTATACAATGAAACCAAAGGAAGCTCCAGTGACTTGGCCTGTTCTATTATTCTGACCTGCATTTAACACTCATTTCCTATTCCGAGTGCAAGAAGGGGTACTAAGTCCACTGGTCTGTTAACATCGTTATGACAAACGCAGAACTCAGCTCCGCCTATTTGCTTAGTCAATGGTAAACTGAGAGCCCTTGTCATACAGCACTTGCCATAAATGAGAACTCAACACAGGGCGTGTTCATCTTGGACACTGTCCACAAGGTTTTGGTGATGGGAGTTTCATGAAATGTTTTGCCAGCAAGCAAACACACAGTCGGTGGGTGCGTCTGCTGGGGCAGACTTCTGCAAACCAACTCAGTGATAAGTCTCAGTAGCCTGGAAAAGTTCTACTTCATACATTTGAACCAGTAATTCTATTTTTAGAAATTAATTTTAAGGAAACAAGATTGGAGAAGGTGACAAAATTTCATGATATACAAGGATATTCATTCTTGTATATCAGCATTCTTCATGCTATAAAAACAGTAAACTGCCCAAATATCCAACACTTAAGGAATGGCTTAATAGATTAAGATACATACATATATGATATGGCACATGATATGACATGGTATAATAACATGGTATTATGCACAAGTCATGACAAAAAACCCAATGCCATCAAGTCAACTCATAGCGACCCTACAGGACAGAATAGAACTTCCCCACAGGGTTTCCAAGGAGTGGCTGGTGGATTTGAATTGCCAACCTTTTGGTTAGCAGCTAAACGCTTAACCAAAGCACCACCAGGGCCCTGTAATGACACAGGACACTGCTTAATATACTATTAAGTGGGGGAAAACTATAGTTTTTGCTTAAAAATTCATCTACTGTACACATGCACACACACTTTCCCCCAGCATGGCAGCTCTCACACTAGACTAAAGTACTTGTCTGTTTTGCCTCCCGCTCTCTCCCTTCCACTTTACACCCTAATCACCACATCCCCCCCATCCCGTGCGCACACACACATAGTGACCCCCAGCCAGACGGTAAGCTGTGTGTGAGCAGGATCTCATTTTTCCTGCTACGAATGTTTCTCCAGAGCACAGCGATATACACCGTGGGGCTCAATAAATACTCTTTGGTAACGCTGTTGTTGTTAGAACAGAATCTTTCTACAATGCTCCCTTTTTCTTCTCAGTATCTACTTCTGAAAAATCAGCCATTGAAAACCCTATGGGGCACAGTTTCATTCTGACACATAAGGGGTTGCCATGAGTTGGAGTTGACTCGACAGCAAATGGATCTGAAGCTGGATCCGAAGCTGGATCCTTACACCTTGTAAAGGGCCTTACAAAAAGGAACTCGATGCCTTTTATTTTCACTAAAACACTAGCATGTGTTCATCATTAAAAAAAACTCTGCAAGCACAATAAAGTAAAAGGAAAATTAATTATTCATAATACCATCATTCTGGTATGTTTCCATGCAAATTTACAGGTGTATAATTCAAGTGTGTTAATACAAAAAATGTACACTTTAACATATATATATATTATTGTTGTCTTTTTATTTATTTAATATCCATACAGCTATCTATACATGTATTATACACACATTCTATATATTTTACTTCCCAGTTTTTTAGAATCCCTGCCCATCTTTCATATATACACAGATGCATATAACACACTCAGAGAATGACATTTTCCTTCTGTAATTCCACTATTTTATTAACACAGACTCATCTCCTTATTGAGACACTGTCTGCTGACTGTACATTTTACTGTCTTACTCTACCATTAAACATTATATTATGGTCTTACGAGTTTTAAACATAGTAATTCTGGAGCTTCGAAACAACTGCAATTCTAAGTTATTTTTTCCCCAAATATAGGCAACAAAAACATGAAAAGAAAAGCATCTTTTCAGAAATGACAGATTTGATATTGTTTCCCCTTACAACCCTAATGTAGGTGCCTTTCAAAAATTCCGCAAATACCAAGGGGGCTGTGAACCCACCTGTTGTCCTATTGACCTAAGAGGATCACTACCGGCTCTCTGCTTTTCCCTTCTAACTTATTTTCCTATTCAGATTTGTGTGTGTGTTTTAATAGATGTAATTCCAGTGCTCAGAACATTTTAAATTCTTTTTTTTTCCTCCAACTCACTACTTCCCCTTGACTGTTTTCCCACATAGCTACTACACAGTCTTCATGAGCATCCTTTCCAAGGGCTTCGGAAAGGACCGGCTCACACTAGAAGGCCGCCCACTCTGGCTGTTCTCCCGTTGGAAGGCTCTCCTGTGTAACCATTCTTTCCCTGCTGTCTGATGGAATGGCCTCTTCCCTCAGAGCCTGACCGTGGAAGTACAAACAGAACAGAAACTAGCTGATTTTGTGGCTCATTAGGAAATTCATTAATGAGATTTGAAAGCCAAAGTGATTACTCTGGGCATCCTGCAGAAATGACATTTTAGACTTGACTCAACATTGAATGGCTGACATTTGAGGTTTTCTTAAAATAACTGACACAGGGACCCAGAAAGGCTGACTGAGTTATCAGTGGAGCGGACAGAGGGACGGACAGGCTTGGACAACCCTGGCTGTCACTCAGGAGATGAAGCATCTCCTATGAGGAGGGGAGGACAACATGGCAGGAAGGGTACAGACCCTGGAGCCGGCACTGAGGGTTCAAGTCCCAGCTTCACCACTTACAAGAAATAGAATATTAGACCTCTCTGTGCCTCTAGGCTTTCTCATCTGTTATATTAGAGCCTAATAACCACCCAAATGGCTAAAATATAAACAACAGAAAATCCTAACTTTTGGCGAGGATTTGGGATAACTGGAAATTTCAGATGCCGCTGTGGGAGTGTAAAGTGTTACAAATGCCCTGGAAAGCTGCTGGCATTTTCTGCTACAGCCACATGCATACATGCCCTGTGGCCCAGCAATCCCATTCCTAGGTTACAAACGCCGCAGAAATGATGCGTACGGTCACCACAAGGCACATCTGTAACAAGCTCGAACTACAAACTCCCCAGATGCCCATGGACAGCAGAATGGACCAATGCATTGAATACAACAAAGCAAAGAGAGTGGATAATCTATAATTACATTTAACCGTGTGGGTGAATCTCACAAACAATATTGAGCAAAAGAAGCCAGGCTTGAAAGAAGATATACTGTAGGATTCCACTAATGTAAAGTTCAACAACAGGCAAAATTAGTTTATGCTTCTAGAAGTCAGGACTGGCATTATCCCTGGGGGTAGTGACTAGAAGGGATCACAGAGTGGCTTCTGGGAGCAGGTCATGTTCTGCTTCTTGGTGTGGGTGCTGTTACACCGGGGTGCTCAGTCTCATGGCTGGTGCCAAGCTTCCATGCTTTCTCCTGGGCGTGGGGACTATGGTTTACCTAAAGCTGGTTGGAAGCTGCTTCTCTGAACTCTCATCCTTAATTCTCTCTTCTCTCTCCTTTCATTTGAATCCTACTCTCTACCTTTACAATCGTACCTGTGATTTAATTCACTATAGTTCTAAATTATCCCTCTTCCTCCACAAAAACACACACCTATCATATCTGTAAAAACCCACTGCCGTCGAGTTGATTCCGACTTATAGCCACCCTATCGGACAGGGTAGAACTGCCCCACAGGGTTTCCAAGGAGTGGCTGGTGGATTTGAACTAATGACCTTTTGGTTAGCAGCCGAGCTCTTAACCACCGAGCCACCAGGGCTCCGTCATATCTACAAGAGGAAGTTAATTTTCCCTGGTCCTAGTTTAGGGAAATAAAAGCTCTCTGAACACCACTACACAAAATTCATGACTCTTTGAACGTGAGAGGCAGCAGGCCATAATTAGCAGTTAACCTATCATTAGTAGTTTTCATTGTTCCTATTAAATCACATCTTTTAGGCCTCTGGTCATTCTTTAGCTCCCTTCTTACTGGAACTCATGCATGAAGGCCAGGCCAAAGGAAGGCTGCATGGTACACTACTGGACCAACTCTAATTTCTCTGACCGGTGACGGGCCTCAAATAAATGAACACCAGGTGACCCCATCACAGAGACCAGCCTGACCTGGGGGTAAAGAGCAGGACCACCCAAATCCCGATCTACAGACTTTACCCCCGCCTAGGCTGCTGCTGAGTCCCTGGCACAGAGAAGATGCTCTTGGAATGCTCACAGCCTTTTCATTCTCAAAAAGACTAAAGACATGAACAAAAGGTACCAAATATCTGCTTCAAAAACCTTGGTGAAGATGAAGGGTCAAAACCCCCCCAGACTTATAAGAAGAGATAATTTTTCAGTAAGAATCATATACCAGTCATAGGAACATAGTTGTTATTGTCCTGGCAAGCAAGCATCTTGCCCCCAAATACTCTGTCCTTGGGAGACAAACACCAGGGTCATTCTGCTGTTATCAAGGAAGCAGTCCGTTCATGCATCTGACCTGAATAAGCACACAGCACCTGTGTGGAGGGAAAAGGAATCTTTAATGTGGGTACACTAGAACCCAATCTTGATCAATCACTCCAGGCAGTGATCTGACAGAGAAAAGGCAGGAACAAAGGACAGACCTGGTCTGCAATAACTTCTCAAGTGATCTGTTGATCCATTAAGCTAAACTGTCCATTCTTAAAGGGGAAAGTTAAAAGCCAAGAGAAGATCAGCATGTTTTGACAGAAAAATCCTCAAGGCTCTAGTTTCTCCTTTATCTTTCACTCTTTGACCTTGTGCAAAGCCTATGCATAATGCTAACGTGTTAGACAGCTCATCTCTAACATGGGGATGAAAACATCCTGCTTGTAGGAAGGCAGGGATGGCCCCACAGGATCTCCTGAAGGTCCTTCCAGTTGTAGGATCTAACATTCAATGGTTGCCTGTAGGAAGGCAGGGAATGGCCCCACAGGATCTCCTGAAGGTCCTTCCAGTTGTAGGATCTAACATTCAATGGTTGCCTGTAGGAAGGCAGGGGATGGCCCTGCACGACCTCCTGAAGGCCCCTCCAGCTCTAAAATCTAACATTCAATGATTTCAAGCACTACATGGTTTCATCTGGGCTGAAGCGTGGTGACCGAGTGTTAAGGCTTGGAGGGCAGACAGGTCTGGCTTGAACACCAGTTCTGCCACTGTTGAGCCTGGTGACTTGGGGTCAATGCCCTTGCCTTACTGAATCGGTTTCCTCAGCTGCAAACTGGGGATGATAATGCCTACCTCGGAGCCCTGGTGGCGTAGTGGTTAAGTCCTTGGCTGCTAAGCTAAAGGTCAGCAGTTCAAATCCACCAGCCACTCCTTGGAAACCCTATGGGGCTGTTGTACTCTGTCCTGTAGGGTTGCTATGAGTCAGAACCGACTCGCCAGCACCTAACAACAACAACAATGCCTACCTGACACAACCAAGATGAGGACTAAACGAGACTCCGTCTGTAAGGCACTGCACTAAGCTAGACTGCAAAGGCGGGTGGGTTCCAGGTGAGGACCTGCAGGCTGACAGCCTGGGCCTGGTCCAGTTACCTCACTTCAGTGCAAAAAAGACACACACATGTGTATGTGTCCACGTATATATGTGTTATGTGTATATACATATATATACAGTTGTCCCTCAGTATCCATGGGGGATCGGTTCCAGGAGCCCTCATGGATACCAAAATTTGCGGATGCTCGAGTCCCTTATGTAAAATGACACAGTATTTGCATATAACCTACCCAGATCCTCCCATATGCTTTAAATCATTTCCAGATTACTTATAATACCTAATACAATATAAATGCTATGTAAATAGTTGTTATACTGTATTGTTTAGGGAACAATGACAAGAAAAAAAAAAGCGTTGTTGTTTTTTTCCCAAATATTTTCGATCTGTGACTGACTGAATCCACGGATGCTGAACCCGTGGATACAAAGGGCAGACTGTCTATAAAACCAAAACCAGTTCCATTGAGTCAGTTTTGACTCATGGCAACCCCATGTGTTGCAGAGTTGAACTGCGCTCCATAAGGTTTTCATGGCTGTGTCCTTCTGGGAGCAGATCACCACGCCTTTCTTCTGAAGCACCTCTGGGTGGGTTCCAACTGCCAAACTTTTGGTTGGTAGCTGAGCACTTAACCATTTGCAACACCTAGGGAGCCATATACATGTGTGTGTATGTGTGTGTGTATATATGTATATGTGTACTTACGGAGCCTTGGTGGCACAGACATTAAGAGCCTGGCTGCTAACCAAAAGGTCAGCAGTTTGAATCCACCAGCTGCTCCTTGGAAACCCTATGGGGCAGTTCTACTCTGTCCTATAGGGTTGTTATCAGTTGGAATCGACCCGACAGCAACAAGTTTGTTTTTTTTAAATGTGTACTTATATTTACATAGCATATATAATATAAATATAAATGCATATAACATAAAACCAAAACCAATAGGAGTTGTGCCTCCTATCTCCGTGTGGAATTCCTTCCCAACGTTACTCGAGAAATTTTCATTTTTCTAAATTCCATATCCCAAGAAAAGTCAGTAGAGACATTATGAAAAAGCAGTATAATTTTTCCGTGGGGATTCATGCTTAAAAAAACATAGATGTTATTGGTTTGAAGGAATCCACTGATGTCAGGCAAAAGCAAGAACAGGAAATACTGGCACACTGAGCGGAAGGTCAAGTCAGAATTTCTGGGAACCAGGACAGGAGCACTTAGGAGAGAGAAGAGGTTACGATACAATCAGCCTTTCTTGCTTGTAGCTGTTGCCATGTTGTGAGTATGTGTTTACGGCCCCCTCTGCTGCTATTCTGAGTCACTTTTGCAAATAAAATAAATATTAATCAGTTTATAGGCGTAGTATACTTTATACAAATCCCATGAGTGGTGTTCCAGGGTATAACAAGTTTTGGAGACCCAGTAAGCCATAGCCAGCCTGCCTTCTCTCTCCTTTCAGAGTTGTCTTATGTTTGTTTTATACATAATGTCTTAGCTTTTAAAATTGCACTCAGTGGGAAGAATAGGGGAAAATGCATAGGCTCCATCTTCCTGGAAGCAGAAGTCAGCAGGCTGCCAGCATTTTATAACATCCCTAGAGTTGAGCTGTAATATGCTGCCCGAATCTATGTACATTTCATAACTCAGATGCAAACTCATTTCTCAGTTTCTAAAATTCAAACCCCAAATAACAAATTTACTGTAAGTAATTTTACTTGAATTTAAGCAATACCATAAACCCATTGCCATTGAGTCGATTCCGGCTCATAGTGACCCTATAGGACAGAGGAGAACTGCCCCCATAGGGTTTCCAAGGAGCAGCTGGTGGATGCGAACAGCCAACCTTTTGGTGAGCAGCTGAGCTCTTAACCACTGTGCCACCAGGGCTCCTTAAGCAATACCAAAAAAACCAAACCCATTACTGTCGCGTTGATTCTGACTCATAGTGACCCTACAGGACAGAGCAGAACTGCTCCATATGGTTTCCGAAGAGCGTTTGGTGGATTTGAACTGCCAACCTTTTGGTTAGCAGCTGAGCTCTTAGCCACTGCGTCACTAGGGCTTCCGAAGCAATACAGTGGGGCTTGAATATCCCCTTGAAAACAGTTGGGGGAGCGGAGGACAAATCTCCTGCATTTAGCCAAGTCCCTACGAACACTGGAAACAAGAGACAGAGTGTTACAATCAAGGAAACGGGACGAGACTCCAGCTCCCACTCGCTGTGTCACTTCTGTAACGTGCTTAACTCTTGGGGGCCTGGAGTTCTCGTTTATAAAATGAGCAGATTATACCTGAACTTACGACCGATTTCTAAGTTCCACTTTAGCTCTCAAATTCCACCATTTATTCTGGAATATTCTCTCTCTACTTGAGAGAGGAAACTCAGGTGTGACAATGTCAGTTCCAGGAAAAGTCTTCCTTCTCATAGCTCGGGGGGTGGGGGAAGACGAAGTTCAACGCTGCCACCAGAGGCATTGTGTGTTGCTGCTGAAACTGGCAACAGCTGAGCAGCATCACCTGCGTCAGGTGGTCTGTGAGCACACCAGGAGAGCTCCTTCACAGTAAAGGGACTGACTAGAGGACAAGGAAAGACCAGTGTGATCCACAAAGAACGAGCACAGGAAGGGGGCTCTACCTAACTGTGGGGCTACAACACGCCAGCCTTTGGAAAAGGGGCTTCAAGTCAGAGATGTTTCTCCAGGAGAAAACACCTTCTGGGTGGCTGCATCGCAGGCCAATTAGTCCTGCTGGGCTGCCTGCATGCGCTCCCAGCTTTCACGTCTTCTCTGCTCCCGTTTAAACTATCAAAGCGAAAAGTGCAATTTTCTCGGAAATTCCCTCTTCACTTGCCCACTGACCCACCTGTCTATTTCATACAGAAACGCTTTGTTTCTACAGTCAGAAAGAAACAGAGGCTACTGGACAGTTCCTACAGAAGGTGTGCAGGGAAAGAGAAAAGTATGGAAAAACCTCTCTGAGTAAAGGCCCCAGAGTCTCCACATCTGGCAGTAAGAGTCCCCTCTGGCCACAGTGGGTCAGAACACAAGTGAGCATCTTAAATGAGGAGAGACAGTGACGGCCAAACTAAGGAAGGCTTTGCTGTAAACACCAGCGTTTCTTTCTGCTCTAGAGATTAATCTAGTAACAACCACAACAAAAATCAGACAGAGCGTGTACCTTGCTCTAGGAAAAGCCAAATCATAAAAATATTTGAATATGCTAAAGAACATGCTGAAGAATATTTAAATGTAAGTATAATTATTTACTCCAGTACTGGATAGAGCAGCCAGGAGGAAGCCCTGAGTTCTTAAGAGTCCTGTGTTCCAGGAGCTGTCCAGAGGGCAGCCTACGTCTTGGCTACTTCATTTAACTCTCACAAGTCAGACGCTACCACCATGACCGCTGTTCCTCCTCAGGGGAGAAGCAGGGGCACCGAAAGGTGAAGAAACATGTCCAAGTTCCTACGTCAGGTGAGGATCCCCTGGCTATAAAACAAACCAGCATCAATGAACCCTTTGCTGTTGTTGCTGCTGTCAGCTGCCATCAGGCTGGCTCTGACTTACGGCGACGTGACCCATGTACAGCAGAATGAAACACTGCTTGGTCCTGCATTATCTTCACGATTGTTGGTATGCTCGAGTCCACGGCTGCAGCCACTGTGTATTTTCAGTGCCTTCCAACCTAGGGAGGTCACCTTCCAGAACTGTATCAGACAATATTCTGCTGTAATCCACACAGTTTTCACTGGCTAATTTTCAGAAGTAGGTTGCCAGGCCTTTCTTCCTGGTCTTAGTCTGGAAGCTCCGCTGAAACTTGTCCACCGTCAGTGATCCTGCTGGTATTTGAAATACCAGTGGCACAGCTGATAGCGTTGTATCAACATGCAAGCCACCACAGTACAACAAACTGACAGGTGGTGAATGAATCCCTTAATTGTCAGACCTTCAGCAAGACAGGTTATGCAATCAAGCATCTGGCATTAAATGCCACCCCCTGCCTTTGCACTGAGGCTTATGTAAAATAAATAAATACTGTATGAAAGAAGTAGGATTAAAAAGATAGTCAACCATACGTTTTAGTTTCTCTCTCATATACACACACACAGACATTTACACACACACAGACATTTACATGCACACACACCCCAAAGCACATCTGAGGGTGGAGGCCATTGTGACCCTACTACAGGACCACACAGCTGTGTGCCCTCACAGCAATATAAGACGGCCGGAAGCTTAGAGGATCTGGTTCTGAACCTAACCCGCTGATTAAATCTGTGCTGCGGAGCGTGTCCAGGAAGGAGAATGAGACAGAAAGCGAACGGGGAGTCGCAGGAGGACAGGGCAGGATGAGGGCACATGGCAAACGAGCAGGGCCTGAGGAGGTGTACGTGCCTGGAGAAGTAGCACAGGGAGGGAGGCAAGCCACAGGCACTGGACAGTCTGACCTGGGACCTTGCCACCTCAACTTAGGGCAGGGCAGGGAGGCAGCAGGAGCATGTCAGGTGACCTCCAGGTGATCAGGGACGCCTGTTAGGAGGCAATTTACACGGGATTCTGAGCAACATGAAACCATGTCCCTCGAACCAGGGCCAGCCTTGGGAAGAAAGAAGGTTGAGGCTCCAGGCATGTCATCGGCATGCAGTGGGCAAAGTCACCACTCAGGCCATCCTATGCTGGAGGAGGAAGGGGGCCTCGGTGGCTGCCAGAGGCTCAGTCTGGAAGATGTAAAAGGCAAGCTAAGCATCGGCGGGTAGGAGGGACAGGGGATACCTACCACAACTACAGGAGTTGACCATGTGCAAACATTTGGGGAGGCCTGGCAGAGAGCTAAGGAGCTATACCCTTCAAGCACCAATTCCAGAGGTGGTCAGAACCAAAGACCCTGCCAACCTACTGGGCTGGTTACCACATCTGGAACCCAGGCCCAGGCTGGACATGCAGGAGTTAAGCACTGCTGACTCTGACCTGAGGCAAGGGGATAAAAGTCGGCCCAGGAAGGGGCCTGATTTCCAGCCTGACATCCCCGCAATAGAGGAAGAAAAGCTGATGCAGAACAGGAACCTGTGAGTCAGGCCAGCAGGGGTAGGGGGACTGCAGAGGGCTAAGGGCTCAGGACGTACCCAGACCAGGCTCTTCTGAAAATTTGTGGTCTCAACCCCATTTGCAGCAAAGGAATCTCTAGGCTGGGGCAAGAATCTCCCCATCTGGGAGAAGGAGCTTATTATCAGTCATCCTGAGAGTCAGGGAGAGATTGTTAATGAATTTCCTTCTGTAAAGTATCAGCTTAGGGACGAGACCAGGAGATGGTCCTGCGGGCTTCGGAAGCTGGATAAGGAGGGAAAATTGGCCCTCGGCCGGAGACAGGGGTCTGTTTCCAGGAACTGAAGAAGTTCCTGGGAACAAGGATGCTGTCACTCCCACAGCACTGCCAAGGGGTAAGGAAGAAGGCGAAACTTCCACTCTCCACACTGCTCGGCTGTGGTCACCACCTCCGTGTTTTCAGACCACTTCTGGCTAAAACATTGTGTGCGTACCTGAATTACTGTAGTTGAAGAAAGCCTCTGTAACAATGGCCGTGGCGTGTCTCCTCCCTACCCCCTTTCAAGTCCTGAATTCTATGCACACACACAAAAATGCATTCTGCAGCCAGAGGGCTGAGGGATGGGGGTCAGGCCAAGCACAGTGCCACACGAAGCTTTATCAGAGACCAGCAGAGCCGGGCCTCTGGCATTTGCAACGGAAAAGTAAATAAGATCAGGAACTTAGAACCACAAAGGCAACCTTGGAGAAGTTGTTATTAAAGAATATGGGATGATGGGGATAAAGTATCCAGAATCTACAAATCGGTAACTGTACACCTTTGAAGAGCTAAACTTTACAAAGTGGACAAAAGCATTATCAACGTGATTCTCCTTTCTACATGACACACACATTTGCGGCGTCAGCTCTCCTGGCCGGACCGGAACGCAGGTGTGAGGCAAATGTGTGATAACTTACAACCTGATGTGCCAGAGACAGCGACAACTAGGAATGAGCACAAGCATTCTAAAGCCACTTCAGAGGTCACGATATTCTCTGTTGTTGTTGCCTCTGTACCGCTGAGTTGATTCTGACCCATAACAACCCCACGTGACAGAGTAGAGCTGCCCCATAAGGGTTTCCTAGGCTGTGATCTTTATGGGAGCAGATGGCCAGGTTTTTCTCCCTCGGAGCCACTGGACGGGTTGGAAACACCAACCTTTTGGTTAGCAGCTGAGCGCTTAACCATTGTACCACCAGGGCTCCTCAGCTGGATCCTACAGATACCTCCAAAAAAAATAAACCCAAACCCATTGCCATCAAGTCAATTCCCACTAATAGCAACCCTATAGGGCAGAGTAGAACTGCCCTACAGGGTTTCCAAGGACCAGTTGGTGGATTCAAACTGCTGATCTTTTGGTGATCAGCCAAGCTCTTAACCACTACACCACCAGGGATGCCCTAATCAATACTGGGGAGAAAGCTTACTTTGAATTCTATAAAGTCCGAACTGCTTAACCTAGCATTCCAGACCAGCCCTTTGCCTCCAAAAATAATGTGAGCCACATATGTAATTTAAAATTTTCTAGTAGCCACATTTTAAAAAAAGTAAAAAGAAATAGGTGACATTAATTTTAATATTTTATTTAATCCAGCATACCTGAAATATAATCTTAGATATATGTCTATGTATAATCAATATAAAAATATAATGTTTTAAATCCTGTTTCCATCCTAGGTCTTTGAAATGTAGCATGCATTTTACACTCAGAGCACATCTCAATTTGGACTAGTCACATTTGATTTGCTCCACGCCACATGTGGCTACTGTCCCAACTACCTGTCCCCCACATCCTGACTTAAGCCCTACTGCTTCCTCACCCCTGAACACACTCATTTTAGCAAGCATGGGTGCCAGATTTTGCAGGATGGTCCTAATCTCACCCATCCTCTCCCACCTGTGCCCGAGTTGCCCTTGTCCTCAGCACTGGGGGCGGGTACCGTCCTGGTTTCTGGCCTCGGCCCTGGATCTAGAATGCCTGGGCTTGAATCCAGCTCCAATTATGTGCAGTCTGGGCAAGTCATTTAAAATGTTTTAATAACCTCAGTTTCCCCATATTGGGAATGGATAAGAAGAGAGTTTTTCCCAAGGAAGCTCAGAAAGAGATGATGTTCCTAGACCCTGCAGGCCCTGGTCCACGTTGTTGCAACGGCAGAGGAAGAACTAAGGGCAGAGAGGTCTCCTCCTCCCCGTCCCTCCACATACTCTGGTTTTGGGCTGAGAAAACACGTTCCCTTTTGTATCCTTCCTGCCTCACCCGGGATGCTTCCTGCCACTCAGACCACTAAAAATCCTGTCCGCCTTCAAGGACTCAGATCAAATGCCACCTCTCCTTCATGGATTTTTTTCCCTTATCCTACCTCCTACCTCAGAGATGGGCCAATTTCCACAGCATTTCATGGCTCTGCCTTGATGTTTTTCTTTCTTACACTCTATAGCATCATACCAAGGAGCCCTGGTGGCACAGTGGTTCAGTGCTTGGCTGTTAGCTGAAAGGTCAGCAGTTTGAACCCACCAGCAGCTCCATGGGACAAAGACCTGGCGATCTGCTCCCGTACAGATGACAGCCTAGGAAACCCTATGGGGCAGTTCCACTGTGTCACACAGGATCACTGGGAGTCAGAATTAACCTGATAGTACACAACAACAATACCATAGCATCATACTACCACCCACCTGTCAGCTATCACACTCTGGTGGCTTGTGCGTTGCTGTGATGGAAGCGATGCCACCAGTATTTCAAATACCAGCAGGGTCACTCAGGGTGGACAGGTTTCAGTGGAGCTCCCAGACTAAGACAGAGTAGGAGGAAAGACCTGATAATCTACTTGTAGAAATCAGCCAATGAAAACGTTATGGATCACAACCGAAATATTGTCTGATATAGTGCTGGAAGATGAGCACCCTATGTTGGAAGCTACTCAAGATACACAGTGGCCACAACCATGGACTCAAGTACCCCAACCATCATGAAGATGGCCAAGACTCAGCAACGTTTCATTCTGTTGTATATGGGGTCGCCATGAGCCAGAGATGACTCAAAGGCCACCACCACCAACAGAGCATCATAACTATTCACACCGGACTTAGTTCACCTTCTGGACTCTCTCAAGGGGTGAGGCCCTTATTAAATGTGTGATCCCCTCCCCCTTACCTGCCTTTATACTACCTCCCATTGCCCCAGGAGGCTCTTGACCTACAATATATAATTTTGGAACAAATGAATAAAAATCCAAGAGCTTTGATTTAATATATTTGACCTTTTCATTATTAATAAAAATGCCAATAATAAGAAGGAGATTTAAAATAAATCACAAGGGGTCATTCTGATTCCTCCGCCCACCCTTTCCCCTCTTTCTGAGGTCCCACATCTGTCCTCCATGAGGCTCCAGGCTCTCGTCCAGTGTCCATTTTTATCTCTAACTGGCTCCCCCCATCACACACTGACTCAAAGAGAGCTGTGTCAGACCTCCCACTGCACCCTAAAATGCACCTGCTCTGGGCTCTGTTATTTCAGGCCGGCTAACCTGATTTAATGCAGACAAAGGTGTCACTGCCTTGCAGGTTCACCCCATGAGATGGCAGGTTGGCTCGCTGGGCTAGTTAATGCCACACTGCAGCAGTGGGAACTCAGGCACTACTCAACGCCAGTGAGGCCTGCCGGACAGGTGTGTGCTGTCAACCCCGGCCATCGCACCCTCTCTGACTCATGAAGGCCCCATGTGTGTCAGAGTAGAACTGTTTTCTATAGGGTTTTCAATGGCTGTGACCTTTCAGAAGTAGACTGCCAGACCTTTTTTCCAAGGCGTCTCTGGGTGGACTTGAACCTCCAACCTTTCGGTCAGCAGCCAAGCGCGTTAACCATTTGTACCACCCAGGGGCTCATGTGCATACACGGCGATTTAATAAACCATAAGGCATATTTATTCCAACTGAGTAAAGACACGGCAATCCAACCTCCAGCTTCAGAGATGAATATAACCAGGGGTATTTGTTAATTCATTACATCAATTTAAGTGCCCAAACAAAAGAGACAGACAACAAGAGTCTTACTTTCTGAAATTGAAACTTCTTGAAAAATTAAGTTCTTCTAATAAAATTTTAATTTGCTTAAAATGAAAATGAATTTTGAATGAAGAAAGATCACTAACTCATTTTATTAAAAGCACAGTGTTCTTCCTATTTTAAAAAATGGTCATGAATCTTCAAAGGAGTTTCTGTACAATGGACTAGAAACACAGATGATTTCTAACTTTGAGAGCGGCTTTGCTTCCTCGCAGTGGTTCTTCCAGGCTCCCTAGCAGCTCATTTCCTCACAACAACGGGACCTGACCAATGTGTGTTTTGGTGGGGGGGGGGGGGGGGGGGAAGACTGCCCCCAAAGAGGGTGTGGGCCAGGCCAGCAAGCGTAACTGACACCGTGACAGACAACAGAGAAGGTCTCCAAGCACGTTTATGTTTCCTTCCATAACACAGGCAAAGGAGAGGTGTCCAGACACTACAAGCTGGTGGCTGTGGCAATCAGGCCTCTCAGAAACAGACCAGGCAGGAAGTGCTCTCAGGCAGGAAATGCTCTCACTGCTCACCCACCTCCTCCCTCCCTTCCTTCCCCTGGCCCTTGCTGAGCGAGCCTGGCCCAACAGTCCTTGGCAGGGGTACCTGTACTGTCAGCTCAGCAAACTCTAATGATGAAGGGCTAGTCACAGTTACGGGAAACAATTTCATCAAATCTAACCCCTGCTACCCCAAGACCAAGCCCACTAGAGCCCCAGCAAATCTTTGGAGGTCATCCAGATGATAACTAGCTTCTGGCAGGCACACATCAAGTAAGAAATTTTAAAGGCTGCAGCTATCTCATCAATGTCTCCAAGACTCAATCTGAACACCAGAGTATCGTGTAATTAACAGTCATTTTTAAAACCACTTTGTAAATGTGACAGACAATATATAGCTTATACCATACGTATAAACTATGACTCCAGTGTAAGTCTGGAGACCTTTGCACAGGTGTCTTCCACTGCGTGAGAGGCAGATGGAGCATACAAGGAGCCCTGGCATCAGGAACCAGGCTGCACTGCCACTGACTGCCTTCATATCCTCTGAGCCTCCTTCTTCATCTGCAAAGTCAAGGTTTGGGGTATAACGAGTACCTGGGTGTCTCAGCGCTCACAAATTATATTAGTCAGGATGATACTGGGTTATGCTGTTGTAACAAATAAACCCAAAGCCTCAGGTTTGTTTCTTACTCACACAAAGTCCCTAACTGGTCATCAGAAACTCTTCTCCATCGGGGTCTCAGGGATGAGTTTCCCACCGTCTAGCGATGCCGTGTCTCAACACAAGGCCTCCAAGGCCACCAGAGCAGGCAGAGAGAGAAGGAGGAGGCACACCAGCTTTTAAGTGCCTTGGCCTGGAAGTGACGCATGCCCTTCCTCTCACAGTCTATTGGCCAGACCTAGTCACACGGCCCCAACCTTACCACAAGGGAGGCTGGGAAACGTGCAGAAGCACATGAAATATTGGTGGATTTGAACTGCGAACTTTTTGGTCAGCAGCCGAGCTCTTAACCGTGCCACTGGGGCTCCATCTACTTCTGCCACACAGATGACATTCTATTTATTTATTCATACCCTTTAATCTATTTATCTGAACAAATATTAACATAACACCACATGCTACACTGCAGAAGTCAAGAAAAAGAGGTTCTTAAAATTAAATTTGCCAGAAATAGAGAAAGGCAGATGGAGAGAAAGGAGCATGGCCTTTGAGGATGAAGACTAAACCAAATTCCCAAAACCCAAGCAAACACAGCCCACGAGGTACTTAGCAGAAGGAAGTGCATGAAGCTAGAGGTCGTGCTCTCCATGAATTACTGTGGAGATCGCTGTGCTCAACGGGGCACCAGGCCTCCTGTGTCCATGTCACAATGGGGGCACTTGCAGTCCAACAGAGGAAAACAAGGCTTAGCTCCCACCCTCGTCACACTATACTTTAATGCTGCCTGCTCCTCTAAGACAGCCTGCTGTTACGAGCTGCCGTCAAATTGCCCCCAACTCATGGTGATCCCACATACAACAGGATCAGACCATTATGATCCATAGGGTTTTCATTGGATAATTTTTTGAAAGTAGATAGCCAGGCCTTTCTTCCTAGTCCACCTTAGTCTGGAAGCTCTGCTGAAACCTATTCAGCATCGTAGTGACATGTAAGCCTCCACTGACAGACAGGTGGTAGCCGCACATGAGATGCACGGGCCAGGAATCACACCTGGATATCTTGCATGGAAGGTTAGAATTACTACCACTGAAAGACCACTGCCCCCAGGTTTACAGCCTAGGAAGCTGTATCAGCATTTCCTCCACCATCTCCTTCTCTAAGACTTTATTCCTGCCACCAGCCATATCATCAAACCTATTTGGCCAAAAGCTGTCCACAGGTACATGGCGCCAGGCTCATAACTGGTGTAGATACCACACCAATCCCAGGGGAGGTTCCTATGTGCCCAGTGTCCCACAGAAACTCAAATTCTAGAGGAAATACAATAGTGGGGTGAGACTTCTGGAACATCACAGCCTTAAATGTGGCACACAGGCCTAGGTTATTTTTCTCTACTGTATGAAGACTTTGCAAGAGTTGTATGATTGACTGAAAGAAGAAAGGGATGGAGAAACTTCATACGCTGACAACAAATCCCATTACTGGGAGAACAAACCCCTGAAGGTGGAGTTGAAGATACTGTATTGTTATACTAACTAATTTATTATTCTCATTGAATCCCATTTGTTGTTGTTGCTGTGTGCTATCAAGTCAATTCCGACTCGTAGCACCCCAGTGTGACAGAGTAGAATTGCCTCATAGGGTTTCCTAGGCTATAATATTGATGGGAGCACGTCATCACGTCTTTCCTGCCACGGAGGGGCTGGTGACTTTGAATTGCCAACCTTCCAGTTAGCAGCCAAATGCTTAACCATTTGCCACAAGGGTTCCTCTGACTCCCATTTAGACACTCATAATATATTTATCCCTCTTTACCCTCTTAAGGGGAGCCCTGGTGCCGCAGTGGTTAAAGCTGTTGGCTGCAAACCAAAAGGTCAGCAGTTCGAACCCACGAGCCGCTCTGCAGGACAAAGATGTGGCAGTCAGCTTCTATAAAGATTACAGCCTTGGAAACCCTATGGGGCAGTTCTACTCTGTCCAATAGGGTTTCTAGGAGTTAGAATCAACTAGATGGCAATGCGTTTGGCTTTTGGGTTTACTCTCTTAATGGGACCATTAGAAGCAGAAAGGGCAATCAAAGCAAAGAAAAATGTAGAAACCTGAAAATCCATGAAGAAATGTGCCTCTCAGTGGGTGTCACTGACATGCCTGAAATTATGGAGCCTGGAGATGGATCCATAACAGAGAGAACAGAGCCTATGGTGTGGGTTGCCTCTGCCCCCAAAGCTCCAACAACAGAGGCGAAGTGAAAATCACAGCAGAGTTTCCAGAAACACCAACTTTCCTCAGGAAAAGACAGTGTTAATGAACAGCAATTCCTGATCCAGCCTTTCCTGGAATCGTTTTGACCTCGGAGGCTCACAGCGTAGGTATCCAGACCAAGGTAATGCGTGGTGGAAGAAGGATTCATAACCAGAACCGCCTGATTCCAGAGCCACACCCTGTGTCCATGCTGCATGCTGGGAGGGCTCTGTGTGTTCTCCAGGATCCTTGCTTGGCCTGACAAGCGAGTTACTTCAGCATCTGGACTCAAGATGACAGACTAAGCAAACTCTGTGTTTCCCGTCCTTCCCAAGACTTCTTTAAAATGACAGCAAAGAAATAAAAGCATAATTAATTCATAATAACAAAGAGAAAAGGAGGAGAACAATCAGCCACCTACAGATTTCAATGAAGTTCTGAAAAGAGAGAGAGGGGGCAGCAAACAATATTTTCAATTACCATTATTTAAGGGCTGCTTGTTGGTTTTCAACATTTACAATCAACCTATAAGCAAAACAGAGCCCCAGTGGTGCAGTGGTTAAGAGCTCAGCTGCTAACCAAAAGATGTGCAGCTCGAATCCACCAGCAGCTCCTTGGAAACCCTGTGGGGCAGTTCTACTCTGTTCTATAGAGGTACTATGAGTCAAAATCAACGCGATGGCAATCGGTTTTGGTTTTGGATGAGCAAAACAGGAGAGATTCAAATACGGTCACAGAACAGAATGTAAATTGCCTCACTCTTAAATATTTAAGAGCAAAGGTATCTCAGGAAGAGACATGAAATGAAGTGAAAAGAATGTAGGGGACATTATAGGTACGTTTGCACTGTCCAAACTAAGAAGTAAAGGCAAAAGTTTATGGAACGAGACCCAGAAGTGTTCGTATGCTATTTAAGTTTGGAAGATGACCAAGCCAAACCAAAAATAACAATATAACTGTCAAGAAACAAAAGGCAGGGGTAGTGTACGTGAGCTAAATCCCCATCATTTAGAACAGAGAACTGAAATAAATGTCTAAAATTGACACATCAAGAAACAGCAAGATAAGCATGTCTTTAGACTTAAAACGCCCCGGAGGACTAAAGAAGTAAGAACTAAAATGATTAAATACGGAGCAGGAGACTTATGCTTTTCATTATCAGGTCTTCTTTATACCATTTTATTCTTTACTCTCTGCATGAAATCATCCAATAAGAAAGAAAACAATAAAATTAATCAAGTATAATGAGCATTTTCTACACATTTACCTGATTAGATTAGATCCAAAGCCCCTGGAGGTAGAAGCAGGATTCAGAATGCCTTTTGTTCTCCAGCATCCTCCATCCTTAGCTTTAACGCTGTTGTGTGTCTTAGAGGAACTCATCACTCACTTGCTCTATTGAAACTTGTAAATAAACCCCTCTCTCCATCTGGTATTGTATGTCTACTGTCCCCTGGCCCATCCAGTCCTCCACCTTCCCCCCAACAGTCCCAAGTATTAGCTTCCTAAGGCCACCATAACAAATTACCACAAACTGGGGGGCCTAAAACAACAGGAATTTATTCTCTCATGGTTTTGGAGGTTACAAGTCACAAATCAAGGTGTCAATAGGGCCTGCTCCCTCTGAAGGCTCTAGACAAAAATCTTTCCGAGTCTCTTCTAGTTCCTGGTGGTGGCCAGCAATCCTCGGCATTCCTTAGCTGCCTCTGTCTTCACGTGGCATTCTCTCTGTGTGTATATGTATCCAAATCCCCTTCTCCTTTCTCTTATAAACACCTGTCATTGGATCTAGGGCCCACCCTAGTCCTGTACAACCTCATTGTAAACTGATTCCATCTGCAAAGGCCCTATTTCCAAATAAGGTCACATTTACAGGTACCAGGAGTTAGGAATTCAGCATATTTTGGGGGAGACACAATTCAACCCATTACACAGTACCATTATACTTACAGCCTTTAATGGAATTAAACGTTCAAGGTCTCACATCCTCAGCACTGGGAAAGCACATAATCTTACAGATATGGGGTCAACAAAAAAAACCAAAACCAAACTGACTGCTGTCAAGTCGATTCCGACTCACAGTGACCCAACAGGACAGAGTAGAACTGTCTCATAGGGACTCCAAGGAGTGGCTGGTGGGTTCAAACTGCTGACACTTTGGTTAGCAGCCATAGCTCTTAACCACTGTGCCACCAGGGCTCCATGGGGTCAACAGAGTCACTTTACATAGTAAGACCTACGACTATGCATATCCACAGAAGCCGGTCTGGACTCACTGACTGTGATGTGACTATGCCCATTATTAGCTGGGGTGCAGGTGGGGGACAGGAGTCTGCTACTATACACTGGGAGTTCTGGAAAGGGTGGGGGCTACAATATGGGCTGCTGTGCCCCTCCCTCCTCCCCTGCTGTGGCCAGGACAACTGTGCTGCACCCTTCTGCATGTGTTAAAACACCACATTCATTCTAAAGACATAATCTCTGACATAAAGGAACACTTAGTTGTGGGTAAATTTTTTCAAAAAATAACAAGATTGGAAGGGAGACCCAAATTTCAAAAAAGGACCTTCTTGAAAGGGAGGAAAATTACAACAAAAATAAGGTCCATCTCTATCTCAGCCTAACCGCAAGAACAATACATTAAAACTATTTCCAGAAATATTCAATACTACTCTTGACTTCTGATTTAAGTCAGAAATAATGACAAAATTAAAAGAGATTCAAAACAACCAAATTAATGAGTAAAACCTTGTTTGTATTCTGATCTGAATACACTGTAAAAAGACACCTTTAAAGACAAAAAAAAAAAAAGGAGTTGCTGAGGCTGCTTATGTACAGCCAAAAACCTCAAGGAATTTGGTTCCTTGGTTTGGAGGTTTAGGGTCATGGTTTCATGTGACATCCCAGTTAACCGGCCTAATAACATGTTGAGTGCTTCTATTCTACCTTCTGTTTCGTTGCGTAGCGTCTGGGGTCTTAAAAGCTTGCCAGTGGCCATCCAAGGCACAACAATTGGTCTCTATTTGCCTGGAGCAACAGAGAAAGGAGAATGAGGAACAGGAGAAGGATATGGAACTTGGAACGTGTGGCTAATTGCCTCTAGGAACAACTGCCTCCTTTGCCATGAGACCAGCAGAACTGGATGGCCCCCGATTACCATTAGTGAACATTTTCATCAAAGATTCTATAGAAGAATCCTGATCAGAAGGGGTAAAATGCAGAACAGAATTTCACATTCTCATGGAATCCAGACTTTCTGGAGCCTAGGGGGCTGAATGAACCCATAACTATTGCCCTGAGATAACCTTTAAACCTTAAACCAAAAAATCCCCTGAAGTTTTCTTAAAACCAAACAATAGTTTAGCTTAACTAGTAAAAAAATGTCTGCCTTAAGCATTATGCTCTTTTAAGAATTATCTATATGGGATCAAATTGATAACAACAAACATTAGATAGGAACCTTAGGAGGCAGTGAGTTTATATTAATGGGGGAGGAACAATTCAGAAAAGGAGGGTGAGAATGGCCGCACAACTCAAAGAATGTCATCAATGTCACTAAATTGTACATGAGGAAACAGTTGAATGGATGTATGTTTTGCTGTGTATACTCTCAACAACAACAAAATAAAATAAAAAGAAAATGCCTTTTCTGGGATGTAGACTGAAGTACTTAGAGGTAAAATAGCAGTGTCCGAGACTGGCTTTAGAACGTAGATACTTACTACGATTGGGTGATGGATACACAGTGGCTTTTTGTACTCTCTATTTTTGCGTATCGCTCTAAAATCCAGAAACTCTACTTCTAAGAATCTGCCTAAGAAAATGGAAGCATAGTCCACACAAAGTCTCGTACAAGAATGCTTTGTTGTTGTTGTTAGCTGCTGTCCAATCAGCTCCGACTCATGATGATCTTACGTAAAACAAAAATCGTTGCCCGGTGCTGCACCATCTTCGTGATTCTTGGTATGTTTGAATCCATTGTTGGTCTACTAGGTCAAACCACCTCATTGAGAGTTTCCTTTATTTTAGCTGACCCTCTATTTTATCAAACATGACGTCCTTTTCTAGTAATTGGTCTTTCCTGATGACGTGTCCAAAGTAAGTGAGCCAAAGCCTCTCCATCCTCTATCTAAGGAGCATTCTAGTCACATTTCTTCTGAAGCTGATTTGTTCATTCTTTTGGCAGTCCATGGTATATTTAATAGTCTTCACCAGCACCACAATTTGAATGCATCAATTCTTCTTCTGTCTTCCTTTTTCATTGTCCAGCTTTGGCATGCATAAGAATACTTATAGACGCTTTATTCGTAACAGCTAAAAACTGGAAATAACCCAACTGTTTATCAACAGGAGAATGGATAACCAAAGTGTGGCACATCCATACCATGGAACACTACTCAGCAAGATGAAGGAACAGAGTATTGATGCGTGCAACAACATGGATGGATCTCAGAAGCCTAATGCTGTGTGAAAGAAGCCAGATATTAAACAGTACCTACTGTAGACAGAAATCAAAGTAGCGGCTGCCTCTGAGGAGTGGGGGTTGACTAGAAGCGGGGAAATTAGGGGGTGATGGAAATGTTCTCTCTTGGCTGGAGTGTTGATCGCACAGGTATACACATTTGTCAAAATTCAACTGTACACTTAAGATAGAGTATTTAACTTTATGTAAATTTTACCTTCAGAGAGAAAAAAGTAATTACATACAAAAAATACAAGAATGATGGTTGATTTGAGTACTCAGTTCAAAATAAAAAATCAAGCCTGACTCTATGTTCCTCATGACTCAGGCTGGCTCAAGGAGAATGGTTTCACTCTGAACTTCTGGAGAGGACAGTCACCAAGGGCTCACATATGCCTGAGTGTTAGTGAAAGGCAGATACTCTAGCGTGGAAAACACCAAGGGCTCACATACCCGAGTAGTAGTGAGAGGCAAATACTCAGGGCGTGGAGAACACCAAGGGCTCACATACCCGAGTAGTAGTGAGAGGCAAATACTCAGGGTGTGGCAAACAAGGTCCCCGCTGTATTCATTTCCTGGGGCTGCCTAACAAAGCACCACAAACTGGGTGGCTTAAAACAACAGAAATGTATCCTTTCATAGCTCTGGAGGCCAGGAGTTTGAAATCAAGGTGCTGGTGGGGCCATGCTCTCTCTGAAGGTTCTAGGGGAGAGTCTGTTCCAGGCCTTTCTCTTAGCTTCTGGTGTTGCCAGCGATCTTTGGCTTGTAGACACATCACTCCAATCCCTGCCTTCATCGTCACATGGCATTCTCCCTGTGTGTTTGTGTATCTGTGTCTCTTTGCATCTTGGATACCAGACATTTGGATCAGGGCCCAGCCTAATGACCTCATCTTAAATACTTCTGCAAAGACCCTGTTTTCAAATAAGGTCACATTCTCAGTAGGGGACATGATTCAACCCATAACACTTGCCAATGGAAAGGCATCAGTGATGTACATGTGAGCCAGAAACATTTATGGGTATTAATTTGTATGTTAATCCTCTACGTCAGAGATTTTGCAGGGTAGGAAATAGAAGCTGCTGGAAATCAGAGACGTTTCATAAATTCCAAACTCACTCACTCCCACTACTTGGGGGTTCAGAAGAGCACCAAAGGAGAGGACAGCCACAGACAGCAGCAAGCAGGGAGGAAGGGAGATTTCCATCATTCCACAAAGGACCAGAAGTCAGAAGGCCCTATGTGGTAGAGACCAGGTCACCACAAGAGGATACCTGGACTGGAAGCAGCAACAGGGCAGTCCAACCAACAGGAACATGTGGGCAGGATAACGGAGATCAAAGAGGAAACCTATATCAACAGATGACTGGAGATGCTCCCCTAATACTTTAGGACATACAAAAACTCAGTATCTTTGCACAATCTTGGCGGACGCAGAACCCTAATGACTGAGTTCACCATCAGCCCATCAGGAGTTAAATTTGAATTCATCTAAAGAAAATGAAGAAATGCTGTATTTCTTGCACCAATTAGTTTGGGGGCCAAGATTCACAGCTAGTACATCACAGGTAATCTGAAGGTTTTATGATTACTTTACTGTATGTATATGCATTAGTAAAAGAGCCTCTCTCCCACCTCCCGCAGTCCCTGCTGTTGTTGTTGGGTGCTGTCAAGTCGATTCCAACTCATAGCAACCCCATGTGACAGAGTAGAACTGTCCCATAGGGTTTTCTTGGCATTATCTTTATGGAAGCAGATTGCCAGGTCTTCCTCCCACAGAGCCACTGGGTGGGTTCAAACTGCCAACCTTTTGTTTAGCAGCTGAGCTCTTAACTACTGCACCACCAGGCCTCCTTTCACAGGATCCCTGGGAGACAGAAACAAGGAAGCATCCAGTCTTCAGCCACTTGGCTGAGCGGGGTCTGGGAAGCAGGAGCTGTAATGCTAGGCCAGCAACAACTTAGAAGCCCTGCCACTCCTTTGTACATCCCACTCCTTACTCTTCCCTAATCCCATCCTTGTGACCAGAGCATGGTCTACGTTCCAGAATGCACATTTCTTTTTTTTTTTTTTAAATTGTGGTTTAAGTGAAAGTTTACAGTTCAAGCCAGCTTCTCACACAAAAATTTATACACATATTGCTATGTGACCCTAGCTGCTCTCCCTGTACTGTGACAGCACACTCCTCCTTTCTACCCCGGATTTCCCGTGTTCATTGAACCAGCTCCGGTTCCTTTTTGCCTTCTCATCTCGCCTCCAGACAGGAACTGCCCATTTAGTCTCACGTATCTACTTGAGCTAAGAAGCACTCTCTTCATGAGTACCATTTTATGTCCCATAGTCCAGTCTAACTTTTGTCTGAAGAGTTGGCTTCAGGAATGGTTTCAGTTTTGGGCTAAGAGAGAGTCTGGAGGCCATGTCTTCTAGGGTCCCTCCATCTCAGTCTGACTATTAAGTCTGGTCTTTTTACTAGAATTTGTGTTCTGCCCCACTTTTCTCCTGCTCCATCAGGGACTCTCTGTTGTGTTCCCTGTCAGGGTGGTCATTGGTAGTAGCCAGGCACCATCTAGTTCTTCTGGTCTCAGGCTGATGAAGTCTCTGGTTTATGTGGCCCTTTCTGTCTCTTGGGCTAATATTTTCCTTATGTCTTTGGTGTTCTTCATTCTCCTTTGCTCCAGGTGGGTTGGGACCAATTGATGTATCTTAGATGGCCGCTTGCTAGCTTTTAGGACCCCAGACACCACTCCCCAAAGTGGGATGAAGAACATTTTCTTAATAAACTTTGTTATGCCAATTGACCTACATGTCCACTGAAACCATAGTCCCCAGGCCCCGCCCCTGTTACTCTATCCCTCAAAGTGTTTGGTTGTATTCAGGAAACTTCTCAGCAGTTGGTTTAGTCCAGTTGAGCTGACCTCCCCTGTACTGTGTGTTGTCCTTCCCTTCACCTAAGATAGTTCTTATCTACTATGTAGTTAGTGAACACCCTCTCCCTCGCTCCCCACTCTCATAACCATCAAAGAATGTTTTCTTCTGTGTCTAAACCATTTCTTGAGTTCTTAGACTAGTGGTCTCATACAATATCTGTCGTTTTGTGACTGACTAATTTCACTCAGCATAATGCCTTCCAGATTCATCTATGTTATGAGATGTTTCACAGATTCATCATTGTTCTTTATCATTGTGTAGTATACCATTGTGTGACTACACCATAATATGTTTATCCATTCATCCATTGATGGGCACCTAGGTTGTTTCCATGTGTTTGCTATTGTGAACAGTGCTGCAATGAACATGAGTGTGCATATATATATGTATTTGCAGAATGCACATTTCTGAAGCTTGGTATGTGTGTGCTCAGCTACACCATCCTGCTACCCAAGGTGGGGAAGGGGGTGCCTCAGAGAAGGTGAGCCTGAGCATACACCCCAAAGATGCCCCTAAAAGCTCCATCCACCTTTGTACCTGGCTCATTCCTGATCATCCCTCCAGATGCAGCATGAGCGTAACTTCCCTGTGGAGTCTTCTATGACCCTCCATAATTAACCATTTCTTCTGCTTATGCATTCACAAAACACCCTGCAATTTCCCTTTCAAGGACTTTTTACAATTTAAGTTACAAAGACATTTGCAGAATTATTAGCTTAGTATTTGTCTTTTCTCTCTATCCCCAGACAGGACAGAAGTTGCAATTGTTTTGTTGACTTTCTGTAGTCAGCATCCACAACATCTGGCACGTAGCAGGCATTCAGTAAGGAACCTTAGGTGTGCAACAGTTATGTGCTGGGCTGCTAACCAAAAGGCTGGCTGTTCGAACCCACCCAGTGGCTCCATTGGAGAAAGACCTGGTGATCTGCTTCCGTAGATATTACAGCCTAGAAAACCCTATGGGAGAATTCTACTCTGTCACATGGGGTCCCTATGAGTCGAAACCAACTTGACGGGGCCTAATAACAAAATCAAGCTTTCAATGCCGCCTCCCCACAGGCAGCTTTACCTGGCAATAATGTGAGAATCTACCTATAATTTTCACTTGAGTAGAAAAGTCTGTCCAGAGCATATTAAACCACACAAGACCTGCCAGGTGTGCCTGCAGGATCCCAAAGCCCTGCAGAGACCTGCTCCTCTTCCTGCTGGGAGCCTGCGGGAGCCCCTGAGTCTGCGGGTCTGCAGAGTTAGGCCAGTACCCACCCCCGACCCCCACGAGGCTCAGGTGAGGGGGGCACTGCCACTGTGGAAGAGGGCACCATTTGGACACACAGTGTGAGGTGCCTGTGGGATGTCCAATACAGCCAGCCCAAAGGCTCAGTCTCCCATCCTCCACAGTCTACATGGCATGCCTGGACTCAGGAGGGAGGTCCTGGTAGGAGGCACAGACTGGGGCAAAGCCCTACTCGCCCTTCCGTCTGGTGCATGAAGATGCCTGTGTTGGCTCTCCATCCTAGAAGGCCTTCTCACATCTCAGTGCTTCCAGCCATGAGGCTACATTTTCCCCACATCTGTGTCAACTACCACCTTTTAACCCTCACATCTTTAACAATTTACAAGCACTTTCAAATACATCGCTTATTTCAGTATTTACCAAATGGAATAGATAGAGCAGGAAACATTTCCCCCATTTTAAACAAATAAACAAAAAAATCAAACCCATTGAAATAGAGTCCATTCCAACTCACAGCAACCCTATGTGAACAACAGAACTGCCCCACAGGGTTTCCAAGACTGTAATCTTTATGGAAGCAGATCACCAAGCCTTTCTTCCACAGTGCCTCTGGTGGGTTCGAACTACCAACCTTTAGGTTAATAGCTGAGTGCAGACCATTTATGCCACCTGGGGACCTTCCTTCCCACTTCAAAGAGGAGAAAAATATGCTAAAGGGTAAGTGGTTTGCTGAAGTTTGGGGCCTGTACTAAGACCCCAACTCACATTTTCAGACTCTAAAACCAGGGCTCTCTCCGCTACCAATGACTGGCTTTCTATTAAACAAAGTCCTAACTACAAGAAAAAGAAAACACAGTTTTGAAAAGGCTTAAGCTAGTCTACACAACTGAGAGGATTGGGAAACAGAATTCCAGCTCCTTCCCAATGAGCTGTGTGATGCTGTACAAGCATTTTAACCTCTCTGAGCTTGGACACTGCCATGGATTGAATTGTATCCCCCAAAATTGTGTGTCAACTTGGCTGGGCCATGATTCCCAGTATTGTGTGATTGTCTACCATTTTGTCATCTGATGTGATTTTCCTATATGTTGTAAATCCTACCTTTATGATGATAATGAGGTGGGATTAGCGGCAGTTATCTTAATGAGGCAGGACTCAATCTACAAGATTAGGTTGTGTCTTAAGTCAATCTCTTTTGAGATATAAAAGAAGAGAAGTGAGGAGAGAGACATGGGGACCTCATACCACCAAGAAAGCAGCGCTGGGAGCAGAGCGTGTCCTTTGGACCCAGAGTTCCTGTGCTGAGACGCCCCTTGACCAGGGGAAGACTGATGACAAAGATCTTCTCCCAGAACTGACAGAGAGAGAAAGCCTTCTTCTAGAGCTGGCACCCTGAATTTGGACTTCTAGCCTCCTCAATTGTCAGAGAATAAATTTCTCTTTCTGCGAATTCATTTTAGTGACCTGGTTGTGCTGAATTCTTCAGCCTGACTTTCTCTCTTTACCTTACCCTGATATATTCTGAGGACATTTAATTCCCACTTCAACTACCTATTTATTTATTACACTTTACGTCAGCACTAAGAACAGATCATTGTAAACACTGGGTAACCTCTTCATCTAAGATCTCCAGAGAAACCAGGTAAATAAAGAACAGCTGGTAAGGAGAAAAAATTAATTCAACTGGAAACTGTACAATAAAAATCTTCCATTCCAAGTTTTGCATTCATTAAAGCAAATATTAAAGAACTCAAAATACTTTTCTACAGCACAGCTTCCTGGACTCTTCCATGTGCCCTAAATCCAAGCAATACAGAAGAGTGAGGCAGACGTTTGAATATTTTAGTGCTGTTGAGGCGGTGGTGTTCCAACCACCTTTTATCCAATAGTAAGGCTCTTTGCTGAGATCACCCAGTGTCATTCCATGTGCCAGCACCTGCTGAAGCAAGTCAACTGTGCCATGGGGAGAAGGGCAATAGTGATGGTGTCCTCAGAGAAAGAACATTCAATCCCAGGACCATAAGAGGTGCCATGGACAAAGGTCACTCGTCTTTGGCCACTGATGGTTTCGAGCAGCATTCTTTCTTCCTTTTTCGTTTTTTTTTTTTTAAATGCATGCTATGTATCGAATCCAGTGCCTAGAGCATAGAATAGGCTTTGTAAATATCATCTCCTTTCCTCTTCCCCTTCTCTCCATTAGAATGGGAGCTAGCGTGCAAGGTGGAGCTGATCGTAAGGAAAAAGAGCCCAATCATTAGAACCCCACAGGGTCTGTGGGGACCGTCTGCTTCCTTAGGGGTCCATCTAACAGGTCCTGGTCTAGCAAAAGAACCAGTCTAGCAGGTACCCAGGGAAATCTCCGGACGGGAAAACGGGGCCCATTTCACCAACTTCGACCTTTCCTCCACATCTCACTTGCACGCTACCATCTCACTCACCCACCTCACCTTCAGGAGATGTCACTACCTCCAAGCACCTGGGCAGGTTCCTGGCCTCTAACCTCTCTCCCTCCTGGATCCTGGCCCTGAGCTATCTGGGCAGTTGGGAAGGCAGCTCCTGCAGGTCCCAGCCTGACCCAGGAGTGGGTTAAGCAGCATTCTTTGCCCAGCAGAACTGGACTCCACGACCACAAATTTGCATGGAACTGCAGTAGGGCCACTGACTGCTGCCCAGTAAGACCCCATATCCTCACCAGAAAGATGACACCACCTTATTGAATCCACTGTGGTAGCAAAAGCACTGCCTTTAAAGCAAACCAAAAATCTGCTCCTGCATGCAGACTGGCACCTAACCACAGTGGAGCTAAAGCAAGTCTCCGCCACCAGAAGAGCCACCAAACGAGGACTTGGGGAACCCACATTTGAGTTTCCAGGAGATGAAGCATGGAACACAGATGGTCTTCACGATTCAAAGAAAATACTAAGACTGATCCATCAAGCCACCTATGAAGCTGACCATTTCGAATGACAGTTTTCACTTATCCACCCATTCCACAGATATTTGGGGCACGCCCACTATGTCCCACGCCCTGTGCCCAGGATTCAGGGCATGAAACTGAGTAAGACATTGTCCTCACCCTTATGAAGCCATGGTCTGATAGAGGAGAGAAGATAAAAGACGCAGGAGAAACATAAACGGTCTCCATGGAAACCAGTGATCACAAACTTCAAGTAGGTCTTGGTGTTGCCCTGCATTTGTATGCAATTTCCCTGGTGCATCTACTCTCCCATTCATCTAGGTGACCCTTTCCATTATAACATTTTTATCTCCAGCTTGGATCTCCCACCTGAACTCTACAATACCCACTGCCGTCGAGTCGATTCCAACTAGATCCCTATATATACAAACACCAACTTGATATCTCTACTTGATGTCTAATAAAACAGTAGCCATTGAGTTGATTCCGAATCATGGTGACGTCATGTGTGTCACCGAAGAACTGTGCTCCATAGGGTTTTCAGTGGCTGATTTTTTGGAAGTAGATCACCAGGCTCTTCTTCTGAGACATCTCTGGGTGGACTCAAACCTCCAACCTTAGCTTAGTTGCTCAGCCAGAAGCTGAGAGCATTGACCATTTGTACCACCCAGGGACTAGATGTCTAATGACCATCTTAATTTTAAGATGCCTAAGAAAACTTTCTATTTCATATAACAACCACCAACCCTGCTCCCCTCCGTCTTCACTATTCCAGTTACCCAAGCCGGAAGCCACAAGAGTCCTCCTAGACTCTGTTCTCTCTTCCATGTCATATCCAGATATGGAAATGCAAATCCTACTGGCTCTACCTTTTAAGATGTAGCCAGAATCTACTATTCATCACCTCCACCGGCCCCACCCTGCTCTGAGGCAGCATTGCCTTCTACCTGAACTGCTGAAGTAGACTCCTGACTTGCTTCTGCTTCTTCTCTTGCCTTTCTACAATTACTTCCCCACAGAACAGCCAGAGTGCTCCTACTAACACAAACATCAGAGCGCATCACTCCTGTGCTCAAGCTCCCACTGGTTCCCCATCGCAGAGTAAGATTCGGAGGCTTTACCATGGATTCACTATTACACGGTCTAGACACAGCCTATTGCTTGGACTTCTTCTACTACTATGCTCCCCACTGCTCACTCCCTCCTGGGACCTCTGAGAACTCACAGGCATGTTCTTGAATCAGGAACTTACTTCTGCTGCTCCCTCCACCTCAGTTTACTTTACCCCACAGAGCAGCACAGTTCCTCTCCTTACTTCATTGAGGTCTCTGCTCAGACCTCAGCCTTCCTAGAGCAGCCCATGTGGAAAACAGCGCCCTTGTCCCTAGGCCAGGCTCACACATGTAGAATGTTCTGTCAGGACTCTCAGCTACCACGATGTAAGAATAGAGCTCTGCCCCCTTTTCCTGCTTTATTTTTCTTCACTGCTCTCATCACCACCTAATACATATAAACATATTTTCATTTTTTCATTTACTCTCTAGTTCCTCTTCATAGGCAGTGCTATCCAACAGAAATAGAATGTGACCCACATATGCAATTTCAAATTTTCTACTGGCCATACTGAAAAGGCTAAAAAGAGACAGGGAAAATTAATTTTAATAGCATTTGTCTTTAACCTCGTATACCCAAAATATTAGCATTTCAACATGTAATCAATATGAAAATTATCAGTGAGAATACATATTTTTTTGCTTTTTAAGCATGGTGTGTATTTTATATGTCCACTGCATCACGATTAGGATAGGCCACATTCCAAGTGTTCAACAGTTAAGTGTAGCTAATGACTGTGGTATCAGGTCAGCAGAGCTCTGGAATATAAGCTACACAGGCAAAGGCTTGTTTTGCTCACTTTTATATACCCAGCAGTCAGATCAGTGCCTGGCACTTGGTTTTTAAAATCAATTAAATCTTTAATTAACAGATTTCTTGTCTTCCACAAACAAGTACATATTGAATATCTACTATATGAGAAGAAAAGAAAAAATACGGTAGAAATAAAGATGATAGAGTGCTTGCAGTCTAATAAAGAAAACAATATTGTAAAGAAACAGAAACTACTAGTATCCTCCACCCCCTGCCAAAAAAAAAAAACAAAACAAAAAAACAAACCCATTGCTGTCAAGTCGATACTGACTCATAGCAACCCTCCCGGGGAAACCAACCCATTACTGGAGGTGGGAAAGATTTGCCAGTTTTAAGCAGAGCGGGCAAGGGCACGATTAGGGCTGAGAGGCAGCATCCCACCTGACATGGGCAAGCTACTTGGAGGAGTGGCAGCAGAGAGTGGAGGCAGGAGAACCATAAAAAAGATCACTGCGATGGCTGGGATATAAACCAACGACGGCTGGACCAGGGCAGGGAGGGATGTCGAGGAGGCTGAATCAACAGGGCTTGGCACCACCCTGGACCAGGGTCAGGGCAGGGAGGGATGTCGAGGAGGCAGAATCAACAGGGCTTGCCACCACCCTGGATGCGAGGACCAAGGCAAGGGATGAGGTTTTGTGTCTAGTGTCCAGGAGGAAGATGGTACCATGAATAAACCATAGATGGTACCTATGGTTTAGGGATGAGAGGGAGCTAATAATGACTTCCTATCGGGCTCTGTTAGCTAATAATGACTTCGTACTGGGGTGTATCCTATAGAGTCGCTGTGAGTTGGAATCTACTTGACGGCAACGGGTTTTCGGGGTCTAAGGCACTAGGCCCAACACATGACCTCATTTCTATCACTCTGACTCCTTCCAGATTTAGGCATTTCTGAGCTGCAACAGTCCTTCGAAGAGTGTTCCATGTGGAAATATCAGCTGCAGGGGAGTCAGGAGGCTTCCTCTCTGGGCCTCAGTTTCCTCCTCTGTAACACAAGAGGGGCGGTGCTGAGCCAGGTGATGCCACTCCCACCTGGTGGACAGCTTCCTCCTATCAGGTTTTCACAGCTCTTTTCCTGAACGATGGTAGCTGAGAGTCCTGACAGAAGATTCTACGTGTGTGAGTCTGACTCTCCCAGGACTTGTTCATGTAACACTTTGGTTATTCTTCAGCAGTTACCTCCTGATAGGAAAACTGAAGCCAGGAGCAAGTTGGAGCCGTCCATCTTCACTACAAACTCCACTCACAAGGGGAGCAACCCCAACAAGACCTCCACTGGGAGCGTGTGCAGACACATTTCCAGGCTGGCATTATGCTGCCCATATTAAGCTGGAAAGCCTTTCTAAAAAGGACAGCACATTCACCTCTTAAACCTAAGAGTGTGTTTGCATGACCTAACACATGTCCTAAAGATGTCCTAATAAGAGCCAACCACCAGGGAACACTCTCAGGAAGCCTGTTTCACTTGTTCACATATAGTTCACACTACCCAGCCAGGCTCAGAGGAATCTCACCTTAGCCGTTCCTCCTCTTTTTTGCGAAGACTGAAGTCTCGCCGAACCACCTGGAGGACGTGCTCTGTTTCATCATCGGTCAAACCAGACAGGTCCAGCTTCCTTCCCATGATTTAATACAAACACAGGTGAAGAAAAAGGTCCTGAGAAATCAAAGCAGAGACCACAAATTGAGAGCAAGATAAAAGCTCTGTACAAAATTAACCTATTTTGTTATTAAAACAGAATTAAACACCTTATATGTTTATATGTAAGTATTTTTATAATGCAGTATCTTTCTCTGCTGTCATACCCAGACAAATATTTACAGAAGACTTCAGAAAGACTGGAAACCCTGGTGGCACCGTGGTTAAGAACATGGCTGCTAACCAAAAGGTCGGCAGTTCGAATCCACCAGGCGCTCCTTGGAAACCCTATAGGCAATTCTACTCTGTCCTATAGGGTCACTATGAGTTGGAATCAACTCGATGGCAATGGGTTTCTTCAGCAAGATTGCACAAAAAAAAAAAAAAAAGAATGTAGCTGATTGACAGTTTTATTCATTTCAATTCTTAAATTAAGAAAAAACAATTTTTTTCAACAAAATGAACCATTCATTCATGAAACCCAATGTGGATTTCTACAAAATACCAAACGGCAATATCCAAAAGTTCTGAATTTCTGTTGGTTTAAGTTTTAAATTCTAAGTACTATACGTATTTGCAAAATAAAATAAATGATAGTACTTTCTTTAAATAGTAATATCCTAGGTACATGACACTACATCATTCCTTAAAGTGTCACATGACTATAAAATATAAACTATAAGTCAATAAACTCTCCTCTGTAAAAAGCAAACGAAGATGATCTGTCCTTTTAGCTTCTAAATAGTAGCAATACATGTAGAGAACAGAATTGTTTACGTCCTTGAGTTTTGTTAAATTCTTTAGAACCTCATGACTGTATGATGCCAACTAATCTCAAGATTTAACCAGAAAATCATAAGAGGAATTCCAACTATTAAGAAAAAAAAAAAGAATTTTTCACTCCAGTAACGTTATTTGTCAAAAATAAAACTTTGGTCCACTTGGCTCAAATGGCGCTGTGGAAGGGGAAAGAACATTGTTCACTGGGTGGTAGGCAGGAGCAGTAAACTGGGAGTAAGACTCCACGCTAAGGTTGCAAAGATAAGGGAGAGGTTTCATAAACTGTGGTCTTCTAGAATCCTGATGAACAGGAAGAAACAGATTAGAGGGCATGGTGGAAATGTAGACTGGCTTCTCCCTTTAACACCCTGTTAGAGGTGATAATGGCACTTCAGAGTTTCCCAGAAGGTGACATGTCTTTCCCCTTCACTTTACTTCACTGGATTTTGGTTTTCTAGAATTCTAAATGTGATTCTAAAATGCCCAGTTAGTGAAAGACAGAAGTCTCAGCTTTGATCATATCAAATCTAAAAAGAATGATCAGGACTCCAGATGGATAAATGGGCTCTGTAAAGAAATAAATAAAGTAGCTCTAAATGGACAAGAGAGAGAACAATAAGAAAACTTTACTGGGAAAGAGTAAAAGCTTCTTCCTTTTTCGGTAATAAGCATAATTAGATTCCTTGTGCAACAAGAGAGCTACAGAATCCTGGAGCTGGAGAAACCTCATAGTCCACGAGTCAGAGATCACGCCAGTGCAGCCCTCTCATTTTGAGATGAGAACGTGCCAGCCCAGAAGAGGGAGGTAGTTTCTGAGGACACAGAGCCAGCTGAAGTGCTCCTGACCTCCAGACCACTGCTCCTGACCCTTGATTTCTCTGGCTGATAGCCAATCAAGATGGCAACACACATTTTAAACACATTTTAAAAATTAGTAAAGAGAAAATTAATGCCACTGCAACATTTAATTATGTCACCTTTGCCCCAAGGCATTTTTCTCAGGTTACTGTTCCCACAAGTGTTCAGAGAAAACGGGGCTCTGTGGTGAAATAAATTTGAGAAATGCTTCGATCTCAGTGCCTTCCTGGGGATGCACAATGCCTGTTAGCTTATCAGAGCCTCCAGCAAGTCTGTCAGGAAAGAACCCGTTTGACTGTGTTTAACCTCTCATTTCTCAAATGTATTTGTCTGCAGATACCTCTTTAATAACATCCGTCTCTTCTTCACATTCAAAGATGGGAAAGTCAGTCCAGTGATGACAAACTCCAGTAGCCATTCTAACATAATTACTGATTTGATTTAGCTGGTATTTTAAGATTTAATTATCATAGGAAGCTACAGCGTTTAGAGGAACTTTAGAAGAAGTTGATGTCTAAAAAGGAAAGCAAATGAAAAGGAGAACAATCTCAGGGGTGTCATCTCTGCCATGAGCTGCCCCCTACTCTGAGGCTCACCCTAGCCCATGCACAGGAGTGGGCCCAGGCATGGTGACACCACCAAGGCAGAGCTGACTGGACCAGGGGCATCACCTGACCCAATGTGATACTGGCGTTCAGTGAGGTGTGTTAGTCCTGATGGCCCACTGCACTTCTGCCTCAGAATGCCACCAAATGCCCCGGTATCTTTGGAACAAATATTCCATTTGCTTGTTTCTTTTTATCACTTCAATTTTTCAAACTTGGTAACAAATGGTCCTTAGACATTTCACAAAACTGGCCATGGCTGCCCAACTCTCCCAACACCATTTATCAACAAATCCTTTCTTTCCCCTCTGACTTGGCCCATGAACATAACCGATAGAGATGTGAAACCTTCTCAGGATTTTCTGTCCTGACCTGATGATTGACTAGCTGATTCTCATGCCATTGCCCAAGCCCACTGCTCTCAAGTCGATTCCAACTCACAGTGACCCCACAGGACACAGTAGAACTACCCCATGGGGTTTGCAAGGCTGTAAGTCTGTATAGAAGTAGACTGCCCACATCTTTCTCCCATGGAGCAGTTGGTGGGTTTGAACTGCAGACCTTTCAGTTAGCAGTGAGCGCTTAACCACTGTGCCACCAGGCTCCTCCTCACACGGTCAATGCATTTTAAACCTGATGTTGCAAGTCACCTCTCGTTATTTTTCTTTTTAAAACTGTCTTGCCTAACATTGTCCATTTGTGGCCCCAGATGAACTTTAAAATCATCGTATGAAATTAGGACTAAAAATTAAAATAGATTTTTTTATTGATTGAGAAATTTGGGGAAGAACTGCCATCTTTACAACATCGGGTTTTCTCACAAAGGAATTGGGAAAAAACAGGTAGAAGTTTATAAGAACTTAAGAGATAACCTAAAGATAACACCTAATATTTTACTGTATCAAATAAGTTCATACAGGAAAAAAATATACGAATCAAATTAAAAGGCAAGTAGCAAGAGGTAACTATTATAATATATTAAGCATGCAGTGGCGAAGTGGTTAAGCATTCGGCTGCTAACCAAAAGGTTGGCAGTTCATATCCACCAGCCACTCCTTGGAAACCCTATGGGGCAGTTCTACTCTGTCCTATAGGGTCCTATGAGTCGGAATTGACCCAACAGCAAAGGGTTTTTTTTTCAAATACTAAGATAAATATTAAACTCTCTAAAATATAAAATGACACAAAGCTTATAAAAAAGGCAATTCATCAATTACCAATGTCTAAAACATTGTTTAATAAAGTATTCCATTTCTCTGGTTACCAAAGTACCACTAAGTATAATAGTTGCAATTGTTCATCTAGTAAGACTCTGGGAACACAGGAATTCATACATACTAGTAGGGGGAATACAAATAAGTATAAACGTTTAGACAGAAATCTGACAGTCATTATCAAATATGCCTAAACATTGACTCAACCATTTTAATCTCAGAATTTTCAATGAATTGGAAAAATGTGCAAAGATGTATGTACACGGATGTTCATCTTAATGTTTATTATAGGAAAATATTGGAAATAATCTAAAAGCCCAAAAGTAGGATTAGTCAAATTATGTACCACCATACAATGAAATATTGTTGTTAGGAGCATCAAGTCAGTTCTGCCTCAAGCGACCCACGTACAACACAATGAAACACTGCCCGGTCCTGCGTCATCCTCATAATCCTTGTTATGCCTGAGCTCACTGTTGCTGCTACTGTGTTAATCTATCTCATTGAGGGTCTTTCTCTTTTTTGTTGACCCTCTACTTTACCAAGCGTGATGTCCTTCTACAGGGACTGATCCTTCCAGATAACATGTCCAAAGTATGGGAGATGAAGTCTCGCCATCCTTGCTTCCAAGGAGCATTCTGGCTATACTTCTTCCAAGACAGATTTGTTTGTTCTCATGACAGTCCATCATATATTCAATATTCTTGGCCAACACCACAATCCAAAGGCATCAATTCTTCTTTGGTCTTCCTTATTCATTGTCCAGATTTCACATGCATATGAGGTGACTGAAAATACCATGGCTTGGGTCAGGCGCACCTTAGTCCTCAAAGTGACATCTTTGCTCTTTAACACTTTAAAGAGGTCTTTTGCAGCAGATTTGCCCAATGCAATGCAATGCGTTGTTTTATTTCTTGACTGCTGCTTCCATGGGTGTTGATTGTGGATCCAAGTAAAATGAAATGCTTGACAACTTCAGTCTTTTCTCTGTTTATCATGGTGTTGTGTATTGGTCCAATCGTGAGGATTTTTGTTTTCTTTATCTTGAGGCATAATCCACACTGAAGGCTGTAGTCTTTGATCTTCATTAGTATTGCTTCAAGTCCTCTTTGCTTTCAGCAAGCAAGGTTGTGTCATCTGCATATTGAAGGTTGTTAATGAGTCTTCCTCCAATCTTGATGCTTCGTTCTTCTTCATATACTCCAACTTCTCGGATTATCTGCTCAGCATACAGATTGAATAAGTATGGTGAAAAGATGCAACCTGATACATACCTTTCCTGACTTTAAACCACGCAGTATCCCCTTGTTCTGTGCAAACAACTGCCTCTTGATCTACGTGCAGATTTCTCAAGAGCACAATTAAGTGTTCTGGAATTCCCATTCTTCGCCATGTTATCCATAATTAGTTATGATACACACAGTCGAATGCCTTTTCATAGTCAATAAAACACAAGTAAACACCTTTCTGGTATTCTCTGCTTTCAGCCAGGATCTGTCTGACATCAGCAATGATAACCCTTGTTCCATGTCCTCTTCTGAATCCAGCTTGAATTTCTGGCAGTTCCCTGTTGATGTACTGCTGCAACCTCTTTTGAATGATCTTCAGCAAAATTTTACTTGCATGTGCTATTTAGGATATTGTTTGATAATTTCTGCATTTGGTTGGATCACCTTTCTTTGGAATAGGCATAAATATGGATCTCTTCCAATCAGTTGGCAAGGTAGTAGCTGTCTTCCAAATTTCTTGATGTAGACGAGTGAGCACTTCCAGAGCTGGATCCATTTGTTGAAACATCTCGGTTGGTATTCTGTTAATTCCTGGAGCCTTGTTTTTCACCAATGCCTTCAGTGCAGCTTCGACTTCTTCCTTCAGTACCATAGGTTCTTCATCATAGGCTACCTACTGAAATGACCGAATGTCGACCAATTCTTTTTGGTACAGTGACTCTGTGTATTCCTTCCATCTTCTTTTGATGTTGCTGCATTGTTCAGTATTTTGCCCATAGAATTCTTCAATAGTGCAACTTCAGGCTTGAATTGTTTTTTCAGTTCTTTCAGCTTGAGAAATGCTGAGCATGTTCTTTCCTTCTGGTTTTTAACTTCAGGTCTTTGCACATGTCATTACTTTACTTTGTCTTCTCGAAGCACCCTTTGAAACCTTCTGTTCAGCTCCTTTACTTCATTATTTCTTCCATTCACTTTAGCTACTCGACATTCAAGAGCAAGTTTCAGAGTCTCTTCTGACATCCATTTTGGAATTTTCTTTCTTTCCTGTCTTTTTAATGACCTCTTGTTTTCTTCATGTATGATGTCCTTGATGTCATTCCACAACTCGTCTGGTCTTCAGTCACAATTAGCAGATACTAAATGAACACATGCAAGTGAAAGCTGGACGATGAGTAAGGAAGATTGAAGAAGAATTGACGCTTTTGAATTGTGATGTTGGCCAGAAGAATGAACAAATTGTCTTGGAAGAAGTACAACCAGAATGCTTCGTAGAAGCAAGGATGGTGAGACTATGTCTCACATACTTTGGACATGTTATCAGGAGGCACCAGTCCCTGGAGAAAGGACATCATGCTTGGTAAAGTAGAGGGTCAGCAAAAAAGAGGAAGACCCTCAAAACATGGATTGATACAGTGGCTGCAACAATGGACTCAAACACAGCAACGATTGTAAGGATGGCACAGGACTGGGTGGTGTTTCATTCTGTTGTAGATAGGGTCACTATGAGTTGGGTCACTATGAGTTGGAACCAACTCAACGGCACCTAACAATAACAACAATGTAAATAGATAAGACATAAACATAGTGCGAGATAATCACAAAAAAAAAAACTGGTTATCTTTGTGTGATAAAATTTTATAAGATGTGATTTTTTTAATTTGCATACATTTTTCCTTCCTTCTACAATAAACATTATTTGAATAATTAAGGAATAAAAAATTATCAAGGATATGTATAAGGACATTTATCTTAACATTGTTTAAGACAGCAAAATTGGTAAGAAAGTAAAATGTCTAATGATTGAGCACTGATTAAAGATGCTATGATACATTTTCAAGATGGGATGCTACAGTGCTAGGAAACAATGATGTATTATTTACAGAAAAAATTCACAACATATTTATGAGAGAAAACTACAGATTAAAAAATATACAAAATTACCTCAATTCCTAGTCTTTCTAAAAATGTGTGTGTTCACACTGGGAAAAAAAATCATATGTCAAATGCCCACCCTGATCATCTCTAGGTTGTAGGATTCCCTGTAATTTTAAATTATTATTTTTTGCTTATTTACGTTTTCTGGTTTTCCCACAATGAGAATGCATTATTTACTTACAATAAATCAAAATAAATGTTATTCTGAATACCAGTAAAAGCTAGCAATAATTGTTACAAAAAGAACTCAAGATTAAACAAAAAACAAAAAACAAACCCGTTGCCAACGAGTCAATTCCAAATTGCAGCGACCCTACAGGACAGAGTAGAACTGCCCCATCGGGTTTCCAAGGAGCAGCTGGTGGATTTGAACTGCTGACCTTTTGGTTGGCAACTGATCCCATTTATTACGTTATAAACTCAAGATAATAACATAATAAATGGTTTTGGCATTTCAACAGAGAACCACAATAACTAAGTCATCGAAAGACAAGCCTAATATTATCACATATACAGGAAACAGCCTACATACTGGTCACTACTGAATTATATTTGATTTCACATCAATTTATAACTGCAGATACCATAAAACAGGAAGACGTATAACACAAACTGCTGAAAATTCCCATTTTATGTCCAAGGGCTTACAAACTGCCTAATGGATATCCTATTTTTATTAGCACCCACTGGTGTAGAAAGTAGTATCAACCTGGGTTCCTATTACGCTCCCCAGAACCAAAGAATATTTGTATTTTAAGACCTTGAAATTTTTCAAAAACGTGGGGATGAGCAAAGGATAATTTGAGATTTAGCATAATGAATGCAAAGATGGGTAAGGCCTTCCACTATGAACAGGTCAAGAAAGCGAACACAGTTCAGCGTGAGGCCATCTGTTAAACAGTACAACTCATAGAAATCTGGAGAACAGAAAATCCAGGTATAAAAGAATTTCCGTTTTCTGTGGTTTTTTTTTTTTTTTTAATTTATGAAGCCATACAACCCACTCAAAACTAAACTGAGCTTGATTAAATGGGTTTGGTCAAGTTTTATTCCATCACATGAGGCAGGAACCAAAACAAGCTCACCACACTCAGCTCTCCAGGAATCTCTCAAAGCACAAAGGGCAAAGGTCCAGTCTGGAGGTTTGTGATAAGACACAAGAAGCAGCAGTGTGCTCCCACATTTATTTACCTGAACAAGATATTACGTGAGAGGCCTTTTATTGCAAGTGCTAGAGAAAACGGGATCCACGTCATCCATCCTAACAAGTTAAGTGGGAGGTGGGGGTATGACAAAGTGGTGGTTGCTTGAGAGTGATTTGTTCATGAGTCATTTTTCTTATATTTTCCAAGTTGTCTGTAACATGATTACATTAATTTTATAATTTAAAAAGTCATACTTGAAGCTATTTAAATTACCATTCTTCACATATGATTATTCAACCTTCAGATTACGTTACAATTTACTTCTCTAACTTAATAGAAAAAAAAATTCATACTTTTTGAAGCATTCTGCTCACCAGCAAGCGCCAGGCTAAAATTACATAAAATCTAAATTTCTAGCAACGCACTTCCGTAAGACGCTTCTTCCAGTCCCATACTCAGTCTACAACCAAACCTACGTGTGCTTAGCTCCTTGGGGCCCTTGTTTTAGGGACACGCAACTCTGCCCGCCTAATCTCCAGGACGGCCTCATCTGTTTCCTCTCACCCACCGCCCCAGGCGGTCAGCCCGCAGTTCCTAAGAGATTCCAGCTCCAGCTGTGTCAGTCTGCCTTTCCCACCCCTCACCAGTGCACCGCCCCCGCCAGGTATCAGGCTCTCTCCAGGTTTCACCTGGGCTAGGCAAGCACGCACCCAGTTTCCTTGTATTCTGAATCCTCACCCTGCTATCACCACTCACTGAGCCAGGGTAATGATCTCTCTCTCTCTCTATCAAGTGGGCTACAGATCTAAATTTTTAAAAATATTACAATCTTTTTTTATTAACATTTCTATAGCTTTAGGGAAACTTGTAAGGGAAACTGCTAGAGGAAGATAAAATAAAATAAAATAAAAACCTATTGCCATCGAGTTGATTCCAACTCCTAGCAACTCCACAGGACAGAGCAGAATTGCCCCATAGGGTTTCAAAGGCTGTAATCTTTACAGAAGCAGACTGCCACATCTTTCTCCTGCAGAGTAGCTAATAGGTTCGAGCTACTGACCTTTCAGTTAGCAGCTCAGTGCTTTAACCACTGCACCGTCAGGGCTCAGAGGAGGATAGGAAATCTGTAAATGCAAAGAGAGGTGTATTTGTCTATTTAGAAATGTAAAACTGTATAACTAAAGACATCATAAACAAAGTCAAAAATTCAAAGACATTCTACATAAAATCAAAAGGAAAAAATAGAAAAGATACATGTAACTTGTAAGAGGAAGCCCTGGTGGCATAGTGGTTTAAAGTTACGGCTGCTAACAAAAGGTCAGCAGGTCGAATCCACCAGCCATTCCTTGGAAACCCTATGTGGCAGTTCTACTCTGTCCTATAGGGTTGCTAAAAGTCAGAATCCACTCGATGGCAACGGGTTTGTTTGTTTGTTTGTTTGTTTTTTTGGTTTAACTTGTAAGAAAAGCGGCTCACAGCCTCAGTATTCAAAAGAGCCTCTACAAAATAAGATAATGACAATTAAAAATTGAAAAAAGTATAAAGATGAAGATGTTTAACCTCATCAATGGTCAGGTTTAACCATCTAAAACAAAGAGAAATTGTTATTCCCCCCCTTGAATTAGCAAACTACATTAAGACTGGTAACTCCAGTGGTAGCAAGGATGTGGGGAAATCAGCTCTTCATCCATTGCCAGAGGGAAGACAAACTGATATAACTGAAAAGTAGACTGCAGTTTTGTTTTTTTTTAATGAAATACCTTTGACCCAGCAATATCAATTTTGGAGAGTGATCTTTGAAAAATCAAAGCACGTTAGTGTAAAGGTGTATGTAAATCAATGTTTAGTGGGACACTGTTTATAGTTGCAAAAACCTGGACATAATCTGAAAGTTTATCAATCGACGTGGTTGAATAAAATGTGTTACTTCCATTTCCTGTAGTATTAAGCAGCTATTATAAAGAATGAGTTAGATCCATTTTCACTAATTATAGGAGGATGTTTGTGATACATAGTTAAAAGAAAAAATAAAAACAGTTGCTAAGTAATCTGAATATCGTGAACTGTTTACACAATAAAACCTATACTTGACATGTACATGTCTTTGTATATATTTTTATAGAAATAGAGAAATATTTTAATGCAAACATACCAAATGTTAATATTGGATATTTCAAGAAGACAGTCTGGAGTTGGTCAAGAGAAGATTATGAAAATTTTCTTCATACTACTCTGCATTCTTTGACTTGTTAAAATAAATGCCTGTTACTAGGCTTTTTGCAGCTTAAAAAAAAAAAAAGAAAACCTGGGTTGATTTCTAGCTTGAACTTGGTGGTATGTTACTATTTCTCCCTTCTCATTCTGGAAATCATCCGAATAGCAATAAGAAAAATGACAAAAAATGCAAACTTCATTTCTGGCTCACTCAGTAGGCAATTAAAACCACAGTTCCCAAATATAAGTGGAAAGGCATTTAAAGTAGAGGAAATGGAGTGGAGGAAGAGGAGACAAAAGGCTGCAGAGGGACCTTCCTGCAGCAGCAGGCCTCAGCAAGCACAGGCAAAATCTTTCTTCTCAAAGGCAAAAAGACAACCTGAGTTTCTAGCTTCCGTGGGAAACAACGGGTATGAGGGTAGACCAGCTATCTCAATGGGCCTGTGTAGACCTAAGGGTTTCTTTCTCTGAAACAAACAAAAAGGTAACAATATACAATGAATCACACACAGAGCTGATATGTTTACGGAAGCAGTCAGCCTTTTCTGCAGCAGAGGAATAGGCAAGCGTTTCATTACCAAAAGAAAAAAAAAATCAAAACAACAAAACAGAAAACCTTCGTTTCTCCGTTGGCTTTGATGAAGTGAAGGTCAATCATAAGAAAAATTCCAGCTAGCCCAGACCACTCCTCCAACTCCCATGACCCTTCCGCAGATATCTATTCAGGAAAAAACTCAACTCTTCTAATGATGAGTAACAAACAAGAACGAAACTAGGCTTAAAAGCATAGAAGGAGATACAAGTAAATGAGCAAGAAAGGCAAAGGGCAGGTGAAGATCTCTTAGTATAAGACAGTGAAGCAAATCACATGGCCAAATACTTTCTACGGAGTTAAAATCTCAATAATAGAATCACATCCATGATACAAGAAACAGGAGAAAATTCAAAGCCATAAGAAATGATAAGATATGAGCTGGTAGAGTTCAGGAAAGGACTAGGACAAATAACCACTGTAAAAATTATAACAAAAAAAGGCATAAAAAGGAGCCAAGAAACTACTGGAACAAAGTAAGTGACATAGGGGACACACAGGAGCAAAGGGACAAAATGAAATGGAAACAGAGTTAAAAACATTGAGGAGAAGATCACAGATATGGAGGGAAAATAGAGGAGACTCCCGAAGAAAGAAATGGAAATACTAGAACAAATAAGTAAAAAACGCATTGAAAATTTGAGACTATGTTGTATCCCAAGGAAAACTGATTTTTTAAAAATTTTTTAAGCTATGAAAGCAATGAGCAACATACCCATATCTCACACCAAGATAATTCCAAAATGGATCAATACAGATAAAAATGTGAAACCATAAATGTAATAGAAGAAAACACAAGATGATTCTTTCATATAATCTCCGAGTGGAAAAAGCATTTGTAGGTATGACACAAAATTAAGAAACCATTAAAAACACTAGATAACATAAAATTTTAAACGTCTGCATGACTTTAGTAAAACCACTATAAGGAAAGGCAAAAGACAAACAGGGAAAAAGAACTGTATTTCATAACAAAGATAAAAAGGTAATCTCCACCAATATAATAATAACTTCAACAAACGAATTTAAAGAGAGAGCAAAAACCCAACAGACAAATGGGCAGAGAGAGAAAAAAAAGAGCCAAGGGATATGTAATTCACAAAAAGAAATACAAAGACACACACAAAAAAAGATGTTGTGGTAAATGCTATGTTATATATAAAACCAAACCCACTACCGTCCAGTCAATTCCGACTCATCCATATGGAAGCCTGGAGGCACAGTGGTTAAGAGCTTGACTGCTAACCAAAGGTCAGCAGTTCATATCCTCCAGTCACTCCCTGGGAACCCCATAGGGCAGTTCTACTCCATCCTATGGGGCTGCTATGAGTCCAAATCGACCGGATGGCAACAGGTTTTACGTTACGTACAATTTTGCAACAACGACCAAAATACATGTGTGTGTATATATGTACACATACACACACACATATACAGTAAAACCTTTGAAAGCTGGAAACTGTGTAAGACAGAAACCTGTCAGAGAAGGAAAACGCAAATATTTTCCATGAATAGAGAGCACAGAGAAGTGGTCAGACTGCCCTCTGTCAAAGGCGAAAAAATTTCGAGGCCTGGAAAACCAAGAGCACCGTCAAGTTCTGGATCTCACAGGTTTCACTGTGTATAATAAAACAACATAAGGGTCACCAGTCACAGAAAATGATACTTCTTAGACATAACCAATTACCTCACAGGATTTGTTTTCTTGGTTTAAAGACTTAGGGTCACAGTCTCATGGGAAAACTTGGTCAATTAACATCATATAGCTCCTAAAGTTTATGTTCTACATCCTAATCTGGTGAGTAGCGTCTGGGGTCTTAAAAGCTTGAGAGCAGCCATCTAAAATACAATTATTGGTCTTTACTCGTCTGGAGCAAAAGAGAAAGAAGGAAACCCAAGGCTCAGAGAAGGAACCAGTATTTAGGACTGATTGTCCACGTGAAGCATGGCCTCCTCTACTTTAAACGAGAACTAGATGGTGTCCTGCCACCACTACTGTAAATTCTGATCAGGACTACAATCCATGGATCCCGATAAAAAGAGAGAATAATGTAGAATAGAACTTCAAATTTTCAAAAAATCCAGACTTACTGTACCCACTAGGCAGGGGCAGATTACCCCATAAACAAGGTATGCACAGGCTTACTTGTGCTTACTCACTAACCTGTAGTGAACAATTTCACCTGTTTTTCACAGATGAGTAAGTAAACACAATTAAGCCCATGCGTATCTAGCTTACTGGTTAATCTGCGCCTGTCACTGAGACAGGAGGAATCCCCAAGATTACTGCCCTGAGGTATTCTTTAAGGCTTGAACCAAAACTATCCCCTCAAGCCACGTTTTGGCTAAATAACAAGTTAGTTCATAAAGTGATGAATACCGCTGTCTTAGTCATCTAGCGCTGATATAACAGAAATAACAAGAGTGGATGGCTTTAACAAAGAAACTTATTCTCTCACAGTCTAGTAGGCTACAAGTCCAAATTCAGGGTGTCAGCTCCAGGGTGTTACAATCCCACCCAAATCCTCTTTAACATAAAATTACAATCACAAAATGGAGGACTACCACACAATACTGGGAATCATGGCCTGACCAAGTTGACACATATTTTGGGGGGACACAATTCAATCCATGACAATCACCCTTGACTACTGAGCTCTTTTAAAAAACCATCTATATGAGACCAAAAGGTCAACAAATACTCTAAAGCATAAATGAGAGGTTGTGGGGGCTGAGAGACTAGGTTAATGGGAACAGAACAAGTAGAATGGAAATAAGGAGAATGTTCGTACAATGTGAAGAATGTAACCAATGTCACTGAACAATACGTGCAGAAACTGTTGACTAGGAACCTGTTTTGCTGTGTGCACTTCCACCAACAATATAACAAAATATTATTTATAAAAAGAAATATAAGTGATTCATAGACCTATCAAACATATGAGAAGAGAAATGCAAACTGGAAAGACTTTTTTTACCTATCAAATTTGCAAAGATTAAAAAGCTTAGTACCACATTGTGCTGGCAAGTCTGTGGGGAAACAGGCCTTCTCATTCATTGTTGTTACAACCATAAATTCAGACCACCTCTGTGGAGGGTGAAGTCCCTCGGTGGTGCAAAGGTTAACACATTTTGACTGCTAACTGAAAGGTTACGGGTTCCAGTCTACCCAGAGGCACCTCAAAAGAAATGCCTGGCAATCTCCTTCTGAAAAATTAGTCAGTGAAAACCCTACAGATCACAATGCTCCGATGGGATGGCACAGGACCGGGCAGTGCTTAGTTCCACTGAGCATACGGTTGCTGTGTGTCGGGGGCCAACTCAATGGCAGCTAACAAACAGTGACAGAGACAATTGTGTTTATTTCCGTCAGATGCTTGAAGCAGCAGCAAGCTGGGGTTGCATTATCAATTTCTGGGAATGAACCAACTGGAAGCTGAGCTGCAGCTTCTGCACAGGCCTTGTACATCTGGTTCACCTTTACTTCTAAGATGGAATCTTCTGGGATCTCAAGTCAAAGTGAGGCTGTCTCAGTAGGGTTCCTCCTCTTGTCACTTCTCTAGCCTCAAGAGGAAGCCCCGGTGCCGCAGTGGTTAAGCATTAGGATGCTAACAGAAAGGTCCACAGATGGAACCCACCAGCCACTCCACAGGAGAAAAGACCTGGTGAATTGCTCCCTAAAGACTACAACCTAGGAAACCTACAGGGCATTTCTACTCTATTCTGCAGGGTTGCTGTGAGATGGAATTGACTCGAGGATAATCAACAACCACAACAGCCCCAGAGACTGTCACAAGTCCTGCTGAGCTCCATAAATCATCAAGTGCTCCAGGGAGAAGAAGGCCCCAATGCTGGGCTCACCTCCCTGGGCCATCATCCCCCACAGGTTCTGGTCTACTGATCCTTCACTCTTTTGTTAATTCTCTAATGCTGTTAAACAGATGTGTTTTATTTTTCCCTACATATTTTATTCAGCTTTTCTAGTTACCCTCATTGGAAGAGAAGGTCCCAATTGTCTGGTCTACCATTAGCAGACATGCTCTTCTGCTATCATGAATGGAAAAAAACAATTACATGATTCTGATGCTTGTATTACCTAACCTTATATTCCTGATTCAAACTACATAATAGCAAACATTTATACCACAATTTCTAGAAGCCAGGCACTGTTTTAAGCACTTCAGTAAATTAATTTACTCCTCACAACAACATTAACACGTGAGTACTATTACTATTGCCATTTTACAGATGAAGAAAAGTGAGGCAAAGGGAAAGTAAGTAACTTCCCCAAGGTCACCCAGATTGTAACCGGCTCCAGAGTGTGTGCTCTGAGTCTCCACACTGCCTCCCCCTAGTCCAAATTACTCAAAATCAGATTAATCAACTAGCCATGAATAATGCATAATTTTATTCTAGCATAAGAACAGAAAAATTAAAATAATATTTTAAATAATTGTAAATGTCACTTTGGTGGCCTTGGTCTCTGTTTTGATATCTACCATATTAAGTGTGTATCCTGCAAACTATTAAAACTGGTCATAGGCTTTAATGCGTCCATCTGGGCCGGGGCATTCAAAGTAGACCAAAGTCAGGCCTAATATATTCTTTTATTTTTGCAAAAGGGAAGGGCCCTTCTGGAGAGCATAAAGTCTGCTCTGGGCATCCCAACTGAAACTGGGGCCACAGGGGAAAATTAACACACACAATGTCAATCATTTCCACCTTTGTGAAATGGAAATGCTTCTAACTGGGCATAAACCCATGGGCCTTCAAATCTGAGGACGACTTCACTGCATCACTCATGATGTGCTGCTCACTGCAAAAGAGGTAATAAAAAAAAAGGATAATGTTCAGACACCAAGGTTAATGCTTATAAATGAAAAAAGAAACAAAAACCCATTGCCGTTGAGTCAATTCCGACTCATAGCGACCCTACAGGACACAGTAGAACTGCCCTGCAGGGTTTCCAAGGAGCAGCTGATGGATTCAAACTGTCCACCTTTTGGTGAGCAGCCGAGCCCTTCACCGCTGTGCCACAGCGTATTCTAAAATAGCAAGGATTCGATGTAACAAGGATGTGTGCAGTTAAACGCATTGGACTGAAAGCATTCATTTTCTATGCTGTCTCCCAGCACTGTACTAAGAGGATGAAAATGGACTTTAAAAGAAGATATAAAGAAAACAGAGGGACAGAGATACAAGACGGGAGATGGCAGCCACGTGAGAGATGTCACCGAGATTCTGGGAGATGGAAAGTGTGTGGATGTGAAAATCCAGGCTTGCGGGGGGGAAAGGCCAAGAACGCTGATCTGTCCCACAGACCTGAAGAGGTTAAAGAAAAAAAATCAGAGGGCACCAGACACCCAAACACGGGGGTGAAGGGGCTGAATGCAGAAGATAGGCAGTTTCCTCTCAGGAGAGACCGAGCGAGAGAGGCTCTGGATTCTGACACTTCAGGCATAGCTGATGGTGTCATGTAAAGCCACACTAAAAACGGGAGGATTCACTAAAAATCTACATAAAGAACACTGAGGCCTCTGGTGCACTCACTGTACTCGGTTCCCAGAACAGTGGCATCCAGCCTTACTCCTGAGCGGGAAGTTAGAAGATTCCTCTGGGGAGAAGCTCATGTGCTCAAAGAGAAAGCCCTGGAGGTACTGACTCTGGAGATTCCCCCAATTGGCCATCAGCAAGGAAACAGGGTGAAGCCCGCCAGTAAGCAAAACCTGCCCCCAACACACAGCTTCCAATCAGTATTCTATTTATTGCTTACTCTGAAATAGGAGTAAACAGCTCAGGATGATCGTATATTTGAGAAAACGTCTAATATAAAAGACAAAGAACAAAACTAACAAAAATAATAACTCAGAAGAAACAGAATGCTCAGAGCTGAAAAAAAAAAAACCACTATAATAGCATCCAAGATGAGAAGAAATATTGATTCCATCCATGGAAAATAATAAGATACTAAATTAAAAACAAACATTTGGTAAAAACAGGAATAAACTTATGGAAGTTGAAAACCTGATGGTAAAAATAAAGAATTCAATAGAAAGCTCGGAAGATAAAATTGAGGCAAATCTCCCAGAAAACAGAACAAAGAGATATGAAACTGAAGAGAAAAGAAAGAAAATTAGAAGTCACAGAAAAGGAGATAACAGAGAAAACGGAGAAGAACCAATTACCAAAAACTTACACAACAAATTCTGAGGGATATTCATTTTCAGATTAAAAGGACACGCTAAGTATCCAAAATAATGAATGAATAACTACCTACATCAAGATATATCAGAGAAAACTCAGAAATTTCTGATATAAGTAAGAATAACAAAATTTGCTAACATTTATGGAGTGATACGTGCAAATAATTATTGGGCCAGGGAGATAGTGTTTTCAGAGGATGTGATGATGATGTAGAGACTATGTATGAGATTTCTGGAATAATTTTTTAAGTTTCTAAAAATAATTTCAAGTGTTATTTGCATAATGATCGAAAGAATAATAATAAAAGTGCTAAGTACCAAGCTTTTAGCTGTATAATCCAATACTATACAGACTATATAGCAAGAACTGCACGTTATTCAGTCCGTACCCAGTACAAGCCCCTCTAGTCATCTGTAAGTGTGAAACATCATGGATGCCCTGAAGCTATTATTAAATGTATTTGTATCTCTTTGTATACTTGCCCCTGGAGGTTCATTTATAAAATACAGACTACTGGTGAATTTTAGATCTCATGGCCTAACCTTATTTTTTCAGAAATCGTATAATTTTTCATTTACTTCTTTTTCAAAATGAATGACATAGCTTTTTTCTAATTATAAAGATAACAGATAAATTTACATAGAGAAATGTAAAACATATTACTGTCTTAATAATTCCAGCTGTCTTTCCATGCACTCTGGTCTGGGCTTTTTTTTCTTTTTGACGGTATGCACCTGGTACCTACAGAAGGTGCTCAGTAAACATATATGTTATATGTTTTCATACCATTTATTTTCTAAATATTTTTTACTAAACAATATACCAAGGAGATAGTCCCATGTCAGTTTTTTTTAATTTTATAGAATTTTATCAATTTATATATTTATAGCAAATTGACTTTGTCTGATGTAACTACTACAACCTCTGCTTTTTTTACAGTTGGATATATTTTTGTGTATTCTCTCGCTTTTATCTTTGAGTCTTTTTGTTTTAAATGTCTCTTATATTGAACATAAAACTGGTTATCTTTTTTTAACCCAGTTTGACAGTCCTTTTAATTAAAAGAGGTTTTTTTTAACTCTAATTTATAGCTATTATAAGTTACATGTTGGTCTTATTTTGGTCATCTTTTATTTGTCTGCAGATTTTAACATCTGAGTCATCTCAGGGTATCTGTTACTATTCTCTTGATTTTGGGTCACTCTTTTCTATTTCTTCACATGTCTATAAATTGTTAATTATATACTAGACACTGTAGATGATATATTTTATTGTATAGGCTCTGGTTTCTGTAATCTTCCTTTGAAGAGTGATGAGTTTTCTTCATTAAGGCAGTTAAATTACCAGCTGGTCAATTTGATTTTATGGAGTTTGGTTTGACACTTTGCTAGAATGGATCTTTCATATTTTCCCTTAGTCCTAGGGTGAATCCCTTAACCCTGGGACATATGTAGTCTTTATTCCTAAACTGTAGCCCCTCTGTGGTTTCAAAGGAAAGCTCAAGGTGTTTACTAAGCCCCTCTAACGTGGCAGAGCACAGACTCCAATGTCTTCTCCCCTGCAGAGGGCAGCAGCTGAAGTATTTAAGCTTTTCAAACCTTCCATGTATTACCTTTAAACTGGGCTCCATGGAACCTCCCCCAACAAAGACATTTCTGAGGTCAGCTAAGGATCTGAAGGGAGTTTACAGGTAGATTTTGGAGCACCCCTTTTGGAACTCCCTGCTTTCAAGGATTTCCCCCCTCAATTTCTAGCTGTCCTGGCAGCCTGAACTTCATCCTGTCATACTTCAAGCAGAAATGACTGTGGCTTTCTGCATGAATTCTAGTCATCTAAATGATGGCAATGATGGTGATAATCATTAATTAATAATAATAAGAGAAGATAACATTTTTTAGTGAATGTGTAATTTGTGACAGGCTCTTCTCTAAAGTCTTTCAAGAACCATATTAGAATTAGTATAATTCCTGTTCTTTAGCTGAAGGAAACTGAGGCACAGTTAAATACATAACCCAATGTCACTGGGCTAGTAAATGGGTAGGCTAGGCTACAAGCTGAGGAGATTCAACCCCCAAATCTCTGTTCTTAACCTGCTCACCACCCCATACTGCTGCTCAAAGTATCATTACAACAAGCCATCATACTGATCAAATCTTTTCTCTCCAGGCATATGAAAACAATTTTTAAAAGGATAGTCCTAAAGTCAACGTTCTTCTCAAATTTGAACTTGATTCACGAGCCCACATTTATTTACATCTTAAATGACTGGTATTCCAACTTGCAAACAGTTTTATACACTTGCAGTTCATGGGTAAACCAAAAGATCTAACTTAACTGGTACATAAGAACCATATCCTACAATCCTCCTACTTGGCGGTCTGCAGAGCACAATTTGCCTCCTCCAAAGATATCTGCTTCTCAGATTAGATTAACCCTCACTGACTTCCAGCTTGCAACGCAGCCACAGAGGACTGGAAAGCCCCAGGAGCACGTGTCATTACTTCTCCTAGTAAACCTCCAGCATGCCAGACAGTCCGCCTACACAAGAAAGGAGACTGGAGAGAATAAAATCCTCAGCTGGTATATAAACTTCATCATCTCTTTGGCAGAAATTAAGATCAGAAAACCCTAGGACATGACATTGTTCATTTCACACTAAAGACTAATCAGTCAATATATCACCGGCTGTAGCACAAGCTGCTACTGACAATCAAAGACACCCCTGTCATCACATTTCCCTGGTGCCTGAGAAACAGGTGAAACGCCTGCTGAAGTGAACCCGCAGATAAAGGCCAGTCAGGTCTGGAGTTTGTGATGGAAAAATCCAAGTTCGCTAGGGGGATGAAAAGTTGCAATTGCTTTTTAAACTTAGAATTTGCATCCAAGTTTATCTTTTGGTTCCCTTTGGCGTCTTTCATTTATAGGATTTGGGAGAAATACATGAAGACTGTGTGAAAATGCCCCTTTAAATAAGTATTTCCTAGAACAGATAGAAAATTTTAAAATAAAGCAAAAGACAAATCTTCACTAACCTTAAGGAAGTTCCAGGGCAATAGGAGAGGGGGCTGTTCACCCACTATTAACTCCAGCTTAAAAAGAAAAAACCAAACCCATTGCCACTGAGTCAATTCCGACTCATAGTGACCCTACAGTACAGAGTAGAACTGCCCCACAGGGTTTCCAAGGAGTGGCTGGTGGATTTGAACTGCTGACCTTTTGGTTAGCAGCCTAGCTCTTAACCACTGTGCCACCACAGAATAGTTCTGGCCAAATGAAAACATTATTCTACCTGCATCATTTGAGAATTCTGTGCCACGGCAGCTGTTAACGTGGAGGGAATAATGGTGCTTGCTGCAACATGATACAGCTATTCCTGGCACCCATATCCCTGCACGTTATTCAGTCTGTAGCAAGCGCCCCATCCCTCTTCCCTTTCAGGGCAGAGTAAAGATATCCAGGAGGATCCTCCTTAGCTATAAAGATTTTCTAAGGCTTCAGGAGAAAAAAAAAAAAAAAAACTGAAACGGGCCTTACCTCTCTTCTGTCCCTGTTTCCCCTGTGGCTGATAATAAGTAAATGGGTATAAGGATTGCTTCATCAGGGAGTAGGACACAGATCCAAAGGATTGAGACAGTCAACAAATTAGTTCATAACCTTTGAATAATCAATAAAGTTACAGCTTACGGGATTCAATTTCAGTCTTAAATAATATATTACTTTATTTCCAAAGAAAAATCAATTTTACATCACACCCACTTGGTCAGGACCCATTGAGAAATGTGAAGCAGTTTGTCTTCTGCCATATTCCCCAAATTGGCAAATCTTAACCTCCCAGCACATGATGTCAAGCTTTCAGGAAAAGATATGGCTTGGTCTGGAGCAGCCTTGTCAAGGCAGCATCAGGAATTGGAGGATAGTCACCACATTTCAAGAATATAAATAACTCCCACACTTCAAGTACATGCCTGATAAGTGAGAAGTTGCAAATAAAAGTTTATCCAGCAAAGAATTTCTATTCTAAATGCCAAATAAGGGGCTTAAACATAAAATAATAAATGCTACACATCATATAGATGAAGGAGTTTCCTTATGCTATAGAGTCTATAAATAGACATTTGTTCCACAAATACTTGAGAGCATATATCCATCTTCAGATGCAAAAAGGAAGAAATACTGATCCTTATTCTCCATGAGCATCATAATCTGGTGGGGGAAACAGGCAAGTTGACAGACTACTCCACATGAAGAGTAGGGAGTGGGATGTGCCCAGGGTTCTACAAGGCAGGAGCATAAAGAACATACAGAAGGGAGTTCAGAAAAGGCTTTCTGAGTGGACCAACCACCTAGTACTGCTAGGTTTTCACTTTAAGACAGATGCTTTCTACTATATCAAGATCTCTTAGTCACTCTTCATCTACACAGAGACACTTTTTCTCCATCTTTAATACAAAGTCAAAACAGATAAAATAAAAGCAAAAAACTGGGGAATCAGATGTCCATAGGAGACTTTGAAAAAATCCCATATATTCCTGGAAATCTCCAAGACCATGCACATGTGCAGGGCTGTATGCATGTCCAAAGCTCAGTGAGAATAATATTGCATCTCTAGATGACCTTGCGGCTCTGAGCAAGAAGGAAGTGAAGGTTAAGGCAGAGTTCCAAGCTACCTGCCAGCGCATTGGAAACATACCCCAATACAAACACAGAGTCCCTTGGCAAAGGCTGGGAGACTTATTGGTTCGAGGCATTAAGGAAATCCTTGTTTTATCATCAGCTGACCACTAAGCTAACCAGACAGAGTCTTCAGTGGCCACACATGATGAAGAATACAGACTTTACAGAATTACTTCAAAAAAGTCACTAAACAAACAGAAGCATCAACAAATGCAGGTGGAAGGAGGATTGACTTTCAGAGTTGTCACATTATATTATTTTAAATGTCCAGTTTTCAACAACAACAACAATACATTACAAGAGATGCAAAGTAGTAGGAAAGTATCGCTCATACACAAGGAAAAAAAGGAGTCAACAGAAACTGTCCCTGAGAAAGACCAGACACGGGTCTTACTAGAAAAAGGCTTTAAATCAGCTATTATGAATATAATCAAAGAACTAAAGGAAACCAGGACTAAATAATTAAAGGAAAGTGTGATAATGATGTCTTACCAAATAGAGATTATCAATAAAGAGATAAAAATTATGGAAAAAAAAAACAAATAGAAATTTTGGAGTTAAAAAGTATAATAATTAAAATGAAAAAAATCTCCAGAAGGATTTAACAGCATATCTGAACTAGCAGAAGAAAGAATCAGTGAAGTTGAAAACAGGTCAATTAAGATTATCCTGTCTGAAGAACAGAAAGAAAAAGAATGGAGACATACGCACAACTATGTTCACTGCAGCAGTATTCACAATAGCAAAAAGATGGAAACAACCTAAGCACCTGTCAATGGATAAGTCAACGAAATGTGGTACATACATACAATAGAAAACTATACCATAAAAAATAATGATGAGTTCTCAAAATATACCGTGGATGAATCTGGAGGACATTATGCTGAGTGAAATAAGTCAAGCACAGAAGGACAAATAACGTATAATCTCGCTATTATAGAAAGACAAGAATACGTATATATACTGAAACCAATGTTCACTGGTGGTTACCAGGGATAGGTGTGTGGGGGGGGGGGGGGTCACTCTCTGGATAGTAGACACTTGTTATTTTTGGTGATGGGAAAGGTAACATCAAATGTGGGTGAAGTGTGCATAGCTTGACCAAGGTAAATGATGTCACTAAGGAGTACACAAGAAAAAAGGACATTTTTGGTAAATGCTATGACATATACAAATTTGCAACAATAGCAACAACAAGTGAAAAATATGAGTGTGATTACATGTGTCTATATGTATGCACATAAGTGTATAGGTATGTATATTGTGTATATATGTGGGCATATATAGATGTACCTATATGCAGGTGTATATATATGTAAGTGTATGCGTCCAGACCCGAAACCAAACCTATTGCCATCCAGTCAATTCCAACTCACAGTGACCCTATAGGGCAGAGTAGAACTGCTCCATAAGGTTTCCAAGGAGCAGCTGGTGGATACAAACTGCCGACCTTTTGGTTAGCAGCCAAGCTCTTAACCACTGTGCCACCAGGGCTCCATACACACACACACACACACACACACACACACACACACACAGATCCATATATATTCATATATACAATAATGCTCATGGGGGCACAAACACGAATACTTCTTAGACTTAGCTAAACACCTCATAGGATTCATTTACAGGGTCTGAAGGCTTAGGACCATAGTCTTATGAGACAACACAGTTAATTGGCATAATATAGTACATAAAGTTTATGTTCTACATCCTAGTTTGGTGAGTAGCATCTGGGGTCTTAAAAGCTTGTGAACAGCCATCTAAGCAAGTATTGGTCTCTAAGTGTCTGGAGTAGAGAAAGAAGGAAAATAAAGACTCAGAGAAGAAACTAGTCTACAGAACTAATAGTCTATATGAACCATGACCTCATCTACCCTGAGACCAGAAGAACTAGATGGTACCCAGCTACCACTACAGACTGTACTGATCAGGAACACAGTAGATTAAATGTGGAACAGAACTCAAATTCTTAAAAAGTCCAGGCCCACTGGACTGGCTGAGACTAGAGGACTCCACAAGACTATTCTGAGATACTCTTTAAACCCTGAACCCAAACTATTCCTTTGGGTCATCTTTTAGCTAAATAACAGACTGGCTCATAAAATAAATATCACCCATGAGTAAGTACTGTGCTCATCTGTATGAGATCAAACAGTCAACATTTACTCTAAAGCAACGATGAGAAGGCAAGGGGGCAGAGAAACGAAATTACTGGAAAATGGAAAAACAGGAAGGGAAATAATGAGAAAGGTGACACACTGTGAAAAATTAAACAAGGTCACTGAACAAATTGTGTAGAAACTGTTAAATGGGAATCTAATTTGCTGTGTACATTTTCACCAAACACACAATATTGTATTTTAAAAAGTGGACAGCACCTAATAATACTCTCAGAGCCTTAATCAGCTTTTCAGTCCCAGACTCTAAATCATAAGCATAACATATTGTTATGAATCACTGATTAAAATACCTCCACTGTGGAAGATAAAGATCAAATACTAAAAAAAACAACTGGGAAGAAACAAAGACTATGCAAAAGAAAAAGAAAAATTTAAAGGCCCTATCAATATTCTCAGAGAGGTAAGAGAAAATGTTATATTCATGAAGTAAGAACAGGACGAAAGAATGAAACTTTAGAGAAAAAAAATCTACCAAATATGAAAAACAAGATAACAAATGAAAACGTCCCTTGAAGAGCTAGAAGTAAAATTGAGGAAATTTCCCAGAAAGTAGAGCAGAAATTTTTAGGAATAGTCCAATATATGAATAAAACTCTTTTTGTTCAGAAAAAAAAAAAAAAAAAGAATGGAGAAAAATGAACAGAATCTCAGAGACCTATGGAACACCAACCATCAAGCATACCAAAATACACATAATGGAAGTCATACATGAAAGAGATTCTTGAGAAGATTAACATCTGACTTTTCACAAGAAATCATGGAGGCCAGAAGGTAGTGGGATGATATCATCAAGGTACTGGGTGGTGGGGTGGGGGAGACTTTCAGCCAAGAATTCTATATGCAGAAAAACTATCTTTCAAAAATGAAAGAGAAATGAAGACATTAACAGAAAGAAAAAAAAGTTGAGAGACTCTGTCACTAATAGACCTGCCCTACATGAAATACTAAAGGAAGCCCTTCAAGCTGAAAAGGAAAGGACACTAAACAGTAACTCAATTCTACGTGAAGAAGCAAAGAGCACTGGTAAAGGCAACTACATAGGTAAATATAAAAGATAGCACAATAGGTTGAAGGTGAAAGGATGGAAAAAGATACTCCACACAAGCAGTACCAGAAAGACAGCTGGAGAGGCTATATTAATCGCCTAAAAAACTGATTTTAAGTCAAAAGTATTTACTAGACACAGAGAAGAACATTTTATAACGATAAATGGGTCAATTCACAGGAAGGCATAACAATTACAAACATGTATGTACCTAACAGAGACCCAAAATGCACAAAGTAAAAACTGATAGAATTGAAAGAGGAAATGGAAAATTCAACAATAATAGTTAAAAACTTCAATACCCTACTTTCAATAATACACAAAACAATTAGGAAAAAGATCAACACGGAAATAGAAGACTAGAGCAATGTAAAAACAAAAAGGAGCTGAAAACATATTAGAACATTCCATACAACAGCAGAATACACATTCTTCTAAAGGGCATGTGGGACATTATCCAGACTGACTATATTTTAGGCCATAAAACAAGCCTCGATAAATTTCAAAGGACTGAAATCATATAAAGTATATTCTCTGGCCACAACTGAATGAAATCAGAAGTCAACAATGAAAAAATCTGGGAAATTTACATGTATGTGGAAATTAAACAGCACACTTCTTAGTAACACATGGGTCAAAGAAGAAATCAAAACAGAAATTAGAAAATACTTTGAAATGAGTGAAAATGAAAACACAATATACAAAAACTATGAGATACATCTAAAGCAGTGCTTAGGGGAAAAATTGATAAACATTATATTAAAAAAGAGGGATTTCAAATAATCTAATTTCCTACCTTCTTAGAAACTAGGAAAAAAAGAACAAACTGAACCCAAAGCTAGCAGAAGAAAATGGTAAAGAACAGAGTAGAAATAAATGTAAAACAGAATAGGAAAAATAGAATCAATGAAACCAAAAGTTGATTCTTTGAAAAGATCAATAAAATGACAAGCCTTTAGCTAGATGGACCAAGAAAAAAGAAAGAAGACTCAAATTACTAAAATTAAGAGTTGAAAAGGGGGACATTACTGCCAAACTTACAGAAATAAAAAAGAATATTATGAATAATTGTAGGCTAACAGATTAGATGATGTTGTTGATAGGTGCCATCAAGTCACTTCTGACTCACAGCAAACCTATGTACAACAGAACAAAACACTGACTAATTAGATAACTTACATAAAATGGAAAAATTCCTAAAGGGACATAAACTACAAAAACAGACTCAAAAAGAAATAGAAAATATGAATAGACCTATAACAAATAAAGAGATTAAATTGGTAATCAAAACCTTCCCACAAAGAAAATTATAAGCCCAGATGACTTCACTAGTGAATTCTACCAAACATTTAAATAATTAATGCTATCCTCCCCAAACTCTTCCAAATATATAAATAAAAGAGGAGGAAACACTTCCCAACTCATTTTAACACAAAGTATTACCTTGATACCAAAACCAGACAAAGACATTACAAGGAAAGAAAACTGCAGAACAATATCCCTTATGACTATAGACATAAAAATCATTAACCAAATATTAGCAACAAATCCAGCAACATATAAAAAGAAGTACATACAGCATAATAAAGTGTGATTTATCCCAGAAATGTAGTTGGTTTAACATGCGAATGTCAATCAGTATAAAACAGCATATTAATGGAATAAAGTGGAAAAAACCACATGATCATCTCAACAGACACAGAAAACGCATTTGACAAAATCAAATACCCTTTCATGATAAAAACACTTAACAAACTAGGGATAGATAGGAACCTCCTCAATCTGATTCAGGCCAGCTACAAAAAAAACACAACTAACATCATACTTAATGGTAAAAGACTGGATGCTTTTCCCAAAAATCAAGGACAGGACGAGACTGTCACTCTCACAACTTCTATTTAACATTGTACTGGAGGCTCTAACCAGGACAATTTGTCAAGAAAATAAAATAAAAATGTGTCCAGATTGGAAAAGAAAAAGCAAAACTAATTCTATTCACAGAAAATAGAATCTCATATATAGAAAACCCTAAGAAATACACACACACACAAATTATTAGAACTAATTAATGAGTTCAGCAAGGTTGCAGGATACAAGATCAATATACATAAATCAACTGTATTTCTACACGCTTGCAATGAACCATCCAAAAGTGAAATTAAGAACAGAATTCCATTTGCATTACCATCAAAGTGAGTAAAACAGGAATTTAGTAAAAGAAGTTCAAGACTTGTACACTAAAAACTACAAAACATCACTGAATAAAATTAAAGGAGACCTAAACAAATAGAAAGACATCCCATGCTCATGGATCAGAAGACTTAACATTGTTAAGATGGCAATACTCCCCAATATGATCTACATATTCAATGCAATCCCTATCAAAATCCCAGTTCTTGCTGCAGAAATTGACAAGCTGATCCTAAAATTCATATGGATATGCAAGGGACAAAGAATGGCCAAAACAATCTTGAAAAAGAACAGTTTTTGACTCATTCTTCATGATCTCAAAACCTATTACAAAGCTCTAGTAATAAAGGTGGTGGCGCTAGCATAAGGATAGAAATGTAGAACAATTATAAAACAAAATACCATAAAATTGAAGGTGCAGAAATAAACTCTTACATTTAGGATCAATTGATTTTCAACAAGATGTCAATGTTATTCAATACGAGAAAGAATATACAATTCAACAAATAAAGTTGGGATAAGTGGATATTCACATGCAAAAGAATAAAGTTGGACCTCTATCTCACACCATATACAAAAATTAACTCAAAATGGATTATAGATCTAAATATAAAGGTAAAATTATAAACTTTTAAAAGCAAGCAGTCAATTTTTTGTGACCTTGAGTTAGGCAATGGTTTCTCAGAAATGACCTCAACAGTACAAATGACAAAAAAATAAATTGGAATTCATCAAAACCAAAAATTGTTGTGCTTCAAAGGACATCATCAAGGAAATGAAGACAACCCACAGAATGGGAAAAATACTTGCAAATCATGTGTCTGATAAGGGACTTGTATCCAGAAAAATAACGTGGATTGACCTTGAAAATACTGTTAAGTGAAAGAAGCTAGACACAAAAGATCATGTATTGTATGATTCCACTTACATAAAATGTCCAGAATAAGCAAATCTGTAGAGACAGAATGTAGAGCAGTGGTTATGAGTGGCTGGGGATAAGAGAAAACGGGGTAACTGCTAATGGGTAGGAGTTTCTTTTTGGGGTGATAAAATGTTCTGAAATTAGATAGTAATGGTGCTTGCAAACTCTGTGACTATACTATAAACCACTAAATTGTACACTTTAATAGGGTGATCTTTATGGTATTTGAATTTTATCGGAATAAAGCTGTTACTAAAACATTTTTTTAAAAATTTGATAGGAGCACCTATATAAAGACCTAAAGACATCTACGTAAAAACTCTCAAGCAGAACCCAGAAAGCCCTGCACCTCAGGAGCTTATTCAGCAAAACCAAGAAGAGCACCTGGTTGGTGTGACAAGAGGAGGAAAACCTGATGGAAGCTACCCCAGCAGCCTCAGAGGGTGGTTTCAGAAATTCTTCTCAATATCATAGGGCCCCCACAAAAAGGCAAGTAGAGCCTTCTTTTTAAGGACACGCAGGAGCCAAGGAAGCGTCCGGCACAAGAACACCATGGTTACAGATCTCTCACCTGTTGCCTGGCCCAGTTTTTGGACCAGCAGAACAGGGTCACTGCTCTCCACTCCCCACTCACAGGCACTCTCCCTATGACCGCCCCCAGCCCAGCAGTGTGCAGGGACCAAGACGGTGGGCTACGTCATGGCTCCAGGCATTAGAGCCAGGGTCCCTCCTCACCTTGGAGTGTTCCCCTGACCCATACACACGCAGGCACACACTCACTCACACACACACACACACACACACACACTCAGAGAAAGAGCCTGCCACTTCTTTGAGGAGGACTCACCTCAGGTCAGTCCTTTCATTGGAGAGCCTTCAAAAGCCCTCCTAACTGCCTGACCACTCCTTCTTCCTTTGTGGCCCCACCAAGAGAACTAACAACCGTGAACATAACTCTAGCAGAGCATCTGAAACACTTTCTTTCATTTTTACTGTTTCACAAATCCATCTCCCAAAATGTTCAATCCTCAGAACTTTGTTCAATGCCTGGCTCATAGTAGGTCTTGACTAAATGGTTGATTTCTGAGTGAAAGGATGAGCTGTGACTTCACTCAGTGACAATTATGGTTTAAACCAGCACTTCTCAATCAGGGGCTAAGCTGCCACCCAGGGGACACATGACCAAGTTTGGAGATATTTTTGATTGGGAGTGTGTGCACGGCACCTAATGGGTAAAGGCTAGAGATGCTGCGAAGCATCCTACAATGCACAGGACAGCCCCCTCGACAAAGAATTATGGAGTTCACGATGTCAACAGAGCTGAGGCAGAGAAACTCTGACCTAAACAGAAAGGCTTACAAAGCACATGGGACTCTGCTCTGGGCATCTCCAACACCAACAGGGACACCCCAGCAGAGTGCACGTGGGGTCTCCGCTGCTGTCACTACGCAGGGAGGACAAGGGCTAGGGTCACTGCAGACTCTGCACACGCACAGCAGACACACATAGCACACACCCATGGACACAGCACACGCACAGCACACACATACACACATCACACACACACAGGGAGGACAAGGGCTAGGGTCACTGCAGACTCTGCACAAACACCGCACGCACACACAGCACACACCCATACACACAGCACATGCACAGCACACACCCAGCACACACCCATACACACATCACAAACCCATACACACAACACACGCACAGCGCACACACAGCACACACCCATACACACAACACACACACACAGGGAGGACAAGGGCTAGGGTCACTGCAGACTCTGCACACGCACAGCACACACACACAGCACACACCCAGACACACATCACACACCCAGACACACATACACACATCACACACACACACAGGGAGGACAAGGGCTAGGGTCACTGCAGACTCTGTACACACACAGCACACACACAGCACACACCCATACACATACACACATCACACGCACACAGCACACACATCACACACACAGCACACACCCATTACACATCATACACATAGCACACACCCATACAGACAGCACACACCCATACAAACATCACACACAGAGCACACACCCACACACACAGCATGCACAGCACACACAGCACACACCCATACATACATCACACACACATACAGCACACACACACCTCACACATACACGTCACACACGACATATACACACATAGCACACACACACCTCACACATACACACGTCACACACGACATATACACACACAGCACACACACACCTCACACATACAACACATACACAGCACACACGCACAGCACACACAAAGCACATGTGCACAGAACACACACAGCACACACGAAGCACACACAGCATGCACACAGCACATGCACACAGCACGCACACAGCACACACACAGCACACACAGTATACACAGCACATGCAGTGCACATACACAGCACACACAGCATGCACACACAGCAGACACACACAGTACACAGAGCACACAGCACATATACAGCACTCACAGCATGCACTGACAGCATGCACACACAGCACATACACAGCACAGACAGCACGCACACACAGCATGCACACACAGAGTCACACAGCACATAGACAGCACACACAGTACACACAGCACACATACACAGCACACACGGCATGCACACACACACAGAGAGCACACGCTATTGGCGAATAAATGGCCTGGTTTATAAACCTTGATTTCATTTCTCTGGCTAGATTTACAGGAAACAAAAATGACCAGCATAGGCATTACAGCCCAGCACCTTTCCCTGTGGTCTTGGCATTGCAGAGATGCTGAAATTCTCTGCTTTTCTTTCTTGACCCTCTGGGCATGCTGGAATCCCTCTGTGAAGCTCCCCTGCCTTTTGGGTTTCTTCTTTGTCTGCTTCACAACCTCTGGATGTTCTAATGTTGACCCCCTGCCCAGAGGGCCACTAATGGACACTGTAAAAACACTCAGCTCTTCAGCCTGCGGAGAACCTCCCCTTTACTCCCAACAGGGTAATGATGCTTTCTGCTTCCTGCATGTAAAAACCGGCTGATTTCTCCCATCTGTGATAACATGCTGGTGCATCAACACAGGCGCGGGCAGCTGGCTGCTTCCGGAACTGGATCACGTAATTACATGAGGGAACGTAAGACCACGAGAAGATCCACATTAAAACCTCGCTAATTCAGACTTCACCAGTTCCGAATTTGTGATCAAACAAGGGAGGCTAAAATTTATGATTTCGTTTGTTCTCAAAATAAAGGCAACAAGACAATGAATAATAGGTGAGAAAAGGAGAATATTTACCGTCCAAAGAGAGCAAATTATTATCAGGTACTTACGTAGAAGCATCTCTATATGTAAACACCACCATGACGGTGTATGCAAATAACAACTGCAGAAGGCCCTCCTGGACTCAAGGGACGCTGTGACTTACCCCAGGACTCGGGTGAGTCCTGTCTGGTGACACCGTCACTGAGTAGAGCCCAGGACAGCTGCTGATAAGGGACCACAATGGACAGCGTGGGAAGGGCTACCGGAGGGTACATGGGTGGACCCTAGGGGAGGCAGGAGGAGGGCAGGGGCCAGAGTTGGGAGGCTTCCAGGAGGAGGCAACGCTGGGTGAAGGTCCAAAGGAGGCGCTGCAGGCCTCAGGCAGGGGGAGAACATAATTAAAGGCATGCCTTAACCCATTGCCGTGGAGTTGATTCCGACTCATAGCGACCCTACAGGACAGAGCAGAACTGCTCCATAGGGTTTCCAAGGAGCAGCTGGTGGATTTGAACTGCCGACCTTTTGACTAGCAGCCAGGCTCTTAAAGAACACAAGCGGAGGCATGCCTTAGAGAACGGCTTATCATAATTCACTATGTCTGCTGCACGGTGGAGAAGCAGCCTATTAAGCCAAGTTAAAGAGCCTGGGCTTCATCCTGAGGCCCCAGAGCCAGGGCAGGTGGACTGGCCTTTGTGCTTTCCCAGGCCCCTCAGGCAGCAGTGGGGAGGGTGGGAGGAGGTGGGCAAGGAGGAAGGAGCCACATGGAGGCTATTATGGCAGTACTGCCTGGGCTCCAAGATGAGGGGAAAGCAGAGAAAGTGACTCAAACCTGACTCCCCAGAGGGATGCTGCATCTCCCCACTTCCCTCCTTCCCAGGATGCAGGGGAAGGCTTTACTGCTGGCAAGGCACTGAGAGACAAGGTGGCCAGTCCACGTGGAGTTCTTCTCAGTATGCTCTGCCACGTAGGATGGGGGTGGGGGACTGGTGTCTGGACCCCCGTCTATTGAGGACCAACCGGTCTCATTTGTCCTTTGTTATGACTGCACACCTGGCTGCTGACCGCTGACCCCACTGCAGCCTCTGATCATCAAGGTCCCTGCTCCTGGAAGCGTCCCCTCTGAACGGCAGACTCCAGCAGGGCCAGCTATCCTCGCAGGGCCTCCAGGGCACACAGAAACTCCTGGCGCCCTGCCTGCCTTGCTCAGGGTATGGGGCCATGCTCCACAGCTGTTCCTGGCTGCAGTGGATGTGCTCACCAACACATGTGGACAGCCTGAACTTCTCAGACTAGTCCTTTCTGCCATGTTCTCAGGCCTCTCTGTGCCTTCTACTAAATGTTCCACTCTCCCCCTCAAGACACACACTGACACCCTTTGGTGTCCCACTCCAGGAAGAGAAAGTCAGGACACATGCTCCTGACCACTTTGCCTTCCCTCTCCTCCTTCCCACACCTCTTGGGTCAAAAGCTTTGGCTTTCTTCTTTTTATCCCCCCATGTTTTGGCCTCCCAGACCCCACAGCTCAGTCTGCACACTGGAGGGGGTATCCTCTCTACACTGTAAAAGAAACTCATCTGAGTCAGCCCATGCTGGCTGCTGCCTGGAGCTGAGGGAACACTGAGCATTAGGGACTGCCAAGAACTAAGAACTTTTGGTTTACTGTCCCACAAACCTCTCCTCTCTGACAAACTTAAAATGACTAAGAAACTTTCCAGCTTATCAGTTATTGGCGAGATCATAACACCTGCAGCTGCAGACGGACCTCATACCACTTCCATGTGGCGCCCGGACCTGATACCCCCACCCATTACCACATTCCATGCACTCAAGGAAACCCTCACCAGTAAGACCCCAGCACATTTCTCAAATGGATGACTAGTTTAAAATTCCTCATAAAAATTTAGTTGTTTTCAACAGAAAGTCCCTGATGGAGCAAGAGAAAACTCGGGTGCAGAACTCAAATTCTAGTAAAAACACCAGACTTAATGGTCTGACTGAGACTGGAGGAACCCCAAAAAGCACGGCCCCCGGACTCTCTGTCAACCCAGAACTGAAACCATTCCCGAGGCCAACTCTTCAGACTAGACTATGGGACATAAAATGATACTCGTGAAGAGTGTGCTTCTTAGCTCAAGTAGATACATGAGACTAAATGGGCAGCTTCTGTCCAGAGGCGAGATGGGAAGGCAGAGAGGGTCAGGAGCTGGTTGAATGGACACAGGGAATCAGGGATGGAAAGGAGGAGTGTGCTGGCACAGTATAGGGAGAGCAACTAGGGTCACATACTTCACTCTCATTTTACCCTTAAATATTTACCATCTGAAAATGGAAAATGAGAGCTCTTAAATATTATAACTTTCTACCTTACATGTGAGGAAGAAGATATTCTTTGAATAAGTATACAAAAAACCAAACCCACTGCCACTGAGTCGATTTCAACTCATAGAAACCCCATAGGGTTTCCAAGCCTGTAACTCTCTACAGAAGTGGACTGCCACATTTTTCTCCCATGGAGCTGCTGGTGGTTTCAAACTGCCGACCTTTTGGTTAGCAGTCAGTTGCTTTAATCACTAACTTATTAAAAGATGGTTGAAAAATTTGTATTTTGGCAAACTTGTAAAATGTGAGGCTCTTGTTCTCTCCAATCCAAAGGAAAAAAAAAAAACCATTCCACGCTTTGGTAAATACAGTACAGTCACTCAGTGCCATATTGAAAACCAAACCCATAGCTGTCAAGTTGATTCTGACTCATAGGGACCTACAGGACAGAGCAGAACTGCCCCATAGGGTTTCCAAGGTGTGGCTAGTGAATTCAAACTGCCGACCTTTTGGTGAGCAGCTGAGCTCTTAACCACTGTGCCCCCAGGGCATATTATTAGGCAGCCATGAAAAATAGCATTTATAATGAGCTTGTAATGGCTTGAGAAAATATTTGTGACGTTAAGTGGGAAAGGCAGGCCTCTACATACTGTAGGACTTTGGTAACACAGAGAAAGTTAGCCGCTGAGGCTAAGCTAGAACTCACAGTCTGTAGTTGACAACACTGGAAGGCTGCCAATTTGTCCCCCCAACTGCACACCCAGTCAGCAAAGAGAAATGATAAACTGGGGGACAAAAGGACCTCTGGTCTTAACAGAAACCCCCACCCTACCACCCACAGCAGGCCCACTGGGCTACAGCAACACCAGGAGGTTGGAGGGGCTCCCACTACACCCTGAGGCCCTCGAGGGCATCACAGCTCTGGGAGGCAGGGAGGTGCTTGGCATGGGCAAGGCTGGGGCTGGGTGGGAGCCCAGAGCAGCTCCTCAGAGCGCTGTGGGATTACTGCAGCCTCCAGTGAATGACCCAGAGGAAGACTCCGGGGACTCGGGGAAACCCCTGGAGATAATGGGGGCATGGTCCTGAGGAGAGCTATTGAGGCAGCAAGGACTACTGTACGCTTGTGACAGAGAGATGCAGGGATGGTGCGTGAGAGAACATTCGTACGGAAGAATGAAAGGGTTTCCAGCAATAGCGCAGACAAGGACAAGGTCACTGGAGAGAGGAAGCCAGGAGAGCAAGAGGGCAGGGTTTTAGAAGGACCATCTCAGTAGGTATCAAAATCACTGATAACTTAGAAGCAGTGTCAGCAAGAGTGAGCAGGAGTCACGTGCTGAAACCTTAAAGAATTAGAGGACAGGATTCAGGGGTCAGTGGCAGAGGGCAGCAAGGACAGCTAGTGGGTGCTAGAGTCTGATGACACCGTTTTTTGTTTGTTTGCTTTTTCAAGGGAGGTGGCAGCTAGAACAACCTCGAAGCAGCAGTGAAGAGCAGGGAGGCCACTGCAGGCCCAGTGGTAGCTGGAGCATGGGAGGGAAGAGGGCTACAAGGGCAGAAGGTGAAGGGCACATCAGAGAAGACGGTGACACGGGGTGCACCAATGACCGGCCATCACAGCAACTTCAGGGAGGGGAGGAGATGGAGTCAGGGTGGCAAGAGGGAATGTATTGAGGTGACTGGGGATCTGAGTCCAAGGGATGCACAAGGATCCGGGAGACCTGGGCTTCGTGTGGGGACTGATGAGCTGGGATCAAGGGAATGATGACACTGGTCCCAATGGCTCCAAGGCAGACAGTGGGATGTGAGGGATGATGGACGGAATGGGAGTGAGGGAATGTGGCTTTGCCAAGAGCAGGCAGAGTTCTAGGGACCCCCCCCCCCAACTCCTGCTGAGCACTGGGGGACACTTCCTACTTCTGGGCTAGTTGTAGCCCATGTTACCATTTTAGATTTTTCCAAACTGTGCACATACTTTCCTAGAATGCCCTTTAGGAGGCACAGAACTTGTATTTGATCGGCATGTTCTAGACTCACTCCATGACTGCAGGAAGGACCTCTTATTTTGTAGTTAATTTAAGTCATTTAAATCTGATCTCAGCTTTTTAATCTGCTCATTCTGACTCAGGTGACTACTGGAAGTATGGGTTTTTTTTGAGAGGTTCTGTGTAACGGACCCAGTGCTGCAGGGCTCTGTTCAGCAAGGTGGACTGGTGAAGGCCTGGCTGGAGCAGAGTGTCTGGGTGAAGAAGACATGAGGGTGACAATATGCTCAGCATCGAGGAGACTAGAAGCCTTCCTCTCCACTCACTTACCTGCAGATTGGTAACATTTGTTTGCTGACTAACTGATTTGAGAATAGGCAATTACAGGATGAAAGGGCAAGACTGGAGGGCTACAAGTCCTCATGTGGGCCGATTAAAAGGAACTCTTGCCAAATATCACCAAATCCTGCCACGAGGGCTGTTACTAAGACAATGGAGACTATTCTGTAGCAAATGAGATAATCTAAAACACCTGAAAAGTGCCTAAAACTCAATACGTGACTTTAAAACTCAGAGATACAGTCTATACATAAATGGAAAAGAAAATGATCCTGAGAAAGCCCTCAATAAGCTAAAGGAAGACACAGAAATGTGGGTAACAATCTTAGGGGGAAAATTAAATGTATAGAAACAGTAAACATCCAAATGAGGGACACTCTTCAAATAGGTGATAAAAAGTCAAATTCTAAGCCAGCTTCCGTGCTAGTTCAAGCCAAGTATTCCAAGAGCAAATATCTGTGCCCAAAGGAAATGCCCTCCCCCCAATCAGTGCAGTGGTACCTCACTCAGCCCTTTAACAAGACAGACTTAGCACGCTGAGTCACCAGCTGCATCCTCAGCCACTACCACCGGTTCAGTCCATTGTTTCTTTGATGGGCTGTCCTAGGTCGTCTAGAGCTGTGGATTTTAGTGTTATCGTAATCATCATCATCATTTAGCCTTCCAGTAAAAAGAAGGTCAAACCTTGGACTTTTTTGGATTTTGGAGATGACACGTACCGTATGTGACTATCCTGGTCTGACCCATTTACCAAGTAAACTGTAAGGCAGCCAGTTCTGAGTGGGGCCTAGAGCAAGAGAAAGGCTCTGCAGCAAGTCCAGGCTGCAGGGCAAGCTGCTCTGTCCTTTGGGTAATACATGATCAGGCAGACCCAGTGATTTGCAAAGTGTCCATAACAAAGAGAGGATTCCATACAGGACCTCTGGGAAGCTCCAGGAGAAACCCACGAAAGCACCTACAGTGTTGGAGCAGTCATGCCCTCTCCTACAGGTAACTATTCTCCTTTTGAGAAACACCCTAGCCTGCTATCTGGCCCTGATATGGAACACCTGGCTATGGGACATAAAATGACCATGTGACCAGCTACATATTACTTGACCCACCTAGCATTGAGCCTCTTTTTAGGTTAGGTGTGTGCAGTAGGTATCCGCTGCCAAGTGGAAATGGTATATAAGAATTCAGGCGCAAGCAGCTCCAGAAGGTATAAGCTGCATGAGCAGGTGACGTGGACTGCTATGTCACCTGTCTTAGTCATCTAGTGCTGCTGTAACAGAAATACCACAAGTGGATGATTTTAACAAACAGAAGTTTATTCTCTCACAGTCTAATAGGCTAGAAGTCCAAATTCAGGATGTCAGCTCCAGGGGAAGGATTTCTCTGTTGGCTCTGGAGAAAGGTCCTTGTCATCAATTTTCCCCTGGACTAGGAGCTTCTCAGCACAGGAACCCTGGGTCCAAAGGACGTGCTCTGCTCCCGGTGCTGCTTTCTTGGTGGTATAAGGTCTCCCTGTCTCTCTGCTCGCTTTTCTCTTTTATATCTCAAAAGAGATTGGCTCAAGACACAATCCAATCTTGTAGATTGAGTCCTGCCTTATTAACATAACTGCCACCTATTCCACCTCATCAACATCATAGACATAGGATTTACAACACATAGGACAATCACATCAGATGACAAAATGGTGAACAATCACACAATACTGGGAATCATGGCCTGGTCAAATTGATACACATATTTTTGGGGGACACAATTCAATCCATGACATCACCTATACCTGCCGTTTTGTCTCCTCTCCCTCAGTCCACACCCACATACTCATGGGAAGTTTCTTCTCTCAACCAACATAAGAGGAAAAAACTTAGGGTTGATTTATAGATGATTCTGTGAGAAATAATTGGCAGCAACCAGAAACGGACAGCATTACAGCCCTGCTCAGAGGTGGCTCTGAAGAACAGAAGTGAAGGGAAATCCTTCTGGTGGGCAGAATTTCAGGCAGTATATTTGATTTCTACATTGTCTGGACTGAAAGATGGCCAGGGAAATGGATCTATATCAATTCATAGGCAGTAACTGACAGTATGGAAGGATGGGCAAGAACAGGGTTGGAAGATTAGTGACAAGAGGTCTGGGGAAGAAGTATGTGGATCCACCAGAGCAGATACAATGTAATGATATTCAAGCATCTATGTGAATCCTCAAACACCCCCACTGCAGAGGACGATCTCAATAACCAGGTGGACAAGACAACATGATCTGTGGATGTCAGTCAGCCTCTTTCCCCAGTGCTTAATCAATGAGCGTTTGTTCACAGTGGACATGGCAGCAGGCCCCAGCAACATGGAACCATGGGACCAACAACATGGCTATGCATGGGTTGCACCTCAGGAACCTCCCCTCCCCAGGCCTAATCTGGCCATCCCCAGTGCTGAGGGTCTATTTGTCCAGTAGTAGAGAACAGAGCTGAGCCTTTCCACAGGTGTGGAGAGAAAGGAAACTAGTCAACCACCTGATGGCAGAGTTATTACCCTAGACCCCTTTTGGTCTGGAGAGGGCAGTGATTTTTCCGTGGAATGCTGTTGTCATCAGGTGCCGCTGAGTCGGTTCCGACTCATAGCAACCCTGTGTAAAGCAGAACGAAACACTGCCCAGTCCCGCGCCATCCTCACAACTGCTGTTATGCTTGAGCCCATCATTGCAGCTACTGTGTCAATTCATCTCATTGAGGGTCTTCCTCTTTTTTGCGGACCCTCTACTTTACCAAGCATGATGTCTTTCTCCAGAGACTGGTCCTGCCTGATAACATGTCCAAAGTATGTGAGATGAACTCTTGCCATCCTTGCTTCTAAGGAGCATTCTGGCTGCACATCTTCCAAGATAGATTTGTTCGTTCTTCTGGCAGCCCATGGTATATTCGATATTCTTTGCCACCACCACAATTCAAAAGCATCAGTTCTCTTCGGTCTTCCTTATTCACTGTCCAGCTTTCACAAGCATATGAGGCGACTGAAAACACCATGGCTTGGGTCAGGAGCACGTTAGTCCTTAAAGTGACATCTTTCCTTTTTAACACTTTAAAGAGGTCTTTTGTGCTAGATTTGCTCAGTGCAATACATGGTTTGATTTCTTGACTGCTGCTTCCATGGGCGTTGATTGTGGTTCCAAGTAAGATGAAATCCACTGAACAGACACCTGCAAATCTGCCATCTCTGCCTGTGATGCTCCTGCCAGCACCGTTATCCCCACCTACAGAGGACTCAGTTCACTGTCATGGTTTCCCCCACCATGCTGTGTCTGGCCAAGGAACTCATTTTACAGCCAAAGAAGGATGTCCAGGGACTCGGGTCTTGGCATTCACTCACCTCGCCAATGTGCCACATCACCTGCAAAGAGCAAGGCTGACGAAACAGTGGGGTGGCTTACTGACGACTACTGGTCTAACAGATTTCTACCTCCAGACCCGATGATTTCCAAATGCCTTTCTGGTCTGATCCTTTTTAATGCTGTGGTTTGTTCAATGGTGCTAGGCCCATGTGCAATAAATAGGTTTCTTTCATCTTTTTTGAAGCCTCAATATAATGAAAGTGGAAATAAAAGTTTAAAGTAGACTGGTGTGGGCATTTTCAAAAGAAAAATAGTTTCAAATAGGAAGGCTTACAGTAAAAGTATTGTACTCAGCTAGACCTTTCAAACAGGGGTTATATTAAAGACATATAAGATATAATATTATAAAAAGATTTGATCATAGGTAATATGCTACTGGATAGATAACAAAGAAAAAAGTAAAGATGTTTTATGCAATAAAAAAGAAATCTCCAATTTATACCATGGCAGGAGGGAAATTGTTTAATGATCTTTAACATTAGCCTGATCCACTGCACGTTTCACAAACCCACCTCTACATCAATTACAGATCTTCCATCAGCAGGAGGTTCAGAAACACATACTTTAATTAACGTTAGCTACTTCAAGGATAAGCAGAGGTATGTTACAGAATTCTGTTGATAAGACTACAGCATTCTTAAGCATAACCTAACCAAAACAACTGTGGGCTTTATTCTCAATTAAGCAGTTCAGCAATTTGAGGGGGGCTAAAGAAGGCTGCACAATGGTTAAATCTCCAGCTGCTAACTGAAAGGTCAGTGGTTCAAACTCACCAGTGGCTCCCCAGGAGAAAGATGTGGCAGTCTGCTTCTGTAAAGATTACAGCCTTGGAAACACTATGGGGCAGTTCTACTCTGTCCTGTATGGGTCTCTAGAAGTCAGAATCAACTCGACCGCAATGGGTTTGGTTTTTTGTTTGTTTGTTTGTTTTTTAAAGAAGGCTGGGACATTGGTGTTTCAGGGGTAGAATTCTCGCCGTCTTTGCAGGAGACCTGGGTTCAATTCCCAGCCAATGCACCTCGTGTGCAGCCACCACCCATCTGTCAGTAGTGGTTTGCGTATTGCTATGATGCTGAACAGGCTGCAGTGGAGCTTCCAGACTAAGATGGACTAGAAAGAAAGTCCTGGTGATCTAGTTTCAAAAATCAGCCTGCAAAAACCCTACAGATCACAACAGTCCAATCTGTAACCAATCACAGGGACGGCACAGAACCGGGCGGCATTTCATTCCACTGTGCCGGAGGTTGCCATGAGTTGGGGCCAACACAATGGCAGCTAACAACAACAACACAGAAGGCTTGGGAGGTGGTTGTGAGTCATAGTGTCCCTGGATATTTAATTGGAACCGGATGTAAATGGGAAAAAAAAATTTTTTGTTCTTTGTTTTTTTCCAAAATCCAGAAGTAAAACTCTAAAAGCATAACATGTATCCCACAATGTAGCCAATGGAATTCGCTCCAGTCTCTGACCACTTACTTAAAAGTCAATAAACACTAGTTGGGTGTCTACTTGTATCCTGCACTGTCAGACACTGGAGAACCCAGACATAAAGCTCCAGGTCCTGTCTCTGAATTTCCAGAAATTAGGGGTGGGAGACAACCCCCTCAACAACATTTTCCCCCATCTGGCCCAACTGGGTCACTCTTCCTATCCCATCGCTTTGCCATCTCTTTCTTTTGGAGTCAATTCTACAAAAACAGTTGTCGAAGGGGAACATGTGCCCACAGTCCCTTGCCAGAAGGAGCCTCCAACAGCTCTCTGCCCCTCTCATTCTTTTGAGTTTTCTTCTTAGAGCTTTTGTGGGGTTCTCAATATCCCCAATATGTCAATTTAAGAAAATTTGAAAGATATGATACGCATAAAGGAAAAATAATCACCCTGAAACTATCAAACAAACACTGCTAACACGTTGGCTCATACACTGGTTCATATAACCCTCATTTCTCCTCCTTTGTGCGTGGTGGTGTTGTTGTCCAATTATACACAGAATTGTATGTCCTTTTTTCACCAAACACTTTACCTCAAGCCTATTTTCCACGTCACTGAAATCACTTCTAAACTTCACTGCGAATGGCTGCGTTATACCATATCAAGTGGGCATAACAATCTACTGACCTACCTCCTGGAGTTGTATATCTGGGTTGATTCCAACTTTCTGCTACTTCATAGAATACTGCGATAAACATTTTTGTGCATAAACGGTTTCCACATTAAGGATTCTTCCCCCTTCGTCTACAGTCCCAGAAATAAAATGGCTGGCTCCAAGATTAAGACTCTTAAGACTCCTTAGACACATTTTCAGGCATTTGTCTGAAAAGGAACCTGTGAACAGTGAAGCCATCTACATGGGCAAAGTTGACAAAGATGACAGCATGCCTCCTGCTGGCCCATCTGATCTGTGCAGGCTCCTTGGGGCCTCTGCAACGAAGTGTCTGCTTCCATGCTGAACCGCAAACCATTTTACAGAGCCCTAAAAAAACTAAAAATCTGTTTTCACTGCTAATTACAAGATTTTCAGTAAGTCCCTAGTGGAGAAATTAGTACTACATGTTGCAAACTCCTCAACTGCATTTTATTAAAAATGTTCTCTTATCAGCTTTATCTGCTGTATTAAGTATTGAATGCCTGTCCTCCCAAGTCCCAAAAGCTTATTTGTCAGACCCATTTCAGAATAACAAGTCTGAAAGGGGTAAAAAATACAAACCTTAGCCTCTGTGTCTCTGTCTGCAGTTAAGTGAACTTCACACTTTTAACCAGGAGAATGGAAACACTGAGATACGTCCATTTCCACCGGACAGAGAAATTATCTGAGGAGCTCTTCCACAAACCTGGAGAAGAATCACTTGCAGAAATTAATGCCAGGTGGTTACAACCATGTTCTGCTATAACAAGATTCCTCCTCATACAGGAAGGAGATGTCGAAACAATGTCCAGAAGCCAGACAAACACAAAGCCACACCCATGCTACACAGAATGAACACAGGTGGGGCAGGGGGACCAGAAGGAGCAGGAAGAGACCACTTTTTGAGATCTGCTTATCTTTTACTACCTTCCAACATTTCTCCCACTCCCAACTTTACAGAAATGAGAGCCTTCCAGACAAAATGCTTGACTTCCTTCTGACCAACAGAGTGTCAGATACTATGCAAAGCAACTCTAACTTTTGCTCTTAACTCAGTTGTGAATATTTAATTTTAGGTTATCTTTTCTTCACATATGTAAATAAGAGACTTAAAACTTCTAAACGGAAACAATCCCACAAGATAATCTAATGAGTGCTACTCAATATGGCCACCACCACCCACGTGTGGCTACTGAGGATGTGAGATGTGGCCAGTGCATCTGAAGTGAAAATGAATTTTTCATCTTATTTCATTTTAGTTAAATTTTAAAGTGATACTCAATTCAGTTATTGGAAAACTTTTAAGTATGTTTGAAACAACTTGCATATGTTGACATACCGTTTTAACTAAAAATTTCATGAAATCTAAATGTAAATCAAGTCATTCTGATGAAAACTTAGCATTCACATTGATATGTGCATTAATTAGAAAATACACACCAGATTTCGAAGAATTCGTACCAAAAAAAGAAGGTAAAATATGGCATCAATAACTTTTATATGGATTATATGTTGAACTGCTAATGTTTTAGATACACTGGGTTACATAAAATGTTAGATTAATTTCACTTGTTTTTCTGGGAGCCCTGGTGGCGCAGTGGTTAAGAGCTATGGCTGCTAACCAACGGGTAGGCAGTTTGAACTCAGCAGCTGCTTCTTGGAAACTCTAGGGGGCAATTCTACTCTGTCCTATAGGGTCACTATGAGTCAGAATTGACTCGACGGCAACAGAATTTGGTTTTTTTGGGTTTTGTTTTCCTGTGGCTATTAGAAAATTTAAAATTATATATGTGGCTTGTGTTATGTGACTATTGGATAGAACTGGCCTAAACAAATAGTAATAGAATGGGAGGGTTGATGGAGGAAGTAAAGGGAAGAGATTCAATTAATCTAGAATATTTTTCTGTGACTATCTCATATCAGATTAATACTGTAAATGGGACAGTTATAAGGTAGAGGCTAAAGTTAAAAATATCACCTAGGAGTGAAAAATCTAAGGGGGAGGGAAGGTGGGTACTGGCTAAATTTATTTGGTTAGCCTGCACAGTGCTTTAAAAATTGGGATACTTTCCACAAAAATCAGAAGATCAGCCACACTGGACCTGCATCCTGCATACGACAATCTCCTAGAGGTGAGTGGCAGCTGTCCTTAGAGAGTACATGTTGTTTCTAGTTTGCCACAGTCCCCACCATTCTCTAATGTTCTAAACACAGTGTGCTTCAATAACTTATCTGCCTGACTCCTGCAGGCATCTGAAATTACGGCCCTGATTCTATTAGCTATACTATTTTACTCATTGTACAATTATTTGTTGAGCCCCTATTATATACCATATGCTGTTCTGAGTATTTGGAACAACTTGGTGAACAAACCAGACTCCCCAAAATCCCTGCTCTCATGTAGCTTACATCCCAGTAAGTTATACAGTATGTTAGAAGCTGATAAATGCTATGAGGAAAAAAAGTATGAGTAATTGGGACTGTCAGGCAGGGGGGAGGGTGTCAATTTTAAATAGGATGAACAGGATAGATCTACTGAAATGGTGATATTTGAAGCAAAAACTGAAAGAAGTGATAGAGTAAACCATGTGGATATCTGAGGTATAAGCTCTCCAAGCCAAGTGTCTTAAGTTGGGTTCTCTGCAGAAGCAAAACCAGTGAAGCGTATAAACATGTATAGAGAGAGATTTATACCAAGGAACCAGGTCACATGGTTGTAGAGGCTGGAAAGTCCCAAGTCCGTGGGTCAGGCTGGAGGCTTCTCCTGACTCACTTAGCTGCAGGGGCTGGCAAACCCAAGATCAGCAGGTCAGACAGCAGGCCTCCAGCTCACAGGCTGTGAAGGCTGACGAATCCCAAGATCAGCAGTTAAGCTACTAGCTCAAGTTCCATGAACCGGAGGTCAGATGAACAGGAGCCAGATGCAGGACACATAGCCAGCAAAAGCTAGCGAGCTTTGCCCAGAAAGTCCACCTGTATTAGATGCAGGTCACAACCCCAAGGAAACTCCCTTTTGATTGACTGGCTGCTCATAACAGATCTCATCGTGGAGGTGATTACATTATATCAGATCTCATTATGGAGATCATTACATAGCTGCCAAACTACATCATAACTGCCAAACTCCCAAGAATCATGGCCCAGCCAAGGTGACATACAACCTTAACCATCACATCAAGAAAATAGCCAGTGAAAAGACCCTAAGGCTGAAATGAGCCTGGAATGCTCAAGGAACAGCAAGAGCAGCACTGCAGCTGAAGTGGAGTAAGCAAGGATGAAAGTGTTAGAGATGAGGACAGAAAGGTACAGGCAGTCCCTGGGTTACTAATGTCCATCTTACGTACAACCTGTAGTTACAAACCAACCCCCATAAAGATTATATCAAAAACTGAGGTACACACAACGGTTCATAATAACAAACGGGCATTACTTTGCACGTGCATCAAAACATTACAATTATTATTACTGTATGTTAAAGATATTTTAGTGTATCTAGAAGTGTTTCTTTAATGTTTTTAACATAGAAAGGTACACAATATACTATATACTAAGACAAACATTTGACTAATGATGTTAGATACAAATCATACCTAACTGTTCTGACTAACGTACAAATTCCACTTAAACACAGATTTAGAAATGGAACTTGTTCATAATCCAGGGACTGCCTGTACTATGGGGCCTGAACTTTCAGGACTCTGTAGGTGTTGGAGAAGCTTTGTCTTTTACTTTGAATGAGATGAGAGGCTGTAGAGGCTTTGGGTGTGATTCTGAAGGAGATGGAAAGCCCTGGGTAGGTTTCAACAGAGTAGTAACATAAATGACCTCTGCTTTAAAAGCATAACTCTACTCACTGTGTTGAAAGGAGACTGTAGGGGGACGAGGGCAGAAGTAGAGAGACTAGGCGGGCATCAATTGCAGTGGAAATGATAAAAAGCAGTCATATTCTGGGTCTACTCTGAAGATAAAGCAAGCCAATTTCACAATAGGTTGGATCTGTAATGTGCTAGAAGGAGAAAAAATCAAGAATGATTCCAAGGCTTGGCACCTAATCACCTAAGAGAACAAAGCTGCAGGTGGAACAGGTTTTAAGGATAAGATCAGGAGTTCGGTTTTCAGAAAGCTGATTTGGAAATGTTTATTGCACTTCCGAGGGGAGATGCTGAGTAGGTAGTTCAAGGAGTTCAGGAGAAAGGTATAGCCTACAGAGAGATGTCTTGAGGTCATTGGCACAGACGGTATAAAGCCACCATGAAAGAAAATGAGGTCAGTAAGGAAGAAATATAGATAAAAAGGCAAAGAGGATTAAAGATTGAGCCCTGGGCATTGCAACAAGAGGTCAAGCTAAAGAAGAGGAAATAGCAAGAGAGACTGAGAAAGAGCTACCAGGAGTTACATGGAAAATCAAGAGAGTGCATCACTGAGGCCAAATGAAGAAAGTATATCAAAGAGGGATAGGCTGAACCAAACATTGCTAGAGAGTTTGTTATGGATTGAATTGCATCCCCCAAAAATGTGTGTCAACTTGGCTAGGCCACAATTCTCAGTACTGTGTGACTGTCCACCATTTTGTCATCTGATCTGATTTTCCCATGGGTTTTAAATCCTTCCTCTATAATGTTAACAAGGCAGGATTAGAGGCAGTTATGTTAATGAGGCAGTACTCACAAGATTAGGTTGTATTTTGAGTCAATCTCTTTTGAGGTATAAAAGAGAGAAGTGAGCAGAGAGACAGAGGAACCTCATACCACCAAGAAAGTAGTGCCAGAAGCAGAGCACATCCTTTGGACCTGGGGTCCCTGTGCTGAGAATCTCCTATACCAGGGGAAGATTGATGACATCAACCTTCCTCCAGGGACAACAGAGAGAGAAAGCCTTCCCCTGGAGCTGACTCCCTGAATTCAGACTTCCAGCCCACTAGACTGTAAGAGAATAAATCTGTCTTTGTTAAAGCCATCTACTTGTGGTATTTCTGTTATAGCAGCACTAGATAACTAAGACAGAGGTCAAGTAGGATGAGGACTGAGAATCAACCATTGCATTCAGTAAGATGGCAGTCACTGGTGATCTTGATAATTTCTTGTCAGTAGTGGGGGGCAAAAGCCCAACTGGGTGACTTTAAAAGAAAATGTTGGAATTTATCAATTTTTTTTCTTTTATTGCCTTTGCTTTTGGCATCATATCTAAGAATCCATTGCCACATCGAAGGTCATAAAGCTTCTCCCTTATATTTTATCCTAAGAGTTTTACAGTTTTAGCTATTAGATTTAGATTTGTGATCCATTTTTTGTTGATTTTTATATATGGTATTAGGAACCCAGTGAATATACTTAATGCCACCAATTTGCACACTTAAAAATTGTTAAAATGGCATTTTGATAAAAGATTCTATAGAAGAATCCTGATCAAAAGGGGGAAATGCAGAACAGAATTTCAAATTCTCATGGAATCCAGACTTAATGAAGCCATTGAGGCTGGATGAACCCCTGAAACTATTGCCCTGAGATAATCTTTAAATCTTAAACCAAAAATATCCCCTAAAGCTTTCTTTAAACCAAACAATAGTTCAGCTTAATTAGTAAAGAATGTCTGCCTTGAATATTGTGCTTTTCTAAAGAACTATCTCTATGGAGTCAAATTGACAACAGCAACTGGAAAGGTTAGATAGGAAACTTAGGGAGGCAGTGAGTTTATGTTAATGGACGAGGAACAATTTAGAAACAGAGGGTGAGAATAGTTATACAACTTGATGAATGTAATCAATATCACTGAATTGTACACGTAGAAATTGTTGTATTAGTGTATTTCTGCTGTGTATACTTTCAACAACAGAAAAAAATAAAATATATATTTTTTTAACTGGTTAAAATGGTAAATTTTATGTTATATATATTTTACCACAATGAAAAACAATTTTTTTTAAAGAAAGAGAAAGAATGGGAGGAGAGGATTTTAAGACAGTAAGTCTAGACAGCTCCTTTTAGGAGCTTTTGGTATACAAGGAAGCAGAGAAATAGAGCCATAGCTGGTGGTAGAAGTGAGGTGAAGGGGGAGTGTTTTCCAAGAAGGGAGAAATAACATGTTTGGACACCAGTAAGAATTATCTGGTAAAGGGAGAGGGAAACTGAAGATACAGAGGACAGACAGGAGAATCACTGGAGTGATACCCTTGAATACTAAAGAAGATGGGCTCCAGGGCCTGAGTGGAGGGAGTGGCTTATGATATGAGCACAGAGAATGCATGTTTAGCCACACAACAGAACGCAGAGGATATGGTGACAGATGCAAGCAGGTGGGCCAATGGCTGGAGCAAGTCTGCGGAAGTTCCCCTCTGAGATTTCAGTTTTCTCACTGAAAGAGGAAGCAAGGACACTGTGTAAGAGTGAGGATACAGAGAAGGTATGGAGGTCTGAGGAGATGGGAGAAAGTGTGAAATAATCAATGAAGCGAACAGGAGACTAAAAGAACCAGGCATCATTAAGGATCCACCTAAGGTTCGGGTCCTGTGAGACCAGACAACCAGCCACATTCGGCAGCACAAACACAGATGAGGAGTAGGCAGAGATTAAGATTTAATGAGTGCTGTAGTTCTGCCAAGTGTGTGGAAAGTTGCCAGAGATGGGTAAGTGAACTGAGGGTGTACTCAAAGGACTCATTACAGGGAAGACCATGATATATGAGCTGGAGAAGGCAGGAGGAGAAGACACCTGAGAAGACCTCAAGTGTCAGGGTTCATGGACTGGAAGTTGGGGGCATTGAGAGATTGTTAGAGTTGTAATGAGAGGGAGAGGGTTGAAAGATGGCAAGTAGATGTCAGAGAACTCAGTGCATGAAACCGATTACAGAAGGTCACCAGTTACTGGGAATAAAAAAGTCTAGGCCATGACCATGGAAGCAAATGGCAAGATAGGGTGGAGGACAGAAAACTGGAGCAGAAGAGGCAAAAGAATTAAGAGGACAAGATATTAGAAGGATCACCTACATGTCTATTGAAACCGCCAAGACTAATGCAGGAGTAGTGCTGGAAACAGTGACAGGAGCCTGGCACTAAAGTCATCAAGAAATGAGAGGAAGTGGCCTGGAGACTGACAAACAGGGATAAATGACATGAGGCAGTGAGTTCTGGCCCACTCCAGGCAAAGCAGTGGTGGGGTCATGAGTGGGAAGAAGGAAGGACGGGTGTCTTAGATGTCCTCTTGACTCTGTCAATGTAGAATAGAGGGTCAGAGTACATGGATCTTTAACTCACTGTGAAGGGATTGCTTGTGACCTTTACTGGGGAGGGTCAGACTAACTCCAAGTGAGCAGGGTACTCCTTTGCCCTTACTAATGGGGCTGAGAATATCTGAGGAAGCCTGGTGTTACTTAAGCTCACAAATACTTCTTGCCCTTTAGATGGAGGTGGGTAAAGGTCTAGGCAGGGGTGGCCTTAGTCCCAGTACTTCAGCCCTTACCTTACCCTTGTTTGTTCTCTCACTTTATCCAACATTAATAATGAACCTAGAACCAGACTGGCTTGTCTTCTCTGATTGCTAAATGCCTATTAATAATGAAATCATTTACACAAAACATTAAATAAATATACTTAATGTAGCTAAGGAAATTAGAGTTTATCAAAATACAACTTATTAACAAGAAATTATAAAGATGCCCACTCAGTCACTGATGAAATGATCCTATGCATAACAAATTCCAGAGACGTCACAAGAAAGTTACTGGAACTAACAGAAAGATTCAGCAAAGTGGTGAGGTACAAAATCAACACACAAAAATCAGATTGCTCTACACTAACAAGGAAGACTCTGGGGGAAAAAAAAATCAAGAAAACAATACCATTTACAAAAGCCTCCAAAAGGATAAAATACCTAGGAATAAACCTAACCAGGGACGTGAAAGACTTATACAAGGAAAACTACAAAACACTACTGCAAGAAACTAAAAAAGATCTACATAAATGGAAAAACATTCTATGCTCACGGACTAGAAGACTTAACACTGTAAAAATGTCAATACTACCAAAAGCAATCTATAGATAGAATGCAATCCTGATCCAAATCCCAACATTTTTTAACGAAATTGAAAAACTAATCTCCCACTTTATATGGAAAAGAAAGAGGCCCTGAATAGCTAAAGCAATATTGAAAAAGAAGCACAAAGTGGGCGGCCTCACACTCCCTGATCTCAGAACTTACCATACAGCCATGGTAATCAAAACAGCCTGGTACTGGTTCAATGACAAGACACATAGAAAATGGAATACAATTGAGAACCTGCATGTAAATCCATCCATCTACAGACAGCTGACCTTTGACAAAGAGCCAAAGTCCATTCGATGGGGAAGAAACAGTCTCTTTAACAAAACAGTGCTGGAAAACTGGATATTCATTTGCAGAAAAATGAAACAGTATCCATACCTCACACTATGCACAAAAACTAACTCAAAATGGATCAAAACATTTAGCTAAATGTTAAAGATAAAATTATAAAATCCCTGGAAGATAACATAGGGACAAAACTTGGGGACCTAATTTTCAGCAGAAATAGCCTATCAAACACAACCAAAAACACATGAAAGACAGAAGATAACGTAGACTCCTGGGACCTCCTAAAAACTAAATACTTATGCTAATCAAAAGATTTTACCAAGAGAGTAAAAAGAGAACCTACAGACTGGGAAAAAAATCTTTGGCAGCAACATAGCTTATCTAATCTCTAAAATTTACAGAAAATTTCAACAGCTCAACAACAAAAAGACAAACAATCCAATCAAAAAATGGGCAAAGGACATGTGCAGACACTTCACCAAAAAGGACATTCAGGCAGTCAACAAATACATGAAGAGATGCTCACAATCATTAGCCATTAGAGAGGTGCAAATCAAAACTACAATGAGATACCATCTCACTCCAGCAAAAATAGTAATGATCAGAAAAATAGAATACAATAAATGCTGGTGAGGTTGTGGGGAGACTGGAACTCATATAAACTGCTGGTGGTATTGAAAAATGGTACAACCACTATGGAAAATGGTATGGCACTTCCTCAAAAAGCTAGAAGTAGAAACACCTTATGATCTAGCAATCCCACTCCTAGGTATATATCCAAGAGATATAAAAAAGCAGTGACATGAATAGATATATGCACACTTATGTGAATAACAGCATTATTCACTATAGCAAAAATATAGAAACAACCTAAGTGCCCATCAATGGATTAATGGATAAACAAATAGTGGCACATACATACAATGGAATACTACGCAACTATAAAGAATAATGAGGAGTCCGTGAAACCTCTTATAACATGCATGAATCTGGAAGACACTATGCTGAGTGAAATAAGTCAATCACAAAAGGACAAAGATTATATAGTCCCACTATTATCAAAAGTGAAGAATAGATATACCCACAAAAAGCACATTCTTTGATGGCTACCAGGGATAGGAGGGAAGAGGTGAGTCACTTTCTAGATAGTAGACACTGGTTATTTTTGGCGATGGGAAAGGCAATACCAAATATGGGTGAAGTCAGCACAACCTGACCAAGGTAAATAAAGACACTTAGAAGTACACAAGAGAAAGGGACAATTTCAGTAAATGCAATAAGATATACAATTTTGCAACAATAGTAACAACAACTAAAAAAAAGTGTGGTTACATAGGAAGATAAGTATGCATATACCTGTATAGGAAAGCATATGTGAGTAAATGTACATGCGTATATAGATGTATCTGTTGTTGTTGTTAGGTGCCCTTGAGTCGGTTCCGACTCATAACAACCTTACATACAATAGAACGAAAGACTGCCCAGTCCTGTGCCATCCTAACAATCGTTGCTTTGTTTGAGCCCACTGTTGCAGCCACTGTGTCAATCTGTCTCTTGAGGGTCTTCCTCTTTTTTGCTGATCATCTATTTTACCAAGCGTGATGTCCTTCTCCAGGTGCTGGTCCCTACTGATAACATGTCCAAAGTATGTGAGATGAAGTCTCGCCATCCTTGCTTCTAAGGAGCATTCTGGCTGTACTTCTTCCAAGACAGATTTGTTCATTCTTCTGGCAGCCCATGGTATTTTCACTATTCTTCATCAACATCATAATTCAAATGCATCAATTCTTCTTTGGTCTTCCTTATTCATTGTCCAGCTTTCACAGGTATGTGAGGTGACTGAAAATACCATGGCGTGGGTCAGGTGCACCTTAGTCCTCAAAGTGACATCTTTACTTTTTAACTTTAAAGAGGTCTTTTGCAGCAGATCTGCCAAATGCAATATATCATTGATTTCTTGACTGCTTGCTTCCGTGGGCATTGATTGTGGATCCACGTACAATGAAATCCTTGATAACCTCAATATTTTATCCGTTTATCATGAGGTTGCTTATTGGTCCAGTTGTGAGGATTTTTGTTTTCTTTATGTTGTGGTGTAATCCATAATAAAGGCGGTAGTCTTTGATCTTCATCAGTAAGTGCTTCAAGTCCTCTTCACTTTCAGCAAGCAAGGTTGTGTCATCTGCATGTCACAGGTTATCAATGAGTCTTCCTCCAATCCTCATGCTGGATTCTTCTTCCTATAGTCTTCAGATTATTTGCTCAGCATACAGATTGAATAAGTATGGTGAAAGAATAAAACCCTGATGCATACCTTTCCTAATTTTAAACCATGCAGATTCCCCTTGTTGTTTGAACGACTACCTCTTGATCTATGTACAGGTTCCTCATGAGCACAATTAAGTGTTCTGGAATTCCCATTCTTCACAATGTTATCCATAATTCGTTATGATCCACACAAAAGTCAAATGCCTTTGTATAGTCAATAAATCACAGGCACACATCTTTCTGGTATTCTCTGCATTCAGCTAAAATCCATCTGATATCAGCAATAATATCCTTTGCTCCACATCCTCTTCTGAATCTGGCTGGAATTTCTAGCAGTTCCCTGTCAATATACTGCTGCAATCATTTTTGAATGATCTTCAGCAAAATTTTACTTGTGTGTGATACTGATGATATTGTTCAATACTTTCTCCATTCTCTTGGATCACTTTTCTTTGGAATGTGCACAGATATGGATCTATCCAGTCAGTTGGCCAGGTAGCTGTCTTCCAAATATCTTGGCACAGGCAAGTGAGCACTTGCAGCAATGCATCTGGTTGTTGAAATATCTCTGTCAGTTCCTACAGCCTTGTTTTTTTTTCCAGTGCCTTCAGTGTAGCTTGGACTTCTTCCTTCAGTACAATGCTACCTCCTGAAATGGTTTAACGTCAACCAATTCTTTTTGGTACAGTGACTCTGTGTATTCCTTCCATCTTCTTTTGATGCTTCCTGCATTGTTCAATATTTTACCCATAGAATCCTTCAATATTGCAGTTGGAGGCTTGAATTTTTTCTTTACTTCTTTCAGCTTGAGAAACGCCAAGTGTGTTCTTCCCTTTTGGTTTTCTAACTCCAGGTCTTTGCACATTTCATCATACTTTACTTTGTCTTCTCAAGCTGCCCTTTGAAATCTTCTGTTCAGCTCTTTTACTTCATCATTTCTTCCATTCACTTTAGCTATGCTATGTTCAAGAGCAAGTTTCAGAGCCTCTTCTGATATCCATTTTGGTTTTTTCTTTCTTTCGTGTTCTTTTAATGACCTCTTGTTTTCTTCATGTATGATGTCCTTGATGTCATTCCACAACTTGTCTGGTCTTCAGTCATCAAATCTATTCTTGAGATGGTCTCTAAAGTCAGGTGGGATACACTCAAGGTCGTACTTCGGCTCTCGTGGAGTTGTTTTAGTTTTCTTCAGCTTCAGGTTCAACTTGCATACGAGCACTTGATGGTGTTTTCTGCAGTTGGCTCCTGGCCTTGTTCTGACTGATGATATTGAGCTTCTCTATTGTCTCTTTCCATAGATATAGTCGATCTGATTCCTGTGTATTCCATCTGGCAAGGTCCACGTGTATAGTCACCGTTTATGTTGTTGAAAAAAGGTATTTGTGGTGAAGAAATCGTTGGTCTTGTAAAATTCTATCATGTGACCTCCAGCAACGTTTCTATCACCAAGGCCATATTTTCCACCTTCTGATTCTTCTTTTTCGTTTCCAACTTTTGCATTCCAATGCATCTTGATTGCATGTCTGAGCAATTTCAGAAGCTGGTAAAAATCTTCATTTTCTTCATCTTTGGCCTTAGTGGTTGGTGTGTAAATATGACTAATAGTCATATTAACTGGTCTTCCTTGTAGGCATATGGACATTATCCTGCAACTGACAATGCTGTACTTCAGGATAGATCTTGAAATGTTCTTTTGACAATGAATGTGACACCATTCCTTCTCGATTTGTCATTCCCAACATAGCAGATCATATGAATGTCCGATTTAAAATGACCAATACCAGTCCATTTCAGCTCACCAATGCCTAGGATATCTATCGTCATTCCTTCCATTTCATTTTTGACAACTTCCAATTTTGCTAGATTCATACTTTGTACAGTCCACATTCCAATTAATGATGGTTTTTTGCAGCTTTTTCTTCTCATTTTGAGTCGTGCCACATCATCAGATGAAGGTCTTGAAAGCTTTACACCATTAAGGTTGACTCTACTTTGAGGAAGCAGCTCTTGCGCAGTAGTACTTTGAGTGCCTTCCAATCTGAGGGGCTCATCTTCTGGCACTATAACAGACAATGTTCTGCTACTATTCATAAAGTTTTCACTGCTTAATTCCTTTCAGAAGTAGACCACAGGGTCCTTCTTCCTAGTTAGTCTTAGTCTGGAAGCTCTGCTGAAACCTGTCCACCATGGGTGACCTGGTTGGTATTTGAAATACCAGGGGCATAGCTTCCAGCATCACAGCAACAGGCAAGCCCCCACAGTATGACAAACTGACAGATGAGTGGTGGGGTGTATCTGTAGGCATATGTATATACACTTTTTTGTGCTGCATATAAATCCATATATATAAAGCAAAGCACAGAGAGGGCACAGTTATGGAAGCTTCCTACACATATCCAAACAACTCATGGGATTGGTTTACTGGGTTAAAAGGCTTAGGACCATAGTCTTCAGGGAAACTTAAGTCAATTGGCATAACACAGTTCATAACGATAATGTTCTAGATGCTAGTTTGGTGAGTAGTATCTGGGGTCTTAAAAGCTTGCGAGCACTCATTTAAGATACAACTATTGTTCTCTATTCATATGGCGCTAAAAGAGAATGCAGAAAATCAAAGGCTCAAAGAAGAAACTAGTCCACAGGACTAATAGCCCATATGAAGCTTGGCCTCTTCTAACCTGAGACCCGAAGAACTACCAACCTTTCTGATGAGATACACAACAGCAGGTCCCAGATAGAATGGGAGAAAAACATAGAACAAAATTGTATTTCCTAAAAAAGGACAGATCGACTAGACTGAGAGAGACTAGGGGAACCCCCAAGATTATTGCCCTAAGATACCTTTGAAGTTGGGACTGAAGCTATTTCTGGAGGTCACCTTTCAGCCAAATAACAGAATGGCTTATAAAATGAACAATATCACCTGTGAGAAATATGCTCCCTTAAACAATCAACTGTATGAGACCAAACAGTCAACATTTACCCAAAAGCAAAGATAAGAAGGCAAGAAGGGGAAGGTAAACTAGATCAATGGAAACAGAACAAACAGAATGGAAATAATGAGAATGCTGACATATTGTGAAAATCATAACCAATGGCACGGAACAATTTGTATAAAAATTTTTAAATGGGAATCTAATTTGCTGTGTAAACTTTCACCCAAAATACAGTAAAATATTATTTTAAAAAAGACTACTCAGATTTGAAAAAGGACCATATACGACTTCTAGAAATAAAAAAAAAGCAATTAATGGAAGTTTAGCGGACAGATTAAAGAAAGAATTAGACACAGCAGAGGAGGGAATTGGAGAACTGGTTGATAAAGCTGAAATAATAACCCAGAATACCCAGCAGTAAGAAAGAAGCTAAAATATGAAAGACGGGTTAAAGGACAAAGATGATATAAGAAGTAGGTCCAACATGTATCTGATCAGAGTTTCAGGAGGAAATAGTATAGAATGAGGAAAAAGCAATATTCTAAAAAATAATGGCTGAGAATTTTCCAGAACACTGATTAGATATCATCCTCACATTTAAGAAGTCCAGCGAATCCTGAGCAGGATAATGCTACATACATTGTAGTAAAACTCAGAATAACAAAGACACAGAGAAAGAACAGGCAGATTACAACAAAAGACCAATAATCAGATAGTTAGCTGAGTTCTCAAAATATAATAATATAAGTTTGAAGACAGTGGAATAATATTGTCAAAGAATTGTATATCAAGTGAAAAAAATAATAAATACGTCTAGTATATAAAATCAAAAACCAAACCTATGCCATTGAGTTGATTTCAATGCATAGCAACCCTATGTGACAGAGTAGAACTGCCCTATAGGGTCTCCAAGGCTGTAAATCTTTACAGAAGCAGACTGCCACATCTTTCTCCTCACAGTGGCTAGTGAGTTTGAACTGCCAACCTTTCAGTTAGCAGTTGATGAACTAGCTTATTAAGATAATAGACATATATGAATAATTGCAGCCAATAATACCTTTTTTTCAAGCAAACACGGAATATTTGTGAAAACTGACTAAATACCAGGCCAAAAAAACAAGTCTGAGCAAATTTCAAAGAATTGGAATCATGTAGACCACATTCTCTGATCGCTACGCATTCAAGTAAAAAAAAATAACTTTTAAAAAGTTCCTGAAATTAAAAAACATATATAAATCATAGGTAAAAAAGAAATCATAATTATGTTAAAAATTTACGTGCAGTTGATATAAAAAATACTATACATCAAAACTTGTAGAAACAAAAATTGCTAAAGCAATACTTAAACGAAAATTTATTGCTCTAAATGCATACACAGGAAAGAAGAAAAGCTGAAAGTTAAGAAATTAATCAGTTAAGAGATTAGAAAGAATAAAGCCAAAGAAAATGTAGAAGAAGGGAAATAACAAAGACGAGAACAGAGATTAGTAAAATAAAAAAGACTGAATCTGCGAAGCATCTCATAACATGGATGAATCTGGAGGGCATTATGCTGAGTGAAATAAGTCAATCACAAAAGGACAAATATTGTATGAGACCTCTACTATGAAAACTCATGAAAAGGTTTACACACAAAAAGAAACAACCTTGGATGGTTATGAGGGAGGAGAGGGATGGGGATGGAAAAACACTAAATAGACAATAGACAAGTAATAATTTTGGTGAAGGGTAAGACAGTACACAATACTGGGGAAGCCAGCACAGCTTGTACAAGGCAAGGTCATGGAAGCTCCACAGACACATCTAAACTCCGAGGGACTGAATTACTGGGCTGAGGGTCATGGGGACCACGGTCTCAGGGAACATCTAGCTCAGCTGGCATAACATAGGTTATAAAGAAAATGTTCTACAGTCTACTTTGGTGAGTAGCATCTGGGGTCTTAAAAGCTTATGAGCAGCCATCTAAGATACTCCACTGGTCTCACCCCATCGGGAGCAAGGGAGAAGAAAACTAAACACACAAGGGAAACATTAGTCCAAAGAACTAACGGACCACAACTACCACAGTCTCCACCAGACTGAGTCCAGCACAACTAGATGGTGCCCAGGTACCACCACTGACTGCTCTGACAGGGATCACAATAGAGGATCCTGGACAGAGATGGAGAAAAAGTAGAACAAAATTCTAACTCCCAAAAAATGACCAGACTTACTGGCCTGACAGAGATGGGAGAAACTCCAAGAGTATGGCCCCCAGGCACCCTCTTATCTCAGTAATGAAGTCACTCCTGAGGTTCATCCTTCAGCCAAAGATTAGACAGGCCCATAAAACAAAATGAGATTAAAGGGGCACAATAGCCCAGGGACAAGGACCAGAAGGCAGGAGGGGGCAGGAAAGCTGGTAATAGGGAACCCAAGGTTGAGAAGGGCGAGTGCTGACATGTCAGGGATTTGGTAACCAATGTCACAAAACATTATGTGCACTGTTTAATGAGATGTAGCTTGTTCTGTAAACCTTCATCTAAAGTACAAGGAAAATAGAGAAGATAAAGCCAAAAGCTGGTACTCAGGAAGGTCTGAAAACAACTCTGGTGAGGTAAATCAGCAGGAAAAGAGAAAGAGCACTAGACGGGGCTGCAGCGAAGCACATGGTGCCTCTGAAGGCTATCTCATCCTGCTGTGACCTACAAGGACTTGGGTTTTGCACCCCAAGGGGAGCCCTTGCCTCTGAGGAGTGGTCTCTGTGCCTCCTCCCCTGCACGTCCACTTGATCGCACTTCTTCGGAAAGCCCTTCCACGTTTTTTGGAGAGCATTTTTAACCATCTCCCACATTTGCCAAAAATGGTGTTTCTTTTGTTTCTCATTCTCCCCTCTGCTTTTGGATCATTTATAAAGAGAAGGGGGAAATGTCTGTGTTACATCACCATCCACCAACAGCAGCAGTCTGTGGACACAGGAACACAGAAAGTGGCTTGCGGGGACAACGGGAAAAGCAAGCATCAGGTATCCAGAACCTGTGGGAGGAAGAACGCAGACCTGGGAGCGCAAAGGTCTCTTAGGGGATCTCAGCAGCATTCAGCCGCCAGATCACAAGATCCGCAGTCCTGGGAGAGGCACCTGACCTTTACTGGACCACGGAGCTGAAAATTGACTGGCAGGTTTCTAAAAGACTTTAAACAATGATTCAACTAAAACAGTGCTTCTGATTTTTATTCTAGTTAGCCATAAAAGAAAGAGATTAATCTAGAATAATCTGCTCACATGTCATTCTAGTAAATCAAAGTATCTAATGATTAATAGACTGTTTCAAAAAACCAAAACAATAAAACAACTTTTACATAACAAAAACAGAAACAACACCTGCCATATTCTGAGGCTGGGGCTACAAAGATAAAAGCACAGCGAAGCTTCAGACAATGACTTTCAAGAGGAGGACAGAAAGAGGTTTGGGGCTGTAAGCACGGCTTACAGAGATTGGGCTATCTTCGGAAAAAACATATTGTAAAGAGACTTGGGTTTTCTTTTTCCCCAGTGACTCCAACAGAACTAAGACATTTAGATTTCCAAGCCTAGAAAATGGCCCAGCGTACTCAGAGGTAGGTAAGTTCCACAGAAGAAAGTGGGAGCCGTAAAGTGTGACTTAGTTATCTGAGCCCACACAAGTCAGTGTCACAAGATGGTTTGTAGAAATATATTCTTTTTTTTGTATTATTGCAACTATTTGCATCTATCTTTATTATTTCTTTTTTATTGTGCTTCAGATGAAGGTTTATAGAGCAAATTAGCTTCTCATTAAACAATTAATACACATCGTTTCGTGACATTGAGGAAATATATTCTGAACAGAAGAGGGCTTTGGCAAATAGCCACATCATTAGCTCCTGGGGCCACAGGCACTCTGTGCTCTGGGCACCCACCCCTCCCTGGGCACGTCCTCTTTCCTTCTGTTCCCAAGTGTCTGCTCAGCTGGATTAAATCGTCGGCCTGCGGGACGGATTTGCGCATCCCAGCTACAGATCCCACATCTGTCACGTCAATGGAATCACACTGTAAATCACAGCCACAAAATGACTTTCTATAGCGTTTTCTTGCCCCAGCCAATGATATATAAATACATACAAAAAAGGTAACTCATCATTACCTATAGGAGGTAATGGAGAAAAATAACACACAGTTAAATAAAAAAACCAAAATAACTTCCAAAAAGCTTTTAGACACGTAGTTTCACAGAGCTCTTTTCTATTCCTTACATAAACGCAGGATTGAGTCTTAGGCATCCAGACCATCCCCCAACCAGGTCCATGTCTCAGCCTTCTCTTCATGAATCTCCTGGTGGTTTCACATGGCTCTATCCTGTCACCAACAATTGACCACATAAACCCATTCATACCAGGGTGTTAATGACACAGGGCTACATCAGAGTCACTCCAGCCAAGGTCTCCTAAATTTTAAAAGAAGAGATGAGGAAAATGAATAATTCTCCAGTGTGGAATCCCACACTCTGGGACAGGGAGGCACACAGCTGGGCGGAGGTACCTTCTTGGTTCTGCTTAACAGGTGCCCACGGCCTCGTGCAGTCGGCTCTGGTTAAAACAAAACAAAGAAACCCAAACCTTCTGCCAGCAAGTCAACTCCAACTCATGGTGACCCCATGTGTGTCAGAGTAGAACTGTGCTCCATAGGGTTTTCAATGGCTGACTTTTACACAAGTAGATCACCAGGCCTTTCTACTGAGGCACCTTGGGTGGACTTTAACCACCAACCTTTTGGTTAGTAGTCAAGTGCTTAACCATTAAAGGCACTACTAAATTGCTAAACACTTAAACACTTACCAGTTGTTCCAAGCTAGGTATATATCTAAATAATGTTTATGATTTATATTTATGTATAAATACTTATATGATGCAAGATCCAAAGGAAAAGGTCAAAAACCTCTGAGCCTTCTAAATGAATTTTAGCATGTTTATACACATACTATATAAATGTATATTTATATATATATATAAATGTATATTTTTTCCTTTAGCACCTCTGTCATCCCTTATGTGCTATTATTGGAGCCCTGGTGGTGTAGTGGTTAAGAGCTCAGCTGCTAACCAAAAGGTCAGCAGTTCGAATCCACCAGCTGCTCCTTGGAAATCCTATGGGGCAATTCTACTCTGTCCTATAGGGTCACTATGAGTCAGAATTGACTCAACAGCAACGGGTTTTTTTTGTTTTGTTTTGTTTTGTTTTGTTTTGTTTTATGTGCTATTAATATTTCCTTAATGTGACATACTATTTGTACACACTGCTGTGTGAGATTAAATTAGTACAGCCACTCTGAGGAGCAATTTGGCACCAGGTGGTAAAAACATAAGTTTGTATAAAACATGACCCAGCAATTTCCCTTCTAGGTATAATATATCTTCAAGAATTTCTTGTACATGTGTATAAATACATTTCAAGGATGTTTACTGCACGCATCTAACAGCCAAAAAAATACAGAAACAGTATAAAGTCCATACAGAGGAAGAGATTAATAAAATGTGGCATTTTTATCTGGTGGAATGGTACTCGGCAGTTAAAAAGAATTAAATGATCTGTATAAACCAACCTGATAGTTCTCTTAAAAATATTGAGTAATAAATGCAAGAAGCAGATGTGCAGAAAGTAAAACAGAAACAACCCTTGTGGATGCCTCCTGGTGAAGTCTGGCTATCAAGAGCCAATAAACATGAAGATACGTTCTGCCTCACTAGTAAGGAAAAACAAAGTAAAAAATAAGCTTCTGCTTTTTTTTTTACTTTTGCCTACGAAATTGGCAATGTGGATGAATAATCATATTTATTGCTGGCAAGGCAGGGGGATCTGGCAGACTCACACACTATCCCTGGCAAAATAAATCTATAAGCCTTTCTGGAGTGTTACTTGGCAAATTGTATCAAAATCTTAAGGAAAAGTAAACAATTTCTGACAAAGTAATTCATCCTAAGAAAATAAGGGAGGTGTACAAAGACGAAGTTACAATAAAAAGTCTAAAACACCTAAAGTGTTAAAGGAATGGTTTACTTGAATACACTATGGCTCACTGATTAAATGGGCTACGACATAGAAGAATAACTATTGACATCCAAGTGGCTCATATGTTGTTGAGTAAAGAAAAGTATGATCTAATCTGTGTTTAAAAAATTATATGCATAAAAGTTGAATGCAGAACCACCATAAGACCCAGCAGTCCAGTCCTACACATACCCCCAGAAGAAGCGAAGGCTGGAACGCCAACAGAAACCTGGACACCAATGTGCACTGCAGCACTTTGCACAACAGCCGAATTGTGGGAACAACCGAAATGTCCATCAACAGGAGAATGGATGAACAAACACAATGGAATATTACTCAGCTAGAGAGAGAAACGAAGTCCTGATGGGCTACGACAACATTAATGGGTCTTGAAAACACGATGCTGAGCGAAGTCAGTCAGTCACAAAAGTACAAACACTGTATGATCTCACTTACATGAAATAAGCAAATATATGGAAACCAAAGATTAGTAATGGTTACCGGGGTGGGAGGGAGAGCGAAAGGCGGAGTTTTTGCTTAGGGGGCACTGAGGTTATGTTAACGATGGTGGAATGATTTGGAAACGCATAGTGCGAAGGTTGTACAACTTGATGAACGTAATCAATGTTACTGAATACATGTAGAAATTGTTGAGATGGTATATGTTTGTTATGTATAGTTTTACCACAATCAAAATTTTAAATGATGTGAATGTGGTCCTTATTACTGAACGACACCTGGTACCAGAGAAGCTATACCTGAAACCTGTTGCCGCTGGGTCGATTCCGAATCCTAGTACCGGAGAAGAGTCATTTAAAGTGACTCCACTTAAAAGGGACCAAACTTTCATAATAAATAATGGAAAGTAAAAAGGCTTGGCTAGCACTGTATCTTAAGGAAAAGAAATGTAAGAATATACATTTTATTTGATCTTTTAACAAATTTTGATACAATTACAACTTTGCCCTCCTTCTTAGAACTGCGCCCTGGAGTATAATTGCCACTAGCTACATGTTTCTGCCGAGCACTTAAAATGCAGCCAGCCTGAACTGAGGTGTGCTGTGGATGTAAAGTACTCACCAGATCCTAAAAACTTAGTACGGATACAAGAATGTCAAATATCTCATTAATTATTTTTATATTGACTGTATGTTGAAATGTATCCAAAAGTATATTTTCTATATGGGGTTAAATAAAATATATTACTAAAATTAATATCACTTTTTACTTTTATAATGTGCCTGCTAGAAGATTTTAAATTACATGTATAATGCCTACCATTATATTTCTACTGGACAGATATATCTTAGAATGAATTAAGCTTTCACATTTGGGGCATAACTTTCCCAGCAAAATTATAGAAGAGCACAAAATAGCCATCAATGAGCATTTCACATTTTTGACAAGTTCAAGAAGAGCATCATTTTGTGTAAAATTATCTGAGGGTGAGCATCACAGGAGCCTATCCCTGTTTTTCAACCCATTCTCCTGCAGTATCATGGCGACATCACCCAATTATCATCTCTCTTTTTCTGCTGTTACTCAGTCCACAGCTGCCAGGAACACATTTGTACAACAGTGAGCACGTGTTTTCTGCAGATTGCCAACCCTGTTTCATCAACTTCATGAAGTCCTCCATCTTGCACAAAATTTGCAATTCTGTTCTGCAATGGATTTGCATTACCATGCCCAATAAAATCCTATAACCAGGGAGCAACTGACCCATAAAGAAAATGGTGCTTAGGTGGCTAGACACCTAAGAGACATCAGAATGGGGACAGATTTTCATGTGAGGAAACCTCTTATTCCCTATGAAGACTCATAACTAGTGGGACTCATGTAATGACTATCTTAAAAGGTATGTATGTATATAATATCTAATGACTTTGGGGAAAAAGTTCACGAAATTTCCAAAGTGGTTGTCTCTGAGTGGTGAAAATATAGGTGATTTTTATTTTCTTCTTTATATTTGCCTGTAGTCCTTATATTTGTGTGTAGTTCTACAATTAAAATTAAATTAAATTGGACCAAATTTAATTTCAAAGACCAGTTCAAGTCCCACATCCTCCATGGGACATCCTCTATGACCCCCTTGGACAGTCCTGCCCCCAGTGAAGCCCATCTTCCTGACTCCAAATAAATACTCTTTGATAATTTATTACTAACTTCATTGTGTAATTATGATAATAGCTAACATTTATGAGCCAGACACTGTTTAGAGTGCTTTACACATATGAACCCTTGCAAATTCTCCAGCTAGTTTAAACTTTCTTCAAGTCATTGATCCTCAAGTAGGATAAGAAGGGAAAACACCTCTCTGAAAGGGCAGATCATGGAGGGAGAGGGGCGTCAGTATACTCTGAAAAAAGAAATTAAATATTAAAATATGATTTTATACTTGGAAATATATGTAGAAGGTACCACTAATACAAACTTTGAAAGGAAAACGAATGGATTAATATTATATCTAATGATAGTTCAACTTTAATAGAATAAAGGAAATACAGAAAAGGAATTTGATAAAATTTAACACATGCATAATTTTAAAAACAAAACAAACATTATTAGAAAACTAGAAATACAAAATTCCTTAATATATTAAAGGAGCTCTACCTCAAACCTAAAGCAACCACCATACTCTTGGTGAAGATTTAGAAGCATTATCAGAGTCAGACACCAGACTAAAAGGTCCACTCTCCCCATCATCACTCAACGCGGTACTGCAAGGTCTCCAAAACAAAAACCAAACCCACTGCCGCCAAGTCGATTCCAACTCATAGTGACCAGTAAGTACAATACGGCAAGAAAAAGACGTGAATGATTTTAAAACAAAAGAAGGGAATCATCATTATCTGTGGTGGATATGACTTTCTACAGAATATCCAGACAATCTACAAACCAACAAAGGTGATAGAAAACTATCATACAAAAAACAGTCCCATTAATACACACTGGCAACAATCAATTAAAAAAATGTAATTGGAGAAAAATAGATCCCATTCACAAGAGTAATTACAACTGTAAGCAACTGATGAATGGATAGATAAAATGTGGTATGTCCATACAATGGGATAAACCAATGAAGTAGGGATATATGCTACAACATGGGTGAGTCCTGAAAACATGCTAAGTGAAAGAAGCCAGACACAAAACACCAAATAGTGCATTATTGTATGATTCCATTCACACGAAATGTCCAGAATGGGCAAACCGATAGGGACAGAAAGTATACTGGCAGTTGCCTAGTGCTGAGGGTGGGGGTCAGAATGGGAGTCACTGCTAACGGGTATGAGGTTTTCCGAGGGGGCGGGGGTGTGGGACAGAAATGTTTTAAAATTAAATTGTGTTGATTGTTGTACACCCTGTGAATTTATTTAAAAACACTTGAGCTGTACACTTTAAACGGGATGCATTGTATTGTATGTTAATTATATCTCAATAAAACTGTTAAAATATAAAAAATAACAGCAAAAAGCAGGGTGAGAATGGTTGAACAACTCGAAAAATGTAATTGATGTCACAGAATTGTACATGTAGAAACTGTTGAATTGGTATATGTTCTGCTGTGTATATTTTCAACAAAAATAATAAAATAATAATAATAGCAACAAAAACAAAAACCTGTAAAGTACCTAAAAGAAGTGCCAAGCGTTTATGGAGAATATTATAAAGCTTTACAGAATTATCTAAAACTAGATTTAATACAGATAGACCATGTCCATGGATGGGATGTATCAACAGTACAGAGACGAAAAGTCTCCCCAAATTAACTTATGGATTCCATGTAAATTTTAAGAGGACTTTCTATGGGAATAGATAAATCCTAAAATTCATATCAAAGCCTAAAGTGTCAGGAAGAGCCAAAATAATTTTGAACAAAAAGGAAGGGATGATTTATTATAAAGCTTTAGTAATTAAAGGAAATATTAGCTCATGAACCACAAGTAGATGAATGAACAGAAGATAAGAGTTAAGAACAGACCCAAAACTCTCACATAATTCGGTATATGACAGAGACGGCAACAGAATAAATGAGAAAATAATAAACTACTTATTAAATGATAATGGGATAAACGGTTTTCCGTATGGAAAACAATTAGATTCCTGCCTCACACAATACAGAAATATGAATTCCACATGGATTTAAATACCTACATATGAAAAACAAAAATTCCAGTCAAAAAGGTCAAGTGATAGGAAAGAAAACTGAATACCCAATATATATGAAAAGCATAATGTCTCGGGGAAATGCAAAGTAAAAGAGCAATGAAATAAATTCCATGCCAACTGAATTAACCAAAACTAAAACATCTAATTAATACCAGGCACAGTCGAAGATACGCAGATACAAGGACCTCCAACAAACTGCTAGAGGGACTGTAAACTGGTACAGCTCCTTCAGAGAGCAATCTGCTAATTTTCAAGGTTCAGTTCCTTCATCTATAAAATGGGAGAGCCACCTCTGTCTACTGCAGAGATTTAATTGTATCTATAGTCCAGCACATGGCAAACACAATACTCGGAGCAACTGTAAGCACAGCAGTCAGCCCACGATAGGGTCTTCTAGCAGCACCGCTGAATCACACTGACAGAAGGATTGCTCCACTTAACCTTCTCGACAGCTGGATCCAACATCCCGTCTCCCTGTGGTTTCCCCCAGTCACTGGCCCCCACCCTGCGGGATGCATGGGGCATTTCTTCCAGTCTGGCTATACCCAGGCCTATTTATTCTCTGTCATGGACAATGCTCTGTGAAAGGAGGTACCTGCCTCAGGAAAGGGAACTCTTTGGAGATTCTGGGGTGAGATGAAGCCACCACCACTACCAGCTGCTGTCAAATCTACCCTGGCTCATGGCAACCCCACGTGTGTCAGAGTAGAAAACTGTGTTCCTTAAGGTTTTCAACGGCTGATTTTTTCAGAAGTAGATCACCAGGCCTTTCTTCTGTAGGGCCTCTGGGTGGACTCTGACCACTAACCAAGCATGTTAACATTGGCATGACCCAGGGACTCCCAGATGAGGCCAAAAGGATCATAATACACCTAAGCAAACTTCTCAGTTGACCCTCTTTAAAATCCCAAGGACATACCACAGCTCCATTTTGCTAAGGAGAAGGCATCTGTTACCGTCAGAGCTTAGTGTCTCAACTCCACACCCCTCGCCCTCTCCCTCAAACACACATATGGTCCCAAACCACAACCAACCTTTCTAAAGAGCTGGGATAAAGTTCTATCCACGCAGCCAGCGCCAGACAGGAGGCCCACCTGCCAGATATGGAAAAAAGAAAACACACACACAGAGTACTTGGAAATCATTTTTGGAGACACTGAACTGTTGAATTTTATTTCTAGAACTCCTTCCTGAGGGTTTGGCATAGGATAATGGGTATTTCTGTTCGTCAGCAATGGTGGTGCCACCATGTGGCAACAGCACCAACAGTTCATAATCAGCCCAAAAGCTTTGAAATTCTGAGACTCTCCACCAATTTTTAACTTTGAGGAATTCAGAATATTTCCATTTTTATGCTTCCAATGAGATTTCATATATAGTCTTCCTTCATTCACATTTCAATATCACACTATTTCAGATCTGCATTGTTCCAGTTCACACTAGGAAGAAGCCCTTTGGGGAATAATCCAACTTCCATTTGCCAACATCAGCTCTGTAATACCTGGGGTTAGGCTTGTCACACTGTCAGAGAACTCATGGTCAGTGTGGTGGGGACAAGCAGCTCACTCTCTACCCAGGACTTCTGGCCAAATTCCGTCTTACAGCTTTCTGGACTGGCTTAGGTATAACCATCCTTGGCTTGCATTCATTTAAAAAAAAAAGAAAAGAAAAAAACCATTGCCATCAAGTCAATTCCGACTCATAGTGACCCTACAGGACAGAGTAGAACTGCCCCATAGGGTTTCCAAGGAGTGGCTGGTGGATTTGAATTGCCAACCTTTTGGTTAGCAGCCGAGCTCTTAACCACTGAGCCACCAGGGCTCCTCATTAAAAAAAGGAGGTAGAAAATCATCAAGAAGTCTCATTTTAGCTTAGAAACTAAAAAGATGAAATAAACAATAATAATACATTTAAAAACTCGCCTGACAAAACTAAGCCAGTACGGGGAGGCTGAGAATAATCCAGGTCATATTCTGTGCACTGGGTACACAGATGCGTTCAGGTTTTGGGATTCCATTCAGTGTACACTGTGGATGTGCACAATTTTCCATGATCATATTATAGTATATAATAACATATAGCATAAAATGTTGGATTCACGAGGCTGTGAGCAGTCATCCCTCCTTACCTTGCTTTTGAGACAAGAGAATGTACAAACACAGTAACAACCAGAAAGGCAAAGACAAGGAATGCCCAGTGCTCTCTGAGGCACCTTCTGCCAGTGTGAATCAACGGCTCCAAAGGCCAAGACCCCAGGTGAGCTCTCTCTGGGCAGGAGCCAGAAGACAGGACACAACCTTACAACTGCTAGCTTAAATCACCGAACGTGGCTAACATCTCATTTTCTCAAAAGTCTACTGGCTCTAGAGCCAGACAACTCCCCTTCCCTCCTCCCCACCCACCCCGTCCATAAGACCTAGCCCATAAAGAGAACCCTGTCACAAAGAGGCACACACTGTCTCCACGGGGACACCCCCAGCCGCACAGAGAAGCCCCACAAATGGATGGTGGAGGTTATTGGGGGGGGGGGGGTTAGTTGCCCATGGCCACACAAGGAACATCAACAGGAAGATGGAAAAAAGTATTTTCAAAGTTTTAGCAAACTAAATTTCTCCAGAAAGAAGGATTTTTAGGTCTTGGAGTAGAGTCCCTGATACTGCTCTAAAATTCATTAAATCCCGTCCATTTCCACCTACGGCTCCAGATCCTCTTGGATCACCTTCTACTTTAAAACACAACGCCCTCTGAATCCCAACTGCCTTGGGACTACTGTAAAGCAGGATTATCCCACGTTACACATGAAAAAATTGAGGCTCAAAGACGCTTTGCCAGACATCACAAGACCAAGCTGTCATTTCATCTCCGAGTTCCCGAGTGCAGCCAAGGCGGCTGAGTTGGAGGCGCCGGGCAATAATGGCAGGAAGAAGGCGCGACCCTCTCCCCAGCCCAATGCTCCAGGAACCGCCCACAGCAGCCACAGAGCCCCACGGGAGCCGCCTCCAAAGATCTGGAGTACACGATTCACATCTGGTAGCGTTTACACACCCTGGACCCCACCCTTCCCCGGAAAAGTGTGAAGCAAATCAACAAATCCAGAGGGGGGCGGAGGGGAAGCCAGAACTCAAGGTATTTTCTAGGCGCAGATGGGAGCCAACCCTACACCGGACCCGCTTTTCTTAGGACATCCGCGGCCCAAACTGGTGTGTATACTCAGAGTCTCCGGGGTCCTTACCCTTGGGAACAAGGCTTATGGGGCGGGGGGGGGAGAGCAGGACGGATCTAACTGCAGGAGCCTGGCAAATTCCCCTACCCTGCCAAAACGTTAGCAAATTAAGAGAAGGAGGAGCGAGGGGTGCTCCACATCCCTCAGGACCAAGGGGCTCCTACCGCGGAATCGCGGGGCCAGCCGCTCCGTTCCGCGCTCACGCCGGAGGTGCCCCGCGGTCACCCCCCCAACCTTTGCAGGATCCCTTGGGACTGGCTTCTGATTTCCCCAAACCCGGCGGCGTCGGGGACGGGTGTATGAGGAGGAAACGGGGAATAAAGCTGACGTGAAGGCCCCCAACAGCGCACCCCGCCTCAGGCAGCCGGGGCCAGAAGCGATCCACCTGGGTTCTAACTCAGCATACTGGCCTTGACCTTGAGCGAGTCCCTGATTAGCCCCATTTTAGAGAAATTAAGGGTCCGAAAGAGTCGAGCCCGCCGCGCTGGGCTGCGGCGGACGCTTACCCGAGGCCCCGGGCGCCCTGTAGGTGCGCCCGTAGCGTAGCAGGCGCGCGGTGAACCGCAGCCCAGCCGCTACGTGGCCAGCAGGGATCCAAAAACACGAGGAAAACGCAGAGACGAGCTCCAGCCCCGCGCAGGAGAAAGGGGCGGTTCCGATTCTACGACGATCCCCCGGCAAATTCAAGTCCCCACCCCCCCCCCACGCCCCTCCTCAGAAAGGGATTGGCTGTACCCGGGGGTACCTGGCTCAGGACGCGACCCGGGGCGCACAGGGACGTGAGAGACACCTCCACACACCCACCCCCGAAGTTGCGGCAATGTGGAGGAGGAGGGTGGCGCAAAGCCGGCCGCCGGGAGAAGACGGTACTCACGCTGGGTGGCCGGGCTGGAGCAGGTCCGCAGCCGGGGTCATCGATGGAGGCCGGGCTCTGGCCACCGCGCCTCGGGATGCCGGGGCACCTGCCGCAGCGCAACGCGTAGATGAGGAGGCTGCGGGCAGCGAGGCAGGGGCGCGGGTCAGTCGCGCCAGAGCTGGGCGGCAGCGCCGCGGGGACTCGGCCGCCAGAACCGCAGCGGCAGCGGGAGCCCGGAAGCCGGCGGGAGGCCGGAGCGCGGCGACCGCAGCCGCTGGAAGGGAGGCTCCGGCGCCGCAGGCAGCCAGGGCCGACCTGGCCTCAGCTGCCGCCGACACCTGCTGGCCCGGCCGGCGCCAATCAGAGGCGCGCCCGGGGCGGAGGCGATTGCGGAGCGCCCAGCGGGCGGGGCGGCGCTCGCTCGCGCCTGCGCCGGGGCGGGGTGGGTGGGGGGGGGTGCCCGCCGGACGGGCTGGGCTAGGACCCCGCTCAGGCTCCCCGGGCACGCGGGCGGCACGCGCCGGGAGGGGCCGGGCGCATCGGGAGGAGGAAGGGCCGGGGCTGCGCGCGCCCGGGCGGGAACCTGCGCCCCTGCTGGGGCTCACCCCCGCGGCGCACTGCGGTGTCGGGGTCCCAGGCCGGAGCACCAGGCGCGACTTCGGGGCATCTCCAGTCTGGAAGCCTGATCTTTCCTGGGCCCCTGGGCCTGGGCCCTGGGGGCCCGCTCCAAGCCCGACCCGGAATGAGGGGGTCACTCGAATCCCGGGCTGGCCTGGCTCTGCGAACACCGCCTCCAGCGCGCGGTCGGTGTGGGCGCCAAGACTGACGTTGCGCTTCTCCACCGACAGCTCTTCCTCACTTCATAGTTCCTGGGTATTTAAAGTGACCGTGGTGACCCATCCGCCTATCTGGATTCCTTTAATTGTCCCACGAACTTGCTGTGCTAGAGACGCTCATTCATTCAACGTAGATTGACTGGGCTCGCGCTTGGCGCAGGGAGCCGTCCCAGACGAATGAGCACCCAAGTCTCCCAAAGACCCCACCACCGCGCACCGCCGGGTTAGGGAGCCCCCGCTGTCGGAGGACGCCCAAAGATAAGCTGCAAGTGAGAAATGCACACGGATTCACGCCAGGGAGTCCAGGTGCTGGAAGGATGACTGAGGTTCACAGGTTCCGCTCCAGGTCAGGGTTTCATCGTGCGTTTGCATCCGTCAGGCACAGGGCTGGGAATCTGCAGCTGCCCTCCTAAAACGGACTGCCTCAGTCCCAACGACTTGGCTGTACAAACCCATTGTCCATTTTAACTGCAGAGGGAGGTCGCTCCATCAGAATAAAGTGTTTATGGAGCTACTTTGGTGGTTTCTAAAACCCTAGCAGTACTTTCACTGGCCGGTGGGTTAAGGCTGTTCTCTCCACATAGATTTGCGCAGTAGAAAAGGATGGCTTGTTTGCTGATCAGTTTGCAGCAGGAAAAAAAAAGGGGGTTGGGGAGAACGAACTTCTAAAAAGGACCCTTCACGATAGAGGGATTGGTTTCTCTAAAGATCTGGCCGCCTCCCTTGAAAGAATTCTAATGACCACAAACTGGTAAAGCGGAAGAAAGTTTGTGCTGTATTTTTACTTTACTTACATTCAATTTTAATTGTATTGATCTGTGATTAGATTAGCATTCTCATGGTGCAAAATTCGGAAAGTACAGATGGGTATGCAGTTAAAAACACTCCCTCCTGCCCTGCCCCCCAGCCTCGCAGTTCCTCTTCCTGGAGGCAACCAGTGCTGTCTAAATATACACAGAGAAAATCAACATAAGATGTACAAGAAAACATATTTGTCTGCATATATTCTTATTTTTTACTTTTATACAAAACGGTCACATTTGTTATACAATGTTCTTTTCCTTGATCACTTCCCTTAACAAGATATCATCACAGAATCATTCCATGTAATTCCAAGTTTTCTCATTCTTTTATACCTGTATGGTATTCCATTGAATCGGATATGTCATAATTTATGTAAGAGGCCCCAGTGATGGTCATTTAGATTGTCTTCGATCTGTCGTTGTTAATAACGATGCTGTAATGAGTGATTTTGTTCTTATATAACTGTGCACATTGTTGTTGTTAGTTCCCATCGAGTCAGCTCCGACTCAGGGTGACTCATGTAGATCGGAATGAAACGTTGCCAGCCCTGCCATGACCCGTCTTCATCACCCGCACGTGTCAGCCCACCTCACTGAGGATTTTTCTCCTTTTCACTGACCCTCTGCTCCTAGAGTTGGAGTTGTGGAGTCAAAGGCTCTGTGCATTTATAATTTGGTTACTGTCAAAATGCCCTTTATAGAGATGTCAACTCATGACCTCGCACAAGGTATGAGAATGCCTGTATACACACACACACACACACACACACACACACACACACACACACACACACACACACACACACACACACACACACACACACACACACACACACACACACACACACACACACACACACACACACACACACACACACACACACACACACACACACACACACACACACACCCCTCTGGTGATTCTGAGTCTACTTCCCCTCAGCTCCATTCCTGCCCTGCTTTGTGGTGGGGCTGACATCTACAGGCTGTTTTCCCAGGCTCCCGTATGAGCTGGCTTCTTCTGCTTCTGGCCAGTGGGAGGCAGTGATGGGAGAATAGAGGGTGGGAGGAAGGGAGAAGTCAAGGTGTTGCTCACTCTCGCCCTTCTGCTTATTCAGTGGGGATAGAGGGGCTGTCTACGGCAGCAGTTGCTTCTCCCGCTGGCTCCAAGTCCTGTAGGACAGGCCCACTGTGAACCCAGCTCCCTGGGCTCTGGCAATACCACCTAGGCCTTTGTCCCTCCAGCCTGGAGGTTAAGAGGTCAGCATCCCACAACTGCTAATCTCCAGTAGGTCCACTGTCTCCTGGGAGCCTCTCAGCCTCTTATGTCATCTGTGCCACAAATTCTGTATTTTACATTCCCTTGATTTTAAATAATCAAACAGGTTTCTGTTTTTCCAGTAGAACCCTAATGATGCACTCCCGAACTCAGGATGTCTTCAAACTTTCTGATCTTCGCCGACCTGACAGGTGGAAAATGGTCTCAGTCGTTCAACTTGCATTTATCTTACTGAAAGTGAGGGAGAACGCTTTTATATGTACTTGAAACCACGGGAATTTCCTTTTCAACTGTGTATTCATATCCTTTGCCCATTTTTTATCCACTTTTGTCAGACCAGTACATTCTTAGTGGAGAAACTAAGACCTGTCAGTGAAACATTTCTTGAAAATGTATGTTTGAAGTTAGAGGCTTTTACCTTGGGAGCAGTGTCCAGCCAAACACCTGCACCGAGGGCACGTTGATTGCTATGCTGGAGAGAAGAAAAACAGCTGCAGGTGTTTATAATCCACTTGGACAGACAAACTTACGTTAAATGATGTACATTGTTCTGTATTATTCTAATCAAGTACAAATTATAATAATATGAGCTGAGTGGTCTTTTCTCTAAAGAATATATCATGAAGTCATTCCCTATCATTACAAAGGAAGTTTCTATTTTTCTTTAGTTCTTTCTTTTTTCTCTCTCTCTTTCTTTTTCATAGATGTATAGTATTCTATTGAATAGGATATATCATAATTTATATAATAGGCCCCAAGGATTTTTTTTTTTTTTTTTTTTTGTCTTGGAAGAAGTACAACCAGAATAGAATGCTCCCTAGAAGCAAGGATGGTGAGACTATGTCTTACATACTTTGGACATGTTGTCAGGAGGGATCAGTCCTTGGAGAAGGACATCGTGCTTGGTAAAGTACAGGTCAGCAAAAAAGAGGAAGACTCTCAATGAGATGGACTGACACAGTGGCTGCAACAATGGGCTCAAGCGTGACAACGATTGTGAGGATGGCGCAGGACCGGGCAGGGTTTCGTTCTGTGGTGCAGAGGGTCTCTATGAGTTGGAACTGACTAGACGGCACCTAACAACAAGAAGGATGTTTTTCGTTACAAGTGGAAGAAACCCAACTCAAATACTCAAATGGGCATAGGCATAAAAATAAATGTGTAGACTCACTTAAATTTAAAGTCTAGGTGGAGGTTTAACTTCAGGCACGTCTGGATTTAGGGGCCAAGTAATGTCTGTAGAAGTAGGACTAGGACTTCTTTCTCTGTCTCTCCCATCTCATCTCTGCTTTCCTTGTCATCTTCATTGTTAGGCTGCCTGACTCACGTGGTGTCACCTGGCAGTTCCAGGATTATCTTCTCCTCAATAATCAGGCTTCAAGAAAGAGGCAAGTCTTCTCTTTCCTAGAGTGCACACTAAGCCCCCCAGGTAAACTTGCTTGCCCTGCTCCAATCACGAGTCTACCCCTTGGGCATCTAGGGAAGGGGCGTTCTTACTGTCAGGCCTGGGTTTGTGGATAGTCAAGGACTGTGGGAGGGACACAGTGGTTGGAGTAAATCAGCTGAAATGTTTACGGGGGTTCATGAACTCTTTCCTAGGCATGCCTCCTGACTGGTCAGCAATAAGCCACAGGTAAACGTGGTCATATTTGTCTAGATCTTGTGAAGACCTCAGCTTCTGCGGCTGAATCCCAGGCCAACAGAGGGAAGGTTTGAAGGTAGAATGTAAAAGGACTGCTTTCCACATGTGGCCGACAGTGGCTGCATCCTGACAAGAATCAGGGCTGAGATCAAAGGTTATTTGACATTATGCAGGTGTTTGCAAATGCTGACTTAATATACAAGTCCCCTTCTTTACAGAATCTTCAGAATCAAGATCCTAACATCTAACAACAGTTGTAAACATTTTCAAACAAACACAAATAAATAAAGAATAGTTAAATAATTTGGACAGGGTCCAAATAAAACAGGAAGAAAGTACAGATGGAAACCCAGAGATGTATGAAGGAAAAAGTGTCCCTTTCCTTATTTGAGTCCCTGGGTGGCACAAACAGTTAAATACTCAACTACTAGCCAAAAGGCACCTTGGAAATAAGATCTGCTGATCCACTTCTGAAAGGTCACAGCCTCCAAAACCTTATAGAGCACAGTTCTACTCTGCACACATAGGGTTGCCGTGAGTCAGAATCCACTCAATGGCATCTGGTTTGGCGTTTTTGTTTTCTCTCTATCTGCCTCCTTTAGGCACATCTTCAGTTCTTCAGCCACGGCAATTAGTGATTTTTTTTAACATTCCCCACGAAAAGTTTGGCATTTGAAGATGACTTGGGTAACAGTAAGCTGGCAAGTAGATGACCTAAAAAGCCACCTCCTCAATGATCCCACCCCAAAAACTTTGCTGAATTCCAGCAACGTGCCTCCCCTCCTCGCCCCTCATGACTGACAGGCAGCACCAGCTTTTCCATTTTCTGCATGATCTTGACCACGGTGAGCATTTTAATGGATTCTTCCTTTATCAAGGGGAGCTCACTGACTTTGTGGGCACAAGGAAATGTATCACTTCTTTTAAAACGCAGAACAGACAGTCCATTTCTTAGCCAGAAGATCGATGAGTTTATACTGGCAGGAAAAGGGCATATCTGGGGAAGATTCTGGGTAGAATTAAAAGAATATTCATCACAAGACTTGGTGCCAGTTCGAGCTCGTCAGTTCCTGGCTGTGTGACCTTGGGTAAGTTATTTACCTTCTCTGTGTCTTATTGCCTAAACATAAAATGTGGTGTAATGTGCAATCTTCTCCACCACCTTGTGGGGTTGTTGTTAATTCATGTGACATATGTGAGCATGCTTTGCATGTAATGAGATCTATTATATGTTAGTTATCTAAAAATTACAATTTTTATCTGAAACAGATGAGTTTATAAAGGAAGTTTTTGTGCCATGTTGTGGCATTGTCTGGCAGAGAAGTGGTGAAATAAAACCCTATCAGCCAACAGTGACATCTTATTTTCAAAAAACTTCTGTCTACCTCTTCCATGCCACTTAGTACTTGCTACGTAATGTTAGTTATTAGGCTACATTTCTGATCTCCCCAACTAGACTGGAAGTTCCTTAAAGCTGAGGCCATGTCACATCTTTGATTCCTACAGGGTGCCTAGAATATTTGCTTGATGGTTGTAGATATTCAATAATTATTTGTTGAGTGAAAGTAAGTGAGTGAAAGGAAAAATTGATACATTGGACCTGATCAAAATTGCTCTTGAAAGATCCTGCTAAGAGGAAGAAAAGACATATTACATACGGAGAGAAAATATTTTCAAATCACATATCCAAGAAATGACTTGTATACCGAATATATAAAGAATTCTCAGTATTTGTCAGTAAAAAAAAAAGCCAATTAGAAAACGGGCAAAAAACATGGAGAGATATTTCACTGAAGAGTATATACAGCTGGGAAATAAGCACATGACAAAATGGTCAACATCATAAGCCATTAGAAACCAAAACCATACCTGTTGCTGTCAAGTCGATTCCAACTCACAGCAACCCTATAGGACAGAGTAGAACTGCCTCATAGGGTTTCCAGGGAGCAGCTGGTGGATTTCAACTGCCAACCTTTTGGTGAGCAGCCGAACTCTTAACTGCTGCACCACCAGGGCTCCTGAGCCATTAAGGAAATGCAAATTAAAACTATAACGAGATACCACTACATGCCTATCAGAATGGCTAAAATAAACAATAGTGACAACCCCCAATACTGGTGAGGAAGCAGAGAAAGTGATGTCTCACGCTTTGCTAGTGGGACTGAGAAATGGTATGACTGCTCTGGAAAATCGTTTGGTAGTTTCTTTTAGAACTAACATTGGATTTACCGTACGGCCCAGCAATTGCGCTCTTGCGCATTTATCCTGGATAAATGAAACTTGCATTCACAAACAAACTTTTACAAGAATTTTCATAGTAGCTTTATTCATAACAGGCAGAAGTGGAAAACTACATCCTTCAATAGGTGACTATTTAAACAAAATAAGGCATATCCATACTACGGTATACTACTAATGTTAGAAAGGAATAAATTACTGATACATGCAACAACTTGATGGAATTTAAGGGCATTGTGCTCTGTGAAAAAAAACAATCTCAAAAGGTTACGTACTGTATGATCGCATTTATATGACTTTTTAAAAAATTATTGTGTTTTAGGCGAAAGCTTATAGCTCAAATTAGTTTTGCATTCAAAAAGTTTGCACTAATTGTTTTGGGACATTGGTTGCAATCCCTGCAATGTGTCAGCAGTCTCCCCCTTTCCCTTTCCACCCTGGGTTCTCCATGTCCATTTGTCCAGTTTTCCCTTCCCTTCCTGCCTTCTCATCTTCGCTTTGGGCAGGTGTTGCCCATTTGGTCTCCTAGACTTGACTGAACTAAGAAGCGCATTCCTCACGTGCGTTATTGTTTGTTTCATCGGCCGAAAGGTGGATTTCGGGAGTGGCTGCAGTTCTGAGTTAGCAGGGTGTCTGGGGGCTATAGTGTCTTGGGTATATGACATTCTTGACATAACAAAATTATGGAGATGGAGAATAAATTAGTTGCTAGGGGTTAGGGACAGGGAGGTGCAGGGGAATACGGAGTGAAGAAGCGGGTAGGTGTGGTTATAAAAGGGCAGCTTGAGGAAGTCTTGTGGTAATGGTACAGTTTTGTATCTTGATCGTGGTGGAGGTTACATAAAGCTACACATATAATAAAATTATATAAAACGATGTACACACACACACACTAATGAGGGCAGGGATAACTGCTGAAAACTGAGTAAACTCTATGGATTGTACCAGAGTCAATTTCTTGGTTTTGATATTGCACTATATATAGTTACGCAAGATGTTAACATTGGGGGGGATTAGGTGAAGAGTGTGCATGGGAATTCCCTGTACATTTCTCTGCAACTTCTTGTGAATCTATAATTATTTTGAAATAAAAAGCTTTTTAAAAAATGTGAGTGAGTGAATAAATGAATTAATGTCTCCACTCTAAATGAGAAAAGGCATGTCAGCATTATAGCAATATAGTATATTGTATATTTTATAATATTATACTAAAGTCCATAGCTTGGAAATACCTTACAGTAAGCAAGATTTTCAACTGATATTTGTGGAAGAAGATATTTCAGATACTGATGCCGTATCAAATACATATGCAAAAAGTGTGTCATGCACAAAATTGCCTGTTAATGTTGTGACAAGTGTAATATAGTGAAGACTGGATATGAGGTCTGTATATTTTTTGTCCCCAAACAGAGACAAGTTCTAGAGTTCAGAGTGCATGGCAGGTCTGTGGCTCCTGAGAGCCTCCTGAGCAGGCTACCCTCCCTGTTACTATTTAAAGCCTAAATGAGACCCCAGCAAATCACAAACCGCATCGTTCTGCACATCTTAGGGAAGATTTAGACCTTATATAACCTTAACGTGACAACCTGTCACAGTTTTTTACACGTAAATCTATTTCTGTTCTTTAGTGAGGCTAAATAATTAAGTCAGTACTAACTGAAACATTAGGGTTTTCATACACGTCTACCATTCTGTAAAAAAAAAAAATTTTAGAGTTGCTCTGAAATTTAGCAGGTCCTGCTTTGTCTGTGGATATGCAATTACAGGATTTTGCACACAAAGTAATGGTTGCTGACTTTCATATCAGATGCTGCTCTGAGCCATGCATTTATGACACTGCCTGTTTTAGGTCAGGTTCCCTCCAAGTAGAATCTGAGACAGGAATTCTGGGACATGTGATTTGTTGAGGAGGTGCTCAAAGGAGACAAGGTGGGAGGGAGCGTTATGCTGAGCAAGAAAGTGGTCTGAGATGGAGACAAGCTTCAGCCTGATCCCACACGGAGCTCTGCAGGATGAACTGTGCCACAGTGTCATCTCACCCTGAGGCCAGGGGGCTGGCCTTTGAAACCGCAGGTCAGTCAGTAATGGGCTGCAGGCTGCCCCGGTGGGTGCATGTCCTCCCACACAGGGTGGCTTCTGTACTGAGCCAGGAACGGTGCTTCTAGGACTCTGCTAGGCAAGCACAGGCTGTAAAGATGTTTGCAGTTGGCCTTTTCAGTATGGACCCAAAGAACTGGGAACAGCATCCAGTTTATGAATTATAAAGTAAGGAATTCCATACAGTGATGGGAAAGAATGAGGTGAACCTATACATACTGACATGGAAAATTGGCCACAGTCAGGTGTAACTCGGTGGGGTTGAGAGGGTTGGAGGGGAAATTATAAACAGCATAGAATACTACAAGCTCATGTTTGAGAGGAAAATAAAATTGCTTGTCTGTGACTTGTGTGGTGTGTGTGTGTGTGTAACAAGACAAAATACGTAGCAAGGCATATTTGTTCTTTTTTTTTTTGTTAAGGGAACACCATTTCTCGAAAGGTTTGGAGAAGAAAAGTTACCCGGAAGCAGATTAGAGTTTTTGCTCTGAGAACTGGTGAGGAGAATTCCTTAGCTATTGTTCTAGGTCAGATTCCTGAAAAGCAGAGCCTGACACAAGGGCCCACTTGCTCAAGATTCATTGAGTGGGTGCTTTCAGGAGAAGGGGGATGAGGGAAACAGGATGGGGCAGAGGAGAGAGCTAAGCAAGGATGTGGTCTCAGCTGGAGTCAGCTTCAGCCTGATCCCACAGAGAACTCTGGAGCATGAATTGTACCATAGAATTAATCCCGTCTTGAAGGAAGGGGGTCAGCCTTTTTCCATTGGCTGGCCTGGGATGGGCAGGATGAGATCCTCCTGGACAAAGTAGCTCCTGTCCCCAGAGGGTAATTCCCCAAATGAAGGAAGCCGCTGAGCGCCATTAGCAGCCAACAGTCATGACATCTGGGGATGGGTGCACTGCCTGAAAAGGCACCGTTACCGAACACTAAAAACCAAACCAAGCCCGTCGCCATCAAGTCAGTTCCAACTCATGTCAACCTCACATGTTTCACAGTAGAACTGTGCTCCACAGGGGTTTCAACGGCCCTAGTCTATTGGAAATAGATCACCAGGTCTTTATTCTGCAGTTCAGCTGGGTGGATTTGAACCACCGACCTTTCGGTTAGTAAAACCCAAAAAACCAAACCCGTTGCCAGAGAGTCCATTCCAACTCATAGCAGCCCTATAGGACAGGGTAGAACCGCCCCAGAGGATTTCCAAAGAGCGCCTGGTGGATTCAAACTGCCAACTTTTTGGTTAACAGCCCAACTCTTAACCACTACACCGCCAGGGCTCCGCTGTGCCACCACAAACCAGAAAAAACAAACCGCTTGTGGTCAAGTCAATTCCAACTCACAGCGACGCTACAGTTGAGTGCAAATCACTTGCGCCACCTAGGGACCGTTAGCGAACACTGCAGTTATATAAAAAGTAAGGCGAGTAGGCGCTCACCTGTTTGGCTCTCGTGGCTGAGGGGTACACGGGAACCTCTGTGACCAAATTGAGGTCATTGCACCCTCTGATTTGAAAACCAGTCCCTGAAGAGGAGATGGGTCATTTTTCATGAGGAATAGGTAGATAGCCTAACCCTTGCTGCCTGAGAATAAAGTTAGGCAGACCAGCTGGGGAGGAGCAGGATGTCTCCAGTTAAGGCTCCAACCAGCACTTCTTGATGAGCTGGTGCTAATTCACCCCCTGGGCGGATGTGTTAGAAAACGGTGAGCTTAACCCAAGGCATGGGTGTGACAAGCGGAAGATAGGCTGGAATCCAGCCTCCAGCTGTCCTCACAGGCAGACATGTTTACGCAGTATACAACTCCATACACAACTGGACAGAGTGGCCCCAACAAAGGTCCAGTGCAGGGAGCGGCAAGGGGGTCACTAAAATAAAGTTACTTAGAGAAAGAGGAGGCTAAGCGTGTGAACAGGCTCAACGCGAGGACCTAAGTGTTTGTAGTCGGAGTAGGAAGCACGGGAGGCAGCCCAGAACCTGTGAACATGGCTGGAAGTCCCCCAAGAACCATGACTGAGCATGGGGGTGCGAACAAGCGGAGCTGCAACCTTAGCTCCCAGCACGGGGATCCTCTGTGGTTGGAATAGAGCTTGCAGGTAGCCCGGAGAACGCTCTGAAACCAAACCACCAAAGCACCAATTCTCAACAGCTCCACCATGAGGCAGCAAGATGGTAAGACATCAGGGCAGCAACAAACCCAGGCCAGTTCATTCAGCTTGCTGCCTGAAGAAACAGGGTACACTTGGACTTAGTAAGTCCTTATATTTTTGGACAACTCAGAGAGTAGGAGTCTTCAAAAGGGAAATTCTGAATTTTCTGCTCTCCAGCAGTGATTAATTAGAAAAATGAAAGACACATGACCTTCTGTGTGTCTTGAGTTGGTGAAGCAGATCATACTGAACTAAATATAATAGAAATGCAGGGGAAAAACTTACTGTTTCTGGTAAGTACGATATTTTTCTCTGTGATATTTTCTATAACAATTAATATTTTATCATACAGCTATTCATTCCTACTAAATAATGGCTTTTAAAAAGCTTTGCAGCTTTCTTTTGTAAAGTTGATTCTATCTTGGAAAAACAATGCAGAAATAATAATAGAATCTTTTCATTCACTGATTAGGGTATCCAGTAAGGGATCCTGATGCTGCTTAGAGACGCTGCTAATTGCAACATTATTGTACAGAAGTACAAATGACTACTGATTTATGGAGTCTTGATTTGTGAATCTCTCCTTTTACAAACTTTTCTTACTGTAAATCAAACCCTCACAATGAAGCCCAGACTGGTGTTAACAGCCTCGATAGCCAATCCCAGGCAATTCCTGGGTAGTGCAAAAGTTTAAGCAGTCAGCTGCTAACCAAAAAGTTAGAGGTTCAAGTCCACCCAGAGGCACCTCGGAAAAAAGACCTGGCAATCTACTTCCGAAATATCAGCCACTGAAAAGCCTATGGAGCACAATTCTACTCTGACACACATGCAGTCACCATGATCCGGAATCAGCTCGATGGCAAGTGGTTTGCAACTGGTTGTAGCCAAATCGGATACAAAGCTCCTCTGCATCCTAAACTAACAGGCAACAGGGAAGAGATTCGAGTTGAGATCCATGGTCACTTACTGAGCCTGCAGCTGTGTTGAGAATTAACAAAATTAGCAGTAATGCCCAGAAACTTTGCCAGGACTCCGTGTGTGAGTGTGCATCTCCTTCATAACAATCCTCAAACCCTGTGGGATGGTTTAATTGCTATGGTCTTATTCACTGAGGCTTAGCAATAAGGTTGCTATTGAAATGGAAAAACCAGGCACAACCAAAGGGGGAAAAAAAAAAAAAAAGGCATGAGAAAGCTGAACGATGAATAAGGAAGACCAGAGAAGAATTGACGCCTTTGAATTGTGGTATTGGCGAAGAATATTGAATATACCATGGACTGCCAAAAGAACAAACAAATCTGTCTTGGAAGAAGTATAACCAGAATGCTCCTGGCAAGGATGGCGAGACTTCATCTCACATACTTTGGACATGTTATCAGAAGGGACCAGTCCCTGGAGAAGGACATCATGCTTGGTAAAGTAGAGGGTCAACGAAAAAGAGGAAGACCCTCAGTGAGATGGATTGACACAGTGGCTGCAACAATGGGCTCAGGCATAACAACGACTGTGAGGATGGTACAGGACTGGGCAGTGTTTTGTTCTGTTGTACATACGGTCTGTATGAATCGGAACCGACTCAACAGCACCTGACAACAACAAAGGAGACAGATGAACCTACCCTCTATCCTGTGGCTCCTGATCCTCTACCCTGATCCACATTTTCTCCATTCCTCAGCACTTGTCACCCTTTAACACACTGTATACTTACTTATTCTGTTTACTGTTTGTTGTTTGTCTTCCCCACTAGAATGTAAGTTGCACGACGGCAGGGATCTTTGTTTGTTCACTGATATCTCCAAGTGCTTTGAACTGAGCCTAACACAAAGTAAGAGCTCAGTGAATGAAGATGCCAGAGAATCTGCTCATCCACCAACATTTACAATTCAAAGATGCTCAGGGGTGTTCATGCACACTGAATGGTCAAGTTGATGTTTTCTTAGATGACCCGAGTTTTCATGTACCTTAAAGTTCTTGGAGAAGTGGAGAAATCTCTATGCTTGCTGCAATATTACCAGTCAACTGAGGATGTTTCTCCTCTCAGTAATACCCCATTCACCATCACTACCTATAAGGCAGAGGCAAGAGGCTTATGACTTCAGAACCTGGGACCTGGAAATCCAAGAGCAGGGAAGAATGGGGATATAATGTGGGTGAAGCCTCTACGATATAGGAAAATAGAGAGAGAGAAACACTGTCTCTTCCCAGAGGGCAAGAGACTGTTTTGAAAGGAATGTGAATGGAAATAGACAGCACTTGGTTCTCCCTGGGATCCAGAACTCAATCCTTAGTTCCCAGGAGACCAGAATGGGAAATGTGAGAGACTGGTGACTGGATGGGAACCACGTGGTTTGAGGTGGCCACTGAATGCAGAGGGGGCTAGCAGAGCCAAGCCTCTCAGAGACCGAATAGACAAATGGACAGTGGCCAGACTGTACGTGACCAGGAGAACTGAGAGACTGAGCATACAAACAGACAATGGCCAGGTCATCTATGATGATAGAACTCTGACTCACAACCTCTGTAGTAACCAGCCTGGGAAGCCAGACCACAGCCTCTGCAGCAATTGGTCCAGAACAATTAGCGCTTGGTCACTGACTGCCAGCTTCCTCATATTTTGCCCTTGTTTTCAATTCAGGACAAACTAGAAACAGGCAAATATGCTTCCTGAACCAATCACATAAGATGCCTGCTTCTTAGCCTGCATCCCGGTTTCCTATGTCGACAACCTTCAATCAGAACATACCTGTACCCTCCTTTTTTTTTTTTTTTTTTTTTTAAATTATAAAGCTTTCCTACGTACCTGCCAGCCTTGGAGTCTCTGCCAAATGCAAGTGATGGTGGCTGATTCTCTTCCTATAGCAGGATCTGAATAAATAGCCTATGTATTTTTTCTCATTTGAGTAGTCTTTATATATTTCCACACCCCATTTGGAACCCCAGAAAGAGACAGCCTCATGTGTTCCCATGTGGCAACATGGAGCAGCTACAGCCAAGGAAAAATGGACTTGGGGCAGATTTAAGCTGAGAGAGAATAGGAGCTGGAACCTTGATACACCCTGATACTCCTGATACTCTTACACAGTGTAGACGGAATCCACAAGCCCCACACATTCCCTGCAGAAGAATGTGGCAGATACCAAAAGTTGACAGTCAGCAAGCCTGCAGGGGCCGCTGTTGGAAGGGACAAAGTGATACTGTTGCAGAGGATGTGAAGTGGTTTGCCAAGCCAGGGACTGGATGTAGGATTTGGCTGAGATTCACAGGCTTTGCTAAGACATTAAGAGTCATCCAAGGAAAGAGTCTAAATCCCCACCATTCCAAGAACACTTTATCAGTTTGGTTTTGCTGTATAACAAACCACCTCAAAACTCAGCACCTTAAAACAATAAGTATTTATTTAGCTCATGATTCTGTGGGTTAGCGAGGTGGTTCTTCTGTGCTGGGCTGGCTCAGCTGATCTTGCTGGGCTAATTCATGCATCTGCATTCAGGTTGACCAGTAGCTGGGTGATCTAGGATAGCCTCAATGCACTTGAATAAAATGGGTGGTAAATCAGAGGTTGTCGGACAAACAGTTCAATTTGGTGACTTTCTACATTTGTCTCTGGCTATTCTTGTTCCATTTCCACCATTCTGAAAACATGCCATAGCTGAAATTTCCAGACAGTCACAAAAGTGTTTTTGAATATTTATCAGTTGATTTATCAGCAAGCACAGTGATACTCCTAGTAATTTAACTGGCAGCCTCCTCCTAACATGAATTTTCAACTTCTTTCTCTTCATGACCTTACATCTCAACCAAAGGTCATGCTTTCTAATATTTTTAAGATGTACATGTCAGCACTGACTTTGAGATATGTGAAGGACTCTCATTTCTTTGCTGTATGAAAAATGAATTTAGCATCATTCCCCAGGTGTTATGGATTGAACTGTATCCCCACAAAATATGTGTCAACTTGGCTAGGCTATGATTCCCAGTATTGTGTGGTTGATCTCCATTTTGTGATCTGATGTAATGATCCTATGTGTTGTAAACCCTAACTTCTGTGATGTTAATAAGGCAGGATGAGAGGCAGTTATGTTAACAAGGCAGGACACAATCTACAGGATTAGATTGTATCTTGAGTCAATCTCTTCTGAGATATAAAGGAAAAAAGCGAACAGAGAGGAGAGGGACATCATTACCACCAAGCAAGAAGAGCCAGGAGTGGAGCACATCCTTTGGACCCTGGTTCCCTGTGTTGAGAAGCTCCTAGACCAGGTGAAGGTTGATGACAAAGACTTTTCCCCAGAGCTGATAGAGAGAGAAAGCCTCCCCTGGAGCTGGCACCCTGACTTTGGACTTCTAGCCTCCTAAACTGTAAGACAATAAATTTCTGTTTGTTAAAGCCATCCACTTGTGGTATTTCTATTATAGCAGCTCTAGACGACTAAGACACCATGCCACAGCCATTGTTTCTTTCAGACAAGCTCATCTATATGCCTATCTGGTAACTGTGTATATGACACAGGAAATCCTGAAAGTCAACAGTCCAAGTCTGACTAATATAAATAAAAGGAAACATTGCTTCTTTTACACCTCCAAAGGTTTACTGTACAAGGAGAGAGTGCTTCTGGTGGACTGGGAGAATTTTTAGCACACAATTCCTAATCCACCGCCAAGATCTATTTTGTCCTGGGGGCTCATGGCTACCTTCACCATGCTGGCCTTAGCAGGTTGCTACCGTCCTTCTAATAAACATGTCAAAACATGCTTATTAGAGATACAAACCCTTTCGTGTGTCTCCAGCGGACACCTGAGATAAGTATGGGATGAAAAAGCAATCACTGAAGACTAGGGGAAAATGGAAGTTATACAGAAAGTATCATTATTTAAGACTAGTGTTTCCCAAACTTTGTTTCCTAGAACATTAACTTGGAGAGATATCAGAAGGTGTTCCATGAAAAAGATGTTTTGTGGTTAAACAAATGTTTGAAAATGGTGCACATTATATCCACTCTGTAGGAACTAAAACATACATGAGCATAATGAAGGCTCTGAGAAGTCCTGCAACAGACCTGTCTAACTGTATCTAAGCCAGTGACTCTCAGATGGAAGCACGGAGCCCTTTATTTCAGAACACAACCAGTGTTTATGGACAAGCATGCCCTGGAGTAACAGTGTGGTCGCCTGAGCTATATTCCACCCCTTACAAAAAAGACCTCATAAGGCAGAGATCATGGTGAGCTCTCTCCTTTCCCACTTCCCCTTCAATTTCTACATTGATGCTGTCCTCAAAGCTCAAGGCGAATTCTTCCATGAACAAAGAGAAGGAGGTCAAGGCTTTCTGCTGCCTTCTTGGACTCTGTACTCACACTTCTGCTTTCCCCTCTGAGGAGCTCTTTTTTCCCAGATGAGTAATACCTGGAATGTCCTGTCTTTCGAGGTAGGAGAGAATTGTAGAATAGTTGTTAATAGTTGCAACTCTGGAGTCTGACTTCAGCACATCTTAACTTAAATTCCCTGTGCCTCAATCTTCTCTTCTGTAATATGGACAATAGTAGTATATAACTCAAAGGGTGCTGTGAGCATTGCATGGGTTAGAACGCGTAAAACACTTACAGTAGATGGCACAGAGGGAGTGCTCTATAGACGTCAGTAACTATTGAATTTAGCTTAGATCTGGCAGCCCTCCAAAGAAGATCCCCATCCATCTGCAATACCAATTTCAAAATCCATATAAGAAGGATGCATCTTGGGGGTTAAGGAATCATTTTTTTTATGGTAGGAAATACTTTGTTAGCACGACTGTCAGTGTTGTGCTGCAGCTGTTACTGGATATGTTTTGCATTTTTATTTTTGGTAATTACAAAAGTGACACATTCTAATGCTAGGAACCTCTAAAACATAAAGAAGCACTATGGAGAAAACGCACTTACACGATATGTCTTTGTTTGGAGACCTACAGAAAAATATTGGTAATATTTTATGGTATATACACACATACATATAGCGAATTTATAAAAATTATGATATATCTATAGAAATATTTTTCACTTAGCAAAATTTTATGTACACTTTCTCATGTTAATTAATATTCCTTAGGAACATTATCTTAACAGCTGCAAATTATTCTATGGATGTATCATAATTCATTTCTTGATCCCAAGAGATTACTCACTGGGATGATTTGATGAATTGCCAACCACAAAATCAGTGTTTTAAAGGAAGGAATCTTCACAATCTTCATTTGCTGAAATGTTATTCACCAGCTTTGTCAATTCTTCCCACTGGATTTCCTTCTCATGCACCATGCCAGCCTCTTACTCTTTATTATTTATGAGGGTAAGTGAGTTCAAGTCAAACACACCCAGAAGTCAGCCAGGCAGCCAGTGAAAATCAAAAGGCTAGAAGACAAAGCTTATTAAGAAAGATTAAAGGAAATAATATTCTGTTGTCCATTACCAGTCAATTCTCTATTTCTTACTCAAGCATTTAACAAGATCTCTTTCTTTTTCTTTTGCTTAATGCCCTTTGACTTTCCATAAAAATAGAAGTGTTTGCTATACTATGTGTCCTGTCATAAAATATCAGAGCATAAACTTGGCCAGAACAGGCTCTTTCACAATTCCACCCTCTTAAGGAGGAAGGAGCTCTGGTGTGCACCAAGGATAAAATACGGTAGAAAATAAGTTATCCAGAAATTTAAACACTGAAGTATCCAAAATACCAAATTTATTCTAGATAGATTTTTTCCCTTGTGATTGTCCATGTTTTGGATCATGCAAGTAAAATAATTAATGGATAATTTGCTCTGGTGTCTATGGTGATGGTAGGATCCACAAAGCAATGAATGATCAACCAGTTGGAAACATTACAGCAGCTGAATTTTTACACTAGAGGCAGGAATATGGAGGGCATATCATGCATTACCAACCAACTAACCAGTTGCCGCCGAGTCGATTGTGATTCATGGTGTCAGAGTAGAACTGTGCTCCACAGAGTTTTCACTGACTGATTTTTCAGAAGTATATTGCCAGGTCTTTCTTTTAAGGTGCCTCTGGGTGGACTCAAACCGCTAACCCTTTGGTTAGCAGCGAGGCGTATTAACTGGTTGCACTACCAGGGATTCCATATTGTGCACTGAACATCTATTACATTTTGCCGTTTGGAATCATTACTTTCTCACAGTCCACCTCAACACTCCAGCTCTTGCGAAGGAGCCAGCTGCAAACACTAGAGCATCCAACCGCCTGGCCACAGCGACAGCTTCAGGGGTTACTCGAGCTAAGTCACTGAAATTCAGCTCAGGAATTTTCGCTCAACAATTAATAAAGAGAGGCTATTAGTAAACCTGAACTTGACCTGAACAGAATAAATGCTGGAGCTGCTTAGAGTCAGCTTGCCTGAGAACCAAGCTGTGTGCTGCATAAGAAAAACAAAAAACAAACCTGTTGCCATTGAGTCGATTCTGACTCTTGGTGACCCCATGTGTTACAGAGTAGAACTGTGCTCTGTAGTGTTCTCTTGGCTGTAATCTTTATGGAAGCAGATCACCAAGACTTTCTTCCATGGCGCTGCTGGGTAGTTTAGTAGTTGAGCACAAGCCGTTTGAGCCACCCATGCAAACGTACCTAATGCTGCAATAGAAATCACTCCAAATTTTTTAGTTCATGATTTTGTGGGCTGCCAATATGAACTGGGCTCCACTGAGCAGCTTTCTGGTCTTCACTGTACTCATCGGGATTGGAGAAAGACTCATTAACAACCTGCAATTTGCAGACGATACAACCTTGCTTGATGAAAGCTAAGAGGACTTGAAACACTTACTGATGAAGATCGAAGACTAGAGCCTTCTGTATGGATTACATCTCAATATAAAGAAAACAAAAATCCTCACAACTGGACCAATAAGCAACATCATGATAATGGAGACAATATTAAAGTTGTCAAGGATTTCATTTTACTTGGATCCACAATCAACACCCATGGAAGCAGAAGTCAAGAAATAAAATGATGTATTGCATTGGGCAAATCTGCTGCAAAAGACCTCTTTAAAGTGTTGAAAAGCAAAGATGTCTCTTTGGGGACTAAGTCAGGAATACTTTTTTTTTTTTTAGTTTTTTTTCTTTTTTGTTTTTTTTTCATTACTATTTTAGTTTTATTGTCCGTATCTTTATAAATTCAATCTTTGTCTTTGGGGGCTGGAAACATTACATCTGAGAATGATAACATTAGCAAAGTATGCACTGCAACATTGTATGTAGTACATATTGCTAACGATAAGATGCACAAAAAAAATAGGATGGTCACAAGTGTGGTTCATCGTAACTTGAATGCATTGTAAGTTGGAGACTACCTGTAGTTTTAAAACTAATTTATTTCTTATCACACCTTATATCCCAAATTATATACATTCTGAAAAAAAATATTTTTGGAGTTAAGGCATCTAAACTTTGGAAATTTCATTAACCTGGAACAAAATCACATGCTAGGCATTATGGGTAAACTATTTTTATGGTAGCTTCATAAGAACATAGTAAACCCACAATGGGGCCACTGACTCTGAGGATAAAGTCGAGATGGGGAAGAGGAGGGAGTCACAGGTCAGAAAAGCCGACATGTATTGAATGCCCTTGACTGCCAGGCACTGCCTCGGGCTCTGGAAACATGAAAATGAAGAAGAAAAGTACTGTGCCTTTGAGAGATTTACAGACCTCTTCCTCCTGCTGCTGGGGCTGATATGATCTAATGGTACCTCCTGCTTGGAAGGTTGCCTCTGACAAGAAGACCTGGACAGAACCAGGGGAAGGGGCACGGGATGTGTGACTGGAGCTGCACCTGCTTTAGGTCTTTGCAAGGAGGATAAAAGTGAGGGTCCTTGGGTTCCATGGTTGTAGCCCAGCTCACCAGGGTACGGACAAGGGAAGGGTTAGAACACAAACTGGCTAGGAATAGGCAGGGTGCAAACCACAGGGAGAGTGTCCTGTTCCCCCAGCGATTTTAATCCCAGGAAAGATGGATGAAGCATGAGAGAGGAGCCCGCAGACACAATCCACAGGAAAGGCAGCTAACAGAGAAGACACTTAGTGATGTGCCACACATCACTTTATAATGACATCTGAAAAGTACATTTATATTCGGAGCACACATGCCACTAGACAAGGAGAATGTGAGCCTAGAGAGAGAATGACTCTGTGGGCTTCTGTTCTTCAAAAATAGGCTAATTTGGTCTTTAATAGGCGTCAGCTAAATTGGGCAGCTGCCCTTTTATAAGAGTTTCAATACCAGCATTCTATAAAGCATCTTTGTCTCTTATCTTTGCTACTCAGGTATTTCATTAACTACCTACAGCAGCAGCACAAGGGAAAACAATGGCCAATGTATCTGGTATCAGCCTTCCCACTTATTCATCATTCTAAAGCTTCTGAGACTTGTACTTTTCCTCAATTTATGTTTTGCTCGTTATTTCTGTATACTCTTTGAAGTCAATACTAGTTAATTAATTTAACCAAACAATTATGTTAGAAGTTTATTTTAGAATTAACGTTTCAGTTAAGGTCTCATTTTAATGTATATCAAACTATAAATATAAAAAAATAATAAATAATTTCAATCTAACATGGGAAAGTTTCTAAATTTTCTTTTAAGTAAATGGATAAAGAAGCCCTGGCTGCACAATGGCTAAGCATTTGACTGTTAACCAAAAGGTCAGCAGTTTGAACCCACCAGCTGCTCTGCAGGAGGAAGATGGGGCGGTCTGCTTCCTTAAAGATTACAGCCTTGGAAACTCTATGGGGCAGTTCTGCTCTGTCCTATAGGGTCACTACAAGTCAGAATCTACCCGAGCACAGTGGATTTGGTTTTTTGTAAATGCATAGGAATTAGAGAAATATTTTCATTTTGATTACCATGTGCATATTCATTGTTTAATGTCGTTGTTGTTACGTGCCATCAAGTCGATTCCAACTCATGGAGGCCCCATGTGTTACATCAGTGCAATGAGCCTGTGCCTTATTTCCAAGAAAATTTTAAATGATATTTGTGAAAGTGGTATTTCACTACTTTATTAAACATCTTGCCTAATTCATTAGAAAGGCAACAGGCAAACAAAACAAAACTCACAAAAGCTTTTAAAGGGTCATGTCAATGTATAAGCAGGACACATCCATCCCCTCCAAAACCACTCCCCCCTCCTACTGCCAATTGACTGATTCTAGAACAATGAGACATTGGTTCGCTGAATTTCAGATCTGTAATATTTAAAAGTAACCTTTTGTTTATTTTCTTGTCCAGCAGGAAAATCCCTCAAGAACACATTTCTCACGGTATTTATCCGTCACATGCTTGAATAGCCCAGGAACAAATGTACAAAACTTTCTACTGGATTTCTTGTGGTTTCTCATTAATCTGTTCAGAAAACTTCACTGCGAAGGATTTGTAACTGGTTACCACATGATAACAAGTGTTGTTTCCTCTTTAAATTTTTTGCTTACTCCTTCGTGAACCCCAATACTACAAATTATTGTTTAAGTAAGTACACTTATTGTTTAAAGGAAAAGAACATGTTTTTGTAGAGCAAAATGGGTATTGTTGTTTTTGTGTGCCATTGAGTTGATTCTGCCTCATAGCGACCCTACAGGACAAAGTAGACCTGCCCCATAGGGCTTCCTAGGCTGTAATCTTTATGGGAGCAGATCACCAGGTCTTTTCTCCTGTGGCGCCACTGGTGGGTTTGAACCAATGACTTTTTGGTTAGCAGCCAAACACTTAATCATTGTACCACCAGGGCTCCTTACAATGTATATATGTTCTTTGAGTTGTTATCTACACACATATGTATGTATATGTGTGTGTGTTGTGTACTTACACATAGCAGTATGTATCTATCTGTCTAGAGACACACATTCACACACAGTGTATGTAACATATATGTATGCACACTTATTGTCATGGATTGAATCGTGTTCCCCAAAAATATCTGTTGACTTGGCTAGGTCATGATTCCCAGTGTTGTATAATTGTCTACCTTTTGTCATCTGATGTGATTTCTCTATGTGTTGTATAGTCTATCACTATGATGTAATAAGATGGATTAGCGGCAGTTATATTGATGAGATTTACAAGATTAGACAGTGTCTTAAGCCAATCTCTTTTGAGATATAAAAGAGAGATGTGAGTAGAGAGACATGGGGACCTCATACCAACAAGTAAGCAGTGCTGGGAGCAGAATGCAGCCTTTGGACCTGAGGTTCCTGCGCTGAGAAACTCCCAGATGAAGGGAAGACTGATGACACAGACCTTCCTCTAGAGCTGACAGAGAGAGAAAGCCTTCCCCTGGAGCTGATGTTCTGAATTTGGACTTGTAGCCTACCAGACTGTAAGAGAATAAACTTCTCATTGTAAAAGTGGATGTCATTGCCATCCACTTGTGGTATTTCTGTTATAGCAGCACTAGATAACCAAGACATACGTACATAGTGTTGGGGAAATATAATTAAGAACAAAATCTACTCCCAACCCAGAATACCTCTCCACAAAAATACAAGAGAAAGGTTTTATTCTGAACAGGCATTAAACCAGCATGTGATATATCACAGGCAATCCGTTAAAAAGACTGCAAAGACAGAAAGAAATATGACCCTTTGTATAGCTGAGTGGATATAGCCCATTACATTCATGTGTTCAAAGTAAAATTGCTGATTCCTAGTATCTTTATGGCAGGATACTTAATCTCTTCCAGGAATCTGGGAGGTAGGGATGTGATCTTCCTTGATGATTACATTTCAGAAGAGATGGTTCCCAGGCCCTTGAGAAACATCTTTGATCTACATACTTGTCAAAGAGACAGAGAAAGAATTTACAATCACAGATTACCTAAAGCGATTTCTGAAAGCACACTGGAGGAGGGAAGCCTCTTCCCTTCTTTTTTTTCTTTTTTTTTTTTTTTGAACATTTTATTGTGTTTTAGGTGAAAGTTTACATAGCAAATTAGTTTCCCATTCAACAATTCATACACAAATTGTCCCGTGACATTGGTTTTTATCCCTGCAGTGTGTCAGCACTCCCCCATTTCCCCCGTGTCTTCCCTGTTTCCATCCCTCCAGTTTCCTGGCCCCTCCTTGCCTTCACATCTTCGCTTTTGGGCAAATGTTGCCCATTTGGTCATATAGTTGATTGTTCTAAGAAGCACATCCTTTTACAGGTGTTACTGTTTATTTTATAGGCCATCCTATTATTTGGCTGAAAGGTGACCTCCAAGAGTGGTTTCAGTTCCGGGTTAAAAGGGTATCTTAGGGCAATAATCTTGGTGGTTCCTCCAGTCTCTATCAGTCCACTAAATCTGGTCTTTTTTATGAATTTGAGTTTTGTTCTACATTTTTCTCCCATTCTACCTGGGACCTTTTGTTGTGTCCCTGGTCAGAGCAGTCAGTAATGGTAGCCAGACACCATCTAGTTCTTCTGGTCTCAGGCTAGAGGAGGCTGTGTCTCATGTGGGCCATTAGTCCTGTGGGCTGATTGTTTCCTTGAGTCTTTGGTTTCCTTCACTCTCCTTTGCTCCAGACAGGAAGAGACCAAAATTTGTATCTTAGATGGCTGCAAGCTTTTAAGACCCTAGACACTACTCACCAAACTAGAATGTAGAATATTATCTTTACGAGCTATGTTATACCAATTGATGTAATTGTTCCCCAAGAATATGGTCCTTAGCCTTAAAGCCCAGTAAGTCAGTACCATGAGGTGTTTGGATATGTCTAAGAAGTTTCCATAACTGTGCCCTCTATGTGCTCTATAATATATATGAATATATATGCAGCACAAATATGTATCTATGAACGTCCACAACTATACCTATATGTCACGTGTGTGTACTCCCCTACACCCTCCCTTACCTATACAACATGCATATCTACCTGTGGAACCACTCACAAATTTTTGGTGGCTATTACTGTTCCTGCAGAATTGTATATGTTATAGAATTTACCATAGTTGTCCTTTACTCTTGTGTACCTCTCCATCTTCATTTACCTTGGTCACGTTGTGCTAACTTCCCCCATATTGTGTATTGCCTTTCCCATCACCAGAATTAACATGTGTCTACTATCTAGTGAGTGATTTTCTCTCCCTCCCCCTCCTATCCCTGGTAACCATCAAAGAACATTGCCTTCTGTGTGTAAACCTATTCTTGACTTTTTGTAGAAGTGATATCATACAATATTTGTCCTTTCGTGATGGACTTATTTCGCTCAGCATAACGTCCTACAGATTCATTCATGTTATAAGATGTTTCGAGGACTCATCATTATTCTTTATTGTGGCGTAGTATTCCATCGTGTGTATATATCACATTTTGTTTATCCATTCATCCATCAATGGACACTTAGGTTGTTTTCATCTTTTTTGCTATTGTGAACAGTGCTGCAATGAGCACGGGTGTGCGTATGTCTATTCGTTTCATTGCTCTTATTTCTCTAGGATTTATAGCTAAGAGTGGGATTGCTAGATCATATGGTATTTCTATTTCTAGATTTTTCAGGAAATGCCATACCATTTTCCATAGTGGTTGTACCATATTACAATCCAGCCAACAGTGTATAAGAGTTCCAATCTTCCCACAACCTCACCAGCGTTTGTTCTTTTGTTTTGTTTTGATCATTGCCGTTTTTGCAGGGGTGAGATGGTATCTCATTATAGTTTTGACTTGCATCTCTCTAATGGCTAATGTTTGTAAGCATCTCTTCTTGTGTTTGTTAGCCACCTGAATTTCTTTGGTGAAGTGTCTATTCATATCCTTTGCCCATTTTTTGATTGGATTGTTTGTCTTTTTGTTGTTGAGGTGTTGAAGTTTTCCATACATTTTAGAGATTACACTCTTGTCAGATATGTCATTGCCAAGTTGTTTTCCCTAGTCTGTAGATTCTCTTTTAACTCTTTTGGTAAAGTCTTTTGATGAGCAAAGTATTTAATTTTTAGGAGCTCCCAGTTATCTAGTCTATCTTCTGTTATCTGTGAATTTTTCTTGTTATGTTTGATAGTATATTTATGCCATAAGTTAGGACTGCTAGCTTTGTCCCTATGTTATCTTCCAGAACTTTACAGTTTTAGCTTTAACATTTAGGTCTTTGATCCATTTTGAGTTAGTTTTTCATTTTTCTGTAAATGGATCCTGTTTCATTTTTCTGCAAATGAATATCCAGTTTTGCCAACACCATTTGTTAAAACAGACTATCTCTTCCCCATTGAATGGACTTTGATTCTTTGTTGAAGATCATCTACCCATAGCTGGATGGATTTACTTCTGTGTTCTCAATTCCCTTGGTCTGTGCGTCTCTCATTGTACCAGTACCAGGCTGTTTCAACTACCGTGTCTGTAATTGGGATCAAGAATTCTGAGATTGGGAAGTGTGAGGCCTCCTACTTGGTTCTTCTTCTTCAATATTGCTTTAGCTATTCGGGACCTCTTCCCTTTCTATATAAAGTTGGAGATTAGTTTTTCCATTTTGGTAAAAAATGTTGTTGGGATTTGGATTAGGATTGCATTATATTTATAAAAAGCGCTTTGGGTAGTATTGACATTTTCACGATGTTATGACTTCCAATCCATGAGCATGGTATATTTTTCCATTTATGTAGGTCTCTTTTGGTTTCTTGCAGTAGTATTTTGTAGTTTTCCTTGTATAAGTCTTTTATGTCCAGGTTAGATTTATTCCTGGGTATTTCATCCTTTGGGGGCTATTGTAAATGGTATTGTTTTCTTGACTTTTCAGAGTTCTCCTTGTTAGTGTAGAGGAATCCATCTGATTTTTGTATATTGATCTTATACCTTGTCACTTTGCTGAATCTTTCTATTAGTTCCAGTAACTTTCTTGTGGAATCTCTAGGATTTTCTACTTATAGGATCACGTCATCTGCGAATACAGGTAGTTTTACTTCTTCCTTACCAATTTGGATGCCCTTTATTTCTCTTTCTTGGCTCATTGCTCTGGCTAAGACTTCCAGTACGATATTGAGTAAGAGTGGTGATGATGAGCATCTGTGTCTCGTTCCCATTCTCAAGGGGAATGCTTCTTTCTCTGTTGAGAATAATGTTGGCTGTTGATTTTGCATATATGCCCTTAATTATGTTGAGGAATTTTTCCTCTATTCCTATTTTGCTGAGAATTTTTGTCAGGAAAAAGTTTTGGATTTTATCAAATGCCTTTTCTGCATTGACTGAGATAATCATGTGATTCTTTTCCTTTGTTTTATTTATGTGGTGAAATATGTTGATTAATTTTTTAATGTTGAACCACCTTTGCACTCTGGTATGAATCCCACCTGATTGTGATGAATTATTTTTTGATACCCTGTTGTATTCTGTTGGCTAGAATTTTGTTGAGGATTTTTGCATCTATGTTCATGAGGGATATTGGTCTGTAATTTTCTTTTCTTTAATATCTTTGCCTGGCTCTGGTAACAGCATTATGCTGGCTTCATAGAATGAATTAGGGATTATTCCTTCTTTTTCTACACTCTGGAATAGTTTGAGTGGCATTGGTGTCAACTCTTCTCTGAACGTTTTGTATAACTCTCCAGTGAAGCCATCTGGGCTGGGTTTTTTTGTTGTTGGGAGTTTTTTTTTTTTTGTTTGTTTGTTTGTTTTTTTGACATCTCCCATTTCTTCTTTTGTTATGGGTCTATTTAGGTTTTCTACCTCTGCTTGTGTTAGTTTAGGTAGATAGTGTGTTTCTAGAAATTTGTCCATTTCTTCTAGGCTTTCAAATTTGTTAGAGTACAATTTTTCCTAATATTCTGTAATGATCATCTTTATCTCAGTTCTGTCGTAACGCCACCCATTCCATTTGTTTTTATTGTTATTTGTGTCTTCTCGTGTTTTTCCTTTGTCAGTTTGGCCAGTGGTTTGGCAATTTTACTGATCCTCTCAAGGAACCAACTTCTAGTTTTGTTGATTCTATTGTTTTTCTATTTCATTTATTTCTTCTCTGATCTTTATTTCCTTTCTTCTGATGACTGGATTTCTTTTGCTGTTTCTTTTCTATTTATTCAAGTTGTGGGGTTAAGTTATTGATTTTGGATCTTTCTTCTTTTTTGATGTGTGCATTTATTGCTATAAATTTTTCTCTGAGCATTGTTTTTGCTGTGTCCCAGAGGTTTTGGTATGTTTTGTCTTCATTCTCACTTGATTTCTAAGAATTTTTTTATTTCATTTTAAATTTCTTCTATGACCTAGTAGTTTTTAAGTAAGGTGTTATTCAGTTTCCATGTATTCAATTTTTTTCTTGCTCTTTCTGTTATTGATTTCTAGTTTTATAGCATTATGTCAGAGAAGATACCTTGTGTTGTGTCGATATTTTTTAATTTATTGAGGCTTGCTTTGTGTCTTAGAATATGGTCTATTCTGGAGAATGATCCATGTGCTTTGGAGTAGAATGTGTACTGTGCTGCTGTTGAGTGATGTGCTCTGTATATGTCTGTGAGGTCAAGTTGGTTGATTGTATTGTTTAAATCTTTTGTATCTTCACTGAATTTCTTTCTAGTTGTTCTATCCATCGTTGAAAGTGGTGTGTTAAAGTTTCCTACTAGTATTATAGAACTGTCTGTTTATCTTTTCAATTCTGTTAGAGTTTGTTTTACGTATTTTGCAGCTCTTTCATTGAGTGTATAAATCATTATTATTGTTATGTCTTCTTGGTAGATTGACCTTTTAATCTTTAAATAATGCCCCTCTTTGTCTCTTATAATGGATTTTGACTTAAAGTCTATTTTATCTAAAATTATTATTGCTACTCCTGCTGTCTTTTGGATACTGTTTGCTTGATATATTTTTTCCATCCTTTGATTTTTAACTTGTTTATGCCCTTGTGTCTAAGGTGCATCTCTTGTAGGCAACATATTGATGGGTCATGTTTTTTTATCCATTCTGCCACTCTCTGTCTCTTGACTGGTGCATTTAATCCATTTACATTCAGTGTGATTAAACGATAGGTATGGATTCATTGGTGTCGTTTTGATATTTTTTGTGTGTTTGTGGTGTTAATGGTTTCTTTGTTCCTCTTAATTTTCTGTGCTGAGTTTGTTATATACACATTTTCTTTTCCTGTCAATCCTTGTTGTTTTTGTGTTTACTGAGTCTTTTTGGATTTCTTCTTTATTTTGGTGAGTAGATTTACTACTTTTCTTTGTGGTTACCCTGAAATTTACCTTAATCCTCTTAAAATTAAAACGGTGTGTTACATCTTGACATTGCCTTGACTTCCTCTCCATAAGGAAGTTCTACAACTACATCTTTTATTCCCCTTTTCTGTTTTGAAGTTGTTTTAGTTTAAAACTTAACTCCTCTGGTTCCCTATAGTCATTTTTTTAGCTTTATTTTGCTGTTGTGAAGTCTTTTTCTGGGTTGGTATCAGGGTGATGTTCAGCTTCTTCTTCCAGTTGATATTTGATCGATTCTTTATCCTTCCATTTGATGCTCAAGGTTCCAGGATTTTCATCTGTATATGTTTCAGTTGGTTTCTCAGGTCTTTGCTGTAGGGGGACAACATGGTGTATCTGACTAAGCTGCCATATTGGGCCATCTCCCTCTTCCTTTATTTTCAACAGGGAGAATTAAAACCTAGTGGTTTGCCCTAGACTACTATCCTAAAGGTTGGCAGTTCAAACTCACCTGATGGTACCATAGAAGAAAGGCCTGGCAATCTGCTTCTGTTAAGATCACAGCCTAGAAAACCGTATGGAGCAGTTCTACTATGTAACATATGGGATAACTGTGAGCAGAATTGACTCAACAGCAACAGGTTTTGTTTTAGGTTTTATTTTCAATTTGTATATGTCCTTATAATACAGTACAAAGTAATGTTTAAGAATGTAGACTCTGGAGCCAATATAAAAAAACAAAACAAAACCTGTTGCCATCGAGCTGATTCTAACTCATATGCTTGAGTTTAAATTCCAGATCCATACAGTAGCAAAGGCAAGTTACAAAATAATTTGAGGCTGGAGACCTGGTGGTGTGGTAGTTAAAGATTATCTGTTGCCATTGAGTCAATTCCAACTCATAATTACCCTATAGGACAGAGTAGAACTGCCCCATATGGTTTCTAAAGTTGTCATCTTTACAGATGCAGACCACCACATCTTTCTCCTGCAGAGCAGGTGGTAGGTTTGAACCACTGACCTTTTAGTTAGCCGCTGAGCTAAACGTCTGTGCCACCAGGGTTCCTTGAGAAAAATCTAGTTTACAAAAATTCACATTCATGAAATAGACATAGGAGAGGGTAATTATTTACAATTATAAACACAAATACACACAGAGCAATTACAGGTAGATATTTACATAGCATTTACCCTGGCCTGGAGACCTGGTGATGTAGTGGTTAAGAGGCTGGCTGCTAACCAAAAGGTCAGCAGTTTGACTCCACCAGCAGCTCCTTGGAAACCCTATGGGGGCAGTTCTACTCTGTCCTATAGGGTCACTAGGAGTTGGAATCAATTCGACAGCAACAGGTAGATTTTTTTCAATGTGGGATATATGTATACACTAACAGATAGTTAGAAAATTACTGAACTCTATTTCTTCAGATTTAATAAATGTAACTTCTGACTTTTGCTTCATAAGTTTTAATATTGCAAATTCATTGAATCTTTTCATTCATTCATATCTTGACTCTTCCCAAATTTTTCACGTCTCTAGAGCTGTCAAACCCCGAAGTATTAAATAGTGTCAAAATTGGGGCATGATCACACAAACATGAAATCCTCCCTAGGGCTGTGAGTTCTTCAAAGGCTGAGACCAACTGCATGCAGCTGCCTTGTCTCATCCCTGGTGCCAGGCATGAGGCTCTGCTCAGCATGCGCTAGGTCAGTGTTTCTCTGGAGCACGACTCGAGGACTACAGACCAGAGGTTTGCCACCTGGCTGCACAGGATAACTTCTAAGAAATACCAATATTCAGGCTCAGAACAATTAAATCAGAGTCTCTGGGAGTGTGGCTAGACACTGTTATTTTTTAAGAGCTCCACATGAGTCTAAAGTACAGTCTAAGTTGACACTTGGAGCTACACAGAGAGGACATCACCATCAAACCTTGAGGAACATCTGACCCAACACCTGGCTCCAGATTTCCATATCTTTACTCTGCTGCAGGTAAGGTGCTGGCAGCGTACATTCCTCCTTGAGTGAGGGAGGCTACATCTTCCCTACTTCTTCCCAAAGAAGATCAGTGGACAGCTTTGTGAGCCCCACTCCCTGCCTTGTTACCAAATGACTGTAGACAGAAACATCTGCACAGTGAGGCTGGAGACTATGCTTAGAGCAACTGCTCTCAAACTCTTCTTTTGTTTCTACCTGTCTGATGGACCATATTCCCGTGTAGAACACTGTCCTGCTGTGATACCTGGGGGAGACTCAATTCCAGAGGAAATTCTATTTAAGGAAGCATTTTCAAAACGCAAGTCTGTGACCAGTTAAACCCATTGCTGTTAAGTCGATTCTGACTCATAGCGACTCCACAGTGACAGTGACATTATTATAGAGACAATTTCGGCTGTTATTATGCAAAGTAAATAATTTGCAAACTGAGGTATTTTAGTTACTGTTTGTTTACTTGACAAATATTTATGGAATGTCTGCTCTCCAGGCACTGTTGTTGATGCTGGACATACAGTAATTTAAAAAAAAAAAAAAAAAAGGACAGATTTCTTGCTGCTGGGGAAATTACATTTTAGGGTAATTACATTTTAGTGAGAAGCTAAAGTGGTATAAACAGTTAAGACGCTCAGCTGCTAAAGGAAAGGTTAGAGGTTTGAGTCTACCCAGAGGCACTTCGGAAGAAAGGCCTGGCAATCAACTTCTGAAAAACCAGCCATAGAAAACTTTATGGAGCACATTTCTACCCTGACACACGAGGGGTCGCTATGAGTTAGGGTTGACTGGACGGCAACTGGTGACATTTTAGTGAGGAGACAAGCAATAAACAGACTAATAAACGTGTGTGTGTGTGTGTGTGTGTGTGTGTGTGTGTGTGTGTGTGTGTGATTAAAGGTAAGTGTCAAGAAGAAAAGTAAAAGAGAAGAAGGTAAAAGAGTGGCCTGTGGCTTATTTTTAATAGAGCAATCAGAAAAAAACTCCCCAAGAAGGTGATACCTGAGTAGAAAGATGTGAAGGAAGGGAGAAAGCAAGTCTCCTAGATGCCTGAGGGAAGATTGGTCCAAACAATTGCAAAGGCCCTGGGTAGGGAGCCTGCTGTGTGTTCCAAGAACATCAAGTGGTTCAAAGTGGCTGGGGTGGAGAGAGGAAGTGGGAAAGTGGGAGAAGGTGAGGTCAGAGAGACAGCGAGGGTTCCGGAGTCTGCAGAGCCCTGCAGGCCTCTGTAAGTCACTGGATTTAATGCTTATGTAACGGGAGGCCATTGGAGGGCCTTGAGCTGGGGAATGTTCTTCCTTACTCTGTGAAAGGGCTGCTCAGGCTGCTGTGTAGCATACATACTGTAGTAGAGGGATGATCTTGCGAGCAGGAGACCTGTCGTGTGGCTACTGTGGCTGTCTAAAGAGAGATGTCGTGTGGCTACCGCCGCTGTCCAAAGAGAGATGTCGTGTGGCTACCTCGGCTGTCCAAAGAGACCTGTCGTGTGGCTACCTCGGCTGTTCAAAGAGGCCTGTCGTGTGGCTACCTCGGCTGTCCAAAGAGACCTGTCGTGTGGCTACCTCGGCTGTCCAAAGAGACCTGTCGTGTGGCTACCTCGGCTGTTCAAAGAGGCCTGTCGTGTGGCTACCGCCGCTGTCCAAAGAGAGATGTCGTGTGGCTACCTCGGCTGTCCAAAGAGACCTGTCGTGTGGCTACCGCGGCTGTCCAAAGAGACCTGTCGTGTGGCTACCGCGGCTGTCCAAAGAGAGATGCTAGTGACCTGGTGAGAGCAGCAGTCCAGGTGGTGGAGAGAAGTGGCAACATTTGGGGTGTGTTTTGGAAGTCAAGTTGACAGGGTTTGCAGATGGATTAGAAGTGGAATGTGAGAGAAAGAGAGGATGTATGAGGATGCCATTTATTGAGATGAAGTTCACTGAGAAGAGCGAAGGGTTAGAGTGAAAATCAAGAGTTCAGTTTGGGATTATATTAAATTTGAGATGCATATTAGACATCCAAATGGGGACATGAAGCAGACAGATGGAGCTGGAGAGGTTGAGGCTGGCGATACCTATTTGAGAGTTATCATTATGATATAAAATTATATATATTTACCTCTATTTTTATCTCTTCTCCAAGAATATATCAGCTTCATGAGAGCAGAAAATTAATGTCTTATTCTTCATTTATATCCCCATCTCCTAGAACATTGAATGGCACATAGAAAGTACTCAAAAAATATTGTTAAATGCATAAAAAACTTAATGCCAGTTCAAGGCAGTATAAACTTAAGTGAAAAAAGATCAGGACGTAATAAGTACTGAAGGATGATATGGTCCATGAGTGGAGACTGAGGAATGACCACTGTGGGCTACAATAGTAAAAACAAAAACGTTTTAGAGGAGATTGAGCATTATGGAGTCTTAAAGAATGGGTAGGCCTATAGGGAAGAGGTGTCAGGCTTGGGTGAAAATGCTGAATCTGGCTTAGGATATGTTGAATTTGAGGTGAAAGAGGAAAATTTGAATTCAGTAGGAAGACATTTAAGTTAGTTCTTCGGGTGGTTTGAGGTCTGGACTTGCAAAGAATAGTCATTGGTGCTTTGTCTTTCTGAAAATAGAACTTAGAAAGCCGTAGCAGGGCATTGAAATATAAATGTGTAGCAGGAAATCAAACTGGAAGTTTTGACTGAAACACCGAGGAACAGTTGAAAAGGGTTTGTGCAGAGCAGTGATGCTCGAAATTTAACGTGCATATGTATCAGCTAGAGTCCTGGTAGCACAAAGGTTAACTACTCGGCTGTTTACCAGGAGGTTGGCAGTTGGAACTCGCCCAGCGGCTCCGAGGGAGAAAAACCTGGTAATTTGCTCCCATAAAGATTACAGCCTAGAAAACCCTATGGGGCAGTTCTACTCTGTCACATGGGGTCACTATGAATAGAAAATCAATTCCTTGGCACCTAACAACAACAGTATATATCAGCTGGGGATCTCATTAAAATGCAGACTCTGGTTCAGTGGGCCTGGGGAAGGGCCCGAGGGCTTGTGTTTCCAACAAGCTCCCAGGTGATGCTGATGCTGCCTGCCAGCCCTTGGTCCACACTGGGAGTAGTGAGGTACTAAAGTGGGGTGTTGTACAAAAATGAAAACTTCCAAATGAAAAAACTAAAAACCAGTTAAATGATTCTTAAACCCTTCATCCACATTAAAGGCATGAAGGAAAGCTTTTTTTTTTTTAATTTAATTTTTTTGTTATTGAGAATATACACAGCAGAACACACACCAGTTCAACAGTTTCTACGTGTACAATTCAGTGACACTGATTACACTCTTCAAGCTGTACAACCATTCTCATCCTCCTTTTCTGAGTTGTTTCTCCTCTGTTAACCTAAACGCACTGCCCAATTAAGTGTCCTATCTAATCTTTCAAGTTGCTGTTGTCAGTTTGACTCCATATAGATACTTCTTAAAAGAGCACAGTGCTCAAGGCAGACATTCTTTACTAATTAAACTATTGTTTGGTTTAAAGAAGACTTAAGAAGATATTTTTGGTTTCAGATTTAAAGGTTATCTCAGGGCTGTAGTTTTGCGGATTCATCCAGCCTCCAAAGATCCAAACAGTCTGGATTCCATGAGAATTTGAAATTCTGTTCTGCATTTTCTCCCTTTTGATTAGGATTCTTCTATAGGATCTGTGATCAAAATGTTCAGTAATGGTGGTAGCCAGGCGTCATCCGGTTCTTCTGGTCTTGTGGCAAAGGAAGCAGTTGTTCATGGAGGCAATCAGCTACGCATTACATTTCCTCCTCCTATTCCTGACTCTTCTTCTGGAGAAAGGCTATTTTTAAATGGAAATTATTTGTAGAATGTAATATAGGGGATGAATGTCCCTTCATCTCAAGTCGAGAGAAAGGATTTCACTGGAACTCTCAGATAACATAAACGTCACCTAGGGTTGGAGGGACAAAGTGGATAATGTCTGACTGAGAGCTCCAAAGGGCAAGACACAGGCTGGTTAGCTGCTGTCAAACAAGTTGAAGATGTGGCTGCTTTGTAATCAGACCCAGAATTTGTCAGGGCAAAGGAAATGTGACGGTTTTCCAAGGAACAAATGTGGGTCACACGGCAGAGAAAGCCACAATGGAGTTGTATTAGGTGCTATTGAATACTGCCACATGGAGGGGCCAGAAGCTGGAGGTAGAAAACCATTTTCCTGAGGAAGGAGTAAGCGACCAGCTGGAGTGCAGATCCATTCAACAGGGTCCATGGAGCTCCAAACAGGGAAGTTCAAAGAATGCATGAAAGTCCCAATGGGCTCAGAGAGTGCAAAGCTATCTTATGACCAAAACCAAAAACCTTTGCCATCGAATCAATTCTGACTCATAGTGACCCTCTAGGACAGAGTAGAACTGCCCCATAGGGTTTCCAAGGAGCGCCTAGTGGATTCGAACTGCCAACCTTCCTTCTCTCTTTACATTTTTATCTTCTGCTTCAAACCAAATAGATCAGAAACCAGGTAGGTAGATGGGGTGGGGGAGGGATAGAAGGGAAAGACTGCAGAAGGCCATGACAAAGAAAGTAGACAAGACTTAACTTTAAACCAAGTTTGGAGTCTAGATTATTGTATGGATCTAGAATTTTAATTTCTGAATGGAGATTCTGTTTTATTTAAAAATGACCATAGGATCTTTTATTAGCTATGAGTGATCAGGAAAGTAATTTACTGAGAAAGTTTTCATCCAGGGGCAGAGAAAGAACTTATCTCACTGAGCAAACATTAAAGAGACAATAGGAAACAGTAGAACTGGTTTATGGTCACACCCATGAGTTCTGCTCATTCAATGTTTTAGTGATAAGTGGGTTCAAGAGAGAAGAGAGAAGTCATCCTTGGATCTGCATATCAGCTACAATTTACTCTTTGATAATGTTCCTATTGAGTTTCTTTGTCTGGCACTCGAAAGCATAATGAGATTATTTTCTGAGTGCTAATCCTCTCAGAAATCTTGGACAACCCGTTGCTGCTAATGATGTTCCTGTAGATCAGCCCTACTGCGTCTGTGTACTCATACTTTGTATAGCTAAAGTGTTTCCATTTGTAGAAGCGACTTGCCAGTTCCACTTCCATTTGGACAGACAATTTCAACAGAAGTATCCTAGAAGCTACAACACTAACAGATATTTTCATATCCTGTGCACATCACAGTTAGGACAAAGGCTGGCTTGGAGAGCTTGTGTCTTGCGTTGGCATCCACTCCCAAAGGGTTGTGAAATGGAGATCTCATGAAACACAGGTGGTTCTTGGCCCAGCAGGGCTCTTATACCCCTGGCACAAACAGAGAGGATTTTGCTAGGTACCAGGCTTGAAACCTGAGTTATTGTAGGAGACGGAAGAGTGGAAGGACCGTTACCCTTCGCAATCTGCTCTTACCGACTTATAGTCTATGTACCAGCCAAATGAAATGTTTTGCAGCCCTGGAAGATTATGACTTCTAAGACTCTCTACCTCAATATCCTTTCCTTTCTGAGAGACTTCCTGGTCCTATTGCCTTCAGGTAAGGTTGGCCAAGTAAGCTAACCCTCTGACCCTCCACAACACTCTGCACAAAATTCTATCAGGTATTCCCTGACTGTGTGGTCATTCCTGGTGCAATGGTTGGCATGTATGTGAATGAATGGACACCTAATATTGGGTTGTTGTTGTTGTTAGCTGCCATTGAGTCAGCTCTGACTCATGGTGACCCCATGTACAACAAAACAAAATGTTTCCCAGTCCTGCGCCATCTTCATGATCATGATATGGTCGAGTCCACTGTTGCAGCCACTGTGCATTTTGAGTGACTTCTAACCTAGGGGGCTCATCTTCCAGCACTATATTGGACATTAGTCTGTTGTGATCCATAGGGCTTGCACTGGCTAATTTTCCGAAGTAGACTGTCAGGCCTTTTTTTCATAGTCTGTCTTATTCTGGAAACTATGCGGAAACGTGTCCACCACGGGTCACCCTGCTGGTATTTGAAATACTGGTGGCATAGCTTCCAGCATCTTAGCAATACACAAGCCACCACAGTACGACAAACTGACAGATAGGTGGTGATATTACTGGGTAGCTCTTCTTTTTTGGATGTTAGGTACATTATGTGGTTAAAATATTGTTAGATTGTTCTAATGGCCTGAAAGTTAAGGGAACTCTGGATGAAGAGATCCTAGGAATGTAGCAGAGGATCATGAAGGGTTATGTTGTCTAAAAGCAGGCTGCTGACAAGTAGATTGTGAGAAGGAGTCAGGAACTAGAAGGTGGGGAACCTAAGCAAGCTACCTTCTAAATTTCTCTCGTCTAGAATGGCAGTAATCTAGAAGGGCCCCACAGCTCTTGCACTCCCTTTGTTCATTTCTGTTTTGATTTCTCTCAGCATTTAGTAGATTTTAATGTAACTCTTTTTTCCCTAATTATAAAGGTAATACATATTTATGGTACTTACAGTACCATACATACTTATAGCACAATAGCACATGTTTCCTAATTATAAAGATAATAAGACTTACTCCTCACTCACCATTATCTAACATTTTGCATTTACGACAATAGTAGAAAATTCACTATTTTGCACATTAACAGCTGTCTTAGGCTGGGTTCTCTAGAGAAGCAAAACCAGTAAAGCGTGTAACTATATAGAGAGAGAGGGAGACTGACATCAAGGAAATGGCTCACATGGTTGTAGAGGCTGGAATGTCCCAAGTCCATGAGTCAGGCTTCTCCCGATGCATGTAGCCACAAAGATTAGACTGGACTATAAAACAAAAAATAATACTCGTGAGGAGCGTGCTTCTTAGTTCAAGCAGATACCTGAGACCAAACGGGCAGCTCCTGTCTGGAGGCAGGATGAGAAGGCAGGAAGGGACAGGAACTGGTTGAATGGACACAAGAAATCCAGGGTGGAAAGGGGAAGTGTGCTGTCACATTGTAGGAATTGCAACTAATGTCACATAACAATATGTGTATAAATTTTTATATGAGAAATTAACTTGAGCTGTAATCTTTCACCTAAAGTACAAAAATTTGAAAGAAAAAAGAAGTTCCCCCTGTTTGAATAGTAGCTTACATTGCCACCCTCCTGATAATACAGGATTTGGATGACTTCTTGCAAATATACATAAGGATGCTGTAAGCACCATCATACATAAATCATCATGTGCACATCAGAGAATTTCCTTAGGGTTAATGCATGAAAGTAGAATTTCCCAGTCAAAGATTATGAAGGTATTTAAGGCTTTTGATACCTTTTTCCAATTTACCTTCCAGAAAAGCTGTGCCAGTTTACATTCCAACTGGCAGTTCACGAGAGTCTATTCCAGTGTGACATGGCTAGACCAAAATCTGGTCATTAAATCCACAACCTCAACACCAAGGCATCAACTTCAGAAACCAAGCGGTTCTATTATCTCCCAGTTACAATGGGAAAGTTAGTGATTTGCATTTCCTCCCACTTCTGCCCCCTTTTCCCATTATTTGCAAGTATCCTCTGAACTATTTTTTCTATCTTTAAAAACAAACGATTATTTTTTACCTACGTGTCTTTCATTCAAGAATTATACACATACGTTCTGTTTGTGACCAAAATTCCTATAGTTACTAAGACTATTATGTATATATTTAATTATGTATTTATCCTGTGTATTAATATAGCTACATATTTGTGTAGTAATGTACATCTTACATATCTATTTATATATGTGAATATATGTATATATAGATTACATATCAGTATACATTTATATATAATATACAGTAAAACTTGAAAAAGTCAGAACTCGTGTAAGGCAGAAACCTGTCAGAGAAGGAAAACTCAAATATTTTCCACTAAAATGAGTGATAGAAAAGGGTGAGACTGTGCCCTGTCAAAGACAGAAAACTTTCGAGACCTGGACAAACAAGGCAGTCCTGATGAGTTCTGGCTCTCACAGGTTTCACTGTATTTCCATGAAGCCAGGATTCCCCGTGCCCTTTAACGCCACAGCTTCTCAATTCCTGATTTCTTTTCCTTTCGTTCCCTTCTCCTTTCCTTTCTTCCTCTTCCTCTCAGTGGACTGCATTATACCTTGAAGTAAATTCTTTAGCTGGGGAACAGTGATATTGGATTTCTGGACATATTTGATCGTGTCTCCCTCAGGTCTTCTGTAGTGGATGGCCTCGGGTAGGGCAGAGTCACACTTTTTCAGTTTTCTACCTAATCTGCTTAGGATGGATGGAGTGGAGTTCTCTGGGCAGCCGGCTTTTGGCGAGCACATCAATTTACTGGGAAAAAATTCATTGGAATCAGACTAAAGCCCCACCTACTGTTTCTTTCCTACTCTTCTTGTTTCTCTAGACAAAGTACTCCTTTGGTTGGAATTACGTTAGTTCATATCTTGGGGAACTGTGTCATTTCAAATCTAATCTTTTATTTTTTTTAATTTTATTGTGTTTTAGGTGAAAGTTTACAGCACAAATCACTTTTTTCATTCAAAAATTTTATACACAAATTGTTTTGTGACATTAGTTGCAATTCCCACAGGGTGCCAGCACTCTCCCTCTTTCCCTTTCTACCCTGGATTCTCACGTCTCTTCTTCCTGCCTTCTCGTCTTTGCTTTGGGGCAAGTGTTGACCATTTGATCTCTTGTACTTGATTGAATTAAGAAGCTCATTCCTCACTTGCATTTTCATTTGTGTTAGAGACCTGTCTATTCTTTGGCTGAATGGTGGACTTCAGGAGTGGCTTCAGATTGGAGTTAGCAGGGTGTCCAGGGGCCATAGTCTTGTGTGTTCCTCCAGTCTCTGTCACACCAGTAAATCTGGTCTTTTTTTGTGAATTTGAATTTTGTTCAACATTTTTCTCCCACTCTGTCCAGAATCCTCTATTGTGATCCTTGTCAGAGTGGTTGGTAGTGGTAGCTGGGCACCATCTAGTTCTTCTGGGCTCAAGTTGGCACAAAGACAGATACACAGACCAATGGAACAGAACTGAGAAAGAACCCAGATGTAAATCCATCCACCTATGACCAGCTGATCTTTGACAAAGGACCAAAGTCCAGTAAATGAGGAAAAGACAGTCTTTTTAACAAACGATGCTGGCAAAACTGAATGTTCATCCATTAAAAAAAATGGAACAGGACCTATATCTCATTACTATACACAAAAGCTCACCCAGAATGGATCAAAGACCTAAATATAAAACCTAAAACTATAAAGATCATGGAAGCAACAATAGGGACAACACTAGGGGCCCTAATACGTGGCATAAAGAGAATACAAACCATAACTAACAATGCACAAACACCAGAAGAGAAACTAGATACCTGGGAGTTCCTAAAAATTAAACACTTATGCTCATCAAAAGACTTCACCAAAAATGTAAAAAGAGAACCTACAGACAGGGAAAAAAATTTTGGCTACGACATATCTGACAAGCATCTAATCTCTAAAATCTATAGACTATTTCAACACCTCAACAACAAAAAGACAAATAACTCAGTTCAAAAATTGGCAAAGGATATTAACAGACACTTTACAAAGAAGACATTCAGGCAGCTAACAGACACATGAGGAAATGCTCATGATCATTAGCCATTGGAGAAATGCAAATCAAAACTACAGCGAGATACCATCTCACCCCAACATGACTGGCACTAATAAAAAAAAAAAATAACAGAAAATAACAAATGTTGGAGCAGTTGCGGGGAGACTGGAACTCTTATGCACTGCTGGTGGGAATGTAATATGGTACAACCACTGTGGATAATAATATGGCACCTCCTTAAAAAGCTAGAAATAGAAATACCATACGATTCAGCAATCCCACTCTTAGGAATACATCCTAGAGAAATAAGAGCTGCCACACAAATAGATATATGCACACCCATGTTTGTTGGAGCATTATTCACAATAGCAAAAAGATGGAAACAACCTAAGTGCCCATCAACAGATGAATGGATAAACAAATTATAGTACATACTCACAATGGAATACTACACAATGATAAAGAACAATAAGGAATCTGCGAAACATCTCACAGCATGGATGAATCTGGAGGGCATAATGCTAAGTGAAATAAGTCAATCACAAAGGACAAATATTGTATGAGACCACTATTATAAAAACTCAAATCTAGTCTTACATTGAGAGGCAAGTGTGAATCTCCAGTTGAGTGTTCGGGGACTATCAGACAACGTTGACTTCAAAGCCTCACACATCTGGGCTGGAACCAGGGCTTCAAACCGGTTCATTCCAGTTTGAGCCCCAGCTGAGAATTTGCATTTCTAACAAGCTCCTAGGAAGTTATACATAACTTCCTGCTTCTGGTAACCACTAGTAAACTTTGGTCTCTGTACGTTTGCCTTTTCTTGTCTTTTTATAGAAGTGAGGTCATACAATATTTGTCCTTTTGTGATTGGCATATTTCACTCAGCACAATGTCTTCAAGCTCCATCCATACTGTAGCATGTATCAAGACTTCATTTCTCCTACGGGCTGAGTAGTATTCCATTGAATGTATGTACTACATTTTGTTGATCCGTTCATTTGTTGGTGGGCATTTAGGTTGTTTCCACCTTTTGGCTATTGTGAATAGTGCTGTGGTGAACATTGGTGCAGAAGTCTCTTTTTGAGTCTCTGCTTTCAAGTCTTTTGGGCACATACCTAGAAGTGGAATTGCTGGGTCATATGGTAGCTCTATTTTTAGTTTTTTGAGGAACCACCACTCTGTTTTCCACAATGGCTGTATCATTTTGCATGATCACCAGCAATGGATAAGGGTTCCAATTTCCCCACATCTGTGCCAGCTTTTTTTATTTTCTGTTCTTTGTTTGTTTGTTTTTTAATCTTAGCCATCCTAGTAGGAGTGAAATGGTATCTCGTGGCTTTGATTTGTACCTCTCTGATGGCTAATGACACTGAGCATCTTTTCATGTGTTTGGTGGTCATTTGAATGCCGTCCTTGGTGAAATGTCTATTCAAATCCTTTGTCCATTTTATGATTGGGTTATTTGTCTTTTTGTTGTTAAGTTGTTGAAATTATACATATTTTTTGGTTATTAAATTCTTGTCGGATGTATGGTTTCTGAAGATATTCTCCCCGTTGGCAGCTTGTCTCTTCACTTTTTTGATAAAGTCTTTTGATGAACAAAAGTTTTTAATTTTTATGAGGTTTCCATTTATTTTGTCTTTTGCTGTTTGTGTTTTTGTTCTTATACTAGATAATCCATTGTTGAAAGCTAGGCCTGACAGCATTGCTCCTGCTTGTTCTTCTAAGAATTTTATGGTTTTAGTTTGCACATTTAGGTCCTTAATCCATTGTGGATTTGTTTTCGTGTACGATGTGAGGTATGGATACTGTTTCATTTTTCTGCATGTGGAAATCTAATTTTTCCAGCACCATTTATTGAAGATGCTCTTCTTTCTCTATTGAATGGACTTAGCACCCTTGTCAAAAATCAGTTGACCATAAATGTGTGGATTTATTTCTGAAATCTCAATTCTATTCTGTTGGTCTACGTATCTATTGTTATACCAATACCAGGCTGTTTTGATTATTGTAGCTGTATAGTATTTTTTAAAATCAGAAAATGTAAGTTCTCCCACTTTGTTCCTCTCTTTCAACATTGCTTTTACTATTCGAGGCCTCTTGCCATTCCATATAAATTTGAGGATTGGTGTTTCTATTTCTGTAGAGAAGGCTGTTGGAATTTTGATCAGGATTGCATTGAATCTTTAGGTCAGTTTGGATAGTACTGACATCTTAACAATATTAAGTCTTCCAATCAATGAACATGGAACATGTTTCCATTTACTTAAATCTTCTTTAATCCCTTTCAGTAGTGTTTTACCGTTTTCCTTATAAATCCTTTATGTCTCTGGTTAGATTTATTCCTAGGTGTTTCATTCTCTTAGATGCTATTGTAAATGGAATTGTTTCTCTAATTTCTTTTTCAGATTTCTCATTGATGGTATACGGAAACCCAACTGACCTTTGTTTATTGACCTTGTACCCTGCAACTTTGTTAAATTCCTCTATTAGCTCTAGAAGTTTTCTTGTGGACTCTTTGGGATTTTGTATATACAGGATTTTATCATATGTGAATAAAGATAATTTTACTTCTTCTTTTCCAGTCTTGATACCTTTTATTTCTTTTTTCTTGTCTTATTGTTCTGGCTAGAACTTTTAATACAACATTGAATAGAAGTGGTGAGAGCAGGCACCCTTATCTTCTTCCTGATTTCAAGGGGAAAGCTGTCAGTCTTTCTTCATTAAGTATGATGTTAGCTGTTGGCTTTTCATATGTGCCCTGAATCATATTGAGGAATTTCCCTTCTATTCCAACCTTCTTTAGAGTTTTCATCAAGAAAGGGTATTGTATTTTATCAAATGCTTTTTCTTTATGCATAGAGATGATTGTGTGGTTGTTTTACTTTGTTCTATTGATGTGTATTATGTTGACTGATTTCCTAATATTGAACCATCCCTGCATTCCTGGAATAAAGCCAGCTTGGTCATGGTGTATGGCTCTTTTAATATGCTGTTGGATTCTGTTCGCTAGTATTTTGTTGAGGATTTTTGCATCTATATTCATAAGAGATATTGGCCTTAGTTTTCTTTTTTTGTGGTGTCTTTGTCTGGTTTGGGTATCAGGGTTATGTTTGCTTCATAGAATGAATTAGGGAGTATTCCTTCCTTCTCTACCTTTTGGAAGAGTTTAAACAGTGTTAGTGTCAATTCTTTTCTAAATGGTAGAATTCCCCAGTGAAGCCATCTGGTCCAGGACTGTTTTTTTTTTGGCGGGGTGTGGGAGGGGGGGCGTAGAGTTTTCATCATTGATTTGATCTCTTCACTTGTTATGGATCTGTTGAGACTTTCTATTTCCTCTTGAGTCAGTTGGGTAGGTTGAGTGCTTTTAAGAATTTACCCATTTCATCAAGGTTATCCAGTTTGTTGCCACACAGCTGTTCATAATATTCTGTCCTAATTCTCTTTATTTCCATTGGGTGAGTTGTAGTGTCCCCTCTTTCGTTTTTTATTTTGGTTATTTGAATCTTTTCTTTTCTCTGTGAGTTTAGCTAAAGGTTTGTCAATTTTATTGATCTTTTCAAAGAACCAACTTCTGGTTTTATTGATTCTCTCTATTGATTTTTTCTAATTTTTCAGGAGAACAGAATATTTTAAACTGAGACTGGCCTGGATAATGTCTGTAGGTGTTGTATGAAAACACTATTCCCCTTTACCCTTGACAGAATTTGACATGTATCTGCTCAAAAAAAAAAAGAACATTGCCATTTGGAAAGAATGATTCGACCAGTATAAACACATTCATATACGAATGCAACTGTCATGGTTAGAGATACGAAATAAGGAAGAGAAGGACAGCAGAGGATTTGTTCAATTCTTGGACAGGAGAGTACCAGCATCTCTTTAAAACACATGCATACACATACATGCACACACATGCCACCCTCACCATCAAATAGACACACATACACACAATTAGTACACACACACAGATCAAACACACAAAAATATTAGCTTTCTTCCAGCATCACTCACTCAGAACGCAGAGCATCTTGATTTCATTTAAGATGAGAATAACGATGATATACTTTTTATATTTCGAGATTGCTTTAGAAAACACTGCTCTTCTTGAAGTTAACAAGGTTCACGTACTTCTAAAGGGTTATTTTTATCTACTAGGGATCTCAAAATAATAATCTTTGCCAAATAGGTCAATCAGAAAATAAGTAAATTATTCATATCACTCATCTCCCAAATTTCTCTTGTTGCTTATATTTCTAAAATTACAGAGACAACGATGACCTTAAAGGAAAAGAAGACAACAAAAGCATACCTATCATCAGTCTATCCATCCATCCATCCACCCACCAATTGATCAGTCGTTCAGTTGGTCCGTCTCTCTGTCTATCATCTATCTATCCAACCATCCATCCATCCGTCCATCCATCCATCCATCTACCAACCGACTTGTCTGTCTGTCTACTTATCATCTCTCTCTCTCTCTGTTTATGTATCTTTTCCCTGGTTTTAAGAGTTGCATGGTGTTCCATATACTCATGCACTTATTTACTTTATTTATTTATTTTTTTACTTTTTCTTTTTTTTTAATTGCACTTTAGATGAAGGTTTACAAAACAAACTAGTTTCTCATTAAACAGTACACATATTGTTTTATGACATTGGCTAACAACCCCACAACATGTCAACACTCTCCCTTCTCAACCTTGGGTTCCCTATTACCAGCTTTCCTGTCCCCTCCTGCCTTCTAGCCCTTGTCCCTGAGCTGTTGTGCCCCTTTAGTCTCGTTTTGTTTTATGGGTCTGTCTAATCTTTGGCTGAAGGTTGAACTTTGGGAGTGACTTCGTTACTGAGCTAAAAGTTGTCCAGGTGCCATACTCTCGGGGTTTCTCTAGTCTCTGTCAGGCCAGGAAGTCTGGTCTTTTTTTGTGAGTTAGAATTTTGTTCTACATTTTTCTCCAGCTCTGTCTGGGACCTTCTATTGTAATCCCTGTCAGAGCAGTCAGTGGTGGTAGCCAGGCACCATCTAGTTGTACTGGACTCAGTCTGGTGGAGACCGTGGTAGATGTGGTCCATTAGTCCTTTGGACTAATCTTTCCCTTGTATCTTTAGTTTTCTTCATTCTCCCTTGCTCCTGAAGGGGTGAGACCAGTGGAGTGTCTTAGATGGTCGCTCACAGGCTTTTAAGACCCCAGATGCTACTCACCAAAGTAGAATGTGGAAGATTTTCTTTATAAATTATGTTATGCCAATTGAGCTAGATGTTCCCCAAGACCATGGTCCGTACACCCTCAGCCCAGTAATTCCATCCCTCAGGGAGTTTGGATGTGTCCATGGATCTTCCACAACCTTGCCTTGTACAAGTTGTGCTGGCTTCCCCAGTATTGTGTACTGTCTTGCCCTTCACCAAAGTTATCAGTTATCTACTGTCTATTTAGTGTTTTTCCATCCCCACCCATCCCCTCCCTCGTAACCATCAAAGATTGTTTCTTTTTGTGTGTAAACCTTTTCACGAGTTTTTACAGTAGTGGTCTCATACAGTATTTGTCCTTTTGTGGTTGACTTATTTCACTCAGCATATGCCCTCCAGATTCATCCACATTGTGAGATATTTCACAGATTCATCATTGATCCTTATCATTGTGTAATACTCTATTGTGTGTATGTACCATAGTTTGTTGTCTATTCATCTGTTGATGGGCATCTTGGTTGTTTCCCTCTTACTCATGTACTTATTTATTTTAAATTCCCCTTTTTATGAACATTCAGATTGTTTTCAGTTTTTTGAACAATACTTCCCCCTTCTATGAATATTTAGATTGTTCACTATTTTCTAAAGCATACTTCTAATTAGCATCCTTACACACATACCCCTGTGTATGGCTGAGCTCATTCTCTACAATGTATTTCCAATTCTTGAGCTGCTGAATAAAAGATATTTCAAGTAAAAAATCCTGATAAATGTTGCCAAATTGCCTTCCAAAAAGGTTGCACCAATTTACATTTCCATGAGCTGTGAAAGTGAGTTCCCTTATGCCCTGATCCCCATTATTAGCATTCCTTTTAATTTTTTTTTTTTTTTTTGCTAATCTGGTGTTATATTTTTGTTATTTTAATTGGCATTTTTCTGGTTATTAGTGATATTAAGAACTCACATAGAAATATTGACCATAGGTATTGTGGGGTGTACAATTACTTTACCAAAGGAATTTGGTCTTTGTACTTGGATCCTAAGAGATAACCTTCAAGCTCTTGGAGTTTCTCTAGTGATTAGAATCTTTGTTGCACTAACCACACAACTCTTGGATGGGGTTGGCTATACCAGAAAGGCCCACCATGTGATATCAGCCTGACATTAGGGGAGGTGGGCTGGAGATTGAGTTCAGTCACATAGGCAATGATTCAATCAGTCATGCCTATGTAATGAAACCCCAATAAAAACTCTGGACACTGAGGCACAGGTGAGCTTCCTGGTTGTTGAAAGACATCACTGACTGGGAGGGTGATGTGTCCCTTGGGACATGGAAACTTTGCATTGGGGACCCTCCCAGACCTCGTCCTATGTCCTGTGCATCTCTTCATTTGTATCCTTTTTGCTATAATAAAACTGCAGTAATAAGTATAGCACAAAATTATCCACAAATCTCCCAACACTTTCCACAAATCCCCCAACACTTTAACCCCATTCCCACCTGCCTCCTTTAGGTAATCAGCCTCATTAGGTTTTGGTTTGTCCTTTGTGTGTTTCTTTTTTAAAAAAATAAGCATTTATGTGTGTGTGTGTGTGTGTGTGTGTGTGTGTGTATATGTATATATATATAGTCTTATTTTGTTATTTCTCTGCAGAAAAACGTAGCATACCATGTATACTCTTTTGTACTTTATCACTTAAAGATATCCTGTCCTGTGTTATTATTAGTATTTTCATTCTAAACTGTAAAAACATGGGTTCAGAGAAGTTAAATAACTTTTCTAGGCTTACAAAACCAACAAGTGGGGGAACTAGAAAAGCAGACTTGATCCTTTCAATTTTTCTCCTAATCCTTTCTATTTTGTTTGTAATTTGTTTGTAATTCACAATACTAGAGTCACCAAGAAAAGAATATTCATATTTTTTTATTTTCTGGAAATATCACTTCTTCCCCAGAAGTCAATCCTAGCTGTGTTCAGAGAGGTTGATGCTATGCTTAATGGGAGTTTGGAATAACTCTAATATTTCCTGTTGTGGCAAAGCTTACTTTCAAATTTATTTTTTGAGAGTTGAAAATACTCTGCAAGATTATTTGCTTCCTTACCATCCCACATGCCTTCTGTTTATTACTACTTTAGGCTTCCTAGCTGAGATGCGTATTGCCTTCAAAATCTTTATAATTTAATATATTAGAGCATTGGCATTACCACCAAAATCACAGCAACTGAAGATATTATATAGTTTTCTTCTCTTTTTGTTTAGCACTTAGAAAATTATATTTTGGTTCTATCTACAGAAAGGGGCTTATGTGGCAACACTATATTTCACTAACATGCAAATTCATCTAAAATATCCATTAATCACAGAAATCGTTTGAAAAGAGGAGCAGTGACCCCGTTAAGTTCAGGCCATCAGCACCCACCTTTCAGCACAGTGATCAATTTTCCTGCCATGGAGCTCCTTTTCTGTACTGCTTAGCCCAAATGACCCTGATATAACAACAGAAAGCCACTGTAAATGTAAAGTTTATCTCTGGAATTAAAATATAACAACATGGTCCCACGTGAGTTCTGACAAAATTGTCCTTAACTCTCAATATTGGACACTGAGGTAGTCCCTTATGACAGTGAACAAACTGGGAAAACCCACACATGAAAAGGTTAGCAATTCAAAAGAAGAAGGTATCAGAACAAAGGTCCCTTATGAATTTGACTTTCTTTAAGAAGCATCTTTACTCTATACACTCCATGATATTCAAGATGAATAACACATGTAAGTTAAGGAAAATCTAGATCAGAAAATACCGCCTTCGATGAAAAAATGATTGTTAAACTTTGAAATACAATGAATTCTCTTAGATTCTTGAGTGTACAATTGTGTCATCTGCACATAGTAATATTTTTGCCTATACCTTTTTAATATTCTAATATTTGTACTTCTTATTCTTTCTATTGTCTAATTGTATTGGGTCTTAGTTATATTGCATGTTTATTATATGACTGTAGTGATAATAAGGGTTTTTAAATTGTTCTGTCTGTAATTTTTGTCTGTTTATAAATAATATTTATCAACAGCTCTCTTCCTTCTTTTCTCCCTTTCTCCCTTCCATCTTTTCTCTTTCTTCCTCTTTTCTTTCTTGTTTGCTTCTATCTTGCTTCTCTCTTTCCCTTTCAAGTTTCTCCCAATATAAATACTGTGCACCTTAAGAAATCCCGTGGACTTGATCCCTGTCTCAGATTCTGCTCCTTGGGAACCCAATTTAAGAGAATAACTGGAGGCGAGGAGCTCCTGTGAGCATGGATTTTGGCAAGTGTATGTTGAGCAAATAATCAGAGAAGCTGGACTATAATATGAAGAAGAACGTGGCATAAAGATTAGAGGAAGACTCATTAACAACCTGCAATATGCAGATGAAACAACCTTGCTTGCTGAAAATGAAGACAACCTGAAGCACTTACTGATGAAGGTAAAAGACTACAGACTTCAGTATGAATTACACCTGAACGTGAAGAAAACAAAAATTCTCACAACTGGACCTGTAAGCAACATCAAGATAAACAGTAAAGAAACTGAAGTTGTCAAGGATTTCTTTCTACTTGGGTTAACAATCACCATCCGTGGAAGCAGCAGTCAAGAAATAAAATGATGTACTGCATTGGACAAACATGTGGCAAAGACCTCTTTAAAATCTTCTAAAGCAGAGATGTCACTTTGATGTCTCAGGTGCACCTGACCCAAGCCATGGTATTTTCAATCACCTCATACACATGCGAAAGCTGAACAATGAATAAGGAAGACTGAAAAATTGATACATTTGAATTATGGTGCTGGTGAAGAATGTTCAATATACCATGGATTGCCAGAAGAACAAATAAACCAGTCTTGAAGGAAGTACAGCTAGAATGCTCCTTAAGAGCAAGGATGGTGAGACTTCATTTTGCTTACTTTAGACACATCGTCAGGAGGGACCAATATCTTGGTAAAAACCAAAAACCAAACCTACTGCCATTGAACCAATTCCGACTCATAGTAATCCCATAGGGTTTCCAAGGTTGCAAATCTCTACAAAAGCAGACCTCCACATCTTTCTCCTGCAGAGCTGCTGGTACTTTTGAACCACCGACCTTTTGGTTAGCAGTTGATCGCTTTAACCACTGTGTCACCAGGGCTTCTTATGCTTGGTAGAGGGTAAAGTAGAGAGTCAGTGAAAAAGAAGGAGATCCTAAATGAGGAGGGTTGACACAGTGACTGCAACAATGGGCTCAAATATAGCAGTGATTGTTCTGGGCAATGTTTTGTTCTGTTATACATGGGGTCGCTATGAGTTGGAGCCAACTCCATGGCACCTAACAACAACAAAGACATAAAGAAAAGTGTGGAAGTTGCTCTGAATGAGGCAAGGGACAGAATTTGTTGTTTGGTATCCTGAAAAGAAAGAAGGAGGGAGATATCTAGGAAGCCAAGTTGAGAGCCAGCAGGCCCGTGGCCTGAGCTGGACTTCTGCCCTCGCTGCTCCTGTACCTTTCATCCATCCACACCTGTGACCTCACACCTCAGCTTGTCACATATTCTCTTTCCCTGTACCCAGCCACTTTGCCTTTAAGCAGGGTGACTTTTAAAACTACCTCATCACATCCTGCAAACATCCCACTGGCTGTTTTCCTTGCAGGTACCCAGGTGCTTTATGGAGATAGAGATCCATGCCGGAACACTGGTTGTAATTGTAGATGTGATGTCCTTGAGGATGTCCCTGAGGATGCCTTTGACATTTGTCAAGGACATAGGTCATGTTCTTCCTATTTCACATGCCTGGATGTGAACAGTATCAGGCAGAGGTGGGAATTTTTTTTTTTTTTTTTTTTTTTTTTTTTTTTTTGGTTTTCAAAGCTGTATCACACACACAGTAATGTAATGGTCCCAACAAATTCCTGTGGTAGGAATAATACAGGTAATAATTTTGCTTTTCAAATGAAGAAAAAGTCAGTACAGTGGTTAGAGCATAGGCTCTGGAATCAGCCTGGAGGATAGTCTTAAACTGTTAAAAAACCCATTGCCATCCAGTCAAATCTGACTCATAGCAACCCTATAGGACAGGGTAGAACTGTCCCATAGGGTTTCCAAGGCTGTAATCTTTATGGAAGCAGACTGACACATCTTTCTCCTGCAGAATGCCTGGTGGATTCAAACCGCCAACCTTTCGGTTAGCAGCTGAACACTTTAACCACTGCACCACCAGGGCTCCTTGAGGATAATCATGCATAATATTTATTAGATAAGCTTAGTATACACAGATACACACATACATACACATAACATAATTTGGTAAGTTGGCTGTAGACCTGTCGACTTTGAATCAACTTTCTTACAATTCAGCCTTTCATTCACTCATCTTTATTGAGTGCCTACTGTACGCAATGCTCTGTGAGAGGTTCTGAGGCTACAGCCTTGAAGAGAGACACAGATTAAACTCATGGAGTTTAACCTTGTTGGGGAGACAGACAGTAAACAAGCACAATCATTTTGTATTGTGATGAGTGCTCTGAAGGAAATATACCGGCTGATCTGAGAGAAAGTAACCTGCTTCAGATTTGTTCTTAAATGATATATGGGAGTGTTTTAGTTTGGGTTTCCCCAGAAGCAGACCTTGACACAGAGTTTTGAGAGCAGGGGCTTTACTTGAGAGGAGAAAAAGTTATCAGGTGGGAAATGGAGAAGTGAGATAGGGAAGGGAAGGCGGCTAAGCAAGGGTGTGTCATCAAGCGCATTACCACTGTGGGCACCTGGAGCTTAATCCCACCCAGAAGATCCGGAGCAAATATAGAGCTTGGGACTCAGATTTATTCTACCTGAAGGCAAGGTAACTATGTTGTTATTGCTGTTAGGTGCCATCGAGTCAACATTTGAGCCACAGTAACCTCATGTGACAGAGTAGAACTGCCTCCTAGGGTTTCTCTAGGTTGTAATCTTTACTGGGAGCCCTGGTGGCACAGTGGTTAAGATTTTGGCTACTAACCAAAAGGTCAACAGTTTGAATCCACCAGCTGCTCCTTGGCAACCCTATGGGGCAGTACTATTCTGTCCTATAGGGTTGCTATGAGTTGGGATCAATTCAACCTCAACAAGTTTAATCTTTACCAAAAGAGCCCTGGGGGCACAGTAGTTAAGCACTCGTCTGCTAACTGAAAGGTCGGCAGTTCAAGTCAACCAGCGGCTCTTCGGAAGAAAAAATCTGGCAATCTGCTCCGGTAAAGATTGCAGGCTAGGAAACCCTATGGGACAGTTCTACTCTGTCCTATAGGGTCGCTACTAGTCGGAATTGACCTGACAGCACACAACAACATTCGTTACAGGAGCAGATCACCATGCACCGCCAACCTTTCAGTTAGGAGCTAAGCACTTAACCATTGTGCTCCTTAAGGGAACTAAAACCTAAACACTAAACACTAAAACCTAAACATCCAGGGCTCCTTAAGGGAACTGAAACCTGAACACCCACTGCTGTTGAGTACCTTTCCAAGGTGATAAAGGAGGGTGGCTATGGAGTGAGGGAGGTGGGACATGAGGCTGCAGCCTGTTCCCTGAATATCACCACTTGCAGTTTCCCTGGACCAAGCATAACTTGGGCTTTGATGAAGGATTACGCAGTTGTTCCTGAAGGGCTCCAGTAAGCATCCCAGCAGATCAAAAGATGTAGCTTTATCTAAGGCCACCAGATACTGCTGCACTGATTCTACAGAAAGTCATTCACATAGACTGTGGTGAAAATGGTGCCTCCTGGAATTGTGTGAGGAAAAACCCTGAATGTATCCCTGTCTATTGTAAGTAGAGGAGGTGGTCTTGTGAAAGTACAGGTTCTCTCTCCTTCCCTTTACTCTGTCTCATCAATTTTGCTCTGCTTCAGCCCCCCATCTAAGCTTCCTCTCATTGGTGGTAACTGACCTCCTCCAGTGGCATCTTCAACTCACCCCTATAGATAGCAGGACCCCCCTTGTAGGGGCATCCCTGCTCCTTTGGCATCCAGTTGATATTAATGGGCCAGAGTGGTTCTAGAGAAACAAAATTGTAAGGATGAGTTTTCCAAATTGATTCTCAGAGCTGGTTAGTTGTAAAGATGTTGATGACTCTACTTCCCGTACTAAAGAGGGCACTGCTAATCCATGGTATAAGGTGGTAATAGAAATACTCAAAATACCACAACCAATAGAGGGAAGCTCTGGATGATCGCATGTTTGATACTTTTCTACAATTTTTTCAGAATTAGAAGTATAAGGAAGCTGGTTGGTTGGCCCTACTTTCACTAGATAAAGTGGTGAAAGAAAAAGATGAACTCAGGGTTTCAGAGTCAAAGCTCAAGTGCCAATAAACAACCTCAAAGTTTCCACTTCTGCCCTGAGAGAAAACTTTATTTCTTGTTGCAACAGAGCTGATATTAATGAAAACCAAACCCAGAGTCTTATCGTAAGAGTGCCTGAATTACAACAGCAGTTGAATTCCCAACCTCGAATGGTGTCTGAAGTTAAAGTCAGGGCACTGGTTGGGAAGAAATGGGATCTTGAAACTTGGGATAGGGACATATGGGCAGATAATCAAGCTGGGGACTCTGAGCCCCTAAATTCCGTTGAATCACTCCTGCCAACAGAACCAGCCTTCTCACCCCCATCTGAAGAGATTACTCCATCTTTGTCTGCTAAGCCACCTTCCTCAGTAAAACCATTATTCCTTCCACCCCTATCTGATGAGATTAACCCAGCTGTGTCTGAAGAGACTTTGTCTGAGTTATCCCCGGGGGAGGTGTCTGAGTCATTGCTTGGGCAGATGCCTTACGAAACATTGTTGAACGTTCTCAGAACACATCCCCACCACCCATTTTTGCTTCTAGACCTATAACTAGACTTAAGTCCAGCGAGCCTCAAAAGGTGAAGTACAGAGTGTGACCCAGGAGGAGGTACACTGCACTCCAAAATAACTGCTTGATTTTTCTAATATGTACCAACAGAAACCTGGGGAATATGTGTGGGAATGGCTATTAAGGGAGTGGATAATGGTGCAAGGAAAATAAAGATGGATCCATCTGAATTTATTGATATGGGCCTACTAAACACAGATTCTTCATCTGATGTTTCAGTTAGGGAGGTTAGGAAAGGCTCTAATAGTTATTTTTGTTGGTTCAGTGAAGCATAGACTATGAGGTGGCCTACACTAAATCAAGTTGAAGTACCAGACCTGCCTTGGTATACTACAGAAGAAGGTACCCAAAGGCTTAGGGAAATTCGCATGTTAGAGTAGATTTATCAGGTTAGACTCACAGACCCACGCATGGATTGCCCAGAGGACACACCTTTTACCAGAATGATGAGGAACAAATTTGCATAGGGAGCCCCAGCATCCTTGAAGACTGATGAGATTGCTATTTTACGTAAGTCAGGTTTGACAGTGGAAACTGCCCTAACTGAATTAAGACACCTAACTACGATGGGGCTGATTAGACCCCGTGGTGGTAGGGGCCAAGCAGCGACCTCAAGTGACAAAGACAAGGTGGGCGTGGTTACCAAAATGGACAGCAGAGTCAAAGCAGTAATCAGAATAGTCTGACTCGTATGGACTTATGGCATTGGCTACTTAGTCATGGTGGCCCTAGGAGTAAAACAGGTGGGAAATCTACTAAATATTTACTTGATCTGTACAAGTGGAAGAATTCTTGGTCAAGTGAATGGCGGTCTAACTCAAATAGCCAGAATAGAGAGTCACGGCCCTCAGTCAATTTCCAGACTTGAGCCAGTTTACAGATCCACAGTCCCTTGAATGAAGGGGAGGCTGGGTCCCCTTGAGGAAGAACCCCACTACACTGCCAAAAATTTATACTGTTGATCTTTATCCCAGCCTTCCCCAAAAGGATCTATATCCTTTTATGAGAGTGACTGTTCATTAGGAAAAAGGAAATAATCAGACTTTTGGGGGATTACTGGATACTGGCTCTGAAATGACACTAATTTCAGGAGACCCAAAATGTCACTGTGGCCACCAGTTAGAGTAGGGGCATATGGCGGTCAGGTTATGGGAGTCTTAGCTCAGATTTGTCTCACAGTGGGTCCAGTGAGTCCCTGAATCCATCCTGTAGTGATTTCCCCAGTTCCAGAATGCATAATTGGAATAGATATACTCAGCAACTGGCAGAACCCCCACACTGGAGCCCTGACAAATGGAGTAAGGGCTATTACACTAGGAAAAGCCAAGTAGAAGCCATTAGAACTGCCCCTACCTATGAAAATAGTAAACCAAAAGCAACACCGCATTCCTGGAGGGATTGCAGAGATTACTGCCACCGTAAAGGACTTGAAGGATGCAGGGGTGGTGATTCTCACCACATCCCCATTCAACTCACCTATTTGGCCTGTGCAAAAAACAGATGGATCCTGGAGAATGACAGTGGATTATTGTAAATTTAACCAGGTGGTGGCTCCAATTGCAGTTATTGTTCCAGATGTGGTTTCATTGCTTGAGCAAATTAATATATCTCCTGGTACTGGTGTGCAGCTATTGATCTGGCCAATGCATTTATCTTGATTCCAGTTTCAAAGGAACACCAGAAGCTATTTGTCTTCAGCTGGCAAGACCAGCAATACACCTTCACTGTCCTATCTCACGGTTGTATCAACTCTTCAGTCCTATGTCATAGTTTAGTCCGCAGGGAACTTGATCGCCTTTCCCTTCCACAAGATGTCACACTGTCCATTACATTGATGACATTATGCTTACTGAACCTAGTAAGGAAGACGTATCAGTGACTCTGGACTTATTGGTAAAACAGTTACGTGCTGCCAAAAACCCAAACCCATTGCTGTCAAGGCAGTTCTGACTCATAGCGACCCTATTGGACAAAGAACTGCCCTATGGAGTTTCCAAGGAGCACCTGGTGGATTTGAACTGCCGACCTTTTGGTTAGCAGCTGTAGCTCTTAACCACGATGCCACCAGGGTTTCCATTTGTGTGCTAAAGGGTGGGAAGTTAATCCAGCAAAAATTCAGGTGCTTCCACCTCACTGAAATTTCTAGGGGTCCAGTGGTGTGGACATGCCAAGATACTCCTTCTAAAATGAAGGATAAGTTTTTGCATCTGGCCCTTCCCATAACTAAAAAGGAAGCAAAACTCTTGGTGGGTCTTTTGATTTTGGAGGCAACATATTCCTCAGCTGGGTGTGCTACTCTAGCCTATTTATCAAGTGACTCAAGAAGCTGCTAGTTTTGAGTGGGGCCCAGACCAGGACAAGGCTCTGCAACAGGTTCAGGCTGCCATGCAAGCTGCTCTGCCACTTGGGCCATATGATCTGGCTGATCCAATGGTGCTTGAGTGTCAGTGGCAGGTAGAGATGCTGTTTGGAGTCTTTGGCAGGTCCCTATTGGTGAAATCACAGTGCAGACCCCTAGGAGTTTGGAGTAAAGCCGTGCTATCCTCTGCAGATAACTACTGTCCTTTTGAGAAAGAGCTTTTGGCTTGTTACTGGGCCTTAGTAAAGACTGAATGCTTAACCATGGGCCACCAAGTCACCATGTGGCCTGAACTGCCCATCATGAACCGGATGCTGTCTGACCCACAGAGTCATAAGGTCAGACATGCACAGCAGCACTTCATCATTAAATGTAAGTGGTACATACATGATCGAGCCTGAGCAGGACCTGAAGGCACAAGTAAGTTGCATGATGAGGTGGTCCAAATGCCCATGGTCTCCACTTCTGTCACGTAACCTTCCATCTCCCAGTCTGCACCCATGGCCTTATAGGGAGTTCCTTATGATTTGTTGACTGAGGAAGAGAAAACTTGTGCCTGGTTTACAGATGGTTCTGCACAATATACAGGCACCACTAGAAAGTGGACAGCTGCAGCGCTACAGCCCCTTTCTGGGACCTGCCTGAAGGACAGTGGTGAAGGGAAATCCTCCCAATGGACAGAACTTCAAGCAGTGCACCTGTTTGTTCACTTTGCTTGGAAGGAGAAATGGCCAGATGTGTTATTGCATACTGATTCATGGGCTGTGGCCAATGGTTTGGCTTAACAGGCAGTGACTTGTGAAGAACTTGATCGGAAAATTTGTGACAAGGAGGCATGGGGAAGAGGTATGTGGATAGACCTCTCTGAATGAGCCAAAGAAGTGAATATATTTGTGTCTCATGTGAATGCTCACCAAAGGGTGACCTCAGCAGAGGAGGATTTAACAATCAAGTGGCTAGGAAAATGTATTCTCTGAAAACCAGCCATCCTCTTTCCCCAGCCACTCCCGTCATTGCCCAATGGGCTCATAAACAAAGTAGCCATGGTGGCAGGGAATGAGGTTATGCATTCGCTCAGAACATGAACTTCCACTCACCAAGGCTGACTTGGCTACAGAGACTGCTGAGTGCTCAATCTACCAGTAACAGAGACCAGCACTGAGTCCCTGATATGGCATCATTCCTCAAGGTAATCAGCCACCAACCTGGTGGCAGGTTGATTACATTGGATCACTTCCATCATGGAAAGGGCAGTGTTTTGTTCTTACTGGAATAGACACTTACTCTGGATAAGGATTTGCCTTCCCTACACACAATGCTTCTGCCAAAACTACCATCCATGGACTTAGAGAATGCCCTATCCACCATCATAGTATCCCACACAGCATTGCCTCAGATCAAAGGACCCACTTCACAGCAAATGAAGTACGCAATGGGCCCATGCTCGTGAAATTCACTGGTCTTACCATGTCCCCCATCACACTTAAGCAGCTGGCTTGGTAGATCAACGGAATGCCCTTCTAAAGACACAATTAAGGCACCAGATAGGTGGCAATACTTTGCAGGGTTGGGACAATGTTCTTCAGGAGGCTGTATATGCTCTAAGCCAGCATCCAAAACAAGATGCTGTTTCTCCCATAGCCAGGATTCATGGGTCCAGGAATCAAGGGGTGGAAATGGGAGTGGCACTACTCACTGTTACCTTTAGTAATCCACTCGCAAAATTTTGGCTTTCTGTTCTGTGACCCTATACTCTGTGGGTCCAGAGGTCTTCTTTTCAAAGGGAGGAATGCTCCCACCTGGAGACACATCATTGATTCCATTGAACTGGAAGTTAAGAATGCCACCTGGCCACTTTAGGCTCCTCATGCCTCTGGATCAACAGGTAAAGAAGGGAGTAACCATACTGGGTGGTGTGATTGATCCTGACTACCTAGGGGAAATTGGATTCGTGTTACCTAATGGAGCTAAAGAAGAGTATGTCTAGAATAAGGAGATCCCTTAGGGCGTCTCTTAGTACAACCATGCCCTGTGATTAAAGTCAATGGAAAATTACAGCAACCCAAGTCCAACTTGACTACTAATGGCCCAGACCCTTCAGAAATGAAGGTTTGGGTCACCCCACCAGGTAAAGAACCATGACCAGCTGAGGTGCTTGCTGTAAGTAAAGGGAATACAGAATTGGTGGTGGAAGAAAGTAGTTCTAAATACCAGTTATGACCATGTGACCAGTTGCAGAAATGAGGACTATAATTGTTATGAGTATTTCTTCCTTGCATGCATGCATAAAATATTTTTGTTTTCTTCATTTATAAAATATAAAATGTAAATGTGGCTAGTGTGTTTTTGGTTGTATGCATGTTAGTTACATCATTTCAGTTACCAAGTATGACTTTGTAATTGTCTTTATTTAGAGACTGCGTATGGTTTAAGCAGATGTGTACAGGACAGGTGCCAAGTTCACAAGGGGTGGACTGTGATGGCTAAGGTTGTGGGTCAACTTGGCTGGGCCACGATTCTCAGTGGTTTGGCAGTTATGTAATGACATAATTTGGCAGTTATGTTAGTTATCCTCCATTTTGTGATATTATGTAATCACCTCCATGATGTAATCTGATGTGATCAGCCAATCAGTTGTAAGGGGAGTTTCCTCAAGGGAATACAATTAGTAAATTGTAGCCCAATTTTAAGCATATTTAAAGTTAGGCAATAAAATAAAAAATTAACTACAAAAAACATGGAAGTGTTTACCTGATTATTTAGATTTTTCTCATGTGGTGAAGTAACACCTACAGAAAACCATTTAAAAAAACAAATCCAAAATATGTAGATGAGCAAAGTTTAAGGAAGTGTATTGAGGGAATATCTCTCTTTTAAGACATCAGATACTAAAGCATGCAAATGACTCAGTCATAAAAAGCTGGAGGCAGAAGCAGTCACATTAACTATATTCCATTAAAAAATCAGTTAGGGTTCAGGAATAAAATGACATCTAGTCAGCAGTCCCTGACTCAGCCTTTCATATATTCCCAGTAATGTACCACACTCCTACCAATTTCCCAAACTAGACAGATTGCCAGGATCAAGGTGATCTTTCGATAATTTTAAAGCCTCTAGGGAATGATCTAAGCACAGTGGTAGCACACTGGTTACAGCACTTGGCTACTAATCTAAAGGTCTGTGATTTGAACCCACCAGCCACTTCACAGGAAAAAGATGTGGCAGTCTGCTTCCATAAAGATTACAGCCTTGGAAACCCTATGGGGCAGTTCTACTCTGTCCTATAGGGTCGCTATGAGTTGGAATCAACTCAACGACACACAGCAACAACACAACAATGTCTACTTAGGGGTTACCAGTTTTATAAAATAGAATTCTATTCCCAAATTATTCCAATTTTATTCCTTATAACAAACCTCTGTTATGCAAAATGTTGTCTCTGAATGTGCCCAGTTATTACCTCGAAGAATGGCCGCGTCCATCTCGTTTTTCTCTGTGCAGGTTGTTGCATCTTGCTTTAATGATCCACTAAATGGGTCTTGCTTTGACCAAAGAGTTTAAGAATGACTAAACCTTCCTTGCATTGTCATCTATTTGCAGAGAAACATCTGTCTTTGTTTGGTTTCTGCACAATGACAGTTACATTGGAACACTTCCCAAGCCCCAGGGGTTGTTATTTTTAAGATCCTGCTTGTTGTCCCTGTCAATGCATGCAACCCAAATGGACTGGACTGAGAGGTATTAATGGAGAGGAGAGGCCAGGCAAGCTTTGGGTCATACCAATAACAACCCAGTGAGCTCCTGCCTTGTGCCCACTGCTTCCCTCCATCCTGGGCATACAAACACGAGTGTAGGGGTCCCAACTCGCCAGAGCTCCAGTTCTCAATATACAGAATGATACTTAAAATAAAACATGTTAATACACCTGAGGGCTACAGCAGATACAAATACCAAGAGGAGGAAAAGTCAACCAAGGACCCTGGGTAGCCCTGAAGAAAGGCTGTAGAAGGAAAATGTCACCTGCTTCCCAGTTTTACCTGCTACACATCCACATGGAGGCAGAGGCTCCTTGACCTGCTGAGTTACTGTGGTGATGCTGTTGGTGCCCTGCCCAGATCCCTTAATCTGCTGCTGTGAGTGCTGGAGAGCTGCCCCCTTCTCCTGAAATTTGCCTTTGGTCTGCAGGGAATCACTTCTGGAAACGCCTGTGATGTTACGCCCTTTCCATCAATGACCTCCAGCCAATCACTATCTGCTACAAGGTACAAAAGGCCACCCCCTTTGCCTCAAGGAAGGTGCAACTCAGTGACATGATTCACGCTCCAGAGATCCCCATGGGATCAGGCTGAGGCTAGACCTCAGCTGAACTCACATCTTTGTCCAGCTTCTTTCCCTGTTTTACTTGCTTTCCTTACTCTCAATTCTTAGAAATTTAGAGCACTTCCTCAAATTCTTGCAAAGAAGAAAAAAAAAAAAAAAACCTCAAGCTCTGCTTTTAGGGAATCGATGTAAGATGCTTCCCAGTTTTTTGGCTGAATGGCTCTCAAGACAAAAGGTCAAGGACCAGGGAGAAGATGGAAGGGAAAGAGCAGATCAGGGCATGTCTCAGCTCTTTTTCTAAATTGTAAGGAGGAAGCCTCTGCTGAGAAAGGATACAGGAAGGCAGTACATAAACAGACGCCCAGTGTTCTGGATCAAACTGTATCCTCCCAAAATATGTGTCGGAATCATAACCCCTATCCCTATGGATGTAATCCTGTTTGGGAATAAAGTTTTCTCTATTATATTAATATAGTGTGTGTCCTAAGTCTAATCACCTTTGAGTTATAAAAAGAGTAGATTAGACACAAAAAAAATAAGTATATAGCAGGGAAGATAGATGCCATGTGAAGATTGCCAAGGCACTAAGGTCCATGGAAGCTGAAAGAGACAAGGATCTTCCCCCAAAGCCAACGGAGAGGAAGCCTTCCCCTGTAACAGGTGTCTGCCCTGAATTCAGACTTCTAATCTCCTAAACCACAAGAAAATAAATTTCTGTTCTTTAAAGTTATCCCTTGTGCTATTTCTGCTGCAGCAGCACTAGATAACTAAGACACTTAGCCTCCTCAAAGAATCTTGGAGGTCCCCAGCCCATCTCAGCTAAATGGAAACTTGATTAAAGTCGTAAGTGCAGTCACTTGGTTGCTTGAGGTCCATGGCAATTGTCTTAGTCATCTAGTGCTGCTATAACAGAAATACCACAAGTGGATGGCTTCAACAAAGAGAAATTTATTTCTTCACAATAAAGTAGGCTAAAAGTCCAAATTTAGGGCATCATCTCCAGGGGAAGGCTTTCTCTCTCTGTCAGCCTTCTCATCAATGTTCTCCTGGACTAGGAGCTTCTCCTTGCAGGGACCCCAGGTCCAAAGGACACCCTCTGCTCCTGGCAGTGCTTTCTTGGTGGTATGAGGTCCCCCTGTCTCTCTGCTCACTTCTCTCTTTTATATCTCAAGAGATTGCCTCAGGACACAATCCAATCTTGTAGATTGAGTCCTGCCTTACTAACACAACTGCCACCGATCCTCCCTCATTAACATCATAGAGCCAGGATTTACAACATACAGGAAAATCACGCAATACCAGGAATCATGGCCCAGCCAAATTGACACACACATTTTTTGGGCGACATAACTCAGTCCATGACAGCTGCTAACCAAAAGGTCGGCAGTTCAAATCTACTAGCTGCTCCTTGGAAATCCTATGGGGCAGTTCTACTTTGTCCTGTAGGGTTGCTGTGAGTTGGCACCGACCTGATGGCAATGGGTTTTGTTTTTGGGTATACTGTATGGCAAAAGAAATTCCTAGAGATCCACTTCCAAAAAAAATAGCCATTGAAAACCCTACAGAGCACAGTTCTACTCTGACACACATGGGGTCACTGTGAGTCAGAGTCGATTCAAGGGCAACCAGAGGTGTGATGGATAGTGTATTACCTATAGTGTCTTAGGCTGGGTTCTCTAGAGAAGCAAAACCAGTAAAGCATATAAATATATACACAGAGAGATTTATATCAAGGAAACAGCTCACGTGATTGTAGAGGCTAGAATGTCCTAAGTCCATGGATCAGGGTAGAGACCTCTCCCAATTCACGGAGCCTTAGAAGCTGCCAAGCCCAAGATCAGCAGGTCGGAGAGCAGGGCTCCTACTCGCAGGCTGTGGAGGTCGATGAATTCCAAGATCAGCAGTCAAGACTGCAAGGTTTATCCTGATTCACATAGTTGCAAGGGCTGGCGAACCTAAGATCGGCAGATCAGAGAGCAGGGCTCCGCTCACAGGCTGTGAAGATCAACGAATCCCAAGTTCGGCAGTTAAGCTGACAGCTCAAGTCCCAAGAACTGGAGATGAGATGACAGGAGGCAGACGCAGGATCCAAAGGGAGCAAAAAGCCACAATGTCTGCTTATATGCAGATGCAGGCCACACCCCCAAGGAAACACCCGTTCATCTGATTGGCTACTCACAGTATATTCAATCATGGGAGGGATCACATATAAACACTGAGAATCATGGCCCAGCCAAGTTGACACACAATCTTAACCATCACATATAGTAACTTCACAATGTTATTTATTTTCCATTTATTAATAATGTGGATAAACTGGTGGTGGATGTACGTGGGAGCTGCATTTATTGAGTTTTCGTCTCTGTAGGGAGCTGCACCCTACCCAGGTGCCTTCCAAGTAGAATGCTTTTGTTAGATTGCAAAGTGGAACAAGTATTGGTTTTGGAGTAAGTCAGACCTGGATTTGAATCTGAGAGTTGCTACTGACTAGCTAAGTTGCCTTAGGAGAAGAAGAGTCACTTAACCTCTCTGCTTCAGGGACTTCATCTCTAAATGAAGATGACACCCCTCATGAGCTGGGCGGTAGGAGGCACTGTGATTCATCTCCATCCTTTCTGTCTGTCTTTTCCTTCCTTCCTCTGTACCTCCCTCACTTTCTCTCTTCTTTGAGCTCCATGATAAGTGACACTCCAGTCACAGGTACGTGTTTGTCTTAGCTTGCTGACCTCTACCTGCCAGCATTGCAACCCTGGCAACTGGGGTCCTCTGCCTGTATGCAGAACAGGTCAGAAGTACTCAAAAATTGATTAAATGCCCTTCCTTCCTACAAGCTATCAACCCCAAGTGGGATAACTCAGCATGTTTTACACTGGCTTCCAGAATTCTCCAGTGGGACTGAGGCCCATTACCCACAGAGTCACTTCTTGCTTGATAAGAAACTCTTCACCGGCTTCCTTCCTTGCCCTGCCTCACTTCCCACACCTCTCCCAGTGTTTCCTGAGGTTACCTTGTAAGTACACTACTTGCCTCAAATGTTTGTCTCTGGTCTGCTCCTGGGAACACAAACTAAGACACAGGGAATCACAAGGTTGCACTGGGCCTCACGCTTCAGTTGGGACTCCCATTTACCCAAACGGGCCCTGATCTGCTGGCCTTATCACTACTCCTTAAACCCCAAACGTGAGGCTGAGACAGTGGGAAAGCCTACTCTTCCCACAATAGAAAGAGTTAATTTCCTTCTATTCTGCAGTCCTCCTGTGCAGGTAAGACAAACTGAGCTCTTGGGACAGCTCGGCTCTTACAGTAGAGACAAATGTGTTATTATCCAATGAGTTAGGATGGAAGTTGACTGCTTACAGCTGCTTCTCTCAACCTTGGATCCAGGGTGAAGACTCAGGTCCCAAGTGTCCTCCCTTGGGATGGACATGACTGACAATGGCTTGGACAGCTGTGGCTTCTGAAATTCCAGGTCTGGGGAAAACCAACACCTAGAGCCGGTGTTGTCAATCAGGGTGCTGTCACTCAGTCATGATGAGTGGTGTGGAATGAGGGTTTGGATTTATTCTAGAGATTGGACATTACTCCATTGTGACAGGAGCTGGGGAAGTGAAGTTCTAGAAGGAGGAGTCATAGGGCCAGAGAAGAAGTCCTAATTAGACTTCCTAAAGCACTGGTGGGTGGATAAGTCAGAGCTTACGAGGCAATCTGAGAAACCGTGTGCATCCAGTTACCTAAGTAGGACCTCTGTGAGGCTACCACTTCTGTGTCTAAGGCCAAGTTTTTGGTGATGAGCTGTTGGACAAAGAGTGGAGGAGGATGAGGATAAGCTGGAGTTGCCACGTACCTCTGTATCTACCCGTCACCGTATTCAAAGCCCTTCAGAGAGTAATGCAGCTTCACTTCTGTCTCTCAAGTCTCATGCGTGTCACCCCTTTGGCCTGTCCTGTCTGGAGCCACCCAGGGAAGGGGTTCTGGGAAACCTAGTTCCAGCTTAACCAAGTAGGTAGTAGAATGACCCAGCAGCCAGGTGTCAGGAAGACACTGAGGCAGGCAGAGTTTAACATGCCATATGCTGCTTCCCAGACTCTGACCGAGGCTCAGGCTGATTTTGTTTTTACTTCTTTGTTTTTAAATATTCTCTACTCAACCTCTGAAGTGGGGAACTGTTTATTATTGCTTTATCTATGTGAAATACTATGTGATTCTAAAACGAATTCACTACAACTATGGTTCTTGATTGGGGGTGATTTTGCCCCCAGGGGACATCTGACAATGTCTAGAGACATGTTTGGTTGTCTGCTGACATGGGGTGGTGCTACTGGCATCTAGTGGGTAGAGGCCAGGGATGCTGCTAAACATCTTACAATGCACAGGACAGTCCCCTCCCAAACAATTATCTGACCTAAAATGCCCGCAGTGCCTGCTGACAAACCCTGCACTAGAAGTAGGAGCCTTAAAACCAAACCAAACCCTTTGCCGTCGAGTCTATTCTGACTCATAGCGATCCTATAGGACAGAGTAGAACTGACCCATAGGGTTTCCAAGGAGCGGCTGGTGAATTCGAACCGCTGACCTGCACCACCAGGGCTTCAAAAGTAGGAGCCTACTACTAATTCATTCAATTCCTTTTATCTTACTTCGTTAAGAATATTTAGTAACACTAAAATAGGATAAGAAAGCATCTATTGATAGCCATGGGATCTTTTCTGCTTTTTGAGTGTTTTCCCTTAAGTGCTTAAAGGCTAGCTCTGCTGAAATGCCTTCTGCCTGCAGGTCTGTGGATAGAGGCAGACCCTGTTCCCAGGGTCATCAGCCAGCATCTCTAAAGCCCTTCTCAAACGGCTGTTAGTAAGAAAAACGCAAATGAGAATGTCTAATTGCAAATTGCACCAGCCCCACTTGGAGGCGTCCTGTGGTGACTGAGCCAAAACTTTTTAGAAACACACAGATGTGCCGGCTGCTCTGTTCTGGAGTGTGGTTACTACCCTGGCAGGAAACCAAGCCCACCACAGAATGAGGCAGCTGGCCCACTAACGGGCATCCAGAGGTTGTGACCCCTGCTGGAACCTGCCCACCCGAGGGCCCAGCTGTAAATAGGAGGCCCTCTGCGCCTGATGAGAACGCAGGACCTAGGGCTTTGGCTTCATTTCTAGAATTGCTGATTTTATTTTCAAGAGTAACCAGTAAAAATAAAGTAAAACAGCTATCAAGACGAATGTGTTTATGCACACACACAGTCACATAAATACATGAGGATGCCTGATTATACAGCACATATAGTATGTGTTATGGATTGAGTTGTGTCCCCTCAAAATATGTGCTGAAGTCCTGTCCCCCGTACCTGCGGATGTGATTCTGTCTGGAAATGTTTTCTTGTGTTATGTGACGGGGGTCATACCAGTGCAGGGTGTGTCCGAAACCTGATCACTTCTGAGTTCTGTAAGAACAGAATAGACACAGAGACACACAGGGGAAGACAGACGCCAGGGAATGCCAAGAACTTCCAGGGAACATCCAGGGCTACTGACAAGGAAGGACCCTCCCCGCGGTGCTGAGGCCCTGATTTGGACTTCTAATCTCCAAAACTGTGAGGATATAAATGCCTGTTCTTTAAAGCCACCCATTTGCGGGATATTTTTTTTTACAGCAGCACCAGGTAACCAAGGGCTTGAAGAATGAAAGCACATTGCCTGGAGGATGACAACTTTTCTTTCAGATTTCACCCACTACAATCCAATAATGCCTTGTGACTTAGTGTCCTGGAGGGCTGACTTACTTTAGACTGAACCCAATGAAACTGATATTTTTGTAGGTAAAAAAATATGGATAGCGTGATTTAGTCTAACACATAGCCAGCAAATGGCAGGATGCTCACAGGCAAGAATTTCTCCTCCAGTTGGCCCAGCAAGTGTGGGCCCCAAGGTCAGAGGAAACAGGGAAGGTGGCAAGTTATGGAGGACCTCAAGAGAGAGACAAACAGACTGGACCCCAGAACCACAACCGGGGCAAAACTGTAAAGTAAATGTCATCAGAAGATTTAAGCTGAGAGCAGGCAAACGGCAGGTATAAGCAGATGTTCTATTTCTAATTTCTGACCTAGGCTATTGGGCCAGAACCGAGATTGAGATTCATTAACTACAGCTGCAGGAAGAGCTGGCGTCCCTGGATGGTGCAAACAGTTAAATTGCTCAGCTGCTAGCCGAAAGGTTGGAGGTTCAAGTCCACCCAGAGGCACTTCGGAAAAAAGGTATGGCAATATACTTTCAAAAAATCACCTACGGGGTTGCCATGAGTCGGAAACAACTCAACAATTGATACTAGTGGCAGAAAGAGCTCAGCAGGCACAGCCCTGCAGGGGGCAGCATCAGAAGAAGGGGCTACTTGCTGGAGAAGGGCCAAGAGAAAAGTAGGGTTCAAAGGGCTGGAGGGCTACGAAGCAGTGACCCTCCTGAAGGAGCGTCTCCGCCCCCTACAGGCTGGAAGCAGAAATGATGGCAGCTGAGGATGGGTAAACTGGGATTACAAGAAAAGGTAGACCAGACGCTGAATTCTTCCAGGAAGCAAGTGATGATACCATGGATGATGAGGGCCTGGATTAGAGTAGAGGATGACCTCACAATATTCCAGAGGAGCCAGGACAAACTCTTCTCTTCAGTGGGTACCACAGAAACAGCATAAGACAATCAGGCAACCTAGTCTCTTATTTCAGAACTTGCTTTTCCACTAGCTGTGTTCCTTGGCAGATAGCTCAAGTTCTCTGAGCCTCAGTCTCTTCAACTATAAAATGGGAGCACAGCTCAGCTGCTGGGTCAAGGTCCCCTGATAGATGGCCAGTTGCCTGTCATAAAATGGTCCTGCAGACACTGTCATTGTTGTTGGCGTTGGGTCCCGTCGAGTCGGTTCTGACTCATAGTGACCCTAGGGACAACAGAACAAAACACTGCCCAGCCCTCGCCATCCTCACAATCGTTGTTATGCTTGTGCCCGTTGTTGCAGCCACTGTGTCAGTCCATCTCATTGAGGGTCTTCTTTTTTGCTGACCCTCTACTTTACCAAACATGATGTCCTTCTCCAGGGACTGATGCCTCCTGATGACATAGTTGGTGCTAAAAGTCAGTTTCTAAGAGGCATTTATCCAACCTTGGATCTGTGTGTACTAATAAGTTAAGGCCGAAAGTGATATATGGGAAAGCAAAATAAGGTCATACATATGCAAAAAAGCCTCTTCATTTAGGAATTAAATTGATTATAATTTTCAAAATATTTAAACATCGATATATAGTTATATGGAGCCCTGGTGGCACAGTGGTTAAGAGCTCAGGCTGCTAACCAAAACGTCAGCAGTTCAAATCCACCAGCTGCTCCTTGGAAACCCTATGGGGCAGTTCTACGCTGTCCTGTAGGCTCCCTGTGAGTTGGAATTGACCCAATGGCAATGGGCTTTTATATAGTGACATATGCTCATAATTTTCCAATTTATGAAAAGACAAACTGAATTCAGAAAACTTATGGAAACACAAGTGAGAATGTGGCTCCTCGTTCTACCGTCCAAAAACAACCCACCAAGCCAGTCGACGTGGAGCTGATTCAACTCATGGCAATCCCACATGTGTCAGAGTAAAACTGCTCTGTAGGGTTTTTAGTGGCTGTGACCTTTCGGAAGAAAATCACCAGGGCTTTCTTCCAAGGTGCCTCTAGGTGGGTTTGAACGGCCAATATTTTGGCTAGTAGCCCAGCATTTAACTGTTTGTGCCACCCAGGGACTCTACCATCCAAAGTTAACTGTTGTTTAAAGTTTTGGTATCTAAGCTTCTAGTCTTCTACTCATTCAGCAAATATTTAATGAGTGACTATGACATGCAGCCGCTGTGCTGTGTGCTAAGGAGAAGGAAATGATACTATAGGTCCCATTTCTCTTCTACTTTTCCCACACTGCTCTTTTCTGTGAGAGTTTGTATTGGAACAAGAGGCAACGCAGCATTGTGGAAAGGGGTGGGCATTGGCACCAGCCCAGCCTTCCAGATTTGCTGCAGAAATTACGATCAATAAACATAAAGAGCCTGGCTCCATGCCTTATACTTGGCAGGTACTCAATTAGCAGTAGCCATTGTTACTTTTTATTATTGTTATTTTTTTGTGAGGGCCCTTCTTACCAATTGTACTAATTTTAGGTCTGCTCCTACAACTGTTCCAAATGCCTTTAAGTACTGAATCTTCATCCTCTCTATTCCTGAGGAGGATTGTGTCCTCCAGTGCTGTCCCCTAAGCTCTTGCTGTCTGTTATTTATTCTCCCCCCAGAAATGGCTTTCTTACCATTTCCAGGGGTTTTCAGCTTTCAGATTCTGTGTCCTGCTCAGTCAGTTGTATGTGCCTTCTGGAGGCGGAGAGTGGGGAGATGGTCAACATCACTTCTTTGGGCAGAAGATGGCCCACGTGGGTCATTCAGTGAAACTGGAAAGGGTGGCCCCAGAGAAGGAAACAAAGTCTTTCTGGTACTTCCTATGTCCTTCTGCTCAGCCTTCTCCCCTAGTTTCAACAGCTCAGTAGTCTAACCACTTCTCAGTCAGCCAGTGGCTGATGGGTAGCCCTGGAGAGAGGACATTTCCAGAACAGAGGTCCCCTTGGTCAAAGCCAGTTCTCGAGAGAAGGGGACGGCTGAGAGCCATTAGCGCCAAAACCCACGGCAGCTGAGGAGTGGGTATACCAGCTCCGTAAAGGGGATGGGGACAGGCAACCTGCACCTACTCTACCAGGCTAATACACAGCTTTCTTCCCCCCAAGAATGAACATAAAGGAGAACTCTGAATATTCCTAAATGTTACTTGTTGGAAGTGATATAACTCCACTGTACAGGCAACAATCATGACAATGGTTATCTCCAGAATTCCACAAGGGAACTGGATTTGCCTCATGGAAGGAGGGGAGACCCAGGGATTCGGGAGTAGGTATAATTGTGCTACATTTCAAAAGTGGATAAATTTGATGTCATTTTAGAAAAGGGGATGAAAAAGAAAAAAACAGATAATGATTTTCATAGAATTTTGCCAGGTACCACAATCCCTTCTCCCAGCTCTTCAGAGATTATTGGAGACTTTGGATAGGCACTATTTAAATAACAGAACATACTGCATTACACACATATTGAACATTAGAAATGTAGGTTGAAAATAAAAACCAGTTGCTGTCAGGTCGACTTCAGCTCTCGGCGACCCTACGTGTGTCAGAGCAGAACTGTGCCCCATAGGGCTTCCAGAGACTGATTTTTTTAGAAGTAGATCGCCAGGCCTTTCTTCCAGATCGAAAATGTTGTTGTGTGCGATCAAGTCGACTCCAACTCACAGCAACCCTGTAGGACAGAGTGTAACTGTAGGGTTATAAAAAACCATAGGGTTTCCAAGGAGCAGCTGGTGGATTCAAACTGCCTACTTCGTGGTTAGCAGCCTGAGCTCTTAACCACTTCACCACCAGGGCTCCAGATTGAAAACAGTGCCTGGGAATTTCTGGATGACAAAAGCTTGTACATCACAATCACCTCATCCACATGGGACCCCAGCAGTGCACGCTTCTTCCCAACCCCGACTCTCACCTGTCTATGTGCACAGAGTTACGTGGTATCACTCAATTTAATCCTGTCCAGACAAGGAACTCTTTTGGTGCAGTGGTTAAATGCTCGGTTGCTAACCAAAATGTTGGCGGTTTGAACCCACCAGCTGCTATGCAGGAGGAAGATGTGGCAGTCAGTTTCCATAAAGATTACAGCCTTGGAAACCCTATGGGGCAGTTCTACTCTGTCCTATAGGGTCACTAGAAGTTGGAATCAACTCGAGGGCAACGGTTTTTTTTTTTTTTTAAATGACCCAGACACCTTTTTGTTACTATCCTGTCTCCCTAGGTGTTTCCTACGGTTGCTGCCTTTCCCAATTCTATGGGCCCTGCCGTAAGGCAAGCTTTTTATCTGGTTTTCCTTCCACTTGTGATCCCATGCCGATAGCCTCTTCCTGATTTTTTAAGAGAAGTGGAGGGGAACCTAATCCATTTCCCTGCCCATTTACTCATCATAGGTCAGGGGGCTGCCTTTGGACACCAGAAATACTCTTCACATCACTGGTTTCCTAAAATAAGAGAAAAAGACTTTTCTATGTATTTTACTAGGGTAACCGTGATGCCAAGATTTCCTGGAACCATTCCAATTTCAAATGCTGCACCACTGTCCCCCAACTTGCAGTTTGGGCTGATCTCAAACAGAGTCCCATTTGGCTTTTGGATTCTGAGTCTGTTAGAGATTGCTATCTCCATGCTGGGTGACTCAGAACATCAAAATAGTATTTGCTGAGCCTGGCAACCAATTAATTAAACAAACCATTAGGCTAGGAGCAAAATGGTCAACATTATTAATTGACTTATCACTGTCACACTGTAGCTAGACACAGCAGTTGTCCAGCAACTCAAAAATGGACGGTAAAGATGTGTGGCTGAGCCACATGTGTGAAGATACACCGGGCATTTCAACCCGGTCACCCTAACTTTGGGATGTTATTCCACATGGCAAACAACTGTAGTTGTTGCTGTTGAGTCGATTCCAACTCATGATAACCCGACGTGTGCAAAGCAGAACTGCTTCATGGGGTTTTCAATGGCTGTGACCTTTTGGAGGCCGATTTCCAGGCCTCTCTTCTGAGGTGCCTCTGGGTGGGTCTAAACTGCCAATCTTTTGGTTAATAGCCCAGCGCTTAACCATCTGCACCACCCAGGGACTCCTGGCAAATGATTAGCAGACACTAAATGAACACAAGAAGCCTTGGTGCTGCAGCGGTTAAGCAATTGGCTGCTAACTGAAAGGTCAACGGTTCAAACTCACCAGTCTCTTCACGGGACAAAGATGTGGCAGTCTGCATCATTTGTAAAGATTACAGCCTTGGAAACCCTAGGGGGCAGTTCTACTCTGTCCTATAGGGTCGCTAGGAGTCGGAATCAACTCGACGCCAACGGGTTTGGTTCTTGGTTTAGCTCATCTCTGGCCATGTAAGTGTTGCCCTGATGAGAAGGTCCTTCTGCTCTGAGAAATGCGTTGACTTGGGGCCTCTGCTAGGTGTTACGGGGATGGACACATCAAGTTCTCTCTCAACATCTGTTGAGATGACTATGTGGCCTTTATTCTTTAGTCTGTTAACATGGGAAGTTATATTGATTCTGTTTAGAACATTGAAGCAACCTTGCTTCCTGTGATAAACTCCACATGATTGTAAAATATTATGCTTTTTATATGTAGCTGCATTTGATTTGCTGGTATTTTTGTGGGTTTTATATCTAATTTCATGAGGGATATTGGTCTGCAGTTTTATGTCTTTGACAGGTTTTGGTATCAAGGTTGTTGGGTATGTTGGCCTCATAATGAGTTGAGAAGTGTTTCCTTTTCTTCTTCTATTTTCTTCAAGTGACTATAGAATTGATATTACTTCTTCCTTAAACGTCTGGTAGAATTTGCCAGTGACATCTCCTGGGCCTGGAGTTATCTCTATTGCTTTTCTTTTTTAGCTATGAATTCCATTTCATTCCTCGATACAGTGATACTCAGGTTGTCTGTATTTCTTCTTCAGTGAGCTTCTATTGTGTCTCTCAAGGAAGTGACCCGTTTCACTTAGGTTATCTAATTTACGGACACAATGGTTTGGTTTGTTTTTTGGTAATAGTTCCTTATTGTATTTTTAATGTCTGCCAGATCTGTAGCAATGTCCCTTGTTTTATTCCTTCTACTGTTGATTCGTATCTTCTCTTTGTTTCTTAGCACGTCTGGATGGGGATTTATCAATTTTAATTGATGCTTTTCAAGAACCAGCTTTTGGATTACATGATTCAGATGATAAGATTTGAGACTTCTGAGCTGATGATATTTAGAGGAGATTTTGGACGTAAGCTGATACTTTAATAGATCGAGACTTCTGGGGATGTTGGGATGACGTGAATGTCTTTTTCATGTACCACGGATATGAATCTTTGGGGGTCAGAGGCCAACTGTAGTAGGCCGTAAGTGGCCTCCCAGAAGGTATCTGTGTCCTAATCTTTGGAACCTGTGGCTGTTACCTTATATGTTGAGATATATATATTTGCATATGATTAAAGATCTTGAGATGGGGAGATTATTCCAGATGGCCCTAGTGTACAATCACATGTATTCTTATAAGAAGGAGATTTTAGACACAGAGAGGAGAAGGTGACATGAAGACGGAGCAGAGAGATATGAAGATTATGAAGATGCTGGCCTTCAAAACTGGAGTGATGCGGCCACAAGCCAAGAGATGCCAACAGTCGCCAAAGCTGGAAGAGACAATGAGCACACTTCCCCCCAGAGCCTATACAGGGAGGGCAGCCCTGCCGATGCCTCCATTTTGGCCCAATAATACTGATTTCAGACGTTTGGTCTCCAGAACTGTGAGAGCATAAATTAATGTTGTATTAAGTCATCAAGTTTGTGGCCATTTATTACAGCAGCTGCAGGACTAACATACTGCTTATAAGAAATGAATTTTAAATATAAAAGCACAAATGGAGTCAAAGTAACAGAATTTAAAAAGATACACTATGCTAACCCTACTGAAAAGAAGGCCGGAGTTGCTATAGTAACATCAGACAAAGCAGATTTCAGAGCTCAGACCATTACCAGGAATACAGAAGGTCATTTCACAATGATGAATTTATAAATTAACTCTATAAATTAATAAATTAGAAAAGAATTTAATAAAGAGGATATAACAGTCATACATATGTATGTAACTAAAAAAGAGCTTCAGAATACCTGAAGCAAAAACTGATGGAACTACAAGGAGAATTAGACGAACCCGCAGTTATAGTCAGAGATTTCTAAGTCCCTCTCTCAATAACAGGTAGAACATGTACAGAGAAGATCCGCAAGGATTTTGAACAGCATTCTCATGCAGCTTAATCTAACTGACATTTTTGCAGAACACTTTACCCTGCAATAGCAGAAGACACATTCTTTTGAAGTGCACTCTGACGATTTACTGAGATAGACCGTATTCTGGGCTATAAAAGAAGTCTCAATAAATTTAAAAGGATTCAAGTCAAGCAAAGTATGTTCTTTTACCACGGTGGAGCTATGTTAGAAATCAATAACAAAAAAGTATCTGGAAAATCTCAAAACTATCTGGAATTATTAAATAAAACTTTTCTAAATAACCCATGGGTCAAAGAAGAAACCAAAGTATTTTAACCTGAATGAAACTGAAAACACAACATATACAAATTTGTGAGCTGCTGTTAAAATAGTATTAGGGGAAATTTTTAGCATTTTATGCTTATATTAGAAAAGAAGAAGGGTCTCCAATCAATGACCTTAGCTCTGCCTTAAGAAACTAGGAAAAGAAGAACAAATTAAATCCAAAGTGAATAGAAGAAAGGACATAATGAAGATTAAAATGGAAATCAATGAACTAGAAAACAAAAACGAAAGAGAAAATCAATTAATTCAGAATGTTGTTCTTTAAGAAGGCCAACAAAATGATAAGCCTCTAGCTAGACTGACCGGGAAAAACAGAGAGAAGACACGAACGACCAATATCAGGAATGAGAGAGGTACATCACTTAAGGTTTTACACAATTTAAAAGAATAATAAGAGAATAAATGTCTCAGTTATCTAGTGCTGTTGTAACAGAAATACCACAGTGGATGGCTTTAACAAGCAGAAATTTATTCTCTCACAGTTTAGGAGGCTCAAAGTCTGAAGTCAGGGCACCAGCTCTAGGTGAAGGCTTTTTCTCTCTGTCCGCTCTGGAGGAAGGTCCTTATCTTCTTTCAATATCTGTAAGCCTGGTGTTCTTTGGAGATCTCCATGTGTCTTGGCATCAGTCTTCCACTGAGTCTAGGAGGCTTTCAGCACTGGGGCCCCGGGTCCAAAGGACACACTCCACTCCAGGCTCTTCTTTCTTGATAGTAGTGAGGACTCTCTCCTGTCAGCTTGGTTCTCTCTCCTTATATCTCTCGTAAGATAAAAGGTGTGATTCAAGCAAGGTTATGACATAAGTGAGTGTGTGACAAGGCTGTGACTCAAAATACACCCCACATTGATCTTGCCTCGTTAATATATAGAGGTTATGATTTACAACATATCACAAAATGGAGGATAATTACATCAGATCACAAAATGGAGAACAACCACACAATACTGGGAATCATGGCCTAGCCATGTTAACATATTTTTGGTGGACACATTTTAATCCATGAAAATAAATGAACAATTTTATGGCAATAAATTCGACAACTTAGGTAAAACGGAAAAATTGCTTAAAAGACACAAATTACTGAAGCTTATATTTGATCAAATGAACTTAAACTTTTTTCATAGCAGCTTGGGAAAAATAATTTTTTTATGGAGGCGGGGAAGGAGATGGGCAGTACAGATGGTATGTATTAGGAGATAATTGCAGAACAAGTGCTGAAAGTCACATGACTACACAGGTGGAATATCATTTGCTTTCTGCTGACGCATTTGCATTCAGTAAAAATATGGAATTGTCTCTGCTTCCATAATGACTGCTGATATGATAGTGTACATAAAATAAAATGAGGCAGACATAGTTATATGTCATGGTCTACAAAGGGATTGCATGTGCCCATTAGCTGACCAGATAGTCATTTTGTAAACATGGCATTTCTTTTAGCTGAGATATATTATTTTAATATTGACTGAGTGAATAATAACAATTTCATTGAAAAATTCTGCCTTCTCCAAAAAAGAAACTTATTATCTCTAGTAGCCTATTTTTGGAAGATAATAAAATTTGAAATAGATTGGTGGGCTCATTAAAAACAAAAATCCACTATGCCTCTCTCTTTCAATTCAATTTCATTGGCTACATAAAGGGATTAAAATTTGACTTTACTGCCTTGAGTATTTTAATTAAAATTTTATATTTAATCATGATGAAAAGAAAGTTTTACATCATTGAAGAGATACGTGTACTTACAAGACCTCTTTGAATAATAAAAGTGGAATTTATCAGTAAATGATTTTTCTGAGCAATTACTTTTGCCAAGATAATAAAAAGATCAAACCTAGCATGCAAATCATAGTTAGTTTATTGACCTAGAACCTGGGGAGAGTCAGGCTGAACCTAAAAAATTAGTATCTAGTGGTTAAAAATCTCTGCTCAAAGATCAGCAAGAAATTAAGAAATCTACAGCCTAGAGAGGCAGGATTTTATAGGCAGCTCAATGAATTTTCTCTAAGTGAATGAATGCATTAGGAAATAAAGAAGACTAAAGACTAAAAGGTCATAGACATTGTCACAGGCATAGGTACCGTGTCTCATATAGTGAAGTTTGAATCTAAGTATGGACCCTATACGGAGTCTTCATGGTCAGGGCTCCCTGTAAATCCCTGATCTCACCTCCATCTACTCGCCCTCTCACTCAAGTCCCTTTTACTACATGGTCTCCTGGCTGTTCCTCAATCATACCAACACGTTCCTGCCTGAGGCCGTTGTTCATGTTGTTCCCTCTGCTTGGAATGTCTTCTCCAAAATATCTGCAAGGCTCACTACTTCACTGCCTTCATATATTCCCTCAAATGCCACCTTCTTGATCAGGATCACCATGGATGGTAGTGCACGTTGTGCCCTGCGTAAACTCAGAGGGCACCGTTCACACTGTGGTCTAAAAGCAACACAAAACTGAGATAAGACCAGCAGTTACACATATTTAGGAAAGAAACATCTCCTTCTTTCTACCTTAAGTTGGCTAACCATACACTCCTACCTCACAGAGGTAGGAGCCCTGGTAATGTAGTGGTTAAGAGCTCAGGCTGCTAACCAAAAGGTCGGCAGTTCAAATCCACCAGCCACTCCTTGGAAACCCTGTGGGGCAGTTCCACTCTGTCCTATAGGGTCACTTTGAGTCAGAATCGACTCAATGGCACACAACAATAACAACACAACAACCTCGCAGCGTTACCATGGGCATCAGGTGTAGAGAGAGGAATCAAGCCTTGGGCATGGGACGGGGGTGGGAGGCATTCCTTCCCAGGGATCAGGCCAAGACTAGACAATCGGAGACCTTATCCTTTCTCAGCTTTTTCCACTTCCTTGTCCTCTTCCCTCCTTCACTTACAGGTTTTTCCCTGAAGAACATTCCCTCAATAATCGTGTGAACTTGAGTCCCTGTCCCAGGCTGTGTTCTAGGGAACCCAACAGAAGACAGATAAGCACTTATTTGATAACACGGCCACACTATACTGATAGTAGGAGACTTCCTAACACTTCTCACTCCGTGGTTACTGGGAGGCTAAATCTCCTGGGTTCTCATCTTCCCTTCTCCTACACCTATCAGTCTTTCATTAATTCTGTCATTATGTACTGGAAAGCTCCTGTTTGGGTCTATGGTCTTGGGTTTAATTATGCTAAAAAATTATGTCCTTGTTTCCTAAAGATTCATCACATACTTAAGGTCCTCTTTCCCCAGAGCCACAAAGTCTAGTCTGAGCTCTCCCTGGCCATGACCCCAGGAGCCACACCACAATACTTACACTTCTGACTCAGGCTCTAGCTCTAAGGAGCTTGTCAGCATTCTTTGCTCTGCCCTCTCTTCTTCCCGGGGGAAAGTCTCAGGATTCCTAGGTGGGTGGCTCAGTGAGCCTCAGAAAAGCTAGGCAGAAGCATGCCCTTTAAGGCATCATTCCCCGTTGGCTGAGATTATGAAGCAGGTCAAGGAAACCAGAAGGCCATCTGGAGCCTGCCCTTGATGCAGTGGCTGCAACTGAATGGCACTGTCCAGAATGAGGATGGACAGGGTGACAGATGGGTAGGGCACCTGTAAGGGGCTGGTGGAGATGCCCTGAGACTCTGGAGCAGCGGCGTTGACTACACACGGGTGTAGGAGATAATTAGGAGGTCACAGGTGTGTAGCATCTACTGAAATGAGGCCACACAGGCTGTGTCTGGAGGCAAATAGGCGTTAATGTAAACACGTCATCACTGCTCCTCTCAAAAGGCTATGAGGCTGCAGGGAAAAAGGGAAACGTGAGACGTAAACAGATCTTCTCTGCAGCCAGTCAAGTGTATGTCAGTCCAGAACTAAGGTAGAGGGGAAGGGGCAGGAAAGGGCTGGAGAAAACAGCAAAAGTTGCCTGATGGACTTTCTCAATTCTCATGGGGCCTCCCGGCCTGCCAAACCGTCTTTGGCTCTCACCTACCACCACCCCTCATCCTTCCCAATCCTTCTACGTTAGTGTCCATCTGTAGCCTCTCTCTGTATCACAGTGGTTATCAAATTTTTATTTGCATTAAAATCACCTATAGGAGTTTGTGAGAAATGTATATTCTCAGGTTCTTACCCTGGGTCAAACGGAGGAGAGCTATCTGTCAACCCAAGGATTCTCAATAGCTAGCAGAAGGAACAAATCTGTCTTGGAAGAAGTACAGCCAGAATGCTCCTTAGAAGCAAGGATGGCGAGATTTTGTCTCACATAGTTTGGACATGTTATTAGGAGAGACTAGTCCCTGGAGAAGGACATTATGGTTGGTAAAGTAGAGCGTCAGTGAAAAAGAAGAAGACCCCTGCCTGGTCATCTAGTGCTGCTGTAACAGAAATACCGCAAGTGGATGGCTTTAACAAACGGAAGTTTATTCTCTCACAGTCTAGTAGGCAAATTCAGGGTGTCAGCTCCAGGGGAAAGCTTTCTCTGTTGGCTCTAGAGGAAGGTCCTTGTCATCAATCTTCCTCTGAACTAGGAGATTCTCTGCACAGGAACTCTGGGTCCAAAGGACACGCTTTGCTCCTGGCACTGCTTTCTTGGTGGTATGGCATCCCCATGTCTCTCTGCTTGCTTCTGTCTTTTATATCTCAAAAGAGATTGGCTCAAGACACAATCCAATCTTATACATGAAGTCCTGCCTCATTAACCTAACTGCCGCCTATCCCACCTCATTAACATCATAGAGTTAGAATTTCCAACACACAGGAAAATCATATCAGATGACAAAATGGTGGACAATCACACAATACTGGAAATCATGGCCTAGCCAGATTGATACGCGTATTTTTGGGGGACACAATTCGACCCATGACAACCCTCACCGAGATGGATTGGCACAGCGGCTCCAACAATGATCTCAAGCATAACGAGGACTGTGAGGACGGCGCAGGACCAGGCATTGTTTCGTTCTGTTGCACATAGGGTCGCTATGAGTCAGAACAGACTCAACTGTACCTAACAACAACAGCAGCAGAAAGAAAAGGTCAATGTTTGGACATAGAGTGGCTAGAAGCCAGTACATTCTTCCTACAAATCATAGTTACTTCTTCATTACAAATACAAAATCTTGAATTTTCACAGTCAGAGAGCTAAGCCTTTTCTGTGATTCACTCAAGCTGAAGGTAAGAGGAGTCTGTGGATGGTACATTTAACACATTCAATGCTAACCAGAAGGTTGGAGGTTCTAGTCCACCCAGAGGTGCCTCAGAAGAAAACCCTGTGGAACACAGTTCTACTCTGACACACATCGGGTTGCCAAGAAGTCAGTCAACTTGACAACAACCAGTTTAAAGGTAAAAAAGATGAAGTAACTGGGAGGCTAACAGAGAACATGGAAGGAGACAGCAGGGTGTTAGGAAACTTATAGTGCCTTCCATATTTTTGTGCAAAGCCCCCCAAGAAGTTATCCTCTCATTATCAAAAAAAACTCATTGCCGTCAAATCTATTCTGACTTATAGCGATCCTGTTGGACAGAGTAGAACTGCCCCATAGGGTTTCCAAGGAGTGGCTGGTGGATTTGAACTGCTGACCTTTTGGTTAGTGGCCATAGTTCTTAACCACTGCCCCACCAGGGCTGCAGGAGTTATTCTATCCCTTTCCAAATCAGCCATGGTAGGAGACTTTGTAGAAAAAGAGAAGATACCAGAATATATGCCTACATGGATGAAGTTTTTAGGCCCTGGTCCACATAACCGTCTTTCTGCCATATATCTTAGGTCCTTGCTGGATGTAAAGTCTTAATTGCTTAAAAGGTATTTTAGAAGCAAATGCAAGATTGACTTATTTTGGCCAAGTTTGAGGCCTCTTCTGAGGAGGTCTTGCCTACCTACCAAATCTCTGGGATTGGACACCTGAATTCCACTCTTCTCTTTTTAGCCTCTGCAGATAAGTGACCTGTGCAAGATCTTCTCCAACCTCCTCAAGCTGCATCAGACACAGCTGGGTTCAAATCTTGACTGGCTCCAACTTTTCCCTAGCTTGGACAGTCACTTTATTTATCTTCATTTTTCTCATGACTGTTATGTTATCCCAACTCCATGGTTTCTGAGAGTTCAATCGACTCTTCAGGTCCTTTTGGCTAATATAGCAGACAGTTAAACTAGAAGGCTAGTCCAGTACCAACCGAAAGTAAATTAGGCTAATTATTGCATTCTAACCCGTTTTGAAGGCACCTCTTGGCCAACCGAAGAATTTAGAACTCCTCCCCACTGTGACTGTAGAGACCTTTCCAAGTTCTGATTTCTTTAACTAACACAGGTATTAGATGAGCGGGTTTAAAATAAATGTGGTTGAAGGAGAATGAAAGAGACGGAGGGAGGGAAGAGGAAGACAAAGAGAGACTGAGAATGAGGCTGGTGGAAGATGGGGTCTCGCGACACTTTTGGGCTCAGTGGTAGATGATGAAAGAAGACAAGAGCATTCTCTATAGCAGTGTATGGCAGAAACTGTTCACAAGGTTGCCCCATCTGGAGTAGGTACCCAAGGCTCTCAGTTCCCCAGCTGAGTGTACTGTGACATGAAGAAATGATGGTAAGATAGTGGGTGTATCATTCCATGGAGTCATCCTTTTGCATTCTGAGCTCCTAAATTGACAGTCAGTTCTTACAGTTCTTATTGAAACTATAGGTAATTTCTTTGGATACCATCGTAATCAATTTCTCTCTGTCTGTCTGTCTGTCTCTCTCTCATTTGCCCTGAATACATAAACACATAGTCCATAGTTTGGACCATCTTTAAAAGCCATCTTAAAAAGGAAAAATAAAAAATCAATATACAAATTACACTCTGGTAACTTAGAGGGAATGATCATAAGACTCTAGAAGTGGAGCTATGTTGAATGGAGAAGATCTTTGACAGGTAAAGATTAGATTTGTTTCAGCTTTCCCCGGGTATAATGTGAGATCTAAATGCAATAAGAATTTATTGTTGGCACATCGTAAATATTACGTAAAAGGTAGTTGTTATCGCTATCTCTATTACTATTACTACTATTAAACAACAAGTTCAAAAGCCTCACAAGTGTTAGCCAGCGGGCTCCAATTTGTTCCTGGGCTTCAGTTCTGAGGGCCTAAGAGGGAAAGTAGGCGATGTCAAAGGCCTTTGTTTTAATGTGAGCCCAGAGGGAACATTGTGCTTGGGACAATTCTGCTCTTTTGCTCCACCCACCTGTGTAAAAACTCTCCATCTCCTCCTCCACCATTACACGTTCAGAAATTAATGGAGACATGCGTGATAAAGTCAAAAGAATCTCTGAGTGACTTTAAATATGTCCCCTCTATTTTTGGACTTCCAATTTTTCCATTTCAGAGGCATATAATCAAAGAATTCAGGGGAAAAACCTAACGTTTTAATTATTTAAATATTATATAATAATACTCCCCCTAAATCTTTGACTCTTTCTTCCAAATTATTCCCAGACAATTCAGCAACTAATGACAAAAAAACCCTCCAAATGTCAAAATTTTATAGCCTAAATCAAGAAAGCATTGACATTCTTAGCTAAAAAGTATGATGAATCCTTTCTTGAACTTATTGATTTAGAGATGTAATACTTTTTGTAATTGTCATATTAAAATGCCAGATGAGGGGAAGAAAATATGCTTAACTTAGTAATGTGGCAAAGATTTCACTTTGTGTTTTCCTTTACTTTGTATGTTGTTTATAGAAAGGTTCTTTCTTCTGTTAGGAATATGGCAGCACACCTATCATTCCCTTCCCTGCAGAATGCTAATGCAGTAACTGCTCTACCCACTACAATTCCTTTATTTATATAATCACACCTCCCTCCTCTATAGATTCTAGACCAATTTAGAAAGAAACAAAGAGTCCAGGTTGGAATTTACTCATAGTCCCACTTTACTATTAGCTGAATTCTAGAATGTGACTGGGACCTGAGGTCAAACTCAGCTTTCAATGGCCCTTCTCCACCACAGCTCAAATCTAGAACTGGCCACTACTAAAGGAGGGAGAGTTCTGTCCACGGAGGAGAATCCCCCAGTCACACGAATAAAAGACATGGGTGTGTCTCAAACCCCATCAAGTAAGATGAACAAGGGGCCCAGACTCAGGTGCACTTACCACCTAGAAGGAGAGATCCAAGTCAAAATTGATTCCAACTTATGGAGACCCCACACGTTTCAGAGTAGAACTACACATAAGGTTTTCAATGGCTGTGACCTTTCAGAAGTAGACCCCACCAGGGCTTGCTTCCTATGGGTGGTTTTGAACTGCCAACCTTTTGGTTAGTAGCTGAGCTCTGAACCATTTGCACCACCTCATGACTCCTATAGAAGGAGGGATAGAAGGAAAAAAAATAGCCTGCTTCTATGCAGGCCAGCCTGGTGAACCACTTCTCCCACCTTGCCCATCAGGTAAGTCACTTCTCCTCCCACGGAAAGGGAAAGGGCGGAAGCCTTTTCCTAGCTCTTCCCGAGTGTTAGCAGTGTTGGCAGATCTTATTCCATGGATCAAATCAGGAAAGTCCACAGTAGGAAGAGAAAGGTACCCTCTACTCTACAAACACATCATCCATGGGGAAAAAAAGCTGCAAATGAAGATATCAAACTTATTCCAAGTTCAACACTATCCAGTTAAATAATTGTGTATTTGGAGGGCCTGAACAGTGGGGATTATTTTTCCTATCTCCTATCCTTTCTAACCAGTGCTAAACATTCTAAGGAAAACAGTGCTGTGTCATTGTTTATTACAAACTTCTAAATTACCACAAAGGTCTTGGACATAAAGGCTTTTTTCTTGCTTTTCATTTGGATAGAAGGAAAAATCACTACTATGTTTGATAGATTTATTGAGACATAATCGACACAATAAAGTGCATATATTTAAAGTATACAATTTGATGATATCCATAAAAAATCATCATAATCAAGGTAATCACCCCAAAGTTCTCTAGCATCTCTTCATAATCCATCCCTCGCCCTGTACGGATCCTTCAGTAACCACTAATCTGCTTTCTGTAAGCAGAGATTAGTTTGTATTTTATATAAATGGTATGATAGTTCGTATTCTATTTTTGTCTGGCTTCTTTCACTCAGCATTGTTATTTTTTATATATCCATGTTGTGTTCATTCCTTTTTATTGGTGAGTAGCATTCTATTCAGGGGCAGATTTATCCCATAGGTAAGGTAAGCACAGTGCTTACTTTGCTTGCCAGATCATCTATAGTGAACAATTTCACATGAGTTTGCTGTGGTGAAACCCATGTAAAATTGTTCACTACAGATTAATAAATAAGCACAAGTAAGCCCGTGCTTACCTTGCTTATCGGGTCATCTGCCTGTGACCCTCTTGTATACGTGTACCCCAATTTGTTTATTCATTCACCTGTTGATGGGATTTGGGCTGTTTCGGGTTTGTGGCTATTAGCAAATAAAGCTGCTGTGAACATTCACGTCCAAGTCTTCGTGTGTACATAAGCTTTTGACTCTTTTGGAGGAATACCCAGGAGTGGAATGGCTGGGTTGTATACTAAGTGTATGTTTAACTTTTATGGAAACTGTCAATGTGTTTTCCAAATTGGTTTGTATTTTTTTCATCTCTTCTTCCCTAGGAAATGTTTATCTTCACTGACCATAGGTCTTCCGATTTCATGGAACTTTTTCAGTATTTATATCCTTGCCGTTCTACTGGCCTATTTCTCGTCTGAAAAATGGGGATAATTCACCGGCCTGTGGAATCTTAGATTCAGAGAAGCTACATGTACCTACATGGGGACATTGGTGGTTCAGGGGTAGAATTCTCGCCTTCCATGAGGGAGCCCTTTGTTCAATTCCCAGCTAACGCACCTCACGCGCAGCCACTGCCCGTCTGTCAGTGGAAGCTTGTGTGTTGCTATGATGCAGAATAGGTTTCCACAGAGCTTCCAGACTGAGAAGAACTAGGAAGAAAAGGTCTGGCAGTCTGCCTCCAAAAATCAGCCAATGAAAATCCTATGGCTCACAACCAGTCATGGGGATGGTGCAGGACTAGCAATGTTTTGTCCCATTGTGCATGGGGTCACCACAAGCTCGGGGCTAACGGAAGGGCAGTCACAATAACAACACGTACCTACGCGTACAATAAGCCCTGAAGGTTAATGAGGATTTCAGGAAATTTTCAAAAAACACCTCAATTGTAGTAGACCTAAATTTACTACCTAAATTTGTGAATAGGAGCAGATTGGGTCGGTTGAGAGTCAGTGATCATATTCTGGAGTGGGTGGGTGGGGGGGGAAGCTATGCCTTTCACCTGCATCATGATCTCCTCACCCCCGCCCACATTTGTTCCAAGTATTTCACATGTCAAGAGCAAGAAAATTTGTTTTGCTCCTCACTGACATGCAAGAAAAGAGAGATTTTTTAAAAGCTTGAAAATATTCTCATGAAACAGGAGAAAGAGCATTAGAGGATGAATCAGGGTGCTGTGGGGCACGACCTGAGACTGCGGGAAGCACGCGTCGAGGTTCTTGTGCCATTTGAAAGACAGTTTGGGGCTTCCTAAGAAGTTCAGCTTACTCTGTGGTTTCTGAGAAATTAGAACACAAATTCACCAAGATGGATGTATGAATTATAAGCTTCAAACAAACACAGTCCCCTTGTCCCAGTGCTTCTACCACTGGGAAGAAAAACTCATTAACCAAACCCTCTGAGGTATGAAGGCAAGCTTCAGGCCTGGCTCGCCTCCTTGCCCGCTTCCTTCCAGGCCTCCAACAGTGGAGCCTGATTGGTAAAGCAAGCATAATGAAGTGTGATGCCTGAAGTGTGAAGGGAGGTTGTCTACAGCCTGGAGAGAACAGCCAGCAACCAGGATCTGGGCCTGGAGCCTGAGAGGAAACGGGTGTGGACAGCAGGCTGAGAGAGGAAGGAGGGACTTCCAGCTGTCACTCATGCTCAAGAGGAGACAGAGCCCAGGCCAAGAGGAGTCCTGTGGAGGTAGGTCATCTAGGATGCAGCTGGAAGCCTTCCTCCCTCAGCACCCCCCTCCCCGCAGCAGCCCCGCCCCTGCAAGCCAGCTTCACACAGCCTTTCAACGATTAGGGAGTCTGGCTTAAACTGGCAGCATACGTTTGCCAAATTCATTCTACTTCTGTCCAATTATTTTGAAAAAATTTTCTAGTGTGGGCAGAAACCCCAAAAGCATAAACACAGAAGCAGCCCGTTTGTTTCCCTTAAGACATCTGCTCATTGTTTGCCCACCCCCAGCCACAACAACTACACCACCAACAAAAAAAACCCATCTTCCCCATTTCCATTCTGAGCGTTAGAGTAATTTTCATATTTATGTGATTTGCAACTCCTGTTATCACGGCACAGGTATCATTCCGTGTGGTATCTTCCCGCTTGCTTTGCCATTTAAGGTGGCAAGTAGATGAGAATGTCACTGAAATACAGAGAAACATGTTTCCAAGTAATGATGATATAGTCCATTATCTAACATACTGCAGTCTGCCTGGCCTAGAATTGGAAATTTGTTTGTTTCCAGGAGACACATATTTGTGCAAGAATGAACAATTCTCTGTGCCTGTCTATCTGTACATCTATCTAGGTTAGAAATAGGTATAGATACTGTGGTGTGTAGAATTCTAAGAGGACCCCCAAAATTCCCTGCTCCCTGGTAGACACATCCTGTATAATCCTCAGGACTAGTAGTTTGATGGAATTACTCCCATGATCAGGTCATGTTCCATGACACAGTTGACTTTAAGAAAGAAATATCTCAAGCGTAAAGAGAAATGAAGTCCTGATGTATGCCACACCATGGATGAACGTGAAACACACTGTGCTGAGGGAAAGAAGTCCGTCACAAAAGGACAAACACTGCATGATCTCACTTATATGAAATAAGCAAATATATAGAAACCAAAGATTATTTGTGGTTACCAAGGGAGGGAGGGAGGAGGCAAGGGGGAATTTTTACTCAGGGGGCAGTGAGTTTATTTTAATGGTGGTGGAATAATTGGGAAAAGGATAGCGAGAATGGTTTGTGCAGCATGAAGAAAGTAATCAATGTCACTAAATTACATATGTAGAAATTGTTGAATTGTTGTATGATCTGTTGTGCATATTTTCACCACAACAGAAAAAATACAGATTTAAAAAAAGAAAGTTTATCCAGGTGGGCCTGATCTAATCACATAAACCCCTTAAACCTGGGCCTAGAGGTCAGTGACAGAGATGTCAGAAAGATTCGAAGCATGACAAGGATTTGATACTAAGGAGATTCTCTGCTAAAGAAGCGAGCCACATGGCAAGGAATGTGGGAGGCCTCTGGGAGCCGAGGGTGGTGCCAGGCTGACAGCAAGGAGCCAGGGGCTGTAGTCCTACACCCACAAAGAACTGAATTCTGCCACAACCTGGTGAGCTTGAAGACAGACTTTTCCTCGGAGTCTCCGGAGGAGTTCTGAGTCTGGGTAACACCTTAATTTCAGCCTTGAAAAACCCTGAGCAGAGAACCCGGTCATGTCACGCCAGACTTCCGACCTACAGAATGGGAGTGGGTTAATGAGTGAGTGTTGTTTTTCAAGCCACTGTTTGTAGTAATTTGTTATGCTGCAATAGAAACTAATATGGATATATATTTTCTTTAATTTCAATTACTTTCCTGGCATATTACATGTATATATATATATATATACGTACAGACATGTGTTGTTGTTGTTAGGTGCTGTTGAGTCAGTTTCAACTCATAGTAACCCCATGCAACAAAGTGGAACTGCCCCATAGGGTTTCCTAGGCTATAATCTTTATAGGAGCAGATCAAACAAATCTGTCTTAGAAGAAGTACAACCAGAATGCTCTTTAGAAGCAAGGATGGCGAGACTACATCTTACATACTTTGGACACTTTTATCAGGAAAGATCAGGCCCTGGAGAAGGATATCATCCTTGGTAGAGTAGAGGGTCAGTGAAAAAGAGGAAGACCCTCAACGAGATGGACTGACACAGTGGCTGCAACAATGGGCTCAAGCATAACAACGATAGTGAGCATGGCACAGGACCGGGCAGTGTTTCCTTCTGTAGTACATAGGGTCGCTATGAGTCAGAACCGACTCAACGGCACCTGACAACAACAACAACAACAACATCAACATATATATTTATAAGGCGCCCTGGTGACACAGTGTTAAGTGCCTGGCTGCTAACCAAAAGGTTGGTAGTTCAAACCTACCAGCTGCTCCATGGGAGAAAGATGTGGCAGTCTGCTTCCATAAAGATTTACAGCCTTGAAAACCCTATGGGGCAGTTCTACTCTGCCCTATAGGGTCGCTATGAGTCGGGATCCACTCAAAGGTAGTGGGTTTTGTTGTTTGGTTTCATGGTGCATCCTGGTGAACGGTCCATTGGCACTTGAAAGAGTGTGTAGTCTTCCATTGTAATTTTCCCTGAATATTAGATAGATTAAATTATTTGATAGCATTGTAAATCCTATATATACTGCCTTTTATCTCGTCATTCTAAAAATTACTAACCAAGGAGTGATAAAATCTCTGTATCATTGTGGATTCCTCTATTTCTTCTTTTAGTTCTGTCAGTTTTTGCTTCATATATTTTGACTTGCTGTTGATAGGTACATAGTGATTGAGAATAATTATGCCCTTTCTATGAACTGAGAGTTCCTCTTATCCTGAAGAGTCTTTTGATATTAATATAGACATTTTAGCTTTCTTGTGACTAAACCTGTTGCCATTGAGTCGGGTCCAACTCACAGTGACCCTATAGGACAGAGGAGAACTGGCCCATAGAGTTTCCAAGAAGCACCTGCTGGATTTGAACTGCCAAGCTTTTGGTTAGCAGCTGTAGCTCTTAACCACTGCGCCACCAGGGTTTCCTTCTTATGACTAGTATTTATATATCTTTAACTACTCACAGTATACCTTGATTTAATATTATAACCCTTCATATCTAATATAAGAACCTTACAACAGAAAACTTTCATCTACCCCCTCCAGTCCTTTGTATTATTCTTGCCACACATTTCATTCTATGTACGCTCAACAGCACCTAACAACAACAACATTAATCACATACGTAGTTCTTCCATCACGGTGAATTATTTCCTCGTGTGTCTTGTAATTTGAGATTGTGAACACACATCATTAACAGAGCTTTACCTGTGGGAATTCCATGCGGTACAGTTGAGGATATATTCCTCTAGGGTATTTTGTCCTCTCTTCTTCCAAGAGCCCCAGGAGTGTTCCTGGAAATGGTGTATACACTGATTTCATACATACCTTTTCTTCATTTTTAATTTAATCTCAAGTTCAGGTAAGACATAGGCCTATGTTTTTAGTCTTAGTAGAGGGATTTTCTCTTCTGCTTTCTTTCCTTCCCAGAGCTTGAAGATAGTTTCCGTGCTCTGTGCTGGTGAATTGGGCTGTTTGTTGTTTTTTTTTTTTTTTTTTCCCTAGATTTCCTTCCACTTAGGGTACAGGCTATCAAAGATCCTAGCTTTATTCTAGGATCTGAGTTCTGCTTCTCCTCGGCCTAAGTTGTTATTTCCTTTCCATTAGAACCCAAGTCCTCAGGGTTGTCCTTAGGCAGGTGGCAGGACCAACTATCATCTCTACAACACACATCTATGGAAGCCACCAAATAAACTCATGCACTTATGTCTCTGGTATTTGGTTTTCTCTTAGTTTCTGATACTTGAGAATTTATTAATAGCTCAGCAATACATTTAAAAGAATGATATTTTGCCACCATGTCTTGATGTTTTTAGTGGGATGGGTTTTAGGTTTCCTATCCTGGAACATTACCGGAAACAGAGCTTTCTTTTACAGATTCTTTAAAAATTAAAGAATCTATTTTAAAAATTGCTACTTTCAGGGTCTGAGAAATGTTAGTCATTTCAGCCTACCCATTCTTCTCTGGTTATTCAAATTTACTGTCAATTACCTCCTTTCAAAATCAGAAGAGTAATTTATTATTAACATTTTCCCAATCCAGTTGAGGCCAGAACACTTGTGATTCTACTGCGCATACTATCACCCTGAACGTGACCAAATTAGAGCCTCATTGCTCTTGACATAGACAGTGAATCTGGAAGAGAGTACCCATTTCATTCATTTAATGGGTGGCTGGAGTCACTGGTGTTAGATAATGAAACTAGGCATCACGAGACTAGAAACAGTGAAAATGGGAACGTCCAACAGTTGTTTGTTTTTTCCTTCCTTGTGTTTAAACAAGGAGTCCCTGGGAGGCACAAAGAGTTAAGCACTGAACTACTAACCGAAAGGTTGGAGGTTTGAACCAACCCAGAGGTACCTCGGAAGAAAGGTCTGGCTATCTGCTTCTGAAAAGGCACAGCCATAAAATCCCCACAGAATGCAGTTTTACTCGGCAACGCATGGGGTCACCATGAGTCAGAATTGACTTGACAACAATTAGTGTATTTCTTTTGTTTGGGGTTTTTCTTTTTTTCTTGTATTGAAGCAAAGCATACCTTAAAGGAGTTCAGGGAGTTTGAACGTCCTCTCCACTGATCACCATGGTTTGATCACTACGTAACTTTTGGTATAGATTAGATTTTTTGTACTGCTTTAGTGATTCAATATTTCACCGGAAACTTCATTTTAAAAGAATAATTTGTTTATTGTTTTGTACATTTATAATTATAATCAAAAAAGGAAACTTGGTAAATACAGGATAAGAAAAAGAATAGATAAGAATGTAAAACAACTGGAACTCTCATTTCTTGCTGCAATAAATTGATACTATCATGTTAGATAATTATTTGGTATTATCTGGTGAATCTCAATGTCCACCTACACAATAACTCAGCAATTCTACTACGAGAGATACATCTAAGAGAAATAAATGCACACATCTACCAAAAGACAATACATGGGTAACTAAATTATGGCATTTTCATATAATAAAATAACATACAGTAATGAGAACAAAAATGGGTGGCACAAGTGGTTTACAATCAGCTACTAACCTAAAGTTCGGTGATTTGAACCCACCCAGTGGTGCTGCAGAAAAAAACTCTTGGTGATCTGCTTCATTAAGATTACAGCCAAGACACTATGGGGCAGTTCTACTACTCTGCAGCGCATGGGGTTGCCATGAGTTGGAGTCAACTCGATGGCATTGGGTTTGGTTTGGTCGAACGAGAACAAATGAATCTCTGCTACATGAAACAAATGGATGATTCTCAGGTAAATAACACTGAGCGAAAGAAGCCAGACATAAAAGAGCTTGTGCTGAATGACTGCATTTTTATGACGTTCATATGGTGAAAAAAATTGGAATAGTGGTTACCGCTAGAAGGAGCCTTGGTGTTACAATGGTTAAGTTCTGGGCTGCTAACAAAAAGGTTGGCAGTTCGAACCCACCCAGGGGCTCCACGGAAGAAAGACCTGATGATCTGCTTCCATAAAGATTACAGCCAAGAAAATCTTATCGGGCAGTTCTATTCCGTCACATGGGGTTGCCATGAGTCAAAATCAACTTGATGGCACCTAATCACCACAACAACAGTTACATCTAGGGCCATAGGTAAAGGTAGGAGATGACCATAAAGGGGCATGAGGAGGCCTGTTGGGGTACCAGAGATTTCTACACTTGATCTGTGTGATGGTCACACAGATCTATAAACACACCAAAATTCATTGATCTGTGTGCCTGAGATGTATGTTAAATCTCAATAAAAAATTTTGAAGTAGGGGTTATGCAGCACTTTCTGAGACATAAAACCTAGCTTTAGTCCCTTGAAATATGAATTAAACCATTTTAATTTAACTTGGAATGTGAAATTAAAATGTTATTAAATTCCTCTGCACATTGTTAATTAAAGGATAAATCATCTCATAAAAACAAAGCAAAAACCAATTCCTTCAAACAAAGCAGCCACAATACTTTCATGCCTCTCCTGAAATTTTATATTTAGGGCCTTTGCAGTCTGCAGGAGCTAAATTCAATTTCTTACTTGAAAATCTTCCTGCTGCCGGATACAGGATCTGCCTGTTTGCACTGATAATTTAAAGGTGCTAAATTCGGATACTTTCAAACTGTGTTTCTTTAGAGATCATCCTTCTTCCTATAGATGTGGCAATTAAAAAAGAGTATCTTTTCTGGTGTCCCTAACCCTTCAGATATCAATGAGAACTTAAGGAGAGAAACAAGATATTTGGTGGGGTCAGGGAAAGGGCGGGTTTCACTAGGAAGTGTGCTAGGTTTCATTTATGTTAGATGCAAGATTCATTTTTGAGATTTGCTGGAATTGGTGATGTAGGATAGCATTTTACCTTTTTATTGTACACTGTCTGGCATAATTCTAAAGATTTCTCAGTATAATTTTCAACAGTATCCATGACGAATCACAAAAAAAGTCTGAAGTTTTTTTTCCCCAGATCAATCTGCCTAAAATAACTCTATATCCAAGAGCCAGAATTAATTTTGTAAGTAAAAAGGGACAGTGAGTCTTTGGCACCGTGGACACTTGTTGCTTTGCCTTCGAGGAGTGCCCGTCCCCTGCTTCCGAGAACAACTGCTCTGTCACTGAAGCCAAGCAGCTCCATCCAACTTCTGCCCACAGCTCTACTCCCTGGTCACGTTTGCCTGCGCCAGGAAGAGCCAGGCCAATCCTAGTCCTCGACAACTTGTTTTTTTTCACACTGGAGCTGAGAAAGAGAATTGGGGTCTTTCCAGTAGCAGAATTTGTAAGAAACACTGCTCAGGAAATTGTTGGTGGCCATATTTCCCACCAAAGCCAGTACAAAAATGAACACATGCCTGGGATCCTGGGACAGCCTTCTTTGTCAGGCCCAGAGCGCCCCTTGGCTAAGACTCTTGATCTGAGAACATATGAGACTGTAAACTGCTACCAGGAGAGCAAAGCACAGCCGTGCTTAGGTGGCTCCTTTTCCTTGAGATTAAGTGTATGTTACAACAAAAGAAGAGAATGAATGAATGACATGTTCTCGTAGTACCATAAATTTTTGCTTGCTTCTACTTTGAAATACCTCTTTAGGGACTAGACAAACCCTCAAACGAGCGAGGAGAAGCTAGAACGTGATGCCATCACCATCGGCCATCCGGGATATGAAGGAAGGATGCAGACTACTTTGGGGGAGAAGCAGTGTCCAGTTTGGGCCAATAGTACCTGATGGTGGATGAGCCTAAGTCTGCGGGCCAGGTGGTCTCCAGATATGATTGCCCCTTTGAAACAATTAAAGAATAGATACGCTGTGATGTCCTGGTGATTCACAATACTCTGTTGATTTACAGCAGAGAACTGAGAGACCAGGGAGGGCAACTTAAAATTTTACCCAGTGGTATTACAAGTTGAAAGAATATTGAATTTTGTCCAAAACACCTTCTGACTGATGTCTCTGAAGTTCTAAACCTTCTCCTCACCTTTTTTAAAACATTTTTTAAATTACTGTGAAAATATAGATAACAACATTTGCCATTTCAACATTTTTCACGTATACAATTCAGTGAGATCAATTATATCGATCATGTTATGCAACTGTCACCAACATGTTTTGCCCAATTTTCCGTCTCTATAAACAAAAACTCAATGCTTCCTAAGCAGTAATTCCCCCACTCACTTTGTCTCCTACCTCTGGTAACCACTCTTAAACTCTGATCTTCATGCATTTGCCTACACTAGGTACTTCATATTAGTGAGATCATACAATATTTGTCCTTTTGTGGATGACTTGTTTCACTCAGAATAGTGGTTTCAAGGTTCATTTGTGTTGTGGTATGTGTCAGGACTTCCTTTTTCTTTATGTATTTAGGTACCACGTTTCATTTATTATTCATCTGTTCATGGACATGTAGGTTGTTCCCACCTTTTGATTATTGTGAATAGTGTTGCAGTGAACATTGACGTACATGCGTCCGTTTGAACTGCTGCTTCAAGTCTCTTCTTAAAAGAGCCTGTTAGTTTATTTAGTACCTAGCAAAGAGTTAGGGCTTTCCTCTGATCTTAAGCCAAAACGCCCCCTGAAATATTCTGTGTCATCTGCGAGAAGCATGTGAGTGAATTCAGGATTCTCACAGGTAGGCAATAGGAAAAAGGGAATGCCGTTGAGTACTTGTGAGGCATGTGTGACTGCACGTTCACTCCTGAGTCCCCAGCATATGGTTCAGTGCCTGGGATGTAGCAGGTGCTTAATCAGTATTTGTTCAATAGCTCAATGGAAGGTTCCATGCTGAAACATGCAACAGTAGTCTAGTGGCTTAGCAGTTCTTCCATTTTCTTTCTTCCTCTTTTGCATTTGACGATCTGCACAGAAATTTTAAAATGTAGGCTGTTTTGAAAAGTTTTTCTAAAAATTGTGAGGAAAAGGTCCACTTTGCCCATTAAATAGGAAAGGTCTGAAGCATCCTTTAAAAAACCAAACCCATTGCCGTCGAGTCGATTCTGACTCATAGCAACCTTATAGGACACAGTGGAACTGCCCCACAGGGTTTCCAAGGAGCGGCTGGTGAATTCAAATCACTGACCTTTTGGTTAGCTGCCGAGCTCTTAACCACTGCGCCACCAGGGCCCCATCCTTAGGAGGACCTTTAAATAACAATTCTTGTGCCCCCTGATGGTCATTCACAGAATCAAATCTCGGAATTAGAAAGAAACCAAGTTGAAAATAGGACCATATTTTCAAGAGGAAATGTTGCCTGGACACTGAAACCAGGCAACTACAGTCAAGAGGGCACTCTTGGGCAGAACTTGTGTGTTTTAGCTACAGTTTTAGAAGACAACCACCCAGAAATGACAGACCATCTCTATTTCTGAATCAGTCCTCTGTAAATTTAAAGGGTGAGGTCAATGTTCACAACACAATTAACAGGAGCAATCTTCCACAGGAAGTCTAGACTGGCAGAAAACTCCGCTTTAATGGAGTGATGGCTTTTAGAAGGACCAGCTTGAAGTTTGATTCCTAGGATGGGGAGATTGGTGCCCTGTCAGCCTTGGCGATCTTTCCAGAGCAGCAGAGAAAGATGAGGTTGGAGACGGGTGGAGACCAGCTGTCCTCTCCTCATCCCAGGTGTCCGGTGGCACAAATGGCTTATGCTTGGCTGGTAGCTGAAAGGTTGGCAGTTTGAACCCACCCAGCCACACCATGAAAGAAAAGCCTTGCAATCTGCAAAAATTACAGCCAGGAAAACCCCACGGAGCAGTTCCACTCCGTCACACTGGTTGCTATGAGCAGGAATCAACTCGATGTCGTACAACAACCCCTCATCCCAGACTTTGCCCTTCCGTTCTCCCTTGGTTTTCGTTTGAGGGTTTAAAAAAAAAAAAAATGCATGTCTTCTCCCTAATCCACCTCAAGCTCTGTGAATGATTGCTACAGAGGTAGCAAAGAGCCTGTGGAGGAACGCCAATTAGTAAATAGACAAAATTCTAAAAAAGGTTGAACCAGAAATATAACAGGCTGAACCCAAGCGTTTATATCTACTCCCTTTCAAACAGCATTAAAGTCAGAGTTAAAGAATAAAGCGGACATCAATTCATAAGAACAAGGAAAACTGGAAGTTAGTCCAACAAAACCAGAGATTACACACATTTCAATGATTTTGAAAGGCTGAGAGTGAAGTGGTTACATGCTATCTAACTTAGCAAACCAGATAAAGTCCGCTACTGCAGCTAAGGAAGGCAACAAGAAACAAGTCACCTACCACCAAGGAAGTGAGGGAAGGCTCAGGAACGAGAGACACCGGTTACCTCTAAGGTGAGCCTGTGAGGGGAGCTGAAAAGAGGTTGTCCATAGACTGAATGTGGAGCTGGTAGAATCCACCCACCAGACTGGCTCCCTGCCCCATGAAGCCCAGTGACATTCTGGCAGGAGAAGGGGGGTTTGCTCTCTATAGAGCTTTATACGGCTTAGGATACGAGGTGAGATGTACAGAGGAGTTATGCCTTCTAAATAATGACACATCATGGACCTCGCTCCCTAGATGGTATCAGAACATTGGGTCACATGAATCTCAGGAAGGAAACGGGAGACTTTCTCTGGACACACTGGCCTTTAAATCTATCTAAGTGTATTACTTGGACTCAAATAAAATTAAACAGAATTAAGGGGGAGGTGGAGCTGATACATGACTCACAGGAAGTCCAACTCTAGTTACAATTTACAGCAAGCGTCCTGGATGGTCTCCATCACTGTGGCTGAGAAGAGGTGAGATGGATATAGGACAGTCGGCTTACGCTGGGGGCTCCACAGGTCCTCAGTGAGGACCAGACCAGTTACCATCCATTTGATGCCTACTCATGGTGACCCCATGTGTGTCAGAGTAGAACTGTGCTCCACAGGGTTTCCAGTGACTGATTTTTTGGAAGGAGATTACCAGGCCTTTCTTCCGAGCCACCTCTGAAAGGACTCGAACCTCCAACCTTCCAGTTAGCAAATGTTTGCACCACCTGGGGACTCCTTCAGTGAGGATGGTGTTCTGAGGATGCTTATACAAGCTTAACTCCCCCTGAGTTCATACTTTGGATAGCGAGAGTAAGGAGTCACGGCAGCCCCAATTTTGGAGTAAAGGATCAACTCTGATGGTGGGAAATCCAAGAAGAAGGGACTGAATATTTACGAGAAAAATCTCCAAACCCACATCTACTCTCCAGAGCAGCCAGGGCCAGGGGGCCCGCACTGGCCTGCTTGATTTACATTTTAGTGACATGCGAGACATTGGCTTCTTATGTTCCCCCAGAGATTTATGCCCCACTCTCTTAACAGATCTCAGTGGAGAGGGGGCTAGGAGACCCTCTGATGCCCACCCAGATCCTCTTTACCAGTGGCACGCCCATCGCCAGCTACTGCCAGTGCCTCAGCTAATGGCTTACCCACGACCTTCTCCCCGAGGCTGCCCGAGGCAGATGGGAGCTGCATCCTCAGAGCCTGCGAGGTTAAACCTTCACCCCGGGGCATGGGGTCTGGAGGCGCTTTGTCTTTCACCCTGAGAGCACTTGACCTTTCCTCTGGAGTTTTTAGATCAATCCTCCCTAAATGTAGACTTACTCAAAGGAGATGCTTTAAGAAAAAACTTCTTAGTCTTCTGAGATTGATGGGCCTCTTACATTGCTGTTCTTTCTTCAGCCTTGGTTTCCAGAAATTTTAAGTCTCCAGTTGACAATGTGCCAAAGCTTTTTGTTCTGGTTGCGGTGACTTCTGAGAGACTAACCCTAACCCAGGCTGCACTGATCTTTTTTAATTTTGTTAATTAACTAGTAGACTTATTGTGGATCTGAGGTTTTGGCATTCCAAAACCTGTAAGCCCGTGGCATCACTAGGGGGACACAGGGGGTGCAGACAGCACCAGGCAACACTGTCGGAGGGACTGACACCAAAATGACTATCTATAAAATTTTTGTGCAGAGTTTCAGCAGAAATTTGTTATTTTTTATCAACATACCTCTGTAGTTAGTTATAACAACAAAAACATTTTTCATAAGCCAGCTTACATGTATCAATATACCTTCAAGGCTAAAACTCTATGCTGACTTACTTTCTGAACCTTCTAATGCCCTCCGGTCAGAGCTGTCGTTATTACCCAATCGCAGTGAGGCTTCAGATTGCACGGTTTTGTCTGCCTGCGCTCCAAGCACACACTGTTCTTCTCGCGGCTGTTGGTGTTGTAGTCAATTTTGTCAAATTTTCTGGTGCTTTGGCTACAATATTGTGGTAATTAGTATTTGTGAACCTATACCAATAACTTTTTTGAGAATGAAGTAGTAATTAAAGGAAAAGAAGAAATATCAAAAAGGCTTCTGCTCAGTTACTAATAATGTTGTAATTCAATGTAGAAAGATTTTACAAAACAATTTTGTTAGTATTCACATAATCCAAGAAATATTACATTTAAGCAGTTTACAACTATATTTATCACATATTATTCTATGATTAAAATTGATAACAAACATTAGTAAAGATTCTGTGTGGTCTGGTCGGGGAGGCGGTCCATGGGAGGGTGGCGTGACTCCATGAGTTACCCTACTGGGTGATACCAACCCTACTGACATCACTGTGTCAGCCCCAATCGGACGCTTTGTAGAGAACAGGCAACTGCCACAAGAATAGTACAAGAAAGTGACTGCTGAAGCCTTCTCTTTAGCTAAATCACTGCACTTCGTCCTGCAGCTGCCCTATAACTTACGTCAGGATCCCCAGAAGCAGAGCCTGAGACAGGACTTTGGGTGCATGTGATTTATCGTGGAAGTGTTCTCTGAAAGAGAGGGAGGAAGCAAGATGGGACAGGGGAAGTAGCCAAGCAAGGATGTGGCCCCAGGTAGAGTCTAGCCTTGGCCTGAACCACAGGGAGCTCTGGAGCATGTATTCCATGCTAGCATTGCCCCACCTTGAGACAAGGGGACAGTGTCTTGCAGCCCCACATTAATCCTCATCCCACCCCCTCCGGGGGGTGAGCATAACCATCTGAAGATAAAGAGGCTCTGTCAGCCAAGGGCAATTCTGGGGAGAAGATCTTAGAGAGCAAATGAAAACCCTGAGAAGGGACTTAGGGGGAGTAGGGAGGCCTGTGAGTCTGGAGCACAGTGAGAAGAGAAAGCAGGGGCTGGATTATGTGGGGCCTTGTACGTCAGCATGTTGTTTTCTGTGAGATGGGCAAACATTGGATGGCTGGAGACAGGTGAGTTAAGTGATCTGCTTTACATTTCAGAAAGTTCACGCCTGGGGGTGGTAGGAAGGTAAGTGCAGATTCAGAGAGGCCACTGAAGTCATCGGGAGGGAATGACAGTAGTTGATATTAGGGTGTAGGACTGAGCACCTTGAGAACTGGTTTGATTCTGGATATGTTCTGAAAAAAAGAACCAAGACCAGTTTTGTTTGCTGTTAGATCGCATGTAAGGGAACCAGAGTAGTCAGGGCTGACTACAAGATTGTTGCTCTGAGCACAAATGAGAAGTGAACCTGTTTTGCAGGGAAAGGAGGGGAACATGGAAGAAAGAGCTTAGTTTTGGGTATATCAACCCATCTTTCTTTTTTTACTGCTGAGTATTATTCCATTGTATGGATGTACGACAGTTTATTCATTCACTCAGTGATGGATATTTGGGTACTTTCCAGTTTGGGGCCATTATGAACTAAAGCTGCTATAAATATTCTTATACATATCTTTTCGTGAATATACGCAAAAATTTCTGCTCAGTATATACTTAGGGGAGCCCTGGTGGTGCAGTGGTTAAGAGCTATGACTGCTAACCAAAAGGTTGCCAGTTTGAATCCACCAGTCACTCCTTGGAAACCCTATGGGGTAGTTCTACTCTGTCCTATAGGGTTGCTATGAATTGGAATTGACTCAGTGGCAATGGGTTTTTATATACTTAGGAGTAGAATTCTTGGATCATAGAATAATTCCAGTAATTTTTAATTCTAGAATTTCTACTTGATTCTTGTTTACATATCCAAGTTCTCTAGTGAAATTCTTGAACATATATTTATAAAAATTTTAAAGTCCATCTCTGATATCTCCAGTAACTGGCTCATTTGTGAATCTGCTTGTTTCTTTTCTCCTTTTGGTCCTGTTTCTTGAAATGCTTAGTAATTTCTTACTAAGTGTTATATACTGTGTGTCAAATTGTAGAAACTCTGGATGATGTTTTGTTCCCTGGAGAAGGTTCAGGAAGGTAGACAGATAGAGAGGGGATGGATTACCTTAATCCAGTCAGGGACGGACCTGACTCAAGGTTGGGTTGCACCTTTTGGTACAAATCAGTCTACTCCTGGCTCCCCCTGTTCTGTGGCCCTTCAGGGTTCCTGAGTTCCAGGGTCATTAATTGGCCCCCTCTACCATGGCCAGTCTGAACTAGAATTTTTATTTCCTCATGAGAGTGCATAAATTCTGCTTTGCCCTTAATCTTTCTTCCCATGTCTTATCTGTCTTCCCTTCACTGTTCAAGAATTTGACAAATGCCTCCAGGGAAACCAAGTGTCTGTCAGACACACTTCCAGGTGTCACTGGGGTCCATGACCGTTAGGGCAGTCCCAAACTCCACTTTTACTCCCTGCTCTCTGAGATTTCTAGAGCATCTGCTGGCTTCTCTGTCTGTAATCTGTGGCTTTCTTCACTTCATTGCCATTTTCCTCAATTGGTGCCGAGAATTGGCAAATTTCCCAAAGGAAGAGCACCTCTGCTGTTATGAATTGAGTTGTGTTCCCCAAGTAGAATGTTGATGTCTCAACCCCTAGTACTTGCGGATGTGGGCTTGTTTGGGGAAATAGGGTGTTCTGTCTGTTTTTGTTTTTGCAAATGCCCCCAGAATAGTTGTTGTTGTTACTAGTTGCCATCAAATCAGTTCTGACTCGTGGCGACCCCATGTGTGCAGAGTACAGCTGCTCCATAGGGCTGTTAAGACTGTGAACCTTCAGAAGCAGATTGCCCAGCCTGTCTTCTGAGGAGACTCTGGGTGAGTTTGAACTGCCCACCTTTTGGCTAGTAGTCAAGCACTTAGCTGTTTGCACCACCCGGGGACTCCACCACAGTAGACTTGTTGCTGTTGCTGTCGAGTCGATTCCGACTCATAGCGACCCTATAGGACAGAGTAGAACTACCCCATAGGGTTTCCAAGGCTGTAATATTTGGGGAAGCAGACTGCCACATACTTCTCCTGCAGAGCAGCTGATGGGTTCGAACCACCCGCTTTTTGGTTAGCAGCTGAGTGCTTGACCACTGTGCCACCAGGGCTCCTTCACCAGAGTGGGGTGGGTCCTAATCCTTTCTGAGTGGTATCTTAAATAGAGAGTCACACAAATGGGGGAAGACAGCACGTGAGGATCTCTATAAGCCAAAGAACTCCAACGACTCTTAGCAGCCACCAGAAACTAGGAAAGAGGCACATTTGTACAGCTAGCCTCCAGAACTGTGACAAACTGAATCTCTGGTGTTTTAAGTCACCCACGTTGTGATATCTTGTTATGTCAGCCCCAGGAAACAGACATCTGGGACATCTGCTCACCAGTCTCCATGTGATTCTCTCCAGAGGCAGCCTTCAGAGTTCTGATTGCTTCAGTAATTCTCTGTACCCTCTAAACAGATGATATTTTGTATTTTTCCTGGCTTTTCTATCAGTCTTGGGGAGCATCTATCTGCTGCAAACCACTGCATCGTATCTAGAAGTGGAAATCCCCTCTCATTTAATTTTAATAACTAATCCCTCATGTGGCATATGCTTCTTTAATTGGTCATCCTACTTTACTATTTTTTCTAATTTCTATGTATTTATCACTTTTCATCATTATTTTTAGGACCCCAGTTATTAAAAAATATGGGATCCAGCCAACAGTGTACCAAGATGAAAACACAGAAGCACAAATATTATCATGTTTGAACAAAATAAATAAAGTGAAACATTTAACTCAAGACGTTGGAATAAACCAAAAAAGAAAAAGAGCAGGAGGATCATATCAAGGTTAAAATAAAATATTAATGCATTAAAAAATATACATATCTATATATAAAAGAACCGATAAATTAAGTCATGCACAGGTTCCTTGGCAGAGGGTGGGAGAACACAGTATCAAGACTAAATTCTGTTAAAGGTAATAAAGAAAAAATAAAAATAACTGATACCTATTATACATCAACACTATTCTAAACACTAGACAGCAACCCCATGAAGTAGATACTGTTATTATTTCCATTTTACATGAAGAAAGAGGCAGAGTGGGTCTGGGTAACTCATCCAAGCTCACACAGCTTGCCCAAGGTCTCATAGCAAGTGGTGGGACCGGGCTTTAATGCAGTTAATGTTGCTCCAGAGTCTGTCCTTTTAGCTACCAATATGCACAGCCCAAACACAGTGAACGGTCAACAAGTATTACCTACTCTTACAGAGAAAGTGCAGCTGCATATATAGAATTAAAAATAATAAAGGCAGTATAATAACCGACAGATTTGTTAATGACAAAACATTTCTATAGTAACAAATTTGAAAATCTAGAACAAAGTAGTATGTGACTGGGTGACCACAGGTCTCTCCTCTGGGACCCCCGCCCACCCCTCATTCATGTGGCTTTCTGGGAAGTGGACTATTTTACACTGTCCTGCACTTGATTAGTACACAGGTGAATTTGCAAACTAGATTAAGGAAAATACACCCTGCTCTGTTGGGCAACGTTAATTCACACAGACCTTCAGCCCAAGCTAGATACACTGAGTCCCTTCTTTAAGAGTATAAACTTTAGGGCCAATGAAGCTTGTCAGTTACACTCTGGTGCCTGAAATCTCAAGAAGTAAAAATGAGAAAAAATATTAGCAGCCGTGTTCAATATCGAGTGGAAGAAGCTGGGCTGTAGTGAAAGAGAATTTAAAAAAAAAAAAAAAAAAAAAAAGAAGCAGATGTGAGAGATGGAGACAGCATTCCAGCAGTTTCAAATATTTTGTTTCTTCTTCAAACCCAGCTGTACTGCACGACGCTGTTTTAGCTGCTCAGCTCTTCCATGGGCTGTGAAATCTCATTTTGTTTAAGCTAGTTCAAGCTGAGTTTCTGTCATTTGTATTCCAAAGAATCCTAACTATAACTATTATTCATCAGCATTTTCTCAAGTGCTGAATTTGTCCACAGTACTGAAATTCCTAATATTCTACCAAGACAAATCAGCACAGAAGAAAGTGGGGAGGGAGGGACAAAAAACTTGTCAAAGAACTACTACAAGGGCTTCATACCTCATGTGATGCTGCCTTTGACCACTTTCAAATGTTCAGGAAATGCTTAATTCCCACATTATTTAAAGTGATATGCAAGATTAAAAAAAAAAGAAAGATGGAACCCTACAAATCATTTTATATAGATACTATACCGCTCATAGTTTTGTATTATGAGTATCCAATAAAACTAACAGCAAAAGGGGAAAAATATACACAAACGCATCTTGCAAATACAGATTTTAAAGGCCTCAGTAAAACGCTATTAATAAAATCCAGCAATAGACACACTGGATTTTGAAGACTTAGTATGATAAAATGAATATTAAAATATTTCATTAATGTTTTTACGTTTATTCCATGTTGAAATGATATTTTGGGTACATTGAGTTAAATAAGATATATTATTAAAATTAATTTCATATAGTCATATGAAGTTCATAAAGTTACGTTGTTCTACATCCTGGTTTGGTGGGTAGTGTCTAGGGCTTTAAAAGCTTGCAAGTGTCCACCTAAGATACAGCTATTGGTCTCTACTCATCTGGAGCAAAAGAAAAAGAAGGAGACCAAAGACTCAGAGAAGAAACTAGTCCACAGGACAGATAGTCTGCATGAACCACAGCCTCATCTACCCTGAGACCAGAAGAAATGGATGGTGCTCTGCTACCATTACTGACTGTTCTAATCAAGGCCACAATAGATGGACCCTGATAGAATGGGAGAAACATGTGGAACAGAGCCTCAAATTCAACACACACAAAAAAATCAGACCTACTGGACTGGTTGAGACTGGAGGACTCCTGGAGACTATTGCCCTGAGATACTCTTCAAACCTTGAATTTAAACTAACCCCTGAGGTCACCTTGTAGCTAAATAACAAATTGGCTCCAAAAATAATGGATATCACCCATAAGTACTGTGCTCCTTTAAAAAATCCCCGATATGAGACCAAACAGTCAACAACTACTTTAAAACAAAGATGAGAATGTAAGGGTGCAGGGAAACTAGATTAATGGAAACGGAACAACCAGAATGGAAACAATGAGAATGTTCATGCATTGTGAAGAATGTAACCAATGTCACAGAAAAACTTGTGTAGAAACCACTGAATGGAAACCTAAACTGCTGTATAAACCTTCACCAAAAACACAATATCATTTTAAAAAATAGTAATAAAATTCACATGGAAATGTAAGGGACCCAGGATAGCCAACACAATCCTAAAAAAAAGAACAAAGTAGGAGGACTCAAGCTTCCCAATTTCAAAACTTAGTACTAAGCAATGGTAATCAAGACAGTGGTGCAGACACAAAGACAGACATATAGGTCAATGGGATAGAATCAAGGAACCAGAAATAAACCAATGCATCTATGGTCAACTGATTCTCAACAAGAGCGCCAAGACCATTCAATGGGGAGTCTTTTCAATAAACGGTGCTGGGACAACTGGAATTCCATATGCAAAAGAATAAACCTAGACCTCTACCTCTCACCACATACAAAAATCAGCTCAAAATGAACCAAAGACCTAAATGTAAGAGATAAAACTATAAAACTCTTAGAAGGAAACGTACGGAAAAAATTAATTCCACCTGTTTCTTTTTACTTTTCTTTAATATGGCTATTGGAAAATTTAAAATTACATAAGTGGCTTGCATTATGTTTCTATCAGATAGCACTGGCTTAGATCATTCAGATTCCACTGTATGGTTCCACCATAACCTATTTATTCATACTACTGCTAATGGAGTGAAGTTGTTTCCCATCCTCCTGTTCTCTTAGTTTTTGGGGATTTATAACTTTTAAAAATTACTATCATTTTAGAGGAGTTTCAGAGGGTGCAGTGTGTTTAATCCACCATGTTTAACTAGAAGTCTGATTTCAAATTGGTTAAATAAATGTGTTACGTGCCCTACTCTCAATTCTAATCTTCACTCTTCATTGAGCTACTCAGCAAAAAGATATGAAAGTCTTTCCTTGTTAAATGTACCAGAAAAGTCTTCCATATTTGAAAGTAAAATATTTCATATATACTATTCTGTTAATTTTAAAAAATTAGGGTCAAAGGTGATTTATGCATGATTTTATACTGGAATTCTGACAATGTAAAACCAACCCTATGACTTATTTACTGTTTAAAAAATTATAATTTATCATGCATTATGAGGAATGGAGGCCTTTGAATATTTTCACCAATATTTTTAAAGGATATTTATTAACATACTTCTTTTTAAAGCAGCTTTATTAAAATATAATTTACATATCATACAATGTACCCATTTAGCATGAACAATTCAATGGTTTTAGTATAGTCACCAAATTGTGCGACTATCATCATGATTAATTTTAGAACATTTTCATTCCCCTAAAAAAGAAACCCTATACCCAGGAGCAGTCACTTCCTATCCCCCACCTCCTCAGTCCTTGATAACCACTGATCTACTTTCTGTCTCTATAGATTTGCCGATCCTGGAAATTTCACATAAATAGAATCATAGAATATGTGATCTTTTGTGACCAGCTCTGTCATATAACATAACGTTTTCAAGGCTTGTCCGTATTGTAGCAAGTATCATTACTTCATTCTTCCTTAGGGCCAAATAATATTCAATTGTATAGATATACCACATTTTGTTTATCCATTCGTAAGTTGATGGACATTTGCTTGTTTCCACATTTTGGCCACTTGGAAGATTCACGCACATGGTTTTGTGTGGACGTGCTTTTGTTTCTCTTGGGTAGATACTTAGAAGTGAATTTCTGGTTCTTATGGTAGCTCCATGTTAACATTTTGAGGAACTGCCAAACTGTTTTCTAAAGTGGCTGTACCATTTTACATCCCCACCATCAATGTAGGAGGGTTCCAATTTCTCCATATCCTCGCTTATTATTATCTGTCTTTTTTATTATAGCCATGTTAGTGGGTATGAAATGGTATCTCATTTTAGCTTTGATTTGCATTTCTCTAATGGCTAATGATATTGAGCATCTTTTCACGTACTTATTGGACATTTGTACATACTGTTTGGAGAAATATCTGTTCAAATTCTTTGCCCATTTTTATTCGGATTATTTGTCTTTTTATTAGTGAGTTGTAATAGTTATTTCTATATTCTGGATACAAATTCCTTATCAGGTATATGATTTTCAAAATACTTCTTTTAAAGATATTTATAATTGATTCAGTTCATAGGCATATGTGTCTTTTAGAGCACAAATATCTTACTTTTCTGAAATTAGTTGTTAGTAGAGACAAAGAATTTTAGAAGTTTGTAAGCAATTTTACTGAAGTATAAGCTATCTAGTCTCCAAAGACCTATGTTTAATAATGAAACTTGCCATATTTCTTTTCAGTAATTCAATTTTAAGGAGGAATGACTTCATTTTTTCTCTGTTTCTGAGAAGAAATTTTGTTAATAATACACAGTCCCCACACTAGGATAACTGTGTTAGAACCTCTGAAGAAAATTTGACAATATATTCTACTTTATATAAGAATTTAATGGAAGTCATACTCTGATTTCATCTTTCTAGCCTAGGCCTCCATATAACAGAGACACACGTCAAAGATACACAGGTGCCCCTCTCACACATTGTGCTGGGGGAAATCAACAAAAGCGCTGTAGCAGTAATTCCTGGCAGATTCTCACACTCAAAATGTTTCTTTACACATTCAACAAATATCCATCAATGCTTGCTGCACGCCAGACACTGCTCTAGGCTCCAGGACAGCAATGAAGAGTGAAAGCAAACGTCTCCATGTTAGTGGGGAAGATTAACGAAACAGCCACAGGTAGAATGTAATACTACAATTGTGACAAGGCTATGACAAGCATGTTTAGGGGTAATCAAACAGAGCTTCCTGGAAGCAACAGCATTTCAGCTTTCCGAAGACTGGAGACTGAGCTGGAGTTAGTCAGACAACGGGGAGGCTGAGAGCTCTCTCTGCACTGAGCTGGCCTTGAGAACTGGAGTGAAACTGGAATGAGTAAGGGGAAAGGCAGCCAATGAGCTGAGGGGCTCTCCCTAAGCAAGTGTGCCAGGTCTCCAGCTGTGTGACCTTGGGCAAGTCCATTACCCTCTCTGATCCTATTAAATATGACTCATCCCTACCTCACAGGATTGCTCAAAGGACTTGCAGAAATAAAATGCCCAGTGAAGTGCCTTGCCTATAGTGTTGTTGCTATCATGTGCTGTTGGTCAATTCCGACTCATAGAGACCCTACAGGACAGAGCAGAACTGCCCCCGTAGGGTTTCCTAGGCTGTGATCTTCACAGGAGCAGATGGCCAGGTCTTTTCTGCCACAGAGCCACTGGGTGGATTTGAACCGCTGACCTTTGGGTTAACAGCTGAGCACTTAACCACTGTGCCACAAGGGCTCCTTTTGCCTGTAGTAGTCACTCCAAATATTTAGGAGGAAATGTAAGCCAGTATGAGACTGTGGTGCCCACTTTGCCCCTCACCTGTGTCCCAGTTCTGGTCCCTGGCTCCAGATGCTACCTGGGAAGCTGGTCCTTGAGCCCCTCACTGCTTCCCTGCTTGAGTCTCAACTGTCTTCCTCACATGTACATAGCTTTTGCTCCATTGTCTACAAGTGTTTTCTGTTAGAGATGTCGATAGGGATGCTTCTTTAAAAAGTACTCTCGTTCATGTTTACAAAGAAAATTTTAATAATTCCTTTTTCTGCTTAGAAATGTACCACCTCTTCATGGTAGAAAGTTTTGAAAATAAATAAAAAATTGTGTACTCGTTCTTATTTATTAAATACTTATTGAACATCTACAAGGTGCCAGGCCCTGGGCATAAAACAGTCAACAAAAGCAGACACCGTTGCTGCCTCAGTAGAGCTTGGTCTGCAGAGAGACAGACAGACGTTCATCACTCAGACTTGGGGTCTTGGTTTTATCAGGAACCGGGCTGAGGCTACGAGTCAGAACCAACTCAATGGTAACGGGTTTGGTTTTGGGGTTTTTGGGATGAGGCATTTTCTGAAGTTTCCATAACCTGCTTACAAGTGTCCCCTTGCTCTGGTGTTGGCAGAGGTCCCTGCTGGGTATGTGTGTAAAGCTTGGCGTATTCTGTCATCACTGCAGGCTTCTGCTTACAGCACAGGATTTCCTGATCAAAGAAATGCTGTGCATGGTCTCCCTGATAGCTTCAGCCGTACCATGATCTGTAAGCATTCTGGTTTTAGCATACATAATCCTTCCCTAACTATGACTCTTGGGGCAGTGGTGGTTCTGTGGTAGAAGTCTCACCTTCCATGTGGGAGAGGTTCTCAGCCAATGCACCTTGTGCTCAGCCACCACCTGTCTGCTAGCGGAGACTTGCGTTTCTATGATTCTGAATAGGTTTCAGTGGAGCTTCCAGATTAAAACAGACTAGGAAGAAAGACCTGGTGATCTACTTCCAAAAAATCAGCCAATGAAAACCCTATGGATCACAATGGTCCAATTCTGTTGTGCACAGGGTTGCCGTGATTTAGAGGCTCACTCGACTACACCTAACAACTATGACCGCAGCATTCTACCCGACCAGCCTTATAAAAATGAGGCAGATCACACATTCATACCCACTACACTCCAGATATTTAAAGAAGATGTTGCTTCTTAATTTCCTACGACTGATCTAATCTTCCCCCTTAAGTCCTCGCCCATTGGTTTGCAAGGGAAAATGATGCCTCGGTCTCTTCTGGCTTAAACCATCTCCTTTGGATTCCTGGGTCTTTTTGGGTAGATATCCAGGGAATCTGAAGATCATTTCTGTATCACAGAAGTTCCTCCCTTCTATCCCCTTCTCAACTCGGTTAATGGTGTAGGAGGGAGCTTAGGAGTCTACATGGCCGTGGGGAAGGAGGGGCTGTTCTGAATCCTGTATTCTGGATTCTCACAGTGGTGCGGTGGTTACGTTTTCAGCTGCTAACAAAAAGGTTGGCAGTTCAAATCCTTGGAAACCCTACGGAGCAGTTCTACTCTGTTCTATAGGATTGCTATGAGTTGGAATCGATTTGATGGCAATGGGTTTTTCGGTTTATGGACTCCAGTGGAGGTACTGGATCCTACTTGTTTCTGGGCAATAGCCTCTGGCCTTTCTGGAGCCACTAATGATCTCACTCGTCCCAGCCAGCCTTTAGGCTGATAAGGCAGTTTTTAAAATTCATCAGGGACCAAGGCTCCTTCAAGCTTTCTCTTCTTCTATTCTAAAGAACAATCCAAGATGTCTGCTGGAGTTCTAGTCTTTAGGTCCACATTGCAATCTGTAGGAAGAAGAAAAGGGAAGGGAAAGTACAGGCCCCTTCCTTTAAGGATAGCTTCAGAAAGTTACACATACCACTTATGTTTATATCCCATTGGCCAGAACTTAGTCACATGGCTGCAACCAATGCAAGCCAAGCTGGCCACGCTATTAGTTATTCTGGGTGGACGTGAGCACAGTTTACAGAGGTTCTACTACAGAGAAAAAAGGGTAGTATGCCAAACAAAGGTACCGGTATTCCATTTTTCCACCTGTTAAGGAGGATAACCCTGCAGTTGTGCTCAAACTGATGAGAACTGAATTCTCTAGAATCCCATCTTGATGGTTGTTCCTGGGACCACTTGATACCAAAAACTGTATCAGTTTAGGACCTAAGCATCGACTCAGGAGCCCTGGTGACACAATACTTAAGCACTTGGCTGCTAATCAAAAGGTTGGCAGTTCAGACCCACCAGCCGCTGAAGACCTGGTGATCTGTTCCTGTAACGATTTCAACCTAGAACAGTTTTACTCTGTTCCGTAGGGTCACTATTGGCTCAATGGCACACAACAACAAGGGACCACTATTTAAAGTAGAGAGAATTTAATGCAGGAGATTGACTGCACAGGAGATGGGAAAGCTGAGAAGCCAAACATGGGATAGTAAGGCAACCCAGAGATTAACCTCACCAGGAAGCTATTTCCAAACTATTTCATAGCAGAAACCCAATTTCCTCTTCTAATCAGAACCAATAACCCTGGCAAGTAGTGAGCCCCTGCTCTGCCTGTTGTTTCAGTGGCTTGAGGAACCCAACATGGCCAGAGGATAGCCTCTACTTCCAATTCGATGGGACCATTGTGTGTCCCCTGGTGGAAGTATTCCTCCCTTGAGAGTGAAGACCTTTAGGTCAACAGAGCCCAAGTTTCTGGGAAAGGGAAGCAAAAACTGTCAGTGAGTTAATAAGTGTAATAACAAGAGGAGTCACGACCACCACCCCTTGGTTCTCAAGCTCTACATGTCAGTTGTAATTGTCCTGCATTCTGAAGGGCAGCACCCCGACCTTGCAGGGTTTTGTTTCCCAGATGGTACCACAATCATTTCAAGCAGCTGTCTACTTCTCAGTGTTAGGTAGGTGGTAAGTCCAGTGAATTCCAGGAAATGAGAGCTAAGTGCCATAATTTTCAGGCAGTAAAATTGGTTCCTTGGTCAAAAGGTAAGTTGTGAGGGATACTGTGATGGGTTAGAAGGCATTCAGTAGATCCATGGATGGTGATGCTGACGCTGTCAGAGAAGGCAAACCCATTCCCTGAACAGGCGCCTACTCCAGTGAGGACAAATCACTGCCACTTCCATGATGAAAGGGGTCCAATGTCATCAACTTGACGAACTTAGTGACCCTATAGGATAGAGTAGAATTACCCTATAGGGTTTCCAGGGAGCAGTTAGTGGATTCAAACAGCTGACCTTTTGTTTAGCAGCTGAACACTTAACCACTGTGCCACCAGAGCTCCAACACACATGGGAACTTTAATATTAGTCTTTCATCAAAATCTGTATGCATTACTATTCCAGAAGAAATAAATTCAACTGTGTGTGTGAATGCATGTGTGTGCTTATTTGCATCTTTCTTTAAAGGAGGAAATCTTTAAGAAAAAAAATTCAATAACCTGTAAAATTAAAAAGAAAACGGGAAGTCCTAAAAAGATGAAAGTCTTCAAAAAAGATGTCTTGCTCAAATATAGAATGATTCCCTGTTACCCACCCCCAGCCTGCATGCCAAATGAGTAGTGTTCCATTTTCAGAAATAGCAGTGTGATGGTTTCATGGATTTTAAGTCTTGAGCCAGATGTTTAACATCCTGTTGAAAGTACTTGTTTTAGTAACGTCTTAGCTATATTTGCATCAGGTGGCTTGCCTGGTATGAGGGTGTCAATCTATTTGAAGTAATTTTGTATCTGTGGAAAAGTTTGCAGACCATGACAGAGCCTTGGGAATTACATTTGCAAGGATATAATCAAGTTGGAATTTTGTTTTTGCTATATAAGGTCATTATATAATATATTCATACATCCATCCAGAAGGTGATGTTTGCCTGATTGCACTTTTTTAAGACAAGTTTTTCAAAAGTTTCAAATGCTTTGGTATTTCATCTTGATTTACCCTTTGATTTTGTTTTCTCAGTCACACGTTTTGCTCTTATTTGGCGCATCCTTGCTGAAGACGGGTTTCTAAATGAGCATTACATCTGACTGCTTAGCCCACAGCTTTGTCTAGATTCTGAGTTCATACTGGGAGCTGAAAAAGAGCCTCCTTGGGCTAATTATTTAGTCAAGAAATAGGAGTATTGCATTTTGAGCCCCTACCTCCAATAGAAATGCTAGCTAAGGATTCCAACTGACTAGCCAGCTAGGGGCTCACGTGGTACATTAAAGATTTGGCCTAATTCTGAGGTCTAACCCCCAGATTCGCAGTTCCAGGGATTCAATGTTGTCGACACCCTAAAGATGATCAGGGTCTAAGGGACAGGCTCACACTTACTGCTGTCTCAGGAGACAGGTGAGCGGAGACTTCAGGGCTTTGGTAGTCCTCTACGTGTAACTATGATGGCTGAGAACGAATCTGAGCCACGTAAGCCACTGGATTCTGCAGTCATTAACCAGCTGTAGGATCCAGAGCAAGACACAGTGTCGTCGGACTAGATGACCTAAGATCCATCTGATGACAATTCTAAAGCTCCCGAATGTGTTTCCAAATGCAAGACATACAACCATATTTGATGTCAACATCTGATGTCAAGAAGTTGGTGGTAGAGAACCCCATAAAGAAGAAGGACCGAAAACTAGGACAAAAGCTGGTTTCACTTCAGGTGAAAACGGATTAGACTTCAGAGAAAACATACAGACAGACAAGCTCAAATATCTTTCATCTTCAGGACAAACACTCCCTTGTCTACTTATCGAATTGCAGACATGGCCACATTTCCTACTCCCTTTAAAGCCTCACCACCAGGTCTCTCTCCCACCCACTCCAGTCTGGCTTTCCCTATCACTTTACTGAAATTTCTCTTGTCAAAAATCACAAACAACCTCCATGTTGCCATATACAATGGAGACCTCACAGTTGTTGTCTAGACCTCTCAGTAATGTCTAGCTTAGTTGACCTCTCTGTTTTTCATGAAACAGTCCCTTCTCTTGGGTTCATATACCATACGCTCTTTTTTTTTTAGTAGTACTCTTTTATTTCTTTAATCATATAAAGTCTATTTTTTACACTTACAGCTTATTTATATTCTTTTCAACAATTCTAAGCAGGCTTTTTCTTCCTCAGAAAGTGAATGTATTTTAAACTTCTAATTTAACATCTATTACATATGATATATTCATTAAGATAAACTTTTGAGTTTTTATTAAAAAGTTGAGAAATTATTAGCAAAATCATTAATTAATCTTGATTAGCCTTTATTACCACCTAAAATAATTTCTGTTTCTGAAATTTCTTGGTTTATATAATTCTCCGTTACTCCTATTGCTAAAAGGTTGAAGATCTTTTAAAGATGGGGCTGCTGTGATCAAATGAAATAACACTAGTCAAATAGCACTTTCTAAAGCATAAAGTATTATGTAAATGTAAGATGTTACATTTAAATTTTGTAATTGCATAAATTGCACATATTTTACACTTTTGACACCACATACTCTTAATGTTGCTCATCATACCTTTTCCAACTGACTCCTTTCCTAGCACGCTTCTCCTGCTTCTTCCGAGGGTTGGAGGGCTTCAAATTTCAGTTACCAACCTTACTGTTTATCTTAACACTGTCCTCCTGGATGGCACATTATTTGGATTTCCCAGCTTGGGTCATATGCCTACCCCGTGGGGAGTCATGATTAAAATGCCCACTAGTGGCACACGAAGTGGACAAAAGATTCCCCAAAGAAGTCAGAAGTGGAATGAGAGAGAAAGCTACTGAGTGGGCAGCTTTCACCCAATGCCCTCAAATCCACTGAGAAACTACTAATAGCCTCTTCTCCTGTTATGGATTGGATTGTGTCCCCCCCAGAATGTGTGTCACCTTGGCTAGGCCATGATACCCAGTATTGTGTGATTGTCCACCATTTTGTGATCTGATGTGATTATCCTATGTGTTGTAAATACTAACCTCTATGATGTTAATGAGGCGAGATTAGAAGCAGTTATGTTAATGAGGCAGGACTCGATCTACAGGATTAGGTTGTATCTTGAGGTTATTATCTCTTTTGAGATATAAAAGAGAGAATCAACCAGAAAGGATTGGAACTTCCTACCAGCAAGGAAGCAGAGCTGAGATCAGAGCGCATCCTTTGGACTTGGGGTCTCTGCACTGAGAAGCTCCTAGACCAGGGGAAGACTGATGACAAGAACCTTCCCGAGAGCCGACAGAGAAAGAAAGCCTTCCCCTGGAGTTGGTGCCCTGAATTTGGACTTCTAGCCTCCTAGACTGAAAGCCATCTACTTGTGGTATTTCTGTTATAGTAGCATCGGATAACTAAGATACTTCCCATGGTGCCAAACCTAGGGAAAATAGTACCCAGATGCTAAGGTCACCTCTCTGCACTCTGTTCTCCTCCGGATCCTGGACCTATAATTCTCCACTGTCTTGTTTGTTCCCTGGTAGCTTCAAAAAGATTCTCTTAAAATGGTTTGTTCTATTTTTCTAGTTGTTCTTAGTGAGATGTTGGTTTAATTACTTAGGCACTGCTTCTAGAACAGAAAATTGTTAGGACAAAACCTTTGTTTCACAAAAACCCAAACATTCATTAGAGTTCCTGTTGTCCTGACTCTCTAATCTGATGGCCTGTATGCTCTAGTCATTAAAAAAAAAAAAGATTCTCTCTGGTTGTAGCTTTAGAAACCAGTGTTTTTGACCAAAAACTCTTTTCTAGGCTTCTTAGACTCTTCAACAGAGGAGAAAAATGTTCTTCTCTTTCCTAAGTTAAAACCCACCCAACTCCAAGAAGAATCTAGGGTAAGTGTCCTAATTTTCCAAAGGCAGTGTGGCATTTAATCTGTTAACTAAAGCTCATTCTCGATGAATCATAGCTTGAGAGTCTGGATCACACACTAATGATTTCGCCATTGATTTAAATAATTTTCAGAGGAAAATCTGTGACTCTCCGACAGGTGGTCCAGTTCAACAGCAGGAACTTGCTTAATTTGTTGGATTTTTCAATAACTACTGAAAACTCAGAAGGAGTATGGGTGTTTTCATTTTGAAATATTTAGTTCTGCATCTGCTTGAGTGTGAATGCTATTTCTTTTGACCTAAGGAAGTCATCATGCTTTGCTCAGTTAAAGCGACCTTTGTGTCCAAGAGTCAAGGCTTATTATCTTCTCACAAAGTTAATTTGGTTTGGTTTATTAATTCAGGTAGGAGAAGAGAGGGAACCAGCAGCAGGGGCTTGTAAGAGCTAATAGAAGCCTTTGTTCAGTAGCTCATGGTTGAAGTGGATGACACCCCATATGTTGAGGCTGCATCTATTCTAGTAAAGGCTTCAGAAAAAACAGGTGACCCTTTCTAAGTCTCCATAGTCATGGCCACTCACTGACACACGTCCAAGATTCCTGTAGGCTCACACAGGCACTGTCCACCCCATGTGGAGGAGAGGACAGCACTAGGCAAGCTGTAACCGACAACAAATGTTGTCAGACAGCTGTCCTCACCAGATTAGACATGACTAGGCATTTCTGAACATCCTCAGGTTCAGCTAGGACCTTCTCACCCAATACAAACCCCTAGTCCTTGCGGTACACTCTTTATATTTGCTGGAGAAGACGTCTGTCATCACCCCCTAAAAGTGGAGTTACACAGAGTCTTAACTGGAACTCGTTAGTACATCTGTGCTCAGCTCCCAGGGATTCTGACTTCCAGATGCCATATGGGATAACTTCCACCAGAGAGCTCTGCCAGTGTCTAACTTCAGAACCACTACAGTTTAGAAGTTCTGTTTCTGGTACGGTGGAGTAGCCTCCTAACAGACTAACCTCGTCTTACCCCATAATGGCTGAAAATTTCCCAAATTTAATGAAAGATATAAATTTAAATACTCAATAAACTCAGCAAACTCTAAACAGGGTAAATATAAAGGAAATCATGCCTCAGCATGCATAATCAACTGCTAAAATTCAGAGATAAAGAAAAAACCTTGAGAGCAGTCAGAGAACCAGAGAAAAATGCCACATTACATACCAGAGAATGATCGGAAATATAGCAGACTTCTCGTCAGAAACCATGGAGGCCAGAAGGCGGTGGAAAACTTCTTTAAAAGTGCTGGAAGAAAGGGGGAAAAATTCATCTGTTAACTCGGAAATTATATCAGCAAAAATATTCTTCAAGAATTTAGGCAAAATGAAGACATATTCAGATAAATGAAAACAAAGAGAATTTGTTACCAATAGCCATGCTCCAGAAGAAATGATAAAGGAACTTTTTCAGACTGAAGGAAAATGGTATCAGAGGAAAACTGAGATCTTCAGGAACGTAGGATGAACAGAGTAAGTGGCAAACATTTGGGTAAATACAAAAAACATTTTTTCTCTTAAGTTATTTTAAATGCCTGTGACCACTTAAAGCGAACATTGTAACACTACCTTGTTACGTTTATAATGTACGTAAATGTAATACATTTGACAACTATAGTATAAGGATCGATGGGAAGTAAATGGACCTCTATTGCAAGGTTTCTATATTTTACATGACTTATTAATTCTAAGTGGACTATGAATATGTATTATATGCTACATGAATACAAAAAAAAAAAAATTTCCTGTTGGCTGTTGAGTCGATTCTGACCCTTGGCAACCCGATGCGTTACAGAGTAGAACTGAGCTCCTTAGGGTTTTCCTGGCTATAATCTTTACAGAAGTAGATCACAAGGCCTTTCTTTCATGGCCTGCTGGGTAGGTTTGAGCTGTCATCCTTCCAGTTAGTAGTTAAGCCCAAACAGTAGTTGAAATTTTAGGGAATTTTCACAAATATTTTGATCCCAATCATCCTGAGGCAGAAAAGATTTTATTAGCTCCTTCTTAAATTAAAAAACAAAGTGTGGGGGGGGGGGTGTTGCTGAGAGGCATTAAGCAATGAGTCTGAAGTAACATGGCTAAAAAGAATACAGATCTAAGTCCTAATTCGGGGTCCAACTAGTCCATGTTTCCTTTCATTTAACCTCTTCTGGGTTCAGGTTTATTATGGGTTTTTCTATGACGTGATTCTATCATTAGAGGCCATTGAGGTCTCTGGGTGCAGCTATTAATCCTCACGTATGTCCATCACATCTTTGCTATATTTCCACATACTACTATCCTCCCAAAAGAAGCCCTGGGGGTGCAACAGTTAAGCACTTATCTGCTAACCTAAAGGTTTGTGATTCAAATCCACCCAGCAGTTCCATGGGAGAAAGACCTGGCTATCTGCTCCTGTAAAGATCACAGCCTAGAAAACCCTACAGGGCAGTAGGGCATATGGGATCACTATGAGTTAAAATCAACTCAATGGCACCTAACAACAACAACAACAACAACAAAAACATCATCTCACCACATCCTCCGTTTCTAACGTGCTGCTGAGTGGGCCAGGAAGCCATATAGTTATGCTTGCTAAATTCATCTAAAAGTACAGAGGATTCATAGACTCTGAGTGGGAAGATGACAGACTAACTACAAGAATGAGGTTAAACTTTTTATAAGAGAAGCAACAGGAGATGAAGGTAATTGGGTACTGGTTGACAGACAGAGATGGTTTAGGTCTGGATCAAGACGTAGTGACCACCTTTCAGTTAATAATGTCCCAAGCTCTCCTGATCACTAAGGCAGAATGGAAAGCAATCCAGCCTCTGCTGATTTTCTTATCCTTTTTTGTAATGCAGAATCATTGCAATGACTTTTCTTTAAATACTTACTTTTAGTTTTTAAAAAAAGTAAATACTTGGAGATTTTCTAGAAAATGAAATGCACATGTCAGAAGTGGCAGATGTGAAGATTGAACTTGAAATTCAAAACCTTGGAGACACAAGAAGAGAACGTCCCAAAAGTTAGTTGTGTGGTTCACTTGATTTATCACTTGAATTTCAAATGTATGTTGGCCCTATTTTCAGAACAGCTTTAATAAGGCCTTTAGTCTCTCATTATATGGAGACTTAACTGAACCTGTATAGCCAGTTCTTAATTAGATGAATTTTAACAGACTGTCCACTGACTACTTTAGTAGCAGCTTCTTCCTGTGGTAACCACCAAAATAGCTTTGAATTCCAGCTGAGTTCAGTAACCAAGACAGCTTTTACTGACTGCAACTGCTTCCAAAAATACTTTAAGCTGATGGAGTACCTGTCATCTCTGGCCTGCATGCTTTGAGAATAATCTATCCTTAACATCTGTGAGGATTAGAAGACTTTCCTCTTGATTAATGAGCTGGAAAAATGGTGGCACGAAGACGTGCTCATCCCTAAACGTAAGCATTTGACAGACTTGAGAAAAAAGTCAGCAGCAAACATACTTTGGATTTACTATTTGCTTCATACTTGCTTTTTTTCTCTTTTGGCGTGCAATGCACTCCTCCCTATCTGCTCTATTTCCTGATCTAAACCCATCACTCTCTATGATGTGATTCCTAAATCCAAGGTGCTTTCGATCTGCTTATTGATGCTGTACTTGTGATCATACTGGAAACCACATGGGAGCAGGGTAGGGTGCCTGACAGAGCCTTAGACTGAGTATCAGGAAATCTGGAATCCTAGTTCCTGCAAGAACTTGAAGTTCCAGGGTTGAGATCCCTGTCCACGCAGTAAATTTGGCCTATGTCAGAGATTCTACTATTTTCCAAACAGGCAGAAACCCAGTTGGCCTCCTACATACACATACACACACACATACACACACATACACACACACACACACACACACACTCACATCTTAGGCAGGAAAACTCTGCATTTTATTCTTTAGGGGGAAAAAATAGAATTATATGTGGGATTGCTTAGAAAATGTTCAATTTATAAAGAAATTTTTCAAAACCATAGATCTTGATGATCAAAAACCCTTTGACTAACATTTCAGGGATGTTAGGAGCAAACTCTACTTATAGACTAAAACATTCCTCTTGGATGGAGCAGACTCATTGCCTCTTAAGGTTTCCCAAGGTGCCCGTTCTGGAGGGAATGACAATCTCCCCCTCACTTTAATTGGATATTTTTTGAGTCCATTGGGGTGGAGGGTCAGAGAGAAGAGTGCCTACTGCAAGGAATGTCAGTATCCCTGACCCTCGCCACATACATACTGTCTCCACACAAGGTGGCTATAACCCTTTGAAGCAGGGCAAGAGATAGCCCTTAAAAAAAAAAAGTCCTAGATTGCCACTTTAAGTAATTATGAGATTTTGAGGGATTATTGTGTTGGAGTTCTTCCATGCCCTCCAGGCCCACTCTCTACTGCTTCTGTTTTTCTCTCTTCCCCAGGATGCTGACTCTAGGCATTACCTCAATGGCTTCTCTTGTCCCCTGGCTTCTAGTTGGGTTTGACCAATGTGAATTCCTAGTGGCCAGAGGGAGGGAGGACAGATAATGCAGGGGAGCTGGGCACAAGGCATATGATGCAAGGCCTTGTGGGCCGTGAGACAGACTTTGGATTTTAGAGTACTATAATGGTAAGCTGCAGCGGGGTTTCAAGCAAGGGAGTTAATGATCTCATTTATACATGACAAAGATCACAGGAGTGCTAGACCTAACTAGAGGTGGGGGAGCGCATAATAGTGGTAGGGGCAGGTTGGCAAGTCCCTTCTTCACAGTCTCTTTCTCCCTGATCCAGTAGTTGAACCTCTTACAAGACAGTGAAAGTCCCTGGGCAGAGGTACCTTGAGGGTAATGATCACTGGAGAAAGCTAGGAAAGAAGCTAGCAAGGGTTAGTCAAGCCCAGATTCAACACCCAAGCCTCTCCGCTCCATCTGTTTCTTTACTCAGCTAGAGTTGCTCAAGTTAAGCATTAGGCTTACTGTATTCCTCCTGGGTCACCTTACCACCTAACAATTCACAAAGCAAAATACCCAACATCAAAGAAATACAGCACCCTGAAAAAACTATACTAACCAAACAAACAAAACCAAACCCATTGCCGTCGAGTCAATTCTGACTCATAGCAACCCTATAGGACAGAGTAGAACTGCCCAATAGGGTTTCCAAGGAGCAGCTGGCAGATTTGAACTTCAGACCTTTTGGTTAACAACCAAGTTCTTAACCGATGAGCCATCAGAGCTCCAAAACTATACTAAAGGAGGTCAATTAAAGGACTATACAAAATAAAAATGTAAAGTGAGTTTAATACATATCCTCAGAGCAATAAGAAACAATTTTTGAAACATGAAACTCAAACAAGTTGTTACGGTAAAGAGTCAATTAGAAATATTAGCTGTGATAAAAATTGTGGAGAATCTGGTCTAAGATAACCATTTTGTGTAATGTAATTAAAAATCTCCTTCAGGGAAGAAATTAACATTCCCTACAAAATGCTTAAGCAATTTTATTATAAACTTTAATGAGATTAAGACATCCTCTGGAAAACTGGGGATTCGTCCTCACTCAATATGAGTGTGCCCCTTGGCATGCAGGGCCTCCATCAGCACCACTGTAGAAGGCCTGCTCTGACTTGGTATCCCATTTCACAGGAAGAAAGTGAAGCAATGAGCATATGACCAGAGGATCCACTGGCCATATACAGTAATCCCCCATAAGAGTATAATCTGGCCATATACTCCCGAAATAGATTACCTAATGGAAAGACTCAACTACGATGCCAGCTTAAAGATTCATCTTATGAGGTTAGGGCCATGTCTTCTGGGATATGTTATATGCTCTGAATCAATGGATATTGAATCAATAGATAGAAAACATAGATTTGGGAACCAGTGGATGAAAGTTGAATCGGCCCTTCGAACAATCCCTCCCAATTACCCAATCATGAAATGTATGCTTCCCATCCCCACAGTCTTAGGCTTTGCCTGAAAATGTCTGGTGCCCAGAGGGAGGACGCTTCCTCCAAGGGACATAGCAAGAGTGCCAGCAAACTAGAGTTACTGTACTGAGAGGCTTAACGAGCCTCATTACCATAAGGAGCTAGCTAGCTACCACCCAACGGAAGCAGGCAACAGAATGTTTACGATTCAGGGGACTCACCGGTTGTGGTAGCTAGTGTCCAAAGATGTCTCTACCGAAAAAATCTTCCCCTCTAATTTCACACCCTTGTGTACTCGCCTCCCATGTTAAATATGGGTCACCCTGTGTAACAAACAGAATACAGTGAAAGTAGCACTGACTGACTTTCAAGAGTAGGTCATAAGAAGACTTACATCTAATCTGCTTTCTTGAAACAATTGTTCTTAGAGCCCTGAGCCTCCATGTAAGAAGTCTGATTACTCTGCTGGAGAAATCATATGGAGTGGCCCTGGGACTACCTGGAGGAGAGGGGACCAATCCAGCCCAATATTTCTGATGTCCCCAACAGGTACCATACATGATAGTGAAGTATCTGGGAACCTCCAGACCAGATTAGCCACCAACTGAATACCACAAAGTGACCCCAGCTGACACCAAATGGAGGAGAAGTTCCCAGCCAGATACTACCAATTTTTGACCCATAGATTCACGTGCAAAAAAATAAGAATTAAAAAAAAGTAATTTTTGTTGTTTAAGCCATTAAACTTTGGGATGATTTGTTACACAAATGAAGCAGAACACTTGAAGACTGATATCCTAGGCATTAGTAAGCTGAAATGGATTGGTATTGGCCATTTTGAATCAGGCAATCATATAGTCTACTATGCCGGTAATGACAAATTGAAGAGGATTGGTGTCACATTCATCATCAAAAAGAACATTGCAAGATATATCCTGAAATACAATGATGTCAGTGATTGGATAAATATCCATATGCCTATAAGGAAAACCAGTTAATATGACTATTATTCAAATTTATGTACCAACCACTAATGCCAGAGAGGAAGAAACTGAAGATTTTTACCAACTTCTGCAGTCTGAAATTGATGGAACATGCAATCAAGACATACTGATAATTGCTGGTGATCGGAATGCAAAAGTTGGAAACAAGAAGGATCGGTAGTTGGAAAGCATGACCTTGGTGATAGAAACAACGTGGGAGATCACATGATAGAATTATGCAAGACCAATAGCTTCTTCATTGCAAATACCGTTTTTCAACAACATAAATGGTGACTATACACACGGACCTCACCAGATAGAATATACAGGAATCAAACTGACTACATCTGTGGAAAGAGATAATGGAGAAGCTCAATATCATCACTAAGAACAAGGCCAGAGGCCAACCGTGGAACAGACCATCAACTGCTCATACACAAGTTCAAGTTGAAGCTTTAGAATTATGGCGTTGGTGAAGAATATTGAATATACTGTGGACTGCCAGAAGAACAAACAGATCTGTCTTGGAAGAAGTACAGCCAGAATGCTCCTTAGAAGCGAGGATGGCGAGACTTTGGACATATTACCAGGAGAGACCAATTCCTGAAGAAGGACCTCATGCTTGGTAAAGTAGTTGCTCTTGTAGGTGCCATTGAATCGGTTCCGGCTCATAGTGACCCTACGTACAACAGAACGAAACACTGCCCAGTCCTTCACCATCCTCACAATCGTTGTAATGCTTGAGCAGGTTGTTGCAGCCACTGTGTCAATCCACCTCGTTGAGATTCATTATCATTTAGTTCAAAATAGTTGACAGTTTATTTTTTAATTTCTTCTTTTGCCCATAGGTTACTTAGAAGAAGTAAATTACAAAATTTCCACTTTGGGTTTTTTTTTTAATTATCTTTTTGTTATCAGCTTCCAAGTTAATTTTGCCATGGTCAGATAAATACTTTGTATAATCTAAACGTTTTACGATCTGTTGTGGCTAACAGTGGGACAATTTTGGAAAGCGTTCCATGTGCATTTCAAAGCCTGTGTGGCTCTCTGTAGTTGTGTGTGGCATTTGCAACAGTCCTGCTGTTTTCTTACCTGCGTGTTCCGCCAGTTACTGAAAGAGATGTATTAAAAATCTCCCACTGTGGCATGGATTTGTCTATTTCTCTGCTCAGTTTTTTAAATTGTGATAAAATGTATATAACATAAAATTTGCCATGTTAACCATTTTAAGTGTACATTTCAGTGGCACTGATTATATTCACAATGCTGTAAAACAATCACCACTATTTATTTCCAGAAATTTTCATCACCCTAAACAGAAACTTTGTACCCATTAAGCATAGGTCCCATCTCCTGCCTTCCCCCACCCCCTGGAGCCACTATTTTACTTTCTGTCTATGCGTTTGCCTATTCTGGATATTTTATACGACTGGGATCATATAGTACTTGTCTCCTCTTTTAAACCGTGAGTTCCTAGAGTTGACTACTGTATCCCAGGCCTTAGCCCAGTGTTGGGCACACAGTCGAAAAATCAGTAAATATACTCTGAATTGAATGGCGTGGTAAAGAACATGGAATGTGAGTGTGAGTAATTTATCCCATTTGCTTTGCTCTTTGTCTATTTTTCCCCCTAGCAAACATGAGATGGCACAAGCATTTTCATTTTCTCATTTAATACCTAGATTACTGCAAGCAGAAGATGCCTTAGTGTCACCATATTCTCACCTTCCACTACATAAAATAATTCTTCTCTTTCTTTTTAAAAAAATTTTATTGTGATATACATACAACAAACATTTGCCATCTCAACCATTTTACGTGTATAATTCTATGACAGTATGTTCACCATTTGTATAACCATCACCACTACTGTTTCCAAATTTTTTCATCACCCTTTACTGAAACTCAGTACCCTTTAAGCATTACTTCCTCATTTACCCCTCCCAGCTGCCCCTGGTACCACTAATAAACTTTGGTCTTTAAGCATTTGCCTTTTCTGGATAGTTCACATAAGGGGGATCATACATTTGTCCTTCGTGTCTGACTCCTTTCGCTCAGCATAACGTTTTCAAGGTTCGTCTACGTCATAACATGTATCAGGACTTCATTTGTCTTTATGGTTGAATAATATTCCATTGTATGCGTATACTGCATTTTGTTTAACCATTCATCTGCTGATGGACACTTGGGATATTTCCACCTTTTGGCTATTGTGAATAATGCTACAATGAACATTGGTGTACACGTATCTGTTTGAGTCCCTGCTTCCAAATCTTTTAGATATATACCTAAGAGTGGAATTGCTTGTCATATGGTTCTATGCTTAACTATTTGAGGAACTGCCATACTCTTTCCACAGTGGTTGCACCATTTTACGTTCACACCAGCAATGGATGAATGTTCCAATTTCTCCGTATCTGTCAACACTTGTTATTTTCCTTTTTTTAAATAATAGCTATCCTAGGGGTTATGAAGTGGTATCTCATTATGGTTTTGATTTGCATTTTTCTAATGACTAATGACATTGAGAATCTTTTCATTTGCTTGTTGGCCATTTGTATATCTCCTTGGAGAAACGTCTATTCAAGTCCTTTGCCCATATTTTCATTGGGTTGTTTGTCTTTTTGTTGTTAAGTTGTAGGAGTTCTTTCTATATTCTGGACATTAAACCCTTATCAGATATATGATTTGCAAACATTTTCTCCCATTCTGTATGTTGTCTTTTCATTTTCCTTAATAATGTTTTTTGATGCACGAAAGTTTTTTGATTAATTTCAATTTATCTTTTTTCTTTTGTTGCTCATGCTTTTGGTGTCTAACCTAAGAATCCATTGCCAAATAAGGTCCTGAAGATTTACCCCTATATTTTCCATTAAGAATTTTATAATTTTAGCCCTTATATGTAGGTTTTTGACCGATTATGAACAATTTTCATATATGGTGTGAGGTAGGGGTTCAACTTCATTCTTCTACATGTAGAAATCCAGTTGTCCAACACCATTTGTGAAAGAGAGTGCTCTTGCCCCATTGAATGGATTTGGCACCCTTGCCAAAAATCAATTGACCATGGGTGTATGGGTTTATTTCTGGACTCTCAATTTTATTCCATTGATCTACATGTCTGTCCTTACTCCAGTACTACTCTGTCTTGATTACTTAATATGTTTTGAAATTGGGAAGTGTGAGTCCTCCTACTTTGTTTTCATTTTTTTTCCCCACAATTGTTTTGGCTATTCAGGGCCCCTTGCAATTCCATATACATCAGAGAATTGGATTTTCAATTTCTGCAAAAATAGGTATTGTAATTTTGATAGCAATAATGTTGAACCTATAGATTTCTTCGAGTAAGTATTAACATCTTAATGATATTAAGCCTTCCAGCCCATGGAAATGGGATGTCTTTATGTTTATTTCAGTTTTCTTTAATTTCTTTCAACAATGTTTTATAGTTTTCAGTGTACAAATTTTCCACCTCTGTGATGCTTAAGTTTGTATGTCAGCTTGGCTGGGCCATGATTCTCAGTGGTTTGGCAGTTATGATGTAGTTTGGCAGCTATGTAATGATATAATCACCTCCATGATGAGCTCTGTTATGAGCAGTCAATCAGTTGAAAGAAAGTTTTCTTTAGGGTGTGGCCTGCATCCACTATAGATGGACTTTCTGTCAAACTCTGGCTTTTGCTTGCTCTGGATCCTGCAGCTGGCTCCAGTCTATCTGACTTCCAGTTCTTGGGACTTGAGCTAGCAGCTTACCTGCTGATCTTGGAATTCATCAGCCTCTGCAGCCTGTGAGCCAGCAGCCTTCTGTCTTACCTGCTGATCTTGGGATCCATTGGCCTCCACAGCCTGTGAGCCAGATGCCTGCTGTCTGACCCGCCAATCTTGAGTTCACCAGCCCCTGCAGCTATGTGAGTCAGGAGAAGCCTCCAGCCAGACCCACGGACTTGGGATGTTTCAGCCTCTACAACTACTTGAGCCATTTCCTTGATATAAATCTCTCTGTATATATATTTATACACTTCACTTGTTTTGCTTCTCTAGAGAATGCAGCCTAAGACAACCTCCTTGGTTAAATTTATTCCTATGTATTTTATACTTTAGATGTTATTGTAAATAGAATTGTTTTGTTAATTGCCTTTTCAGATTGTTCATTGCTGGTGTATAGAAACTCAACTGATTTTCGCATGTTGATCTTGTATCCTGCAACTCTGCTGAATTAGTTTATTAACTCTAGTAATGTTCTTGTGGAATCTTTGCAATTTTCTATGTATAGGATTATGTTATCTGTGAATAAAGATAGTTTTACTTCCTTTCTGATTTAGATGCCTTTTATTTCTGTTTCTTGTCTAATTGCTCTGGCTAAAACTTCTAGTACAATGTTGAACAGCAGTGGTGAAAGGATCATCTTTGTTTTGTAACTGATCTTAGATGCAAAGCTTTCTGTATTTCACCATTGAGTATGATGTTAGCTATGGGTGTTTTGTAAATGACATTTAACACGTTGGGAATTTCCCTTCTATTCCAGTTTGCTGAATGTATTGTCGTGAAAAGTTGTTGGATTTTGTTAAATACCTTTTCTTCACCAATTGAGGTGATCATGTGATCCTTTTCCTTTGTTCTACTAATGTGATGTTATTGCATTGATTAACTTCCTTATGTTGAACTACCTTTGAATTCCTAGAATAAATCCTACTTGGTCATGGTATATAATCCTTTTAATATGCTGTTGGATTTGGTTATCAGTATTTTGTTGAGAATTTTTACATATATTCATAAAAGATATTGGTCTATAATTTTCTTGTGGTGTCTTTATCTGGTTTTGATATCAGGGTAAAGCTGGTCTCATAGAATGAGATAAAGTGTTCCTTTATCTTATAATTTTCTGGAAGAGTTTGAGAAGGATTGGTATTAATTCTTCTTTAAGTATTTGGTAAAATTCACTAGTGAAACCATCTGGTCCTGAATCTTTCTTTGTTAAGAGGCCTCCATTAAATTTTGAATTTTTTTTTTAAATTTTGGTCAAAAATAGCTACATTTCATCTTCATAAGACAATATTTTTTCTGGGTATACTATGTTAGGTTGGAAGTCATTTCCCTTTTAACACTTCGCAGATATTCCATTGTCTTTCTGGCTTCCTTTGATTCTTTTGAGGGTCTGCTGCCAGTCTTATTGGTGCTGTATTGTCTGATGAGTTCATTATCTTTAACTTGAATGAGATTTTTTATGTTTATTGTCTGAATTTTTATTTTATAAATTTTTGGCCTGGTTATTTTTTATTATGTCAAAAATTGTGTATAAAAATTATTGATATAATTTGAGGATCTGACTGATATTATTTTCCTTCAGAGATTATTTATATTTGCTTCTGAGACTTTGTTATGGTAAAGCCAGATCATTTTACTTCAGTTAGCAATTGAACTGATTTGAGGATGAACTTGAATATTTTTGAGAGCAACTTCAGTTTGATTCACCTTCACTCCTAGAATGCAGCTCTTCTGGGTCCCAGGCAGAAATTTTTACCAAATCTCCTTGTACTTGTCAGGCTCTCCATTCCAGTGCTTGCCCCACCAATCCCATGGTCTGCCAAAAATTCTGCTCAGCATCTCAATTGTTGCTGCTGCTTTCTTATCAGTGTCTCAGGCTCTTGGATGCTGCTTTTAAATCAGCAAATGCCCTGAGCAAATGCACCATTTGAAACAGCAGATGCCATGTACCCAATGTCAGGCTTACTCTATGGGCTTCCCCTTGAGCCCTTACTAACTTTGTAGCTGCCCAATGTCTTCACAAAGATTTTATTTTGTCCACCTTTTCTATTTAGGAAGATTAGCCTGAAAACAAGTTAGACTATCATTGCACAACCAGAGCTCTGTATTGCTGTTAAATGGAAATACATTATACATTTAGCTTATTTCCCTCTCCATTATTTTTATTAACTTAGCAATACATCATTAACACCTTTCTAGAACACTATAAATTACAACATCAATTTTAGTGGCTATATATTTTTCTATGGTATCATAATGGAATTCCCTTTTTTTGGACATTTGGGTTGGTGCAAAAATTTTGCTATTGTAAACAGTGCTGCTATTATCATCTTTTAGTTGAATCCTTTCACAGATCCTTCATTATAGCCCATGATCTTTCTACTGTACCATGCTGCGAAATTTGTATCTCACATATATATAGTTCTATAGGTGCTAACAAGGAAATATGTTCAAGACACACTGTTAAGTGATAAAAACATTTTGCAGAACAGTAAGTATATTAAATCCCAAGTCTGTTAAAGTATATTTATATATCTTTACATAAGTATAGAATATTTTTGAAGTAACATAAGAAACATTTCAGATGGATTACTTCTGGGGAGTGGTTCTTGAGTATCCAGGTGAAAGAATGAAAACTTTATTTTACATGCTCTATACAGTTATGCTTTTACCACCTGCATATATTACATTTATAATACTTACTCTGGAAAGTATAGTAATCATAAATAACAGTATTATTAGAAGCATCGACACTAGTAAAAAGCACAAGAAGAATTAAACAGCAACAGGCTCAGAGCAATTGGTTCTTTTCTCCTTTCCCCAAGAGTTGTTTTAAAAACCTGTTATTTCTCTGGCCTCTTGACAGGAGTGCTCTGTCTCTTCAGGCTTGGGCTGCAGAACTAAATTCCAGTATTCTGGCCGGAGGATGTCCCCCTCCCCTCACCCCGCCACACCGCCGAGCCCTGAAAAGACAGAAGATCAAACTATTACTTAAGTAACCTGTTGTTATTGTTAAGTACCATAGCGACCCCATGTGATAGAGTAGAACTGCCCCTTAAGATCTTCTAAGCTGTAGGGGAACCCTGGTGGTGCTCTGGTTAAAGTGCTCGGCTGCTAACCAAAAGGTCCCAGCGGTTGGAATCCACCAGCGGCTCCACGGGGGAAAGACGTAACAGTCTTGCTTCTGTAAAGACTCCAGCTTCGGAAACCCTATTGGACAACTCTACTCCGTCCTATAGAGTCGCTATGAGTTGGAATGGACTCAACAGCAATGGAATTGTGGGGGGGAGTCTTTATAGGAGCAGACTGTGGGGGCCGTTGAGTGGGTGGGTTCTACCTACCAATCTTTCGGTTAGCAGCCAAGATTTAACTGTTGTGCCACTGGGGCTCCGTAAGTAACATGTAGGATACAGGAAATGTACTTTTTCCAAGGTTGCATCACTGCTATCCCTCAGCCATACAGTCTTAATTCATTCTAAAAGTTGGACTAGGTGCAGGGCTAGCTGAGGGTGGAGAATGTAGGGTGATTCATCCGGGGCCATGTTTCCTCAAAGACATAGGATTTCCAGTGTCCATTCATGGATTTTATGCTGTATTACCAAGATGCTCACATATATTCAGCTGCTCCCTGGAGTTTCTTCTCAGATCTTTACCAGCTTGGTCCCAGAAGGAGGAATCTAAAGTGCTTGCTTCCCCTAGAGCCATGCTTTTCCCTTTGAATACTAGAAGGAAAGCCTGCTCTATCCACTGTGACCTTAACCTGCAAATTTAGGTAACTGTTTGATTTTCTATTCAAGGACAGCACTGTAACCCTGGCAACAGGCACCACAGTACAGAGCGGCAGATCTAATACCCAAAGGCTGTTTGATGGGGACACTGATGCCTCAAGCAGAGGCACTTTTTTTCGTACTTTGACAGGACTTGAAATTGAGGTCAGTTTTGCAAAGAAAATCTTTCCCCTTCCTGCACACAGTGGGGTTGCCCATGGTTTACCAGGTTTACCAGCACTCCCCACCCCCTCACCTCTCATCTCTAGCTGGAGCTCACCCTTTGGTCCCTAGGTCACAGAATCCAGAGAGTTTGTATCCAAAATACTCAGGATAACACACCTTGATTCCGTGAATCATGACAGTGAGCTGCGGGTGAGCTGGTCAAATGTGCCAGTTTCTGTGCTGAGTGTGCTGAGGACACCTTTCCCTCCCTCCTCAGTCCCACATGGGACTTAGAAACGTGGTCCAGTACTGAGGAGACCTGGGGTGGAGTATCAGTCTCACCCTAGCTGTGTGGGTGTGAGCATGTGGATAAAGCTCTCTAGCATTTATGTGTTACTGTATTTCATCAAGTATATGATAGCATGTTGAAATATGGACATACATGCATCTTAGGATGAAATAATATAGCAGGTAGAATAGGCTAAATGCTATAGCAGATAAACCTCCATATCTCAGTAGTATAACACAGTACAAGACTATTTCTTGCTCATGTAATGCACTGATTCAGCGTCTTTCTATTGTATGGCTCCAGCCTCATACAGATCCTCAGACTCCCCCCCATTCAACCATGACATACCTAATTTCTGCTCACCTTCAATGGCCAGAGCTAATCATGTGACCAACCAATTGCCAGGGAGTCTGGGAAATGTGATCTCATTGTGTGCTCTGGAGAAAAAGAAGAGAGGTTTTGGTGAACAATAGGTGGTCACTGCTATAGTCTCATACTCTATTAGTACTCTATTGTTGCTGTCAGGTGCTGTCTAGTCAGTTCCGACTCATAGCAACCCTATGTACAACAGAACGAAACACTGCCCGGTCCTGCGCCATCTTCATGATCGTTGTCATGCTTGAGCTCATTGTTGCAGCCACTGTGTCAATCCTTCTCATTGACGGTCTTCCTCTTTTTCACTGACCCTCTACTTTACCAAGCATGACACCTTTCTCCAGGGACTGATCCCTGCTGATAACACGTCCAAAGTATGTGAGATGTAGTCTTGCCATCTTTGTTTCTAAGGAGCATTAGTTATTACTAGTACCGATGATATATATTCTCTCACATAGAGAATGTCCTCAATCTATTCTGCAAGAGAGACAACCAAAGTCCTGTTGTGACCCTGTACCCATCTCTAAGTTCAGAATCTCAGGATGATGTGAAACCCTTTTTATTAATTTCACTCTTTTAGGAATGAGGAATGTGACAATCACTGCAGCAAATCACTTGATTGTGCCATAGAGAGCATTAGCTCAAACTGGCTTCAAGTCAATGTGAGACACCCAGACACCTTCCTTAAGAAGACCCAGAAGTTCCTGAGAAGAGGGGAAAAGCTTGAACAGGGATTGAATTCCTGGATATGCAACCAGGATTTCTAAATCATTTATCCCATGGCTACAACAGTAGTCCCCTGAGGACTTCAGATATTCAGGAAATGTAATCAAAAATGAAAACCAAGAGGAGGCATCAAGTGAATTTGCAGAGGTCACATGGTGTCACAGTCTGGGTTCTCTAGAGGAGCAAAACCAATGAAGCATATACAGATATATAGAGAGAGAAATCTACTTCAAGGAAATGGCTCACGCAATTGTGGGGGATGTTGAGTCCCAAATTCATAGGTCAGACAACAGACTGAAGACTTCTGCTGGCTGACATGGTTGCAGGGGATGGTGAACACAAAATCTGCAGGTCAAGTGGCAGGCTAGAGGCTTCTGCAGGCTTACATTCCAAAAACAGGAGGTCAGATGATGAAAAGAGAATAGGGTCGAGAAAAAAAAGAGCAAGCTTTGCTGGAACATCCATTTATATTCTGGAGGCAGGCCACACCCCCAAGAAAACTCCCCTTTAAACTGATTGGTTGCTCACATCAAATCAAAAAATGGAAGGTGATTACATAGTGTCTGCCAAATCACTGAGAATCATAGCCCAGCCAAGTTGACACATAACACTAAGCATCACACATGGCTAAATAAAACCTTCCAGAATCCTTGCAACAACTCACTTACCTATTTCTTTTCTTTTTTTCTGTTTCTTTTCATTTTCATCTTCCGGTCACTCGCCCTGTTTAGGAATTTCCTAAAGACTCACATTCACCTTGCTGAACAGATTGGATAGCAACAGGCTGTGCACATGCATGGGAGTGTGCTTCATTCCATGCTCCTGCTGGGTTGACCTTGTGGCTGTGCTGTCTTTCAGCTTGTGGCATTGTCTCTGCATCTCCCTGCCCTCATACTGTACTGAGGGGTGAGTCAATGCCTAGCTTTGCATAGCACCTAGAAGAGGAACTATTTACAGGGCATTTCATGAAGAAGGGTCGGCAGAGTCTCAGAGGGCGAGGAGAGCCCTACCTTCGCAGAAACAAAGGGTTGGGGGTGTTCTAGTTTCACATCTGTTCCCCAAATTTTGTGTGACCTTGAGACATTCCCTTCTCCTCTCTGAGCCTTGGTCTTCTCACTTGAAAAATGAGAGAGTTGGACACAGTCATTTTGAAATATTTTTCAATTAGCATATACAATGACCCTGTAACTAAGTCCATCAGACCCTTTAAAATGGGTCAGTGAATTATTTCCTTCTTTATAACATTTACACTTTGAGTCTAGAAGCCTCCCCCTAGACCTAGTAGGTCTCAGTTTCCACATCTGATTACATATCCACACCAACTCACAAGATTCTCTGTGATCATCACTCCTAATACACACACACACACACACACACACACACACACACACACACACACACACACTCCTGTCGTCCTCTTGAATTGGCATAGCTGCCTTATAGTTTTTCACAAAACATTCTGAACCTACATGGAAAATAAATAACATTTTATTAAATGCCTATTATATACCAGGCACTTTTCATTTTACCGCATTTAATCTGCACAATTTTCAAAGCTAGGCCTTATTATCTCGTTACATCTGAGCATACTGGCACTCAGAGAAGTTCCAAGTGTTTTCATTATCACCAACAAGAGGTAGAAGCAGTATTCTACCTCACATTTCTCTGAGTTCATAGCCCCTCAGCCTTCTGACAGTTTATGTTAAAACAGCCCTGCGGTCTCTCCCTCATTTGGTCACGGAATGCATATTAGCTCAAAGAAAATTATCTTTCAAAAACACTTAGGTTGCCTCTGTTTCTTGTTCAGTTCAAACCATCCTTTAAATCCCAGAGGTACCTCCGGCAGCACTGTGGGGCTTTGTGAGGTTATACAAAAAAAGAGTTACGTTATTCTTCAGGGCTCAGCCGTATCATTGAGGTCTCTTTGAGAACAAATAAGAGGTTACTTTATAAGCCTGATCACCACAGAGCTTTCTGTCAGCTAGTGCTACGGAAACAGAACCAGGCTGGTGGATCTTCTTTTACTGGAATTTTGTCATAGATTTGAAGAGTGAGAGAGTGTGGCTCCTATAAAGATGTTGCTTAGTAATAGGGGAGCTTTACTGTTTTCATTGAGAAGGGAAAGTTGAAGCTGTAGAAAATATTTGGTTGAGAACATAAATTAAAGTCCAGACCTGAAAACAGATGCTCCTGTTTCTACAAACTCACCTTTTCGCCCACTCTAAATTAGTTGCCATTTGTTTATTTTGTCTGCAGGATGAGAGTACCAAAAATATCAAACGAATTCCTTTCATTTTGCAGAAAAGTAAACTAAATCCACAAAGAATAATGACTTATTTACGAAATGTATGTCCTACTGTACAATTATATCAACATGCTATATACTGAGAAAATGTTTATATTTGGAAAGGATTATTCTGACTCCATATATTCCTTTCCATAAATGCAATGTGTCATTTTCTTTATGAAAATAATACATACATATTAAGTATAGTTGGAAAAAATTTTTAAAAATCATCCATGACTACTCTTGACATTTTGCTTATTTTTTCCTACGTATTCTTTTTCCTATTGTGTGAAGATTTTAAAAAATAGTACATGTATTTATACCATAAATATATAATGTAATCATGGGATTTTTTTCACATATTATTACATCATACATATGTGTCCATGTTTTTACAACCTTGGTAAACATTTTTAAAAATAAGAGTAACTTAGATTAATTTAGTGTATTTAATGTTTTTGTAAAAAACTTATTATTGAGTTACAATTTATATACAAAACAATTCGCTCCATGGAGTGTATAGTTCTGTGAGTTTTAACAAATGCATAGAGCACGTAACCATCATTACAATCAAAATACAGGACAGTTTTATCAAAAAAATTTCCTCGTGCCCCTTTCGTCTCTATAGTTTTGACTATTCCAGAATGTTACATAAATGGAGTCATACGGTATGTTGCCTTTTGAGTATGGCCTCTTTCACCTAGATTAATGAATCTGCGATTTATCCATGTTGTTGTACATATCAGTATTTTTTTTCTTTTTTTTTAATTGTTGAATAGTATCCCAATATATGTCTGTACTACAATTTGTTTATCCATTCCCCAGTTGAAGGACACTTGGGTTGTTTCAGTTCGGGGAGATTATGAATAAAGCTGCTATATACATTCATGTACAAGTTGTTTTGTGAACACAAATATTCATTCCTCTTGGGTAATGGGATTGTTGGGTCATATGGCAAGTATGTGTTTAACTTTATAAGAAGCTATAAACCTGCTCTCCAAAGTGGTTGTACATTGGCATTCCCACCTATAATGCATGAGAGTACCAGTTGCTTTGCTTCTTTACCAGCTTTTTGGTTTTTGTTTTTTAATCATTCAAATAGTGGTACCACATTGTGATATTAATTTGCATTTCCCTAATGACTAATAATATTGAGTACCTTTTCATATGGCACACTTGAGTTTGTCAAGCACAACCATAGTCTTATAATCGTTTCCTGGTTTTGACAATTATTTATAATTTTAACTATTATAAACCGTGCTGTGATGAATATCTTTCTTTATAAATGGAACAAAAGATACACAACATTTTATAATGCTTGGTTCCAAGTTGTTACTGTTGTTAGGTGCTGTTGAGTACTTTCCAACTCACAGCAACCCTGTGTATAACAGAACGAAATGTTGCCTTGTCCTGTGCCACCCTCACAACAGTAGGTATGTTTGAGCCCATTGTTGCAGCCACTGTGTAAATTTATCTAGCTGAAGGCCTTCCTTTTTTTTTTTTTTTTTTTGCTACCCTCTATTTTATCAAGCACAATGTCCTTTTCCAGGGATTGGCCCCTTTTGATAATGCGTCCAAAGCAAGCAAGATGAAGTCTCGCCATCCTCACTTCTAAGGAGCATTCTGGCTATACTTCTTCCAAGATAGATTTGTTCCTTCTTCTGGCAGAACGTAATATATTCAGTATTCTTCACCAGCACCGTGATTCAAATTCATCAATTCTTCAGTTTTCCTTTTCTTCATTGTCCAGCATATGAGGTGATTAAAAATACCATGGCTTGGGTCAGAAACATCTTAGTCATCAAAGCGACAACTTTGCTGTTTAAAATTTTAAAGAGGCCTTTTGCCATAGATTTGCCCAATGCAGCACATTGTTTGATTTCTTGACTGCTGTTTCCATGGGCGTTGATTGTGGATCGAGGTAAAATGAAATCCTTGACAACTTCAGTATTTTCTCCGTTTACCATGATGTTGCTTATTGGTCCAGTTGTGAGGATTTTTGTTTTCTTTATGTTGAGATGTAATCCACAGTGAAGGCTGTGGTCTTTGATCTTCATCAGTAAGTGCTTCAAGTTTTCTTCACTTTCAGCAAGCAAGGTTGTGTCATCTGCATAACGCAGGTTGTTAATGAGTCTTCCTCCAATCCTGATGCCACGTTCTTCTTCATAGAGTCCATCTTTTTGGATTATTGCATACAGATTGAATAAGTATGGTGAAAGGATACAACACTAACACATACCTTTTCTAATTCTAAACCATGCAGTACCCCACCTTGTTCTGTAGGAACGACTGCCTCTTGATCTAGGTACAGGTTCCTCATGAGCACAATTAAGTGTTCTAGAATTCCATTCTTCGCAATGTTATCCACAATTTGTTATGCACATTGTCTCAGAGAAAATTATCCTTCAAAAACACTTAGATTGGCCTTGTTTCTTTAAATCCCATGGGTACCTCCAGGAGCACTGTGGGGCCTTGTGAGGTTATACAAAGGAGACTGAGAATATTCTTCAGGACTCAGCCATATCAGTGAGGTCATATCAGTGGATCCAAGTTAGCTGTATCAATGTTTATGTCCATTGGCAACACACAGGAAAAGTAAAGTGTTGGTTTCAATACACTAAAAAATATTTTAATAGTTTTATTGAGATATAATTCACATACCATACAATTCACCCATTTGAAGTGCACAGTTCAGTGGCTTTAAGTCTGGTATTCACAGAGCTGTGCATCCATCACCATATTCCAATTTTTAACATTTTCATCACCCCAGAAGGAAACACTGCACCCCTTAACCCTCATTCCTGATATTCCCATCCCTCCCAGCCCTCATCTACTTTCTGTCTCTATACATTTGCTGATTCTGGACGTTTCATATACACGAAATCATATAGAATGTGATCTTTTGTGTCTGGCTTTTTCACATAGAATAGTAAGTTTTCACATGGTACATGTGATAGCAGGTATCGGTACTTAATTTCTTTTATTGATGAATATTATTCCATTATATGAATATACCACATTTTGTTTATCCACTCATCAGTTGATGGACATTTTGGTTGTTTCCACTTTGAGACTATTATGAGTAATGCTGTTATGAACACTCGTAAACAACTTTTTATGTGCACATATGTTTCCATCTTTCTTAGGAGAAAGTGAAATTCCACCTAGAAGTGGAATTGCTGGATCATTTGGTAACACTATGTTAAGCTGTTTGAGCAACTGCCAGACTGTTTTCCAAAGTGGCTGCATTATTTTACATTCCCACAAGCAGTACATGAGGGTTACAATTTCTCCGTATCCTTGTTAACACTTCTTATTATCTGTCTTTTTTATTGTAGCCACCCTTGTGGGTGTGAAGTTGTGTCTCACTGTGATTTTGATTTGCTATTTTCTTAATCACTAACGTCACTGAGCATCTTTCTGAGTCCTTATTGGCCATTCATATATCTTGTTTGGTGAAATGTCTATTCAAGTCCTTTGCCCATTTTTTAACTGGGTTCTTTATCTTTTTGTTGTTGAGTCTACAGAGTTCTTTCTATAGAAGTTGTTTGCTCATAAGTCTAGTCTAGCAATCCATCCTTGAATGCCAAAATTTAAGGAGGAAAACACTTGCTTCGCACCTTGAAAATACAGATACTCTATTTTCTCAGCAACTAAAATTACAAAGAAAACCACATTGAAATGCCATTTTTTAAATTGATAATGTCAACAAAGATTCAGGGTGGGTAAAAATGTATTGAAACCACTATCCACATGGAAAATAATGATGTTGGACTCCTACTTCACACGATGTACAAAATTAACTGAAAATGAATTAAAGATCTAAACGTAAGAGCTAAAGCTATAAAACTCCTAGGAGAAGGCACAGGTATAAATCTTTGGGACCTGAGATTAGGCAATCGATTCTTAGCTATGACACTAAAAGGACAAGCAACAAAAGAAAAAATAGATCAACTGGACATCACAGAATAAAACCTTTTGTGCTTCAAAGCACACCATCAGGACAGTGTGAAAAGACAACCTGCAGAAGGGAGAACCTTTTTGTAAATCATGTGTCTGATAAGGGACTTTTATCCAGAATATATAAAGAACTCTTACAGCTTAATCATAAAAAGATAAATAACCCAAATAAAAGTGGGTAAAATATCTGAATAGATGCTCCTCCAAAGAAGGTATATAAATGGCCAATAAGCACATGAAAAGATATTCATGGTGAACAAGGATGTGGAAAACTTGGAGCCCTCATTCAGTGCTGGTGGGAGTGTAAAATGGTAAAGCTGCTGTGGAAAAGTTTAGTGGTTCCTCAAAAAGTTAAACATAGAACTATTATATGACTCAGAAATTCTACTACCAGGTATATATCCAAAAGAACTGAAAGCAGAAACTCAAACAGATACTTGTACACCGATGTTCACTGCAGCATTATTATCCATGGCTGAAAGGTGGAAACAACTCAGCTGTCTATCAACAGCTTCATGAATAAACAAAATGTGGTATATACATATGTCATCAAAAACCCAAACTCCCGTTTCCTAATGCCTGGTATCCCTTGTCTTCCAGCCTCTGCTTAAGCATTACTTATTTCAAAATAGCAGGCCTGCTTGCCTTCCTAATCACTTCACACCTGCATGCAAAATCCTAGCTAACAGTCCAGAGGCAGTTCCTCCCCTCCTGGGCTCTCCCTTTCCCCACCCACAAGTCACATCTGGGAATCCAGATAGGGACCTCCTGCCATCCCTGCCGAATTCATACCCCCAGATCCACAGTTTCCTGCTGCTTGTTTTAAATTCGCCGATAGTCCCTAAGCCACGAAATAAAGTATACTCCCCACTCCACCCTCAGACCCTATTAAAGGCTGAGCCCAGGTCTGTTAGCGCTCTCCCTGATTCTCCCCTTTGTACCTGTGTAAGCTCTGCGTGCAGCCCTCGAGTGTGCTCCCTTCCAGGACCTGCGAGTAATAAATGGTCATTTCTTCATTTTGGTAGTTGAACGTTAAAGTGTGGCTTCATATCCAAAGAAACCCCCACTTAATATCCATGCAGGTGGTCTCACCAGCTGACCCCCTGTGGGTGGCTTTGTGTCCTCCTGCAGTGGGCTGTCATCTGCCTATTCATATTTGTCTAATATTAACATGCAACGGCATATTCTTCAATCATAAATGAAGTTCTGATACATGCTATGTCATAGATGGACCTTGAAAATGTTATGCTGAGTGAAATCAGTTAGACACAAAAAAGCAAACATTGTATGATCCCACTTGTACGAAATATTCAGAAAAAGCAAATGCATAGAGACTGTGGTGCAACGGGTTTCTTCTATATATGGCCTTTCTGGCCTTGGGTTTATAATTCTGCCAAAAATAATTGGTTGGGCCACAGCCTGTCCTGTGATTGGTCTATTTTTTGTACCTTGCAGGAACTGGTCAGTCTACTATGCAAATACGATACATAAAACCACCCAATAGAATTAAGTGATCTTGCGGGAATTGGTCGATTACTATGCAAATTAAGTGATTGTGGTCTTCTGAGGGATTGGTCAGTTTGTGGTCCTGGTGGGAGGGCCATGCCTTGAAATTGACATGGAGTAGGCTTACCTAAAGGCCAATCCCACAGAGGTTGAGGAGGACCTGACTACCACTAAGAAGCTCCTGGAGAAGAGCACATCATTTGGACCTGGAGTCCTTGAGCTGAGGACCTCCTAGACACAGGAAAGAGAGCTGTAACACTGGAGACAGAATAAGATAGTAAGAAATGGCAGCAACCACAGCAGAGCCCAGAGGCAGTGAAACAGCAGTGACAGTGTGAGCAGTAGGAACCAGGAGACCAGCGTGAAGTGACTCCAGTGGGCTTGCTGACCCATGGAGCAGAGAGAGTTGAGAGCCTTCACACAGGAGGCTTGCTGGCAGAGCAGGGTGCCTCTGGGCACTTATTGGTGGAAGTAAAGAACTGTAACACTTGCCTGAGCAGGGCAGAGGCCTAGAGAAGGCCTGGCAGTGGGCACAGCCCAGAGAAGGGCCACCTGCCTGGGAGCATGGCTGAGACGGAGCTGAGAGCTGTCTTGGTTGGAAGCTGTTCTGAATGAAGAACTGCATCTTGCCTCCTTAGTTCTATCTGTTACTTCCGAGCTGATCCTGATCCAGAGTTGTAGCCTGTTACTTCCCTAATAAACCACATAATCGTGAGTATGTTCTGTGAGTTCTGTGTGGCCATTGCAATGAATTATCAAATCCAGCAGAGAAGCAGAGCGTGCTGTCAGGGGGCAGGGGTCGGGGGGACAGCTGGTGTCAGAAATAGTGAAAAAAAAGTCTGACCTCCACCTCACAGGAGTCAGCTTTGTGCTAATCCTGATTCTCATCCCTCCTCTTGAAGTTAGACAAATTCAGATGCTAGGTTATAGAGACCAAAATTTATTAGTGGTTACCAGCGGTGGGTTAGAAGGGGAAATGGGTAAGCATTGCTTAAAGGGTGCTGAGATCCTGTGAAGGCTGATGAAAAAATTTGGAAATGGGTATTGATGGTGTTACATAACATGCTGAACACAATTAATATCACTGAATACTCTGTATAAAAATTGTTGAAACAGCAAGTGTTTTGTTATATGTATTTCACCACAATAGAATTTTAAAAAAAGAAAAAAATTCCTCTGTACAGTAGGTAGTGAGAATTTAGACTACGTGACACTAAAGTATCTTCTGCTTACAATAATCTAGGTATGAAATGAGCAAATAAAAGCACTCATGCCACCTCACGTTTGCTAGGAACGAAAAAAAAAAGAGAGCTTACCAGATAGAATTAATTACTCACACCCATATCCCATGTAATTTTACCATGCAATCCAATTCTGAGTATATTTATCGTTTTTTTTCCTTTCTCTTCTGTCTTTTCTTTCCCCCTCTCACCTAGCCCCATACATCACCTCCCCTCCTTTCCCACTTGCCCTTGGATCCTCTCCGCCCCTACTCACTGACCCCCACAGCGCCATCGTTTGTTATTATTATTTTTTCTTCTTTTTCTTTTTTTCTCATTCTTCGTTTTCTTTCTCCCTCCCACAAAGCCCCATACACAACTCCGCCCCCTTCCCACTGCCCTGCCCTGGCTATAGAGCCACTGGCCCTCTGCCACCCTGGGTCCACCCTGCTCCCACACACCAGCTCCCACTGCACCATCATTTTTTTTTCTTTCTCCCTCCCACCTAGCCCCATAGCCCTGTACATCACCTCCCCTTTCTTCTTCCCAGCCCCCAGATCCTCTCTACCCCCACTTGCCGGCCCCCACGGTGCTGCTATTTTTTCTTTTCTTCTCTTTTTTCTCTTTCTCCCTCCTTCCCACCTAGCCCAGTACACCACCTCCCCACCTTCCCACTGGCCTCCACTGTGCCACCAGGGCAAAAGACCCACCAACACACTGTCCCACCGCTGCCCCAGATTCAACCCACCCCCAACTGCTGGCCACCACCATGTGGCCACTTTTTCTCTTCTTCTTTTTCTTTCTTGCCTTTCTTTTCTTTCTCTCTCCCACTTAGCCCCATATGTCATCTCCCCTCCCTTCCCAACGGGCCCCCCAGGTCCCCCTTGTCCCCACTCACTGACTCCCATCATGCTGCCATTTTTTGTCTTTCTTTTCTTTCTCCCTCCCACCTAGTTCCATGTGCCACCTCCGCCCCTTCCCATAGCTCCTGCCACACTGCCACAGCTAGAGAGCTACCAGTGCACCAACCCACTGCTGTCCCAGGACTGCTCCGCCACCACCCCCAGGCCCTCACTGCTCTGCCATTTTTTTAATTTTATTTTTCTTTCTGTTCTATCTTTTCTTTCTGCCTTGCACTTAGCCCCACACGTCACCTCCCCACCCTTCCCACTGGCCCCTGGGTCTGCCCCACCCCCACTCACAGGCCCCAACCAAGCCACCATTTTTTTTTCATTCCTAGACACATCCAAACACCTTGAGGGACCCAGTTACTAAGGCTGAGGGCTGGGGATCATTGTCTTGAGAGACATACATGTCAACTGGCATAACAAAGTTCTTAAAAAAATGTTCTACATCCTACTTTGGAGAGTAGTGTCTGGGATCTTAAAAGCTTGTGAATGGCCATCTAAGATAGGTCTATTATTCTGGGTTTCTTCATTGAAATATTTGGTCATTCAAATCATGACTAAGCGGCAGCTAGGTATCTGGGCATAATTTCCAGTATCTGTAATAGCTAAATGAAAATTGAATTGCAATCATTTTGGATGTGTGAGTCATCAGTTTAAGGTTTGTAATATATACAGTAAAAGACAAAACAGGAGACAGACATTGCAATAACAATCAACTGTTAGATAATTTTATGGGTAAATTTAGCATGTTTAACATGTAGGTTTTAAAATAGTCTTTAAATTGAATCTGGTGTAAAACACGAAGTTATAGTATTAGATTGTAGTTTGGGGATAAATGTCAGTCTCTCAGTTGGCCTGTTCTTTTTTAATGTGTGCATTTATTGCTATAAATTGCCCTCTGAGCACTGCTTTTGCTGTGTCCCAAAGGTTTTTTGCATGATATGTTTTCATTTTCATTTGATTCTAGGAACTTTTGACACCCTCTTTGATTTCTTCTATTACCCAGTTGTTTTTAAGCAAGGTGTTATTCAATTTCAATGTATTTGATTTTTTTCCTTGCTCTTCCTGTTATTGATTTCTCCTTTTATGATGTTCTGATCAGAGAAAATGCTTTGTATTATTTCAATATTTTGGATTTTAGTGAGGGTTGCTTGGTGGCCAAGAATATGGTCTAGGGTGGAGAATGTTCTGTGTATGTTGGAAAAGAACGTATACTTATCTGCTGTTGAGTAGAGCATTCTATGTATGTCTATGAGGTCAAGTTGGTCAATTGTGACCTTTAGATCTTCTGTATCTTTGTTGAGTTTCTTTCTAGATGTTCTGCTCTTTACTGAGAGAGGTGTGTTGAAGTCTTCTACTATTATTGTGGAATTGTCTAGTTCTCTTTTCAATGCTTTTAGAGTTTATGTATTTTGGAGCCCTGTTGTTGGGTGTGTAGATATTTATTAGGGTTATATCTTCTTGGTGGACTGTCTCTTTAATCATTATATAATGTACTTCCTTGTCTTTTATGACTGATTTTGCTTTAAAGTCTAGTTTGTCTGAGATTAGTATTGCCACTCTTGCTCTTTTTTGGCTACTGTTTGCTTGATATATTTTTTCCACCCTTTGATTTTTAATATGTTTATGTCTTCGTGTCTCAGGTGTGTCTCTTGTAGACAGCATGTTGATGGGTCTGGAGCAAAGAAGAATGGAGAAAACCAAAGACACAAGGAAAATACCAGTCCAAAGGACTAATGAACCACAGCCTCCACCAGCCTGAGCCTAGAAAAACCAGATGGTGCCCAGCTACCACCACTCATTGCTTTGACAAGGATCATGATAAAAGGTCCCAGACAGTGGGAGAAAAATGTAGAACAAAATTCAAATTCACAAAGGAAAAAAAAAAAAAAGACCAGGCTCACTGGTCTGATAGACACTGGAGGAACTCCTGAGACTACGGCCCCTGAACACCCTGCTAACTCAGAACTGAAGCCACTCCCGAAGTCCACCTTTCAGCCAAACATTAGACACTCTTATAAAACAAACAATAACACACATAAGGAATGTGCTTCTTAGTTCAATCAAGTACAGGATACCAAATGGGTAACACCTGTCCAAAAGCAAAGACGTGAAGGCAGGACGGGACAGGAACTGGACAAATGGACATGGAGAACCCAGGGTGGAAAGGGAAAGGGGGAGAATGCTGACACATTGTGAGGATTGTAACCAATGTCATAAAACAATCTGTGTATAAATTTTTTAATGAGAAACTAATTTACGCTGAAACTTACCTAAAGCACAATAAAATTTTTAAAAAAATTTTTTTAATGACCTTAGTAGTAGTTTTGGTAGCAAAATCTTTAACTAGAGTTAATATTACCACTGATTTTGTGTGCAAAACTCCAGGCATATTCTAGGCACTCAAGAAAGAGCAGCTATCATTATTGCTGGGCATAATTAGAGGGTCGGAATGTTTCTGAAGCAGGCTACTCAGAAATAGAGGAAGGAAAAAAAGTATGAAGCTTACCAACTGACCTGAAATTCTTCTTCCATCTTCCCTAAGGCCTTGAATGTCCTCCTTGGAATGGCCTTTCCCATTCTGCTTAGCAGCCACCCTTACATTAAAAAATAAAACAACATATTGATTTTTTCCTTCCCTTCACCAGCAAACTCCTCCAGGCTCTGTTTACAGAGCAAAGCATTCGCTCTGCTGCTTTCGAGCTCCTTCAAAAGCAGCTGTCAGCTCTCTAGGCCTTGGTTTGGGGAGAAAGCAACGTGAGAATCCTGCAGGATCTGTGCAGAGAACCCGTCCATTCCTGGCCAATGTGGGCAAGTCAGAATCATGCAGGTTGGGGCATAATTGAACTGACTTGAGGTCAGGCCCTGGAGAGACTTGTACTCTGTTTGTTTTCATGCAAGAGAAAGGGAATCAGATGAAATTTCATAGCTCTACCAGGTGTCCCTGGGTGACGCAAATGATTAAGGGCTCGACAGTTACCAGATGCACCTCAGAAGAAAGGCCTGGTGAACTGCTTCCGGAAATTCACAGTCATGAAAACCCTCTGGAGCACAGTTCTACTCTAAAACATATGGGGTCATCATGAGTCGGATCTGACTCCATGGCAACCGGTTTACTTTGTTTATCTTTGCCCTTCAGATATGCGTTGTATTTCCTATACTCTGGCTAAGACCGTGCCCAGGAAGCTAAATGCTAACTCCTCATCTTCAGCCAGAACTCAGACATGTAGGAGGTGGCAGTGTGGCCCAGCAACATACTATGAGGACCAAGCTAGGCCAATACCTCTGTCTTGGTCATCTGGTGCTGCTGTAACAGAAATACCACAAGTGGACGGCTTTAACAAAGAGACGTTTATTCTCTCACAGTCTGGTGGGCTAGTAGTAAAAATTCAGGGCATCAGCTCCAGGGGAAGGCTTTCTCTCTCTGTTGACTCTCGAGGAAGGTCCTTGTCACCAAACTTCCCCTGGACTAGGAGTTTCTCTGCACAGGAACCCTGGGTCCAAAGGACATGGTCTGCTCCTGGCACTGCTTTCTTGGTGGTATCAGGTCCCCACTCTCTGCTGGCTTCCCTTTCCTTTTATCTCTTGTAAGATAAAAGGTGGTGCAGGCCACACCCCAGGGAAACTCCCTTTACATTGGGTCAGGGATGTGACCTGAGTAAGAGTATTACATCCCACCCTAATTCTCTTTAACCCGAGGCAGAGATTATGATTTATAACGCATAGGAAAAATCACAAAATGGAGGACAACCCCACAATACTGGGGATCATGGCTTAACCAAGTTGACACTTACTTGGGGGGGATGCAATTCAATCCATGACAGCCTCCCTCTGCACGTTTGCTAGAAACACCTGCTCACTGATCCACGCCCACTGAGGGTGACAGGGAGGAAGAGGCCACCCGGTAGCACCACCACAAATTTTAAATTCTTAGATTCTTTGGAGTCTTTAACATAAACAATTAATTATAATACGTGTGAATAATGTGCTGTATTTCATCATATCCAATCTCCATAACATTTATTTCCTTTTCTTGCCCTACAGTCTGTCGACGACCTCCTTCGCAATGTTGGATAGAAGTGATGATAGTGGACATCTTTGTTGTTCTTCTGGTCTCGGTGAGAAAGCCTCGCTTCTTGACCCGTGTTTTGTTTACTGAAGGTGTGTGGTAGATAGCTTTTATACATTTCATTCTATTCCTTGTTTTTAAAGTGCTACTGTAAGAATGGACGCTGAACTGTATTAAAATAGTTTCTGCATCTATTGAAATGGTTCTGTGATTTTTCTGTTTTGTTATGTTAAATCGAAGATTTCATTGTTTGGTTTTTAAATGTTAAATTAACCATGCATTCCTGGAATAAAACCACTTTGGTCAATGCAAGTTGTTGTTGTTAGGTGCTGTGAGTTGGTTCCGACTCGTAGCGATCCATGTACAACAAAACGAAACACTGCTCTGTCCTGTGTCGTCCTCACTATCGTTGTTATGCTTGAGCCCATTGTTGCAGCCACCGTGTCAGTCCACCTCATTGAGGGTCTTCCTCTTTTTTGCTGACTCTCTACTTTACCAAGCATGATGTCCTTCTCCAGGGGCAATCCCTCCTGACAACGTGTCCAAAGTATGTGAGACAAAATCAATGCATACTGCCCTTTTAAAATATTGCTGGATTCAGTTTGCTAATATTTACAATATTGGCATCTTTAGTTTTCTTTCTTGTAATATCCATACTAGATTTTTGTATCAAGGTTATGCTGGCCTCAAAAAATGAGTTGGACTCATAACCCTGGACCTCTATTTCCCCCTGGATCTTGGGCCAGTCGCTCTTCACTATCTTGCTAGCTCTTCTGTGCCTTCGAGATTTTTTTCCTTTAACTTTTATACAAAATTTTCAGGTAGGAGCCGAGTGCTTAACCACTGTGCCACTGGGGCTCCTTTTGCCAGAGAGACTAGTCCAAGCTAAAAAATAAAGGGCTTTCCTCTTTGGCCTTTTTATAAACATGAGATTGGGTAGCTACCCGTTGCGACTTCCCCTGAGATCATCCTGCTTTCTGGACACAGTGCCCCAAGATGGAGAAGGGTGAGTCTTGTTTTAAATTCCAAACACACTGAGCAGCTGCATCATTCACGGCAGGGTCTTGGTGTCAGTGCCCTGCCATCTGGTACACCGTAACCGATGATGACAAAAAGCCAGCCACCAGCCTGGCTCTAGGTCGATTAGCTGAAACTCAATTTGTCGTAAACAAATAGCTTTTAATTACAGTCTTGCACCATATAACGTCTGTTCAGACCACATCTGACTGCATATACATCCATGGTCCCAACCACTATAAAGCCTAATATATTAAAAATTTGAGGTATATACAGTGGTTCCTAATAATAAACAAGTGCTATTTTGTGACGTGCATCGAAACATTATTACTATTATTATTATTATTATTACTGTAGCATTATGTTAAAGGTGATTTAGTATATCTGGAAGTGTTTCTTCAATGCTTTTTCATGCATAGAAAGGTACACTATATACTATGTACTAAGACAAACATTTGAATAACTGATGTTAGATACAAACCATACCTAATTGTCCTGACTTATGTACAAATTCAACTTAAAGGCAGACTTAAAAACGGAACATGTTCATAATCCAGGGACTGCCTGTATTGGTATCCCAGACAGATTTGTTCATTCTTCTGGCAGTCCATGGCATATTCAATATTCTTTGCCAGCACTATGATGCAAAGGCATCGATTCTTCGGTCTTCCTTATTCGTTGTCCAGCTTTCGTAGGCATATGAGACTACCAAAAACACCATGACTTGGGACAGGTGCACCTTAGTCCTCAAAGTGACGTCTTTTCTTTTTAACGCTTTAAAACCCTTTCACAACCAAATTATTTTATGTCTGTAATTTTTTGGTTAAGTAATGTTTTTGCAGTAACAGAATGCATGCAGAATCATTAAGTGTTGGTAAATATTTGTTAGGAATGCGGATTTTGACAAATATTGTCTGGGCACATGTGTCCCGGTGGCCGCTGGTAGTATGATAGGAGAGATGAGGCAGGGAAAAATCAGAGATAAAAAGCATGGCCTTTTCTCGATTATTTAAAACAAACATGTTGCACTTTACTAAGGAACGGAGAGCACACATTAGCTTACCGCCTTCTCCCCTGATATTAGACTCAGCTTGCAGGGAACAAAGATAGTGGAACAGGTGGGGCCTCTGTGCTGCAAAACCAAAAAAAAAAAAAAAAACCCAAACTCATTGCCATAGAGTCAATCTGCCCCATAGGGCTTCCGAGGAGCAGCTGGTGGATTCAAACTGCTGACCTTTTGGTTAGCAGCCAGGCTCTTAACCACTGTGGCACGAGGGCTTCAAAGACACACTGCCAGGACAGCTGATAATAACTGACACCCTGTTCATAACCATCACCCACATGCAGTGTGTGATTCAGCTGCCTCTTGCGTTTACCTTTTCATGAGAAAGCCACCTTTGCATAACTCTGTAAATCTTCTCCCTCTTTTCCCTCTTAGCCTCAGCCTGTGTACACAACAGACACCATTGTCACCTGTTAAGGGTCTGGCATTTGCTGCAAAGTGTAGCTTCCAATCTCTTTCAGGAGAAAGAAAGCTATTACCCATGATAATGTGGAGTTGGACAAAAATAAAATTGTTTTATCTTAGCAACATTATTTTATGGAGTGAAACTTTTGAAGTCATGGGGTAACACATAAAGGCACCCTGCACTGGCTGCATATAATTCGTTTGGCACCCTGCAGTTACGCATGGCCCTGGCTCAGTGCCAGCATCTACTATAAATGGGACACCAGCCTTCCAAGAAACCTAGATATGAAAATGTAACCGGAACTTAAGTGTTCCTGCGGTCACGCAGTATGCTACAATGTGTGCTTACAATGTTTTGTCCCTGAAAATAAGTTATTCAAGTGAACATTACCTAATTCCAAAAATTGCAATTTCCCAAGAACACACAGCAAACAGTAAATACACTTACCAGGTTTATCTCACTGCACAGAAGCCCAAAGAGGCAAAGGTTTGACACAAGAACACCTGCAGGATGAGTCACCTCAGACACTAACCTTTCCACACAGTGACATGGCACTGACGAACATTCCTTTTGATTTACACAGTTAGGTATACCCCTGCCCCAACCCAGCACATACTACGCATTGCAGAGAAGATTCCTACTAAACCCAAGAGGTAAAAAATACAACCAAGCCCACTATGTCCTGCAAGTCATTTTTGCAGCAGATTTACCCAATGCAATACATCCTTTGACTTCCTGACTGCTGATTCCATGGGCATTGATCGTGCATCCAAGTAAAATGAGATCCTTGACAACTTCGATCTTTTCTCCATTTATCATAATGTTGCTTATTGGTCCAGTGGTGAGGATTTTTGTTTTCTTGATGTTGAGGTGTAATCCATACTGAAGGCTGTGGTCTTTGATCTTCATCAGTAAGTGCTTCATGTTGTCTTTGCTTTCAGCAAGCAAGGTTGTGTCATCTGTATATTGCAGGTTGTTAATGAGCCTTCCGCGAATCCAGATGCCATGTTCTTCTTCATATAGTCCAGTTCCTCAGATTATTTGCTCAGCATATAGATTGAATAAGCATGGTGGAAGAATACAACCCTGACGCACATCCTTCCTGATTTTAAACCACACAGTATCCCCTTGTCCTGTTCAAACCACTGCCTTTTTGTCTATGTACAGGTTCTGCATGAGCACAATTAAGTGTTCTGGAATTCCCATTCTTCTCTATGTTATCCATAATTTGTTATAATCCACACAGTAGAATATATTGTATCAAAAATAATTGGCCAACATTCAACCATTTCAGGAGGTAACATATGATCAAGAAATGATGATACTGAAGGAAGAAGTCCAAGATACACTGAAGGCATTGGCGAAAAACTAGGCTCCAGGAAGTAACGGAATACAAACTGAGATGTTTCAACAAAAGGATGCAACACTGGAAGAAGTCATTCATCTATGTCAAGAAATTTGGAAGACAGCTACCTGGAAACCAACTGGAAGAGATCCATATTTATGCCCGTTCCAAAAAAAAAAGTGATCCAACAGAAAGTGTAAATTATTGAACAATGTCATTAACATCACACACAAGTAAAATTTTGCTGAAAATAATTCAAAAATGGTTGCAGCAGTACATTGACAGGGTACTGCCAGAAATTCAAGCCAGATTCAGAAGAGGACGTGAAACAAGGGATATCATTGCTGATGTCAGATGGATCTTGGTTGAAAGCAGAGAATACCAGAAAGATGTTTACCTGTGTTTTATTGACTATGCTAAGGCATTCAACTGGGTGGATCATAAGAAATTATGGATAACATTGCAAAGAATGGGAACTCCAGAACAATTAATTGTGCTCATAAGAAACCTGTCCATAGACTAAGAGGCAGTCATTTTTTAAAAGAACAAGGGGGTACTGTGTGGTTTAAAAGCAGGAAAGATGTGCATCAGGGTTGTATCCTTTCATAATACTTACTCAATCTTTATGCTGAGCAAATAATCTAAGATGCTGGACTGTATGAAGAACACAGCATCAGGATTGGAGAAGACTCATTAACAACCTGTGATATGCAGATGACACAACCTTGCTTGTTGAAAGTGAAGAGGACTTGAAGCACTTACTGATGAAGATCAAAGACCACAGCCTTCAGTATGGATTACACCTCAACATAAGGAAAACAAAAATCCTCACCACTGGACCAATAAGCAACATCATGATAAACAGAGAAAATATTGAAATTGTCAAGGATTTCTTTTTACTTGGATCCAAAATCAACACTCATGGAAGCAGCAGTCAAGAAGTCAAGTGGCATATTGCATTTGGTAAATCTGCTGCAAAAGACCTCTTTAAAGTGTTAAAAAGCAAAGATGTCACTTTGAGGACCAAAGTGCACCTGACCCAAGTCATGGTATTTCGAATCACCTCATTTGCATGTGAAAGCTGGATGATGAATAAGGAAGACCGAAGAAGAACTGATGCTTTTGAACTACGGTGTTGGCGAAGAATATTGAATATACCATGAACTGCCAGAAGAATAAACAAATCTGTCTTGGAAGAAGCACAGCCAAAATTCTCCTTAGAAGCAAGGATGGCAAGACTTTGTCTTATATCTATTGGACATTTTATCAGGGGGTACCAGTCCATGGAGAAGGACATCATGTTTTGTAAAGTAGGGGGCCAGTAAAAAAGAAGACTCTCAATGAGATGGATTGACGCAGTGGCTGTAACAATGGGCTCAAACACAGCAACAATAGTGAGGATGGCACAGGACCTGGCAGTGTTTCATTCTTTTGTACATAGGGTCACTGTGAGTTGGAACCTACTGGACGGCACCTAACAACATAACATAACAGGGGCCAGGTACTTGTACATAACACCTAGAGGGAGACTACAAAATACGATGATAAAAATATTGGCCTTGGAGCCAGAAGACCAAGGTTTGGACTCCAGCTCTACTACATGCCAGTCTATGACCTGTGAGAAGTTGCTTTACTTCTTCAAGCCTTAGTTTTTACATATAAAATAGGAATCATCATAGTGCCTGCTCATAGGGTTTCTGTAAACTTCATATTAGATCTTATAACATAATACTCAACACAAAATGAGCATACAGTTCACAGCAGTTATTATTATTACTATCTCTGCTGCTATAATTATTACACATATTTGGTGCTTTGGAAAGAGGATAAATGAATTTGCTGAGAGCAACTGAGCTCACACTGTGGAGCGGGCATGACAGACAGCTCACTATTCCAGACACTTGCTTAGAGGTGAGCTCTGTGTCATGGATGTGGGTGCCATTGGTCTCTATGGACTAGGTCTGGTTTTTAAAAAGCGTGTCTAACAGAGAGGGCTCTAAGCTGTTCCATCAGGATCCTCTGCTGAAGGTCTCACGCAGTACCTCCCGGGGCCCAGGTCTTCCCTCCACTTGTCTCTGAGGCCACAGGTGTGACCCCTAAGAGTCCTTGGTCTTTGTTACGCCTGGTAATTGCTGCTGGAAGCCACGCGCTGTCTTCCTTGACCCGAGTGCTCAGGACTGTGGTCTCTGTGGACAATCAAACCCTCTTCTGTCTTTTCTTCTCTGGCAGCTGCAGGGGTAATGGGAGGTTGCTTTATCTCTTTGTTTTTGTTTTTGGTGATAAAAACTTTAGTTGCTTTTATTGTCACAAAAGTATAGGAGTCTACTGAGAATTTAGAAAATACAGATAGACAGAAAGAAAGTAAAGCACCTATAAAGCAACCAGAGAGATCATTACTGTTAATATTCTACTATATTTCCTTTAAACCTTTAATATCTCTCTCTCTCTCTCTCTCTCTCTCACACACACACACACACACACACACACACACGCACACACTATATTACACTATACGTACTGTTTTGTCACTTTTTCACGCAATAATATATTGCAACTATTCTTTCCCCATGTTATTATACATTCTTCTGTAAAACCATTATAAACAGCTGCTTAGTATTTAGCTGTATTTGTATCACTCCTTGGACTTAATTTCTTTATCTAACCTTCTCATATTATATAATCAAGCTTTTTCTATATTATTAACAGCATTATACAGGACATCCTAGTTGCTATGTTTTGGTGCATATCTGCATTATGCAGACACTGAAGACGAATTGGAATAATATCGCCTATTTGCACTCCCACTAGCTGTGTATGTTTCAGATGACGAGAAGAATTCCTTCCTGCTTGGAAATTGGCTCCATGTTCGTACGTTTATACGGCACTTTCCTCGGTATCATCGCCAAACGGGAATGTCATCCAGTCACTTCCTGCTGCATACCTATGCATCACCATAATTCCCAGGAATGTTGCAGATAAATGAAACAATATATGTGGTACTCCATATAATAAATGCTTACTAATGTTCCCCACTCCTCTAGTTTTCTTGAATGCAAGTATATCTCTTGCCTGTACAGTCTCTTAGAAATGAGTATTTCCATTTTTACTAAACATTTCATGAAAAAGGACTCTTATTATACCCGCACAAACTTTTTCCAGGACTAGAGGGGCTTGGATTTCCAGAATTCATAAACAAGCTTACGTCTGACTGATTCACGCCTTTGCTGTTTCTGTAAAACTTCACTCTTCTTAGCCTTTTGCCTATCCTGGTGGAAACCCCCTGGCTTTCATTGGCTGATCTGTGAAAGTCCAACTATCTGCTTAACCAACAAAGGCTCCCTTCTCTGGCTCTGTTCTACTCCCTTGTTCCATAGTGGCAACTTGAGAAGCAAAGGTCTTTCTGGCCCCCCTTGTCATACTTACCAATCACCAGCCAGGGTCAAACTGACTCATTGTTCTACTAAGTCAATGAGTCATGAGCCACTGGTGACTCAGACTTTTTCCTTTTGTTAGTATAACGAGAATGTCTCTTCATAGAGCCACAGCATTCATTTTCAGGAAGAAAATCCACTGAGACTAGTTGATCAATGCACTTTAATTCATTATTGAGAAAGGGTCACATTAAACTGAAAAACAGAAAATCAAAAATTATAGGTAATATTAGAAGAAGTAAAATAAACCAATGTGTCCCTTTTGAGTACAACAGAATTATTCTCTTCCCCCAAGTAAGACATAAATGACTTTAGTGGTGGGTGAATTATTGAACTGAAAATGTGGCTGGATGGTGTGAAAATAACTTAAAGCCATTAAATTGATTTTAATCTCTGACACTCTAAGAGGAATGACTCACAATATGAGCATCTTAAGAGGTTCACATTCTATAAAGTAGTCAATCTCTTAGACCTGAATTGCTTATGAACAAAATCACCTTTTAGAATTTCAAATTTACATAATCTATCATAAAACATTTTTTTGAAACTTAATATGAGAATACAACATTGTGTTAGGCACAAGGAAGACAAAATTTGGTATTAGTTTTTCGAAAGCTCACAATAGGTTTGGCTCAAAACTCCTGTACTTATATATAGATTCAAATATTTCTTCAGTATCTACCATGCACTAAGCATGTTGAGGGTAAATCATGATAGAGAACACGTCCTATGCCTGCTGGCAGCTCACAATTGGATGGGCGCTCATATCAAAGTCATGTGTTCGATCACATTCTAGACATGTTGATACAGCCCACCATGTTTCAAACACTCTTACATTATCTCTATTTTGTTTTCATTGTGATAAGCAGAGGCAGATTATCCAATAAACAAGATAAGCATGGTACTTACCTTGCTTACCAGATCATCTGTAATGATCAATTTCACAAGTTTTCACATCAAAGATTCACCTCCTAGTTATGGCTGGCATCTATCTCCCTCTCAACCCCACAGCACCTTCCTACAAAATCAAAACCTCTTTTCAAATTTACAATCCTTGACAGGGACAGATGACCCAGTAAGCAGGTAAACACTGGCTTAGTTGTGCTTACTTGCTAATCTATATAATGAATGATTTCACAAATATGACCTTCGGTATATCCCTCCTGAATTTAGAAACCATCTCAAGGATAGAATTGATGCACTGAACACTAATGACTGAAGACCAGACAAGTGGTGGGATGACATCAAGGACATCATACATGAATAATGCAAAAAGTCATTAAAAAGACAGAAAAGACCAAAATTGATGTCAGAAAAGACTCTGAAACTTGCTCTTGAACATACAGTAGCTAAAGTGAATGGAAGAAATGATGAAGAAAAAGAGCTGAACAGAATATTTCAAAGAACAACTCGAGAAGACAAAGTAAAGTATTATAATGAGACAAAGACTTGGAACTAGAAAACCAAAAGGGAAGAACATGCTTGACATTTCTCAAGGTGAAAGCACTGAAGAAAAAAATTCAAGCCTTGAGTTACAACATAGAAGGATTCCATGGGCAAAACATTGAACGATGCAGGAAGCATCAAAAGAAGATGGAAGGAATACACAGAGTCACTGTACCAAAAAGAAGTGGTCGACATTCAACCATTTCAGGATGTACCATATGATCAAGAACCAATGGTACTGAAGGAAGAAGTCCAAGACGCACTGAAGGCATTGGCAAAAAACAAGTCTCCAGGAACTGATGAAATACCAATTGAGAAGTTTCAACAAACAGACGCAATGCTGGAAGCACAGACTGGTTTATGCCAAGAAATTCAAAGGACAGCTTACTGGTCAACCAACTGGAAAAAATCCACATTCCAAAGAAAGGTGATCCAATGGAATGCAGAAATTGTTGAACAATATCATTAGTACCACAAACAAGTAAATTTTATTTTTTTAGTATGAAAATGATTTTTTTTAATTTAATTTTATTTTTTTATTGTACTTCAGGTGAAGGTTTACAGAACAAATAGTTTCTCATGAAACAGAAGTACACATGTTGTTTTATGACATTGGTTAACAACCCCACAACATATCAACCCTCTAACTTCTCAACCTCTTTTTTTTTTTTTTTTTGGTGAAAATACACATAGCCAAAGATACACCATTTCAAAAATTTCTACATGCACAGTTCAGTGACATTGACTATGCTCTTCCAGTTGTGCTGTTATTCTCACTTAAGATGAAGGCTTACAGAACAAAATAGTTTCACATTTAACTATGATACATACACACAATGGAATACTATGCAACGAGAAAGAACAACAATGAATCTGTGAACCATCTCATAACATGGATGAAACTGGAGGACATTATGCTGAGTGAAATAAGTCAATCACAAAAGGACAAATATTGTATGAGACCTCTATTGTAAAAACCCATGAAAAAGTTCACACACAAAATGTAACAATCTTTGTTGGTTACCAGGGATGGGAGGGGTGGGGAGGGGGAATACTAAAGAGACAATAGATAAGTGGTATCTTGGGTGAAGGGTGAGACAGTACACAATACAGGATAAACTAGCACAACTTGTAAAAGGAAAGGTCATGGAAGCCCCATAGACACATCCAAACTCCCTGAGGGACTGAATTGCTTGGTGGAGGGCTGTGGGGACCACTATCTCGGGGAACATCTAGCTCCATTGGCATGACACAGCTTATAAAGACAATGCTCTACATTCTACCTTTGTGAGTAGTGTCTGGGGTCTTAAAAGCCTTTGAGCGGCCATCTAAGATACTCCACTGGTCTCATCCCTTCGGGAGCAAGGGAGAATGAAGAGAACAGGATACAAGGAAAAGATCAGTCCAAAGGACTAATTGTCCACAGCTACCAAGGCCTCCACCGGACTGAGTCCAGTACAGCTAGATGGTGCCCGGCTACCACCACTGATTGCTGTGACCAGGATCACAACAGAGGGTTCTGGACAGAGCTGGAGAAGGATGTAGACCATAATTCTAACTCACAAAAAAAAGACCAGATTTACTGGCCTAAAGGAGACTGGAGAAACCCAGAGAGTATGGCCCCCAGACACCCTTTTAGCTCAGTGGTGAAGTTACCAAAGAAGTAAAATTTTCTTGAAGATAATTCAAAAATGGTTGCAGCAGTACACTGACAGGGAACTGCCATAAATTCAAGCCAGATTCAGAAGAGGACATGGAGCTAGGGAAATCATTGCTGATGTCAGATGGATCTTGGTTGAAAGCAGAGAATACCAGAAAGATGTTTACCTGTGTTTTATTGACTATGCAAAGGCACTCGACTATGTGGATCATAATAAACTATAGATAACATTACAAAGAATGAGAATTCTAGGACACTTAATGGTGCTCACAAGGAGCACATAGACAAAGAGGCAGTTGTTCAAACAGAACAAGGAGATACTGCTTGGTTTAAAGTCAGGAAAGGTGTGCATCAGGGTTGCATCCTTTCACCATATTTATTCAATCTGTATGCTGAGCAAATAATTCAAGAAGCTGGACTATATGAGGAAGAACGTGGCATCAGGATTGGAGGAAGTCTCATTAACAACCTGCAGTATGCAGATGTCACATCCTTTCTTGCTGAAAGTGAAGAGGATTTGAAGCACTTACTGATGATGATCAAAGATTACAGCCTTCAGTATGGATTGCACCTCAACATAAACAAAACAAAAATCCTCACAACCGGACCAATAAGCAACATCATCATAAATGGAGAAAATATTGAAGTTGTCAAGGATTTCTTTTCACTTGGATCCACAATCAACGTCCACGGAAGCAGCAGTCAAAAAATCAAATGACATATTTTACTGGGAAAATCTGCTGCAAAAGATCTTTAAAGTGTTAAAAAAACAAAGATGTCACTTTAAGGACTAATGTACACCTGATCCAAGCCATGGTATTTTCAGTCACCTCATATGTATGTGAATGCTGGACAATGAATAAGGAAGACCAACAAAGAATCGATGCCTTTGAATTATGGTGTTGGCGAAGAATAATGACTATACCACAGACTGCCAGAAAAACAAACAAATCTTTCTTGGAAGAAGTATAGCCAGAATGTTCCTTGGAAGTGAGGATGGTGAGACTTTGTCTCACATACTTTGGACGTGTTATCAGAAGAGACCAGTCCCTGGAGAAGAATGATCATGCTTGGTAAAGTAGAGGGTCAGCAAAAAAAAAAGAGGAAGACTAGAGGTGGTCCAAGATGGTGGCATAGCCAGACACCTCATAACGTCCCTCTTACAACAAAGACCAGAGAAAACAAGTGAATCATATACAGACGACAACTTTGGAACTCTGAGCATCAAATGCAAGGCTAAAAAATCAGATGAATGCCAAGTAGAAAGAAAGACTGTACAAAAACAGCGGATACCCAGGTGCCCTGGCCGCCAAGCCTGCACAGCATGGCCATTTTGAGACAAAGCAAGTGGTGTTCCCAGCCGAAGCCCCCATCACCTGTGCAGCTAAGCAGGAGCTAGTCTGTACCCACTTTTAGAGCCAGGCAGAAGTGCTCCCTGCCCTGCCAAAGTAAAGTGCACTCACCTCACCCACTGCACCCTTCAAGGCTCCCATGCCAGGGCCAGTGGACCTGTGTTGTCTGCACCCTGTTCACTCATCCCCCCAGCACGTGATCACAGTCCAGCAACACCCACCAAAATCTCGCCCCATGAGTTGGGGGCCCACGGACCAGCAGCACCCTCCCCTTCACTCATCCACTTTCACTGGCAACCCGCAGACCAACAGTGCCCACCTCTCCACCTGGCCACCAGCACCCACTTCTCTGCCTAGCCACCTGCACTGGAGCCTGTGGGCTGATGGGTCCACTCTTCCACCCATCCAACCACACCACAGGCCTGTGATTTGGCATCACCTGATTCTCCACCCAGCCACCCACACCAGAAGCCCATAGACAGGTGGCACCCCTTCTTCTGCCCACCCACTCATGCCAGGGGCCCTGGTCCAGCAGTGCAGTGTCCTCCACTCAGCCACCCAAGATCAGAGCCCACAGACCAGTGGTGCCCACTCATAAGCCCAGCCACTCAAGCCAGAGCTCACAGACTGATGGCATCTGCTTCTCTGCCTGGTCGCTGGTGCCAGAGGCCTGGGGGGTGGCAGCATCCCCTCTTCCATCTACCCAACTGAACCAGGGGCCCATGGACCGGCAGTGCTGGCTGCTCCACTCAGCCACTGGTACCAGGAGCCCGCAAACCAAAGGTGCCAACTCCTATACCTGGCCACCCATACTGGGGGCCCACAGACCAATGGCACCTCCTACACTCTCCAGCCACCTGCACCAGGGGCTGAGAACTGGCAGCAGACCCTCCCCCATGTCGTGCTCTAGCATACAGGGGCTTGCCCTCCTAGCAGGTACCCATGGATTGGCAGCATCCCCTCTGCCTCTCCTCCACATTTCCCCTTCCTGCAACCAGAGGCTTGTGCCCAGTCTGACCACCCCTGTTCAGCCCCGCCTGCCCAGGACCATAAGGAATGTTCCTGTACCACCCACCTGGTGACTGACAGCCCAGGCATCCTCCGTCTGACCACCCAGCAACTGGCAGTCCGCACATACAACACCTAACCCAGCAACCAGCAAGAACGCTTCCTGCACCCACACCCAGGTGACCAGTTGGACAGACACACCATCTCACCAGCAATACCAGCTGCATTCTCAGCTGCTCCACAAGACCAGTAAACAGAGACCCATGTTCACACACCCAACCGCTGCTCCACCCACCCTGAGACAGGCGGTGAGAGCTCCAGTGTGGCCAGACTAGCCACCAGAGTGGCACACAAGCCCCACCTACTCAGATATATCAAAACAAAAAATCAGAATGCAGTAAACAAGAATACAATAAATAAATATAATATCACCTAATCCCTCTGAGACAAGAGATAATATCAAATCCCATAAAGAAGCAGGACAAGATTGCTCCAGCAAGTGACCAAAACAAAGAACCTGACAATGTTCCAGAGGGAGAAATGGTAAGAGAACTACCTGATAAAAAATTCTGAAGACTAATACACAGGGTTCTCCGAGGGATCAAAGAAAACACTGGGAGATTTTCTGGGCTGAAGACTAGCTATCTTCCTGACCCTTCCCACTTCCCATCGCATAATTCTCATTTTAGAATTGAGGAGTCCTTAGAGGCTGTGGCTGATGGTGTCAGCTTTGTGCCTTTTCCCTCAATGTCCACTCTGCTTCCTGGAATCCTCTCCACCTGGAAGTTGCTTGATAAAATCCTCCCCACCCTACCTCAAGGTCCTCCTTGAAGTCAGCCTGTTTCAAAAAGCCTTTCCCTAACTCCCAAGTTGGTGTGGTTGGTGAAGATGCTCTCTTTGAATACCTATAACTTTTTATCTGAAACGTCACCCATGGACCTGATGTTACCCTGCCCAGTATTCTGACCATTTCAATGCGTGTCTTACTCATGACCACACCCTGAACCTAGCACAGAGCCAGACGCACAAGAGAAAATGTTTAGGGCATCAAACTCCACGGAGTTGAGAAATTCACCTGCTCTGGGGGGATCACCTTTGGGGTTTCTACGAAAGGACAGATTGCTGACACCAAGTAACCTGACATGGGTGGGCAAGTGGTCAGCATTTGTTGGAATTAAAATAGCATTTAACCTTCACGGTTCAGAATCCTCACAACTGTGGCTCTTCATCCTCATGATCTCTAGGGAAGCCGGGGCTGGTCCTCCCACGTCCATGGTTTCCAATACACTGGTTGTCTGCTGTTAGTTAGTTACTGATACCATCCTTTCCGGCATAGGCAGGCACTTGTCACCAAGTGAATGATGAAGCTGGTCCTTTTTTTCTCCCCTCTGATGTTCAAAACACAAACTCAGGAAGCATCCTATCCTCCCCCTATTTCCTCCCTCACCTCTTCCCTTCTAATCAGACACTTGCCTCATTGACTCTTGTTGTCCTTACAGGACAGAGTAGAACTGCCCATGGGGTTTCCAAGGCTGTAATCTTTATGGAAGCAGATTGCCAGGTCTTTTCTCCCACAGAGCTGCTGGTGAGTTCGAACTGCTGACCTTTCAGTTAGCAGCTGAGTGCTTAACCTCTGTGCCACCAGGAATGCCTTGACTATTAATTGTCTCTTGGTTCTGTCCACTTCCCTTCATCCCCATGGGCACTGTCCTGGTGCAGGCCACCATCTCCTCTGGCTGGGAGTCCTGCATAGCCCTCCCCCAACAGCTATCCTGCCTCCCACCCAAGACTAGTCCTTCCTTTTTACCCCATCCTCAGCCCACCCCCCACTCCACAGGTGCAGATCTCTCTCAGAAATACAACGTGGTTATGTAGTGCCTGTGCTTAAAACCCATCGCTGGTTCCCTGTTCCCGTCAAAATAAATTGGAATGGTCGGGCCTGGTACCAGGGACCTTCATGATGTGGAGGAAACACAAGACATGTCTGAAGGGCAAAGATAAGCAACCCAGAGCTCTGGAATTTCATCTGATTCCCTCTCACTTGCATGAAAACAAAGAGGCTACAAGTCTCTCCAGGACCTGACCTAGTCAGTTCCAGTTATTCCCCAACCTGCACGATTCTGACTTGCCCACATTGGCCAGGAATGAACAGGTTCTCTGCACAGATCCTGCAGGATTCTCGTGTTGATTTCTCCCCAAACCAAGGCCTAGAGAGCTGACAGCTGCATGTGAAGGAGCTTGAAATCACCAGAGTGAGTGCTTTGCTCTGTCAACAGAGCCTGGAGGAGTTTGCTGGTGAAGTGAAGGAAAAATCAATATGATAGTTTTATTTTTTAATGTAAGGGTGGCTGCTAAGCAGAATCAGAAAGGGCATTCCAAGTAGGACCTTCAAGGCCTTGGAGGATGCTATGCTCCATCCTTAGGAGGAAGAGGAGGAAGAATATTCAAAGTGGCAACATTTTCAGGGAAGATTAGATGTCTCCACATTTGTCTTTCCTCCACTTCTTTTCTGTAAATAATATTTTACTGTGTTTAAAGTGAAAGTTTACACAGCAAATTAGATTCCCATTTAACAATTCCTACACAAATTATTCCATGATATTGATGACAATTTCCACAATGTGTTGCCATTCTCATTCATTGCATTCTGGTTGTACCACTTCCAGGACTCTAGCTTCCCTGCCCTTTTACCTTATCTCTGCTTTAGAGTAAGTTTTGACCATTGGGTCTCCTACAGTTGATTTTTTGAAGGAGCTCATTACTCAAGGGTGATATTCTTTATTTTATGAGACAATCTTTTAGCTAAAAGGTGACTGTAAGGGATAATTTCAGTTTAAGGTTTAAAAAGTATCTCAGGGCTGTAGTCTCGGGGAGTCCTCTAGTCTCAACCAGTCCACTAAGTCTAGACTTTTTGAGAATTGTAGTTGTGTTCCACACTTTTCTCCCATTCTATCAGGATCCACCTACTGAGTGTCTTTCCTCCACTTCTGAATCACCTTCTTCTGAAATGTTCTTACAGCTCTCACCCTACCCAGCCACAGCAAGAGCTCCTTGGTCTTAAGTGCCTACCTTGTGTCAGGTTTATTCAGCCCTTACACTGTCTCAAGAAATCTGCTCTGCCTTTAGACACACAGACAGATGCAAATATTATCCCCATTGTACATTTGTGAGAGCTGATCCTCAGAGAGGTTAAGTAGTTTTCCATCTTCATACAGCTAGTGAGCAGCAAGATTTGATTCCATCCCAGGCTTGCCTGATTCCAAAGCACACACTCTACGTCGTACCATGTAACTCTGAAAGATGGTCATCTGAGAATAGGTTCACTTGCTTCAGTGGTTTCCAGAGCTTCTCATGAAGGTTATCTCCTGGGTGTTCGGCTCTGGCTCAGCCTCTGAGCTACTTATGGGTCAACTCACTGCTCATCTGGGCAGGAATAATGGATGCATGGGGTCCAGGCTGCAAGGTGGTGATGTGTTTAAGGAGAAAGTCTGTAATCATAGTTTTTGGTGACTGATTTATCTAAAGTCTCCGGTAAGAAGCCCTGGTGTCGCAGTGGTTAAGCACCCAGCTGCTGTCTGAAAGGTTGGCAGTTGGAACTTGCCAGCCACTCCACAGGCAAAAGATGTGGCAGTCTGCTTCCATAAAGATCACAGCCTTGGAAACCCTATGGGGCAGTTCTACTCTGCCCTACAGGGTCACTATGAGTCGGAATCAACTTGACAGCAACGGGGTTGGTTGAAGTCTCTGGTGGAGTCCCTGAGTGGCACAAACAGTTAACACACTGGGCTACTAACTGAAAGACTGGAGATTCTAGTCAACTCAGAGGTGCCTAGGAAGAAGGGCCTGGCGATCTGCTTCCAAAGGTCACAGCCACGAAAACCCTATGGAGCACAAGTTTTACTCTGCACGCATGAAGTCGCCATGAGTTAGAATCAACTCGAAGCAACTAGTATGTTTTAGTCTCTGGTGCTCTGTCTAATGGTCAGTGGTTTGTTTCCCATTTAGTAGTGGGGCTGGAGCATGCTGGGAGCTTCATGTCCAACTCAGAATTTGAAGAGATATACGTATGCTTTCCAGGTGAATGTTTTTGTGATTTTTTTTCCATATCTGATGAAATACTGAGCATGAGGCTGTTAGTACCAGTGATGAGAAGATGGGAAAACAGCAATAAATTGACATGATTCCAGGAAGGAGGAGGGAGAGGAGAAGGGCAGGGCTCAGAGATGGTTGGTACCTGCATTATGGCTGGGGGAGGGCGGAAGCAGAGCAGATGTGAAAGCCTCACGTTGGAGGTGGAGCGGGACTAAGTGTGTGTGATGCTTCTCGTACGAATTAAAGAGCTCCAGTGCTGTGTTATTTTGATGACATTTTTTTTCCAGTATTTACAGTGTTAATTTTAATCAGGATGAAGCTCCGTAGTAATGAATTAAGTGCTCATGTGGAATGGTAGAATCCATTAAATTCCACTTTTAATTGAACAATTTCACTTAATTTAAATCATCATTCTAATTAACAACCAAGTAGCCCCGAATACAAAATAATGTTAAGTGTTCATTTCTATAGGGTAGCTGTTTTGAGATATGTGTTTCAGAGGAAAGCATTTCCCATACTCTAGCTGGACTCACAGATTTTTTTAAAAGTGTTTTTCACAACTTTCCTTTCCCCTCCAGGATGTAAATCCTGGCAGAATGACTGCTGGTTTTCTTCCTCACTGAACTGGAGCAAGGCTTTCTTCAGAAAGGGAGTTCAGGTGGCTCTTGGCAGGGCCCTCAAGATAAGGGCATCTTTTGTGCTCTGCCGCCTTGGAAAATAATGAGAGATAGGGCACCATTTCCAAAGCAACCCAAGGAAGGACTTTTCATGGGGAGAAGGTGGGGAGAGACCTGGCCTTTTCCCAGAGGACACTCACTTAGATTCCCCTCAGTGCCCTGCATGGCCCTTGGAGCCACAGGCTCCCCACCCTGCAGGGGTAAGTCAGCCAACCCACTTGTCCCCACCCAACACTTGGTGCAGAGCACACGTGGAGCACTGTACATGCCCCGTCCATCCTTGTCTTTCAGACTGCCCAGCACAGAGTGGTGCCCAGTGTGCGTTTGTGGAAGGATTCTGCAGAAGCAGCAAGAGAAGGAGCTTTCTATCTGCAGAAGAACCAAGTTCGCTTTTCTTGAGCCCTGTGCCCTAAGTAGCCCTGCCTGAATCTCACTGAAATCTCTCACAAAAGCCCCATGTGGCCCATAGTGTTATTCCCACTTTTACAAACGAGGGCCCCTGGTCTCACAAAAAAGACCCCTGTGGCACAATGATTAAAGCTCTCGGCAACCAAAAGGTCAGCGGTTTGAACCTACCAGCCTCTCCAAGGGAGAAAAACATAACAGTCTGCTTCTGTAAAGATTTACAGTCTTAGAAACCCTATGGGGAAGTTCTACTCTGTCCTGTAGGGTTGCTATGAGTCAGAATTGTCTTGACAGCAGTGAGTTTCGTCTCAGAAAGGATCAATGGTTAAGGGGATTTCCCCCAAATTGCAAAGCAATGCAACAACCAATCTGAATGCAAAAGGTGCAGCCCCTGGAGGCCCAGCTCTGCAGGCCCTCTGCCCAGTGCAGAGGCAGAGAGCACAGCTCCCTGAGGCAGCCAGTGCCCGTGGCTGAGGTCCTGCAGAGGCTGTCTGCTGTGGGGATGGTCTTCAGGGGTAAAAGGGGCTGCTCTCCCTCTGCAAGGCCCACAGCTCAGCAGGGTAAGGACCAGTGACCAGGGACAAGTGTGTCTGGACCTGGTCTGCAGAGAGGAGGGACCTACATCAGAGCTTTCTTTCTGGAGGCATGAGTGGAAGAGGGTGGAAGGGAAGGTGGCTGTCTCATGAGAGATGCTGGCAGTTGCCAGGTATGGGGACACTCAGTCTGTGTGCTCTGATGAGGAAGGCATCATCTCAGAGCCTTGCTGCTCAGAGTGCCTCCCATGGGATAGCAGCTTCAGCACCGCCTGATAGAAATGTGGGATCCCGGGCCCCACCTGGACCAACTGAATCAGAACCTGTGTGTGACAAAGCCCCCACGTGGTCTGAATGAACACTAAAGCTCAGGAAGCACTACCTTAGAGGTTTTTGAGGTACATATGCATTTATAACTTTTCTTCTTCATTTTTAAACCCTTAGCTGCTCACGGCATCCTGACACGACAGGGCTGACTGGGCAGGGAACCAGCTAGCTGCCTGGCTTTTTGCGTATCTCGTGCGCCTCAGCCAGCCCTGGTAGAGGACAGCTTCCTGGTAGAAAGCAGCGACTGAGTTTCCTCTAGTGCCCCCTCTTTCTGTGAGGGGTGGAATACAATTCAGGTGACCAGGCTGATATTGCAGGGCATGCTCCTCCATGAACATTGGTTGTGTTCTAAAATGGAGCCCTGGTGGTGCAGTGGGTAAGAGCTCAGCTGCTAACCAAAAGGTCAGCAGTTCGAATGTACCAGCCACTCCTTGGAAACCCTATGAGGTAGTTCTGCTCTGTCCTGGAGGGTCGCTATGAGTCAGAATCAACTTGACAGCAATGAGTTTGGTTTTTTGTGGGTTTTTTTTTTTTTTTTTTTTTTTTTTTTTTGGTGTTTCCACCAGCGCTCCCCCTGGATCTCAAGGGGTGGCTCTGAGGACCTTGTGGGAGACTCCTGAGGCAGACCCAGAACTGTGGAGAGAAGTGGGGGTTGGAATGGGAATGAGACCCACATTTGTTGAATAAAGATTCCACTCTGTGTCAGGTATAACACTTTATAGACATTGAATCTCACAATAACCCTATGAGGAAGTCACTGTGTTTTCACCTTTTTGTAGATGAGGAAAATAAGATTGGGTCACACAGCTAATGGGCTAGCTCCCCCTGAGGATATTTCCAAGTGTGGCTGTGTTCCTTGCTGCCTTGAGGGATAGGTTTGCTCTTCAGGCCCCAGTGTCAAGTCCTCAGCCCCTTGACCTCAGGACACTCAGGCTGTGGCTACAAGGTCAACCCCCATGCCAGGGCTGGGAGCCAAGGGTATTTACATTTAAGGAAGTAAAATGACAAATAGGTGTGTACTTCAATCAACAGCACGGTTCTGGGCCCATATTTTATGCACATTAAGCTTGTTTGAGTGAATGAATAGAAGACAGAATGGATGACTGGTCCATTCTTTCCCACTCGGACCCTTGAAAGCATCTGTGAGTCTGTTTCCAACTTCCCTTGAGTTCCTGGAGCTGATGCTCACCAGCAGGGGATATCTCAGAGGCTAAATGGTCTGCTCCCTCCGACACTGGTGTGGTGGTTAGTGTTTTACGTCAGCTTGGCTAGGCTATGATTCTCACTGGTTTGGCAGACATTATGTAATTACCTTCTATTTTGTGATCTGATGTGAGCAGTTAATCTGTTGGAAGGGGAGTTTCCTTGGGGGTGTGGCCTGCCCCCAGTACATGCAAATGGATGTTTTGGCAAAAAGCTCGCACTTTCTCTGGTCCCACACTCTTCTCGTCACCTCCCCTCTGGTTCTTGGGACGTAAGCCTGCTGCCTGACCAGCAGATTTTGGATTTGCCAACCCCCACAATCCCATGAACCAGCAGAGAGGCCTCTAGCCTGCTGCCTGACCAGCAGATTTTGGATTTGCCAACCCCCACAATCCCATGAACCAGCAGAGAGGCCTCTAGCCTGCTGCCTGACCAGCAGATTTTGGATTTGCCAACCCCCACAATCCCATGAACCAGCAGAGAGGCCTCTAGCCTGCTGCCTGACCAGCAGATTTTGGATTTGCCAACCCCCACAATCCCATGAACCAGCAGAGAGGCCTCTAGCCTGCTGCCTGATCAGCAGATTTTGGATTTGCCAACCCCCACAATCCCATGAACCAGCAGAGAGGCCTCTAGCCTGCTGCCTGACCAGCAGATTTTGGATTTGCCAACCCCCACAATCCCATGAACCAGCAGAGAGGCCTCTAGCCTGCTGCCTGACCAGCAGATTTTGGATTTATCAGCCCCTGCAACCACGTGGGTCAGCAGAGGTCTTCAGCCTGTCATCTGACCCACGGCTTTGGGACTTGTCAGCCCCCACAATTGCGTGAGCCATTTCCACACAATTGTGTGAGCCATTTCCTTGAAGTAAATTTCTCTCTATATATTTATATATGCATCATTGGTTTTTCTCCTCTAGGGAACCCAGCCTAAGATAACTGGCCATCCTGTGGCAGCTGCAGGCTCTCTGGGAAACTGGCTGCAGACTTGGAGCTGTTTTTGGAGGACAATAAAGATAGCTCTAAAAGTGGGAAAGTGTAACAAAACCTCTTGATGCTGTCAAGGAGTCCAAAGAGTCAATCCAACACCATCAACTTCCCACCACCAATTTATTTTATTTTATTTTTTGGTCTCTTGCCCATCAGGAAGCAGCAAATAATTTCAATGCTCAATTATAGATTTCATTTTTTGTACTCATTTGTGCTATAATTGTATTCCACCTAATCAGTTTCTCTGTGTTCTATATAATTTCCATACTTCTTCCATACTACTGGAGAGTATAGGGGGAAGTCTCTGTGTTTTGTTTTTGTTTTTTCTTGCTACAGTTGTCTCTCTAGCCAGAGGGAGCAGCGAGTGGGAGGACACCTGTTTTGTCCTCTCTTTTCTCTCAACATTTTGCCCAGAAGATGGACCAAGCCACATAGAAAACTATCTGGCCAGAGGAACCCTGGACATTAAAGAATGTGGGGGAGATGCTGAGAAGGAGAGACCATTTCTGTTGGATATATACCTAGTTGAGGAATTAATGGGTCATCAAGTTTAGTTTGGAGCCCTAGTGGTGCAGTGGTTAAGAGCTGGGGTGCAAACCAAAAGATGTGCAGTTTGAATCCACCAGCCGCTCCTTGGAAACCCTATGGGGCAGTAAAACTCTGTCCTATAGGGTAGCTATGAGTCAGAATCGACTCAACGGCAACAGGTTTTTTTTTTAGAGTTTGGTTAAAGCAAAAGGAATAAATGATGAATGAAAAGAGCTGAACAGAAGATTTCAACGATTTGACGCATTGAACACTAATGACCTAAGACCAGACGAGTTGTGGAATGACATTAAGGACATCACACATGAAGAAAGCAAGAGGTCATTAAAGAGAAAGAAAAGACCAAAATGGATGTAGACTCTGAAACTTGCTCTTGAACGTCCAGTAGCTAAAGCAAAAGGAAGAAATGATGAAGTACAAGAACTGAACAGAAGATTTCAAAGGGTGGCTCAAGAAGACAAAGTAAAGTATTATGACACGTGCAGAAAGCTGGAGACAGAAAACCAAAAGGGAAGAAAACACTCAGCATTTCTCAAGCTGAAAGAACTGAAGAAAAAAATTCAAGCCTCGAGTTGCAATAGTGAAGGATTCTTTGGGGAAAATATTAAATGACGCAGGAAGCATCAAAAGAAGATGGAAGGAATACACAGAGTCATTATACCAAAAAGAATTGGTTGACGTTCAACCATTTCAAGAGGTAGCATATGATTAGGAACTGATGGTACTGAAGGAAGAAGTCCAAGCTGCAATGAAGGCGTTGGCAAAATAACAAGGCTACAGGATTTGACAGGATACCAACTGAGATGTTTCAACAAATGGATGCGGCACTGGAAGTGCTCACTTGTCTATGCCAAGAAATTTGGAATACAGCTACCTGGCCAACCCACTGGAAGAGATCCATATTCATGCCTATTCCCAAGAAGGGTGATCCAACCGAATGTGGAAATTATTGAACAATATCATTAATATTGCACGCAAGGAAAATTTTGCTCAAGATCATTCAAAAGTGGCTACAGCAGTATATCAACAGGGAACTCTAGAAATTCAGGCCAGATTCAGAAGAGGACATGGAACCTGGGATATCATTGCTGATGTCAGATGAATCTTGGTTGAAAGTAGAGAATACCAGAAAGATGTTTACCTGTGTTTTATTGACTATGCAAAGGCATTTGACTGTGTGGATCATAAGAAATTATAGACAACATTGCGAAGAATAGGAATTCCAGAACACTTAATTGTGCTCATGAGAAACCTGTACATAGACCAAGAGGCAGTCGTTCAGACAGAACAAGGGATACTGCGTGGTTTAAAGTCAGGACAGGTGCGCGTCAGGGTTATATTCTTTCACCGTTCCTATTCAATCTGTATGCTGAGAAAATAATCCAAGATGCTGGACTATAGGAAGGAGAATGGGTCATCAGGATTGGAGGAAGACTCATTAACAACCTGCATTATACAGATGACACAACCTTGCTTGCTGGAAGTGAAGAGGACTTGAAGCACTTACTGATGAAAATCAAAGACCACCACCTTCAGTATGGTTACACCTCAACATAAAGAAAACAAAAATCATCACAACTGGACCAATAAGCAATATCATGATAAACAGAGAAAAGACTGATGTTGTCAAGGATTTCAATTTTACTTGGATCCACCATCGACACCCATGGAAGCAGCAGTCAAGAGATCAAACGACGCATTGCACTGGGCAAATCTGCTGTGAAAGACCTCTTTAAAGTGTTGAAAAGCAAAGATGTCACCTTGAAGACTAAGGTGCACCTGACCCAAGCCATGGTATTTTCAATAGCATCATATGCATGAGAAAGCTGGACAGTGAATAACGAAGATCAAAACAGAACTGACACCTTTGAATTGTGGTGTTGGCAAAGAATATTGAATATACCATGGACTGCCAAAAGAATAAACAAATCTGTCTTGGAAGAAGTACAACCAGAACACTCCTTAGAAGCAAGGATGGGAGACTACGTCTTACGTACTTTGAACATGTCGTCAGGAGGGATCAGTCCCTAGAGAAGGACATCATGCTTGGTAAAGTACAGGTTCAGCGAAAAAGAGTAAGTCCACAAGATGGACTGACACGGTGGCTGCAACAATGGGCTCAAGCATAACTATTGTTAGCGTGGTGCAAGACCAGGCAGTGTTTTGTTCTATAGTACGTAGGGTTGCTATGAGTCAGAACCGACTCAATGGAACCTAACAACAACAACAACAGGGAATTAATACAGTAGGCTATCTCCTAGAAGCTTTAATGGTTTAGCATTACGTTTAAACCAATAATCCTCTGGAACTGATTTTTGTGAATAGTGTGAAGTAAGGGATCTAGTCTCATATGAGTTGGAATCAACTCAACAGCAATGGGTTAGGGGCTCTAGCACCATTTATTGAAAAGACCCACTTCTCCCCAGCTGTACTGAAGTGTTATTTTTTTTTTAACAATCAGGAGAGCAGATGCGTGGGTCTGTTTCTGGACTCTCCATTCTGTTCTCTTGACTTATTTGCTTAATTTGTCTTAATTAATGTTATTGTATAATAAGTCTCAATATCCTCCATGTTCCTCAAATTGGCTTGGCTATTCTTGTCCCTTTACATTTCTTTATAAAACTTAAAATCATGTGAGTTTCCCCTAAGAAATATCCTTCTGGGATTTGACTCAAGTTGTATTAAATCTATAAATCAATTGTGGGAAAATTGGCATCTTTATAAACATGTTTTCATCCTATTTTATATAGGTATTCGTTGTTGTTGTTAGGTGCTGACGAGTTGGTTCTGACTCATAGTGACCCCATGAATAGATATTCTTTAAAGTCTCCTGTGTTTTGTTTTTTTTTTTTTTTTTAGTTTTCAATGTAGAGGTCTTGTACATCTTTCAATAGATCTATTCCTAAATCCTTGATACTTTTTCTGCAATTATAAATTGCATTTGTGAAATAAAATTTAAATTCCTTTATATTAGGACAAACAATATAGAAAATAAAATTTAAATCTGACATGAGACAAAGATGCCTGATATCATCACTTCTACTTAATATTGCACTAAAATTTAAAATTTTATTTTCTATATTGTTTGTTCCTAGTTTAAAGGAATACAGTTGATATTTATATATACTCAGTCTGCACTTACTGACATGGTTAAGTTCCAAAGACCAGGTTATTATTATGAGAAAATTGGCACTATGTGAAAATGGAGGATGATCAACATCAGATCATAAAATGGAGGATGACTACATCATTACATGACTGCCAAATTACATCTTTATATAACTGCCAAACCACGGAGAATCACGGCCCAGCCAAGTTGACACATAACCTTAACCATCACAGCCAGCATTACTCTTACCTTGCACCTTGGCATTTGTTACTGCCAGATGTTAATGTGCAAAATAGTCAGAGAGGAGATTTTTTACTATTGTTGTAAATGCAAAATGTCAGATAATGAGATAGTCAGTAAATGAGGGGAAGTTTTATTGGCCTTATAACTCAAGAACTTATTAAATTTGCTTATTAATACTAAAAATTCACTTATTAATTCTAATTGTCTATAGATTCTTTTGCTCTCACTGATACACAGAGCATCAGCCAATAATAACAATTTTATTTTTTATTTCTGATACTTTCACCTTTTCTTCTTACCTATTGCACTGCCTAGAACATTAGTGTGATATTAAATAGAAGTTATGGTGTCTGGCATCATTTTCTCATTTCAGACTTCAGGGGCATAGGACTTACTATTTCACTAGTAAATACAAATTTGTGTCTTTTTTGTAAGATACTCTATCAGATTAAGAAATTCTCTTTATATTTCTAGTTTTCTAGGGTTTTATTATAAATGGGTTGTGAATTTTATTAAATTATTTTTCTACAATTACAGTATTGAGATTAGCAATTTTTACCATTCTGTTAATGTTAATTGTGTTGACTGATTTTTAAAATGTTAAACCAGTGTTAGAGTTCTAGAATAAATTCAACTTGGAGTTAGTCTTTTTTATATATTGGTGGACTTGATTTATCAGTATTTTGTATTGGATCTCTCCATCTATATTATTAAGACTTATTGGCTTGTGATTTGCCTTCCTTGATGCCAGATTTTGGTAACAGTGTTAAGCTTGCCTAATCAAAGAGTGGAAAGTGAAGTGTTCCCTCTCTTTCTAGTCTCGGGAAGAATCTGTAAAATATTGATATTATTTATTTCTTTAAACTTTAGAAGAATTCAACAATGAAGTCATCTGTGTGTTTTTTGTTTTGTCTTGTTTTATTGATATTTGCATGATGTGTCTTTTCTCCCCATATTTTTACTTTCAACTTTCCCGTGTCTTTATTTAGTTTATTTCTTGTAAATAACTTACTGTCGGTTTTTATCTAGTCTGAGGGTCTAATTCTCATTTGGATTATTTAGTCCCTTTGCATTTAATATAATTACTGGGTTTATAAATGTCATCCTTTTTTTTGAGCCACTTGTTCCATACTCATTTTATACCATCTTTCTTGACTCCTTTTGGACTGATATAATATTTGTATTACACTTTTCCCCTCTACTACCCTTTTAGTTGGAGCCCTAGTGGCGCAGCGGTTAACAGTTTGGCAGCTAACCAAAAGGTCAGCAGTTCGAATCTACCAGCCACTCCTTGGAAAGCTGTGGGTATAGCTCTTCTCTGTCCTATAGGGTCTCTCTGAGTTGGAATTGATTTGACAGCAGCGGGTGGTGTGGTGACCTTTTTAGTTATATATATTTTATTTAGTCATGCTAGAGATTTCAACATGTGTCCTTGACTTATTTCAGTCTAAAATGAGTTATGACTTGTACCATTTCCCTGACAATGCTAGGCAATTACAGCAGTTTAATTCATTTGCCACCATCCCTTTTGTATTTTTATTGTTGTGCGTTTTTAATTATACAGATACTTTAATCCTCAAAACACATTATTATTAGTTTTTGTACAGTCAATATTCATTCATGTTAATATATATATTTACCATTTCTGGCGATTTTTATCTCTTCTTGGATTTCCATGTTTTCTTCTGGCATGATTTTCTTTCTACCACAAACTTCAAGTATTTCTTTTGCTGTAGGCTTGTGGGTGACATATTTCTTATGTTTGTCTGAAAACGTTTATATTTTACCTTTATTTTTGAAGGATATTATTACTGGGTATATATTTCTAGGTTAGTAGCTACTTTCTGTCAGAACTTTAAAAATATCTTTACATTCTGTCTGGCTTTCATCATTTCTGTTGAAAAGTTAGTCATTAATCTGATTGTTGTTCTTTTGATGTATCTTTCTTCTCTGGTAGCTTTTAAGGTATGCTCTTTGTCTTTGTCAGTTTTACCATGAGGTAAAATAGGTAAAGTTCTCTTTCTATCCATTCTGTTGGAGGTTACAGAACTTTTTGAATCTATGGATTTATTGTAGTCTTTCATCAGTTCTGGCAAATTCTCAGGTATATATATCACTTCAAATACTGCTTCTGTCACAAACTCTCCCTTTTCTCTTTCTGAGACTCCAATTACACCTGTTAAAGCTTTTCACTGTGTCCCATATGTATCTTATTCTCTTTTCTATATTTTACACCTTCTTTTTTTCTCTTTACTTCAGTCTGGATATTTTCTACTGTCCTGTTTTCCAGTCACTAACTCTCTCTTGGCTGTGTCTAATCTGCTGTTGAAATTATTTATTGAGTTCTTGTTTTCAAGTATTATATCTTTAGTGCTAAAATTTCCATTTGATTCTTTGTTATGAATTTCAATTCTCTGTTGAAAGTCTTCATCTTTATCCTATTTTGTCCATTTTTCCTCTGTTTCTTTGAGCATATTAATTTATTCTAAATACTGGATCACATTTGGGTCTGTTTCTATTACCTAATTTTATCTTTTAGTTTTCAGTTGTTTGGCCCTATGTCTTGGCAGTCCTGGTAATTTTAACTGAATGTCAAACACTGAGTATAAAAAATTGTATACACTGTTGGTGATATTATCTTCCTCCAGAGAAGATTCACCCTTTTTTTGCTATACATGTAGAATTGGGGCTGATTATTTGCTCAAGCTAGAGGCTAGATTATACTTCAAAATATCCTTCAAAAATTAAGGTTAAATAATCCAGCCTAAGACTTGCTAGCAGGTTTGACAAGGCTCCATCTATCTCTAGCTTATTGCACCTCCTAGGTTTTAGTTGTCCAGGGTTCCAACCATGAACACGAGGTGATCTCTGAGGTCCCTTTCCCCAAACAAGTCCTGAACTCTAATCCTTGTTTCTTCAACACTAAGGACAGCCAAAAACTTCTCTTGTTTCAGAAGCTTCCGCTTGGCATCTTAGTCTCCTGCCCCATGTAGGAGAATTAGATAAATATTTTTAGGGAAAAACAAGCAAATTGTGGGACTCAATTTTTTACCCCTCCTTTCTCAACTGAATCATAGTCCCTCAAATATCCTATTTTATTGTATCTCTAACTTCACATGACTGCCAAAATATCTTATGATTTCTCTGCCCAGGCCCTTTGTCTTGATTCTTAGCTATTAGCCATTATGGTCAGAGTCAAGAAATGCCTTGAGGGAAAAGTGGCTATAGAACATTGACTATCTGTTGCTGTGTAATAAGCCACCTTAAATTTAGTGGCTTAAGGCAATAGTGATTTATATTTTCCTCATGAATATGTGGTTTGCCTGGGCAATTCTCACCACCTAGCTTGGCTGGGGCTGAATCGTCTACGATGGACTCGCACACTTATCTAGGGTCTTAGACTGGCCAGACTAGGATGTTTGGGACTTCATGCTTCAGGAGGCTAACTCAGAATTCTCATGGCAGTCTCAGAATCCACAGCAGCAAGACAGTGCAAAGTCAATATGCACATTCTTTAAAGCCCTATTTGTGTCACACTTGCTAATGCCCCATTGGTCAGAACAAGTCACACGGCCAAGACCAAATTCAACAGGTAGAGAAATAGACTCCACCTGTCCCTAGGTGGTACAGAACATTTGTGCTCAGTTACTAATTGAAAGGTTCGCAGTTTGAACCCACCCAGTGGTGTCACAAAGAAAGGCCTGGCAAGCTGCTTTTGTAAAGATTACAGCTAAGAAAACCCTATGGAACTCAGTTCTACTTACTCTGTAACACATGGGGTTGCCATGAGCTGGAATTGACCTGATGGCATCAGGTTTGATGGGAAGTGGTACAAAGAATGTGTGTTTGCTTTCTGTAATCCATCAGTAGGGTGGAAGAAGGATTTAAAAAATATGCCAAGGACATATGCCAGTTTTCTCTTAAGGAAGATTTCTGGAAACTTCTATAGGACACTCTTGCATCTCATCAGCCAGAACTTAATCACTTGGGCATATGTAGCTGCAAAATACACTGGGAAAAATAGAAACCAATGCTGAGCTAAAAGAACTAATACTTTTAGAAGAATAGTAGTGGGTAAGGGGGACAGTCTCATCCACATATTTGCCCTCAGCTTCTCTTCCTCATCTCTCATCTCTGGCCAATCTGGTGGCAATGCATAGAAAAGAAGTGAAAATAAAGTTCAAATCAGCCTATGTCCCTATTAAATCAAAAGATTAATGGATGTTGAGCCAACCATGGTATAAAATGAGTCTGGAGATTTATGAACAAATGTGATCCGTCTGTCATATCTTGTTAGTATCCTAAATTCTAAGTGGGTTGAATTTGTAGGGCTGCAATCTGTAACGCTTCCTTATACTCTGCATGATGTGAGATGGGTAGTATGGTGTGACTGTTCTTAGTCAAATTTTAAAAAGAATAGATGAGCAATATGAAACAGACACTTGGGAGCTTGAGGCTACCACAAATATAAAAGCGAGTAACCTTATCAAGTGTGCTACAGACCATGACAGAGACCATTTTCTTAAATTGGCTGCAGATTTCTAGCTTGTGCTTGCTTCATTAGCAGGAGAAGCCCAAGCTCATGCAAGCCTAACTCTAATTTATCCTGTTTGTTATCTTGTGACTCAGACAAGAAGCTGCATTTCTGTTTCTAACTAAGGCTTGATTTGCTCCTAGGCAAGAAACCTGGGTGAAAAGCTGGTAATAGAGAGATAGGAGAACTAAACCTGGTAAAGCAGAACTGGGAGCATTTAGCAAACCCTGGCCATCCTTAGTCTGAATTTGCCCTGTGCCTATGGCTCTGCCCCATAATAGCAGTAGAAAACAATCGCAGATATAAAATCTACAAGTCCCCATGAGGGCTCTGCATACTTCCCCACACCTCCTCAGTCCTCAAACCATTTGTAAAGGCCCTTGCCACGACCTAGGGGTGGGACATGGTCAGAGACAATGCTGAATGGGGAAAGAACTTAGATTTCAGAATTAGACCCACTTAGATTTGAGTCTGGGCTCTTTTACATACTAGCTGAATTACCTTGAACCCATTATCTACTCACACTGAGCCTGTTTCTTCTTCTATAGAAGGGTGATGATGTTGCCTACTTCACAACACTGGCCGCACGCGCTCATATGGTACCTGTTGCCATGAGCTGAGTCTCAGCATGGGCTCTCTAGCCTGCTTCTCTCGTCTTCATTGACTGCCTGGACAATTCCAGGATTTGAGTTTGCAAGCCCTGACCTGGTCCAAGCACCAAACCACTTCCTGTTTAGGTGAGGAAACGGAGACCCTAAGGAGTGAGGGAGCTGACTGCAGCCATCCTTCCCTCAAATTCCATTTTGAATATCCCCATCATCTGTGCCAACAGTGCAGAAACAGTTGGTGAACAGGAGTCATTAATAAAAGTATTCCTGAAGGACCACTCTACCGGTGCTCCCTGGACAGCAGCATCAGCATCATCCTATGCTTGTTAAAAACTCTTGCCATCTATTCAGCTCTGACTTGTGGCGACTCCATGTGTGTCAGAGTAGAACTGTGCTCCACAGGTTTTTAATGGCTGATTTTTTGGAAGTAGATTGCTAACCTTTCAGTTTGTAGCCAAGTGCATTAACCGCTTGCACCACCCGGGGAAGAAATGCAAATTCTAAGAACCCTTCCCATAGTTACTGAATCAGAAGCTCTGGGGTGGAGCCCAGCAATCTGCATTTTAACAAGTTTTCCAGGTGATTCAATGCATGCTGAAGTTTGAGAACCAGGGTCTAAGGCAAGGACTGGAGAGAACACAGACTCAACTTGATGGTCTTGTCTCAGGAAAAGACAACTTTCAGGGCAGTCAGTGAGACAGAGGCATAATATGCTGACCATGCTACCTAATTTTAATCTGGATTTCTAGACTAACAGCTGTATTGTTGAGAAAAACATGTTTTTCCTTGGCGATCAAAACCTGGATGTGAAACCGTATGCCCCCAGGGGTCTTAACCAAGTGACCATCTGCACCCCTCAAAATACACATCCTCAGGAAGAGTGCTGTCTGGGTGCTGTTGCCAACAAGGGATTTTTGCAAGACAGACAAAGAAAATACATGTCAGCATCTTGTGACCATGATCGAAGCATCCTATGAAACTATCTGTAATCACTAACTACAACTATTAATAATCAGTAACCAATCTGAGTGTGATTATTACAATATTCATTGATTTTCCTGTAATTGCCCTTTCTATGGTTTGGTTCCTCTTTTTACTCTATAAAAATACTTGTATAACGAAACCACCAGACTACCTGGTTCCATTTTTAATGGGCTACATAGTTCCCCAATTGCAATTGTTTTAAACCCTTAATAAACCTCTCTGTTTTAACTTGAGACAGTATTCAAGTTTTTCTCTACAAGAGTCTCCTGTCTGGGAGATGGAGATGGAAGGGAGCCCTGGTCTGCACTCCAAATGCCTCGGGAAACCTTTTGCTAAGCAAGAGGCTCGCTCAGCAGGGGAGCAACTGAGGAATATGACACACAGTTTCCTCCCATAAGTCCAGTCCCTTTAGCCTGGCTTTGCACGGTTGGCACCTTCTTCTTCTCTAAACTCATCTCTACTTAGCTCTGCTGCAGCTCCTGTTCTTCTCTGTTGCATGGACAGTCCTCACTCACAGCTCCACTGACTTCTTACTGCATGCTGCCACCTTTCACAGAAATTTCACACTGGTGAAAACCCTTCCAAAATGTAAAGCATCAGATTAGCTTCCCCAAGACTCCCGCTCTTCATGTTAAGAGATGTTACCTGAAAATAAGTTCTATGGTCAAGTGAATGTGGAAAATCATGACTTACGGTGGTTACCTTGCTACAGAATGCATCACAATGTTTAAAGTCAACACCGCCACCACCACTTGCCAGAGAGCTGACTCTGACTCATGGAGAACATCCAACGTTAATTCCTAGGGAGTGGATACAAGTGATAAATTTTCCAAACTGATTTAAACACAAAATCCCTTTCCAGGAAATATTTTGTGGGACCTCTTCTGTGGGTGACACTTCCAGAAAGGTGATTCTAGACGCATTGTTTTTTCATGTACTTCCTTGCACAATTATTTAGATTTTACTCACGGATCCAGTCTCCCCATCTAGCCTGATTATATAGCTGTTCTCATTGTGCTAACACCATGCTCTGAGTATCTTAGGTGTTCACTAAGAGTCTGGTGCTGCTGCTTTCCAAAATGGTGATAATGCTCACAGTATTATTTGAACTCCTTAAATGAATCTATTAATAAAGTAGTCAATTAATATTCACAACATTTCTCTTTAATACTGTAGGACAAGGTAAACTTTATAGTACTTTAAGATCCAGGTAGGGCAGTAAATTCCCTCAAATGTTAAAAGGTGATATTTACAGGCTGAGCTAGACCAGAATCCAGGTATCCTGAATCCCAGCTCAGGTTCATCTGAGCCTTGACTGGCCCAGAAGGGAGGAACAGGTCTTGGAAAATAATTTTTCCATATGCCTGAGTAGCCAATGTCAACCGAGGAAAAACCACGGGGGTGTAGGGGACAGTAGGATTCTGAGGAGCAGCACCAGCAGGAACAGTCCATTTGGAACTCATGATTTGGTAACATTTGCACTCCCTCGTGGTTGTTCCTGCTCCTCACTGTCCAGCAATGAAAGTATTTGGATTTCAGCAAGCACAGCACAGTCATTCTGACTTGTCTAGAAGCACAGAAGAAACCCTTCTCGAAAAAGTATAATCAGAAGAGCTGACTGGAGTGAAAAGTTGAGGGGACAGGGATGGAATGACAGCATGAAGCCATATCTGAATTCGCACTTGGTCCAAAGGCATGTGGCCTCCCAGATCACAAATCACTCGTCACCAAGTCACAACCACTCAACAGAGTCAACACAACATCTCAGCATCTGCAAGGGGCATGCACTGGGCACTACCACTGGCTAGCCATCAGGTCCACCGGCCTCAATTTCACTAAGGTTTCCCAAAACGGTGTTAATGCTCAAAATATATTTGAATTCCTCAAATGAATCTGTTCTTAGCATGATGATATCATAGGCACTTTGTAGATCACCCCCATTTACTTTGGCACATCTAGATCTTGAAGGAAACATACTTTTGGACTGTTGTGTTTGCAGGAGGTAGGGGAAATCTCCTTTAAAAAAAAAAAAAAAGTACAAATCAAGCACCAAAACCAGAACTGGAAACGGACAGTAGTGTTCCCCCAAGGGAAATGCTGATAGCAGTGCTTTGACTTGCAGTTGTGATATGAAACCTTGGGCCACAGCCAGTGGCATCACTAGGGTTGGCGTCACCCGCCCCATGTGCCTCCTTCTGTACCAGACCATACAGAATCCTTAGTAATGTTTTTTGTACTATTACTCTTGAATCGTAATTCCTATATATCACCGAATATAATGGCAATAGCGGTGGTATAAACAACTGGCAAAATTAAAATTATACCTTCAAATTACAATATCATACGCACAGCCTAAATGTATTTACATTATCGGTTTTAATCATAGAATAATAATGTGTGATAAATATAGTAGTAAATTGCTTAAATATAATATTTCTTAGATTATATGAATACGAACAACAAAATTGTTTTATAAAATCTCTCTACATTGAATTGGAGCCCTGGTGGCCTAGTAGTTAAGAGCTCAGCTGCTAACCAAAAGATCAGCAGTTCAAATCCACCAGCCGCTCCTTAGAAACCCTATACGGCAGTCCTGCTCTGCCCTATAGGGTCGCTGTAAGTCAGAACTGGCTCGACGGCATGCAACAACAATAACAATATTGAATTACATTATTAGTTACCTTATTAGTAACTGAGCAAAAGTCTTTTTTGATTTTTATCACTCTTTTCCCTTAATTACTACTTCAGTCTCAAAAAAGTTATTGATATAGGTTCACAAATACTAATTACCACAATATGGTAGCTAAAACACCAAAAATTTGACAAAATTAGCAACTATAAAAATGCCAGCAGCAACGAAAACAGCATGTACTTGTAGCTCATGCCTGTAGCACATGCAGACGAAACCATACGAAACCACAAGATTCAAAGCATCATTGTAATTGGGTAATAATGACAGCATAGAGTTTTAGCCTTGCAGGTATATTGATACATGTAAGCTGGGCTTATGAAAAATGGTTTCATTGTTATAACCACTACAGGGATGTGTTTATAAAAAATAATAAATTTCTGCTGACACACTGCACAAAAATTTTATAGACAGTCATTTTGATGTCACTGCCTCCGGCAGTGTCACATGGTAATACCACTGGCCACAGCAAGGAGAGCGAGCTGAGCAAAAACCTCCACATCAAGCCAGTAGCAACCCTCTGGCTGTCAGCAAAAGCAGATGCACATGGTTCTCATAGGTTAAAAAAGCTATGAAAATGGTCTCCCCATACCCAACTAGTCTGCCTTCCCAGGATTTTTATGACCTATTCTCTGAAGCTTATATGTTTTTTAGATACATTTTGTATTAGGTACCCAGTTCCAATATGATTTTGGGAAGGACTGGCATCTTTACAATGTGGAGCCATACCATGTACTGCCTGGATATGTCTTCAGGTATAGGGATTTCTCATCCCTGAGTTAAGTTACCACTGCATGTTGACAAAAATGGCTTTGGTGAGGTTGAGCAGGCCGATCTGGGGTAGAGTTGTTTCAATCTGTTATTGAAATAAAGGGACATTCCATTCAAGAGCCACTCATTGTGACAAACGGAGAAAAGATTGAAGGTGTCCAAGATTTCATTTTACTTGGATCCGTAATCAACACCCATGGAAGCAGCAGTCCAGAAATCAGATGATGCATTGTGTTGGGCTAATCTGCTACCAAAGAACTTTTAAAGTGTTAAAAAGCAAAGATGTCACCTTAAGGACTAAGGTGAGACTGACGCAAGCCATGATGTTTTCAATCGCCTCATATGCACATGAAAGCTGGGCAAGGAATAAGGAAGACGGCAGAAGAATTGATGCCTTTGAATTATGGCATTGGTGAAGAATATCGAATATACCATGGACTGCCAGAAGAATGGACAAATCTGTCCTGGAAGAAGTACAGCCAGAATGCTCCTTAGAAGCAAGGATGGTGAGACTTTATCTTATATACTTCTCCAGTGCCTGAAGAAGGACATCATGCTTGGTAAAGCAGAGGGTCAGTGAAAAAGTGGAAGACCCTCAACAAGATGGATTGACACAGCAGCTGCAGCAATGGACTCAAGCATAACAACAATCACGAGGATGGTGCAGGACTGGGCAGTGTTTTGTTCTGTTGTACATACGATCGCTATGAGTTGGAACTGACTTGATGGCACCTAACATCAACAACAACAATATTGTGGGCATCCCTCGGGCCAGCTACTGTATCATGTGCTGTTGTGGGAGATACAGAGATGGGTGAGAGTAAGCCTGCACTCAGGGGGAAGAGCAATGGCTGAAGGCACAGGACAAAACAGGCAACAGGGTCAGCAAAGTCCACGGAGAACAGCTGACATGTGACACGTTGTTGTTGTTGTCCCTAGTCACCACCAAGCCGGCTCCGAATCACGGCAACCCCACGTAGAACAGAACTAAATGTTGCAGGTCCTGCACCATCTTCACAATTGTTGGTACACTTGAGTCCATTCTCGCAGCCACTGAGTACTTTGAGTGCCTTCCAACACAGGGGGCTTATCTTCCAGTACTATGTTGTGGACAATGTTCTCTAGTAATCCATAGGGTTCTCATTAGCTAATTTTCAGAAGCAGATCACCAGGCCGTTCTTTCCAATCTTAGTTCTAGAAGCTCCACTGAAACCTGTCCACCATGGGTGACCCTGCTGGTATTTGAAATACCGATGACATAGCTTCCACCATCACAGCAACATGCAAGCCACCACAGTACAACAACCAGACAGATGGGTGACGACATAGGTCTCCAAGGATGACTAATTTCCCAAGCGCGTGGCAGCCAGGGTGGCATAGGGGAGGACGTCAGGTAATAGAACGAGGGTCAGAAGAGGCTTCCTCAAATCATATTCCAAAGACCAGGACAGCATTTATTTTGTTGTTTGGTACATCCATGGGCTTCCTGAAATGTAAAAATACCCGGATTTATGAATCTCCTCCCTTTCGCCTCTGTTTGTCCTTGCACGTCTCTCTTAGGTGGCCTGATGTGGTTCCTGACAGGTGCTACATCTCCAGCCTGGCTCTGGCAGCAGTTCACGGCACTCAGGTGCATGCTGCACATTTTCCTGCTCCAGAGGCTTCCATTTCCCATTTCAGAAGCTCGTGTTATTAATCACAACAGGCCAAAGCACACTTTGGAAGGTAAGTCTGTTAGCCTGCAGGAACTCACAATTGAAAGTGTAGGTGCTGGCATTAAGCATCCGAAGAAATCAATAAAAATGTATCTAGATATAATTTAAATATTGGGCCAAGAAGCTAAAATGCTTTCAATGGAATTCCTGCAAAATCATAACCTATATCCCAACACCAACAACAGTTCATAAACGTAAAAGTCAATCTTATTAGGAAAGTATTTTGTTTATTTGTTTCGGAAAATGCTGTTATTTATTATTAAAATGGAAACCCTGGTGGCATAGCGGTTAAGAGCTACAGTTGCTAACCAAAAGGCAGGCAGATTGAATCCACCAGGTGCTCCTTGGAAGCCCTATGGGGCAGTTCTAATCTGTCCTATAAGTTCGCTGTGAGTCAGAATCAACTTGATGGCAATGGGTTTGTTTGTTTGCTTATTTTTTTGGTTGTTTATTATTAAAACATGTTACTTATGTTAACATTATCTTATATATTTCATTATCTATTTCTTAATGCATTTCCCTAAGTTCCATCTACATTTTTTAAAGATACAGGATAATCCAGATTTTCTCTAACTCAGCCTTGATTGCAGAATTGGTACAATTTCTATGTTTGCACATAGCGTTTGTCTTCAGAAAACGGTGTTCAGCACTTACTTTCATCCTTCATTACCTCCACATCACTGTCATTCTGCTTTATGGAAACTCCTGGGATCCTGTCACCACAAAGTGAGGCAATTCCACATAAAGAGCAGATGATGAGTGAGTTGGCGAGGATGCAGGGAAAACTCATCAGACAAACGTTTTCTTCTTCATTACTCTTTTCCTCACTCATGATTGTCTCCTTAATGAGCAAAAGTGAAATATGAGTGCTATTAGGTCAGTTTCCAACAAACACTGTGGCCAGGTCTGGAGAACGTGGCTTTCCACAGCTTTATTCCTGAAAACAGTGATCATTCTCAGCATGAGGGGACAAGCAATGTCCTATTGTACCACAGAAAATTAGCAATTTCCTGGAAGGCAGCGCCACTCTTTTGTTAACATCGATTTAAACAGTAGCAACAGCTTGTTGCTGTTCTGAACAGCTTTCATCCATCCTGTCATTTAAGCCCCCAAAACTCTTTAAAGGATTGACCTGTGATCATTCTCTTTTTTCAGAGGTGGAAGACGAGACTAAAGGAAGTTTAGTAACATGCCCAAAGGTAGAAGGGCTGTGTCTCCAAGATTCCAGCCATTGACCATTAAGTTTAGTAACATGGCCAAAGTAGGTGGAAGGGCTGTCTCTCCAAGATTCCAACCATCAACCTTTATGCAACTCAGCTTCTCTGGTGGATTTCAGTCTACCTCTTCCAGCACCTGGATGCTAACTTTCTAATCAGCCAGGGGCTTCTGTGTTCAGGTTCTGATCCAACTAATTCACTAGGCCTTTATATGCACCAACTTTTTTAATTCTAAAGATATCTCCTCTCTTAGACAGGTCATGTTACCTCCATCTGTAATAGGCTTGAGAAGATCAACAAATTAGCTCAATGTTACCTGGCTAAGAAAGCCACACTGACTGTTTTATTGACATTGACCTTTACTGGCCACCACCGATGGGCTTGAAGATGGAAGAAAGGGTCCTTGCCACACCCTCCACAGGCATGTTTGAGAAGGGGATCAGGATGTGGTCCCACGAACCAGCAGGAGCAGATTGGCTGGTACAGCATCCCCTCTGGTTGTTCTCACCAGGGACCCCAGTAGGACTCTGGAGTTCTGAGTCTGGGTCAGCCCTCTGACCGTCTAACTTTCATTCAGGAGGGTTGCATAGGGTAGCATCCTTCAGGTGGTGACAGCAGTCTACTTAACCTCCCTGGATAAATAAGGCCAGAGAATGACAAGGAGGAGAGAACCACCACAGCTGCACACAACGTTAACCCCTGCCAGTCCCTGGAGAGGGAAAGGTAGCGTTGATGTCCTTCTCACAAAAGAGAGGTGTTGAAGCCCTGTGAACACAGGCAATGCTGACGAAATCATCAGAGACCGTGCACTGTGCTCTGGGGTTGCCCATCAGCATTCATTTTGTTTTCCTTCTCTCATTTTCCTTTGCTCTGCTTCTCTTGTCCATTTATTTTTATTCTTTTGTGTTGGCCTTATCTCTATTCGCCCTCAGATCTCCTTTGTGAACAAGATGAGATATAGAGAAATTGAGGAAAAGAATGAATGAGGTTCCTGCTGACTCCCAGCTTACCCTAAGCCAATCCTTCCCCTTCTTCTTCTCTAAGAAGCACCTTGTAGAAGAGTCAGAAAGAGCCTGACCCTAGAAACTACAATTCTCTGCCACTGGAAGAAATAGCTAGTGATGAATCCAGCCATTTGTATCTTCTCATGAACTCAGCCACAGATTGTTCAGGAAACATATTTCCAGTTGTCCAGCTAGGAGTTGTCTGCTAAGGACAGGGGACCTCTGGACCCAGAAACCCATGGCTGGAGGCATTAGAGACGTGTTTGTGGTTGGCTGTCTCTGGATTTCTTATCAAGTAGTCCCAGCTGGTGAACATCTTAAAGCTGAATATGAATTCTCTGAGCATAGGCATCTGTGTGTTAGGTCTGTTGGGCCAAAGACAGCCTGACTGGTTTATTCTGTGTCTGCCAACAACAAAACATACTGTCAGTACAAAACAGTCTTTGGGCAGAGAATGCCTTGGGCACTGGAGGCAGAAATCCTATAACGGGCAGGGCTTTCAGCCAAGACATATTTGAATAGCGTTGATAGTAGCATGTGCGACTTTGTTTTCCCAGCACAGCATTCTCTGTAGGCAGACACACTGCCAACTGGGCAAGAAACCGCATTCCCCACATTGTATAGAAGGGAGGCTTGAAGTGTAGACACATCCAAGGCACTAACCAAGGTCATACCATTGGTCTAGACAGAGATAACTTCCTTGCGGAAGGCTGGTGTCCTATTTACTGTATGAGTACACTTGCCTTCAGGCAATGCAAGTGCTGGTGGAAGCTGCACCCCATCTGAGACATGACTTATTTTGCAAATGTGCTTATTTGAAGCAACTCTGTGATAAATCCTTAAAAAGAAATACTCTCCTGTAAAGTATACCTACATGCCTATGGACAACCACCCATGGAGGTACTTCCCCGCACACATGCATCCCATTCTGACTCTGACATTGTTTATCACTTTCCAGATCAAAGAATTCCAAATGGAGGCTCTCATAGATACGGTAGGTTGCTACCTTAGATGCCTTTTGGTTCATAGGTTGAGCATCCTATGTTTGGTGGGTTTATGTAGGACAAACAAAAAGTAGCAATGTCAAAACTAGGAATAAAATCAGACCCATCTCCCTCCTCTTCCTTTGTCGTAACTGGACAGCCCTCAGTTAGGTTTCTGTGCAAGCTGAGCTTTTCCTTCAGATTAATTAATAGAATATTGAACCAGGCCCATACAACATCTTTCAAGGGTTCAAGAGCATCGGAAGCTGCCCAGTCGTGTACTGGGGAAGCCAGTTGTTACTTCTCTGTCCTCATTATTTTTTGGGGGGATGTGAGCCCATCCATAACTCCTACTGAAGGGATAGTCTGAGGTACCAGGTGACTTGTCCCACCAGCCAAGTAGGGATGGACATCTGACCCAGGGTAGAGGAAAGTGAAGAAAAAAATCCATGGGCTAGGCTGAGCTTAACGGATTTCTCTGTTAAGAATGTGAATTACAAAACACAGACCCTGGGTTATGGAGAGTCAGGCCCATGCTGCTGCCATGGTGTGCCTGAACCTCCATCATCCAGATAGTTATTGGGTGTTTGTTGTGTAGAGGGAAGCCCTGGGTGGCACAAATGGTTAAGCGCTCAGCTACTAGGAGAAAGGCTGGCAGTTCAAACCCACCCAGAGGTGCCTGGGAAGACAGGGCTGGGAATCTGCTTCTGAAAGGTCAAATCCTTGAAAACCCTATGGAGCAGTTCTGCATTGCACACCTAGGGTCACCATCAGTAGGAATCAACTTAATGGCAGCTGGTTAGTTGTGGGGCTTTTTTATTATCAAGAGGAGAAAGCAGAGGAAACAGACATGAAGAGACCATATGGCCCGAGAGTCAGAGACCTCATGTTCTGACTAACAGGCTCTGTCCTACGAGCTTGGCTAGGCTTTGTTTTCAGCCCTTGAAAGCCTATGTATTTGCCTGTTGGGGCCTCACAAGTAATCTCCCTTTTCTTAAGCCTGCACAAGAGGTATTTTGTTTCTGGCTACTCTGTGTACCCCAAACCAGGCAGTTCCCTACTCCTACAGGTGTGAAGGTGGGATGATGGTAGGGCATGTGGTCAGGCTGGCAATGTTGCTGCTGAGGGCATGTGGCTGTCTGAGCAGCTGTCCCCTGAACTGGTGCTGAGTCCTCAGGATGCAGGCATCCTGGGCAGGTGAGAGGGCTGCTGGTGGGAGACAGAGCTGCTGTTGAAATTGCTCAAGAAGGAAGAATAAAACTATTACTGTTGCTAATGAAGCAAAATGATATTTTGGAGATAAAATTTTTTGAAAATCTGGCAAATGGCCAGTCAAAGGGGCTTACCCTTGTTGGTACTGGATCTGAAGCATCCTCAAAAAAGTTAATGGCTCTATTGCCTAAAAGAGAACTACACGGTCAGAATCCTGTTGTAACTCCATGCAATAAACAGTTCCCGGGTCAGTGTGAAGTGCAGTCCAGGAAAACTACATAATCAGGACAAATGTCAGGAGAAGGTAAACCTGGTCCTCCAGGAGGCAGTTCACTTGCAGGATTTCCACAAGGTGGTAGAGGACGGGGCTGTTTTCCAGGGGCTGTTCCTAATGGGGACAGATTTCCTGGGCCAGCAGCACCAGGAGGGCCACCTCTACTTTTCCAGCTGGACAGACCCCACCACATCCACCATTAAGTCCTCCAAGTCCACGCAGGCCACCTGGTCCTCTACCTCCTGATCAGGTTCTGTCTCCTCCATTAGCTGGGCCTCCTAATTGAGGAGATTGCCCTCCTCCACCAGTTATTTTTCCTGGACAAATTGTGGGAAGCCTCCATTGGGTCTGCTTCCTCCTGGTCCTCCACCACCAGTTCCAGGCTATGGCCCCTCTCCTAGTCCACCACCTCCACAACAGCTACCACCTCCACCTCCAGGCCCCTTTCCACCTCATCCGCCTGGCCCTCTTGGGCCACCCCTAACACTTGCTCCTCCTCCACATCTTCCTGGACCACCGCCAGGTGCCCTGCTGCCAGCTCCAGATGTGAACCTAGCTGTCTTTCCTCCACCAACTAACAGCGGCTTGCCTACATCAGCTAGCCACTGTCCACCACCAACAGACCCATATGGCCAACCCCCACCATATGATAGGGGTGACTATGGCCCCCCTGGAAAAGAAATGGATACTGCAAGAACATCATTGAGTGAAGTCAAGCTTGAAGAAATCATGAATAGAAATAGGGTGACATTCGTAATTGCAATTTCCTTCTTAAAACAATCCAAAGTATCTGCTGATGATTGTTGCAAAGTCCTTATTAGCTCTTTGCAATATTGCCTTCACGGAATTAAGTCCAAGTCTTATGGCTCTGGATCAAGACATGAATGATGAAGAGAAGAATCATAGTAGATCACAAAAAAACAATTGGCATCATAAATCCTGTGGTAGAGATCGTCATGACAATTATTGTAGAGAAAGGAGCAGAGAACAAGAGAGACACCGAGATTGTGACTGAGAGTGGGACAGAGAGCACGAGTATCGTCATAGTTAGAGAAGCTGAAGGAAGAGGAACACCTTCCAAGACAAAACAGTCTTCATGGTGGAAAACTACGCTTATCCAGCAGTTTGCTCCTTGTGATTGAACTGCCCCTGTAAGGATTCATAGATAGAATGAACAGGAACAGATCTGAATAAAGCAAATCTGCATAAATGGTAACCAGTAGCTCTGCTTTTACTTTTTATGTTGCTTAACTCTTTTATTTGGAAGAAATCTGTGTGATTTAAAAAGTTAAAGCTTTTGCAACTTTTTTACTAGTTATGTACATTTGGCCACTATACTGTGCAAGCAGCTGGAAAAAAGTCAAGTAAATGCTTATTTTTATAGTGGTTTATTCTTGTTAAAAATGTTCATATGATAATGTCTGTAAACTGCACCACTTTGATTACAATAGATGTAGTGTTGTAATAAACTGTTTAATGGGGGAAAAATACCAAAAAAAAAAAAAAAAAACCAGAGTAGTATTTCACCAATTCTAGAACAACCTTTCCCCCACACCCCCATGGTTGTGATGGTTAATTTTATGTGTCAACTTGGCTAGGCTATGATTCTCAGTAGTTTGGTCAAACACTAGACTACTTGCTATTCCATAAGGTAATCTAATGTAATGTAATGCAATCATCCTCCATAATGTAATTTAATGTAATGTAATCAATCAATCAGTTGAAAAGTTTCTTTAGGGTGTGGTCTGCCCCCAGACTATAAATAGATATTTTAGCAGACATATCTCTCTCTCTCCGCCTTCCCTCCCTCCCTTCTCTCTCTTTCTCCCTCCCTTCTGCATGCTTCTTAGCACCTAATCTATGAATCTTGGGACACACGCCTGCAGAAGTCTCCAGCCTGCCGCCTGACCTATGGATTTTGGACTTGCCAGCCCCCCACATTTGTGTGAGTAAATTCCTTAAAGTAAATCTCTCTCTCTCTCTCTCTCATATATATCTTTCTAGTTCTGTTTCTCTAGAGAATCCTGACTAAGAAAATAGTTTAACGTTTCTGAAATCAGGGTGTGCCTTACAGTTGCTGTCAGCCAGATAGAGCCACTGTAGTTGTCATGAACAAATCCAGACACAGCCATTCATAACATTGTCACTTCAGCTGAGTTATGTGCATTGTTAGAGCTACAAATGTTGAGTATGTTTTTTAAAATATCTTCAGAAAGATTTCACTAACAAAAAAGTCATTGTGCTTGTTGAAAGGCATGGAAAGAGAGTGATGGAGTATAAATTTTATATTAATGATGCAAATGTTTGTCATTGAAGTAATGAACGCATTCTCATATTTCTTTCAAAGTAATAACCAAGTGTTTTAGAAATGCACAGGTAGAAGAAATTATAGTACATCTTGTTACTGAGATAAATGTACAAGGATATCTTATCGCCCTCCAACACAGTGCAACTGACGACAGAACATATTGCCAAATTCCTCAGACAGGATGAAAGAAACTTCAAAAAACCAAGGAGATGGTGTGACTAATCCATGCATTGAGCACAGCCGTTGTTAAGACTGTATCTTAGTTTAATTGGTAGCATTTTTTCCTCTAAAATAATAGTATGACTTACACTGATGGTGTTATTGTGTTTTAGTTGCTACTGAGTCAGCTCTGACGTGACAGCCTTCGATATAACAGGACAAAACGTTGCCCAGTCCTGCACCATCTTCATGATTGCTGCTGTGTTTGAGTCCATTGTTTCGGCCACTGTGTTAATCCATCTCACCATTTACCCCCCTCACCTTTGCTAACCCTACACCTTACCAACCATGATGTCAACCATGGTGTTTTAGATTAGATGAAATACAGCAGTAATAATAACCATTAAACTTTGGCCAAACAGACCAACCCCCAACCAAGAAGAAAGCTATACCTGTTGCCATCAAGTTGATTCTGACTCATAGCTACTCTACAGGACAGAAGAGGACTGTCTCATAGGGTTTCCAAGGCTGTAAATCTTTACAGAAGCAGATGGCCACACCTTTCTCCTGCTGAGCAGATTGTGGGTTCAAACTGCCTACCTTTCGGTTAGCAGCTGAGCACTTAACCAATGTGCCACCAGGGCTCCTTAAGAAAGCCCATTGTCGTCGAGTAGATTCCAACCCATAGCAACCCTACAGGACAGAGTAGAACTGCCCCATAGGGTTTCCAAGGAGTTTTGTACTGCTGACCTTTTGCTGAGCAGCCATATCACTTAACCACTGTGCCACTAGGACTCACAGAAAGAAAGCTATAGACCACTTTCATTTCAGCTACCTGTTTATCCGCAAAGGCTAATAGTACAAGAAAGCAAAGTATTTGACATAGCTCTGGAAAACTTCAAAATCAAAGGTTTAGTGACCGTTCGAGTTTAATACATGAAACACACCCTCTGCTCTACAACCTCAGTACAAGTGAGCACCAGATGCTCAGAAACTCCCAGTCCATCATGGACCTTTCAGTTTTAACCAGTGCACGGAGTAGAGAGGAGGAGAGGTAATGACTATCCTTGTTCTCTTCATTTCAGAGCAGTGCCTCCTGCTCCAGGTCCGTGCCTTGGGGCTCCTTTTCCCTCCTTCCTCTCCTGTTCCTGCTCTTTTTCCATCACTCTCTTCCTTCCACCTCCCCACAGCAGCGGTGTGTCCATACAAGAGACAGAGAAGAATTCAGGTAAGATAGGGGATAAACTCAGTACATATTGGGGGGATGCCCATATTCATGTGTGCCTATATTACAGAGCCAATCTTCTCTTCTCTCATTTCCAAGTTCTGGATTTTTTAGAGGCACCCTGCCTAGGTCTTCAGAAGCACCAATCATGAAACCATGAGCTACTCTCAATGTAAAAGAAAATCCTATGAAGAAAAAATGTATACATGAGCCCTCAATAAAACTTCCAAGCCTCAAATGTCTCCATTTTCATCCATCAAAAATATGTCTTAATGTATACTAAGAAAGTGGGAATCCTAATGTTGCATTATTTCAGAAAAAAGAACAACTTAGACTAGCATCGTATATTAATAAACTCCAGAAATGAAATGGCAACTTTTCATAAATGAGTTAACCATTGTGGGATTTCTGTATGGGCTCCGTACTCTGCCTCACAGACTCATATGTTTACTATTATGCCAATATCATACTCTAAGTTTTAACAAATTTTATATGGTAAATTTTGATAGGTGATAAGGCAAATATGATCTTCAGCAAAAAGATCACTCAAAAGCGGTTGCAGCAGTACATCGACAGGGAACCGCCAGAAGTTCAAGCCAGATTCAGAAGAGAACGTGGAACAAGGGATATCATTGCTGATGTCAGATGGATCATGGCTAAAAGCAGAGAATACCAGAAAGATGTTTACCTGTGTTTTATTGACTGTGCAAAGGCATTTGACTCTGTGGATCATAACAAATTATGAATAACATTGCAAAGAATGGGAATTCCAGAACACTTAATTGTGCTCATGAGGAACCTGTACTTAGACCAAGAGGTGGTCGTTCGAACAGAACAAAGGGATACTGTGTGATTTAAAGTTAGGAAAGTGCACGTCAGCGTTGTATCTTTTCACTATACTTATTCGATCTGTATGGTGAGCAAACAATCAGAAAAGCTGGACTATATGAAGAAGAACACGGCACCAGGATTGGAGGAAGACTCATTAACAACCCGCAATATGCAGATGACACAACCTTGCTTGCTGAAAGTGAAGAGAACTTGAAGCACTTACTGATGAAGATCAAAGACCACAGCCTTCTGTATGAATTACACCTCAACATAAAGAAAACAAAAATCCTCACAACTGAACCAACAAGCCACGTCATGATAAATGGAGAAAATATTGAAGTTGTCAAAGATTTCATTTTTCTTAGATCCACAATCAATGCCCACGGAAGCAGCAATCAAGAAATCAAGTGACGCATTGCTATTGGCCAAATCTGTCACAAAAGATATCTTTAAAGTGTTAAAAAACAAAGATGTCACTTTAAGGACTAAGGTGTGCCTGACCCAAGCCATGCTATTTTCAATCGCCTCATATGCATGTGAAAGCTGGGCAATGAATAAGGAAGACCGGAGAATTGACACCTTTGAATTATGGTGTTGACAAAGAATACTGAATATACCATGGACTGTCGGAAGAACAAACAAATCTGTCTTGGAAGAAGTACAGCCAGAATGCTCCTTAGAAGTGAGGAAGGCAAGACTTTGTCTCATATACTTTGATCATGTTATCAAGAGGGACCAGTCTCTGAAGAAGGACATCATGCTTGGTAGAGTAGAGGGTCAGCGAAAAAGAGGAAGACCCTCAATGAGATGGATTGACAAAGTGGCTGCAACAACGGGCTTAAGTACAACAATTGTGAGGATGGCACAGGACCAGGCAGTGTTTTGTTCTGTTGTACATAGGGTCACTGTGTGTTGGTACCAACTCAATGGCACCTAACAACAACGAAGCAAATATACAATCATCAATTTACTTTTTCAAAAACACTGTAGGTATTCTTCCATAAAATTGTAAAAAAATTTAAACCAGTTATTATAAAAAGTTAAGATCGTGTTTGGAATTGTATCAAATGTGTGTGCGTGTGTGTGTAATAGGGTTGCTATGAGTTGTAATCCACTCAATAGCACACACCACCACCACCATATATATGGTTTGGAAATATTAATATTTTGATGATATTATGTTTTCCCAACCAGGTATATACCACATCTCAGTTCAAATTTTATCTTATTTCCAGTAATGTTTTTGACTTTCTTCATTTGGTTTTTCTAACTTTTTAAGCTATTTTGTATATTTTTTTTGGTTGCTGTTGTGAACTGGATTTTTTTTTTTCCATCTCTAATGGGCCATTGTTTATATAGAGAAAGCCGCTAGTGTGTGTATATTTACAGTGAATTCATTCATCTCACTACGTGTATTTTTTTATTTGAGTTTCTGGAGTTTTGTAGGTGTATAATTTTATCACCAGAAAATAAGAATAATTTTTCCCTTATTTTCCAAAACATATACTGTTTGTTTAAATTTCCTGTTTATTAAATTAGCTAGAACCACCAAAGCAATTTTAATTCATACAGCACCCCTTTCTAGCTCCTTATTTTAAATTGGCTTTAAATTTTTACCATTTATTATTATAATTGCTGTTGGTTTTTCATGTTAGGTAATGCTGTTATATTTTCATTTTACTTTCAGATTTTTGTTTTTTTGAGGTTAAATTAACAAACAGTAAAATGCACAGATTATGAGTGTACAGTATGAGTTTTGTCAAATGTGTATGCCCATGTAACTGACAGCCCAATTGTTATGGTTATCTACTGCTGCATAACAAATCATCCCAAAACTAAGTAACTTAAAATCATTTTATTATTGCTCAAGATTTTGTGGGTTGACCGGGAACATTTTCTACTTCACATGGTGTTAGTTGGTGACTGAGATGGTTGGAAGGCCCAAAATGGTTGGAAATTGAGACTGGCTACTGATTTACTGGCCCAGGGCCTCAGTTATCCTTGATATGGGTCTCTCCAGGCAGCTGCTTGGGCAACAGCGTTCTAAGAAGGAATGTTCCAAGAAGCAAAGATGAAAACTGCAGCTGTCTTAAGGTCCAGCCTTGGAAATTACAGAGTATCACTCATTAGTTGGTCAAAGAAAAGTCAGAGCTCTTGGACACGTTCAATGGAAGAAGAAATAGGCTTCCCCTTGTGGTGGGAGGGGACCCTGATGGTGTAGTGCTTAAGAGTTTGGCTGCTAACCAAAAGGTCAACAGTTCTAATCCACCAGACGCTCCTTGGAAACCTTATGGGGCAGTTCTACTCTGTCCTATATGGTGGCTATGACTAGGAATCGACTTGATGGCAATGGGTTTGGGTTGTTCTGGTTTGTGGTGGGAAAGTGGTAAAATCACACTACAGGAGAGCACACAGAATGGGAGGTACTGTATTGTTATCACCATCCTTGGAATCACTTACCACACTGATTTCAGGAAACTGGCTGGCGCAAATGGTTAAGTACTCTGCTACCAGCCAAAAGGTTGGTGGTTCAAACCCACCCAGTGACATCTCAGAAGATAGGCCTGGTGATCTACTTCCTAAAAGTCACTCTGCATACATAAGGTTGCCATGATCTGGACATACAACATTTCTATCATCCTAGAAAGTTTCCATGTGCTTCCTTCCAGTCAATCCCCTCCCCTCCCCACCCCACCCCATAGGAAACTAAGGTTCTATCACCATAGATTAGTTTTACCTATTCTTAAATGGCACATAAATGGAATCATGTGTTTATTCATTTTCCTATTGATAGATATTTGGGTTTGTTGAGGTTTGGGGCTATTATGAGTAAAGTTGCTATGGACATTTTTATACAAGTCTTTTTGTGGACATATGTTTTCATTTTCCTGGGTAAATACCTAGGAATGAAATTGCTGAGTCATATGGTAAGGGTGGAGCCCTGATGGCGCAGTGGTTGAGAACTTGGCTGCTAACTAAAAGGTCAGGAGTTCAAATCCACCAGCCACTCTTGGAGACCCTATGGGGCAGTTCTACTCTGTCTTATAGGGTCGCTATGAGTAGGAATCGACGCAACGGCATTGGGTTTGGTTTTCTTTTGTTTTTTGTTTTTTGTTTTTTTTTTGATATATGGGAAGGGTATGTTTAAAACACTTCCAAACTAACTTCCAAAGTGGTTGTACCATTTTATATTCCCACTAGCAAGATTTGAGAGTTCCCGCTGTACCACCATCCTTGCCAACATTTATTGTTATCAGTTTTTTTTCATTCTTTTAACACTGTGTTTCATGGAGCCTTTTTTTGTTTTTAAATAAAGTCCAATTTATCAATATTTTTCTCTAATGGGTTGTGCTTTTGGTGACATGTGCAAGAATTGTTTGCTTAACACTAGATAATGAAGATTTTTCTCCTAGGTTTTATTCTGAAGATTCATGGTTTTATATTTTACATTCAGATCTGCGATACATTTTAGGATAATTTTTGTACTAATTGTGAAATTTAGGTCAAGGTTCGTATTTTGCTTATAAGTGTCCAATTTTTCCAGTGCCATTTGTTGAAAAAAACAATATGACTCCATTGAATTGCCTTTGCACCTGTTAAAAATCAATTGGCCATACCGGTGTGTGCCTATTTCTGGACTCTATTCTGTTCTATTGATCTGTGTGTCTCTCATCTTGCTAATACTCCACCGTCTTGATTAGGGTAGATTTATAGGGAGTCCTAGTATAATTCCTCTAACCTTATTCTAATTTTTCAAATCATTCTGGCTGTTCTTGCTTTTTTTGCCTTTCCTTATAAACTTTAGAGTCAGCTTGTTCATGTTGACAAACTTCTTTGGGACTATGATTGAAATTCCATTAAATCTATAGATTAATTTTGGGAGAACTGACATATTTTCTATGTTGAGTCATCCAATCCATGATTACAATGTGGCTTTCTGTTTCTTTAGGTCTTCTTTATCGTATCAGTATTTTGTAGGTTTCAGCATACAGATCCTATGCCAGTTGTGTTAGATTTATACCTAATTATTTGTTCTTTTGGAACCATTATAAATGGTATTGTTATTTTTAAAGTTTGGTTTAAAATTGTTCATTGCTAGTATATGGAAATATGATTGATTTTTATGTATTGGCCTTGTATCTTGCAAACTTGCTAAACTATGTTCTAGAAGGTTTTTTTCTGTAGATTTATTGGGATTGTCCACATAAACAATTAGGTCATCTGCGAACAGGGAGACTTTTATTCTTCCTTTCCAATCTGTATACTTTCTATTTCTTTTTCTTGTCTTGATGCACTGGTTAGGACCTACAGTAAGATGTTGAATAGAAGTGATAAGAGCAGACATCCTTGCCTTGCTCCCAATCTTAAGGGGGAAGCCTTCAGTTTTTAGCCATTAAATATGATGTTAGCTGCAGGTTTTAGACAAATGCCCTTTATCAGGTTAATGAAATTCCCTTCTATTCCTGAGAGTTTGTATCATAAGTGAATGTTAAATCATGTCAACTGCTTTTTCTGAACGAATAGATATGATCATGTTATTTTTCTTCTTTAGACTGTTAATAGGGTAGAACACACTGATTGATTTGGTATAGTGAACAAAGCCTTCAGTCCCAGAATAAACCCCAGGAAAGGGGTTACTTCTGGAGAAAAAGAAGAATGGGCCTTTAATCCTATATTTTCTTTCTTTAGCTATGGGAAAGAACTTTGTTATAATATTCTGCTAAATGTTTTAAAAGTTGTTAACTATGCTACCCCGCTGAACTTAGTGAGTACAGTTGACCAAATATTTTTAGAAAAAAAAAATTTTCCTTACTTGCTATATATATACTCTTAATCCAAGGCCAAGAGCTTCTATTGTAAAGATGTTGGATGATGTTCCAGGGGTGCGGCAAGCACAAATCATCAAGAGGTTATCATTAAGCCTGAATGTTACTTATTCTAACATCCTGAGTCGTTCAAGTTCAGTCTCATTAGCATTACACTTTGAGTCTAAGGCATTTTAAAGATTGGTATCCCCCTCCAGAAAAAAAAAAAAAACTGGTGTGACTAACGCTTCTGTATTAACTGGTGTAACATTCTAGACCCTTGAACTCACCATTACTATCACTTAAAATATGCTTGTCCTTTATTAACACCAGGGATTTTTTTTTTCACTTAATGTTGTAGTATTTCCTTCTTGTTTCCTCTCTCAATGAATATGGCCATTGCTATTTCCTAAGCACCCCAAACTAAGAAAGAGTTTGGGATCTACCACATCTTTGCCTTCCATTATCCAATCTATTCAACAAGTCTTCTCAGGTCTACCTTCAAAATCTCCTAAATCTATCCGGACATTTTATTCCCACTGCAATCGCCTTGCTCCATATGAGCCTAAAGAGCCTCATAACTAGCCCAGCACCTAACAGGAATTATCTCCCTAGGGCACACATTCCACTGGGAGACCCTTCCCATCAGGCCGTCAATCAAAGGTTTCATTTCACTGGAAGGCACAAGTCTTATTCTTTCATTGAAATTGGTAAGTTAATGAGCATTCATTTTCCTAAGCAGCTTTTTCCAATTACAAAATATTTATTAGATTACAAGACACAGACTTTTGGTTTCAGCTCAGAGATATAGAAAAATGGAAAGAGCATTGCTCTGAACAAGCTGCAAATTACCATTTTTTTCTTGAACCTGTCAAAAACTGAGGCCACAGGGCAAACAACTAATGTGAAATCTGGAGAAAGATGGGCACCTTCATGGAGAAACAGAACCCAACTATTTGCTTCCTGAGACAGATCTTGCCAACTGCCATATAAACTGGCAAAAAGATCCAGCTAGAAATTCTTTAAGAAATTAGTAAAAGCCCATTGTGGGTTCCTGTGAGAGTGTGAAGTCCCTGGGGGCCACGGGCATGGGAGTTCTCACTCTCTTGCAGGCTTTTCTTCCAGGAACCCTATACCAAGCGCTCACAAGGAAGAGCAGGAGAATTCTAAGAAAGCTTTCCCCATGGTGCCAAAACTCTGTCCAGACCCACCTCCTCTATCACCCTAAAGAAACAAAGGCCTTAAACTGCAGAAGGAAAGGAAGGGCAGCTACCACCAAAACTCCACCCAGACCCACATCTCTTGCCTCCCCTAAGGAACAAAAGCCTTTATCTTCAGGGAAAAGAGCAACAGAACTAATCTAAATGTCTTGGTAGAAACTACCAACTACAAGACAAATACCATCTACAGCTGGGATGGGGAACAGGAAAAAGCAAAGCTGTACCCCTGGGGGAGAAGCAGGAATAAGTGCTAGGCTCAGCGTTACATCTGGAGGAGGGGCAGAGACACTATTGGAGGCCACACCACAGAGACGGAGGCTCACAGTGCCTGCTAAGACTGAGGCTTAATATCTGACATCAATATTTCTCTCTCAATGGTCCATACAATACAAACAATGGAATTGAAGAAATATGGCTAGTTTTTAAACTCTATGGTGAAAACATGGATGTTCAGTTTATTTTTAATATCTTACAGATCTGTTATACTATTTTTAACATATTCAATGTAGAATAAAAACAATTTAAAATTTTTTTTAAAAGTACTGAGGCTTAATCATAACATCAGAGCATGACCCCTCCCTGGCCCCCACTACCACAGTCACCAATGCTGAGTGAAAATAAACGGTGAAAGAGAAATGGGAAAGCTTCCCGACACAGGCTTTCCCTTGAGAGCAGAGTAAAGGGAAAACCCAAAGCCAAACAGGGAGCAAACTTCAAATCCAGCCCAACTTCCGACCAGGTTAACATAAACTCCCACACTAACCGCCTACAAGAAGAAAAGGCAAGCTCATCTCCAGGCATTAAAAAATTATTTACCTCAGCATGGGCTGTTCTATACGGAAGGCATTAAACAAGAAACAAAAAACAAATGGAACAAACAGAAAACAAGCTCACAACCGTACCAACCATCACTTTAAATGTGAATGATCTAAATATACCAGTTAAAAGACAGAGATTGTCAGATTGAATAAAAAAGCAGGGCCCAACTATATGCCATCTGCAAGAGAACCCACTTTAAATATAAAGACATAGGTAAGCTAAAAGTAAAAGGATAAAGATATACTACACAAACAGTAACCAAAAGTAAGGTGAAGTAACTTTACTAATTTCAGACAAAGTACATTTTTAGAAAAAGAAAGATTACAAGGGATAATATACAACCAAAAGTATTAAATTAAAATTCGATTTTAAATTATTGCAATATCACAGAAGGGAAAAAATAGCTTCATGAAATCGTATTCAAATTGAACTTTAATTTCACATATGCTTTCACTTAGATTTGCTTACTGCGTGCACACATGTATGAGGAGACCTGGTGGTGCAGTGGTTAAGCACTTGGCTGCTAACCAAAAGGTCAGTGGTTCGAACTCACCAGCTGCTCCACGGGAGAAAGATGTGGCAGTCTGCTTCTGCAAAGATTTTCAGCCTTGGAAACCCTATGGGGCAGTTCTCCTCTGTCCTATAGTGTTGCTATGAGTCAGAACTGACTCGACAGCAATGGGTTTGATTTTTGGTTTTGCATACATTTATTAAATGAAGAATTACTGATACTTTGTCATTTAAAAATATTGACTCTTCTTAGCAGTTGGTACTTTGGACCAAAGTCATATAACTTTCTGATTCCCATAGATAGTTTATTACTTTGCTGTGCTTCTGACTTCTTATAATTATCTTCCTCTGCAGGAAGATTTTGTCTTTTGGGGTCAGTTGGTAGGGAAACACACCGGCATTCCACTGCAAATGTTATAGACAGTAGGTATTTAATGTGTTTTCTCCTTCTTGTTTACTGAGGCAAGTCTGTCTAGGTGGAAATCCAGGCAGGAATGAACTAAGTTACATCCTTTGGCTATTGGGAATACTTTTCATACTCTTCTGAATGTGGATAAGAGCAGAGAATCTATGAGTTAGTCTCCTGTTCTTGCAGTGTTCTCTCCCTTGGGAGATATTCGAGTCAATACAAAAGCATTTGCACATATCTGTCAGTAGGGTTGAAGTCCTTTATCTTTGAGTCAGAGGATTATATCGCTTTATGAATTTATGCAGGGTAAATTGACTGGTAATCCTTGATTTCAAGGCTTAAAGAGTCAGACTAATGATATATTTATATTTTGTTGCTAATGTATAGTAATATTCTAACGACTTGTAAATAATGAAGCATACATTTGTAACTGAGGGCTATTATAATGCACCAGCTACCATTTTTTAACTTATCTGATTTAATTTACATCATGTTAGGAGTTTTGAATTTCTTGATAAATGGCCTTCTCGAAAATAAATGATTCCCAAGGGTGGTGACTATAGGTAGAAATGATTCTAATATGCTCACTAATCTATTTCTAATGAAATAGTTATTGGCTAGATATTATGAATAATTAAAGAACCTAAAAGAAAATTCTCCATGTGGGCAGCCTGTTACCTTGAAGCACCTTGAAATAAATTCATGGGTGTTTATAACGTTAATATTAATGAGTTTCGTGCAGGCGTGAGTACAAATACTGCAAATGGCACAGCATTTAATGGGCTTCCATTAAATGAAGGGGAAAAAAATCTAGCCAGCACTGGAGACCTTCAGCCTCTGGTCTTACTAGTATCAGATCGTACAGCTTACGGCAAGACAGTAAATCTGTGCATGTGTGTATGTGTGTCTAAATTTCCTCAAATGTAAAAAGATATGAACCAACTTCCCAAAGTGGTCTTAAGAATCAAATTAAATGAGATGACAGATAACATAGCTGAGAAAAAATTAAAGAATAGCATTACAAATACGGTTGAAGAAAATAGGGATCAACTCATGATGCAGAAGCATAAATGCTTTTTGTTTCCCAGTTGCCATGGAGTTGATTCCAACTCATGGTGACCCCATGTGTGTTAGAGTAGAACTGATTTTTCAGAAATAGATCACCAGACCTTTCCTCCAAGCCACCTCTTGGTGGACTCTAACCTCCAGCCTTTCCATAAGCAGCCAAGCCTGTTAACCATTTGCACCACCCCGAGATTCACAAATGCTTCAGTCCCGTTTATTCTACTCATCTGCCTACATAACACAGTTGTTATGATATTAAGGTTTTAATGACCAATTGTCTCTTTTACATAATAGTGGTGTTCATGATGAACTATTCTCAAAATAAAGGACTGCTCTTCTTTTTATCTCTGGAATTATAAGTAGGCCACAGTTTCATCTGAAGTGCATTATCTGAGGAAGATGAGATGTAATGATACTGAAGAATCTGACACAAAATAATAATAATAATAAAGGAAAGTAGGTGGTAGAAAGGAAGAAAATGAATGTTTGCTGACATCACTGTGTGTGTTATGTGTTCGGTCCTGGACTCAGCCTTGTGAAGTGATCATCATCATCACTCACAGTTTTGCTGTTAAGCGAAGTAAAGTTTAAAGAGAAGTAAAATCAATTTATCTAAACTCCCTTGACTGGATCTCATACTTCTTTTGACCTTCTCCAAGCTCGTTTTCTTTCCAACATATGACAACTTGTGAAAGAACCTAAACAGAAGGCCAAGAGCACAATCAAATCCCTTTGAAAACGATCCAGTTTCCTGACTAAGAACACAGTCCCAAAGTTATTTACTCTCTATCTTTTCAGTCTTCACTTGCCATGGCATACACTGATTCTTGAAATTATCAAAGTCCCTGTTAAACTTGATCTATTTCTAAAATATAAAAAATCAATTTTACATCTGTTAATAGACTCTTTAGAAACATCCTGACTTTTCAAAGAGCTCCCATTGTGAAGTCACATTCATCTGTTTTAGTTAACTCTCAAGCAATCAGCTAAATGTCTAAGCTTGACTTGCCCAAATTCATGTGTAAAGTGGGAAAGAGGCAAGGGCGGTAACAATGTCTTTCATTTGTCTGAGAAGCTTACAAAGTTTTAGGTTTGGATGTTGTAGCTACTAACCTCAAAATATATTGTAGGAATTCTATTTATGATAAAATCTGGTTAGAAACGCTTGATAGGGACTTCCCCAGCCTATGAAGACCCACAAAATTTGGAACTCACAACTACACAGAAACCGGAATTTGACAGGCAGCTAATTGCCAGACTCTAGAAAGAATTTTCACTAAACAATAAGGCACGTGGATGTAGCCAAAGAAATATCAACTGGTGGTCCATACTTCACACCATGAACCAGTCCTGCCTGTTTTGAAAGAAAAACTTTTCATCTCTTTCCCACTGTGTGTCTTCTGGCTGAAACACTCAGAAGTTGTACCAATGGGGCATCTGAGTGGCTGTCTTTCTGCTGGCTGGGCTGTATCTTTGAGTGGTCAAAGTGTTGTTCCCTGTCCCCAGGTCTTTATCCTATGAAAGCTATGTGTACCCATTTGGAGCCTAGAACTTCTAGAAAACATCGGGGCAGGAAGTATTTCCAAGGCACCAATGAGACTCACGGCTTTCCAAGCTTGGGGCACGTTGTGTGAGAACCTGGGAAGGAGGGAAATAAGACTTTCCCTTGAGAACCAAATTGCAAACTCAGCAGAGGATGAAATGGAGAAAACTTACCTTAAGGAGTCAGAGTGGATCTCTGATCAGCAGACTGGATGTGTTGACATCTGAAGAAGAAAACTCCTCAGAAGAGGGTGTCAGCCACCCAGAAAAAGGAAAGACTCCTGAACACCAGAAGGACGAGAAGCTAAACCTTGTCCGGCAGACAAGGATCCATACCCAACAGCCCTGGAGCACTTGGGCTGCGATGGTAAAGACTCTGTAATGTGCAGATGGACGTAGACATGACAGAAGTTGTTCCATGTTCCATGGCTTGGAAGGATTCAGGGACAGACACTCTCTCCAAACACAGGTGGTCACGTGACCCATCTTCCGAGAGCCCCTGCCACCCTCTCCCCGCCCTGCACCTGCAGGGACTGCCCCTCAGAGTCACTCCAAAAGAAGAACGCCAGGTTTATCTCATTGAATAGACCAAGAGGAATTTCCCCTAAATCTCCAGATATCTCCTTCCCGCTGATCATTCCCTCTGTCAAAGGGCTTTCACTCCAGAGTTCAATGCAGAAGGCATATCCTGAAAAGTTTCTTTGAGACTGGCCACAGCTACTTCTTCCCAGGGTTGGGGGGGCTTGCAATGGCCTGGAGGAGAGAGAGCAGGACCCTGGTCATCTAGAAGACTAGGGCTTGCCCCTGAGAGGGGAGAAAATGATTCAGAAAAAAGAGGCTGGGGAGGCAAGTTTGTACCCCACCCACATCACGTGATGAGAAGCACCACGGTGAGATACTTATGTCCTGCAGCTGAAAGAGTCTGTTGTGCTTTACATCCTGAACTGAATCACGTGTGGTGCTGTAGCCTGTAAGCCTGTTGCTGTCGAGTCGATTCCAACTTAGGGCGACCCCATGTGTGTCAGAGTAGAACTGTGCTCCATAGGGTCTTCAGTGGCTGATTTTTCCAAAGTAGATCACCAGGGCTTTTTTCCAAGGTGCCTCTGGGTGGACTCAAGCCCCCAACTTTTTGGTTAGCAGCCAAGCGTGTTAATCATTTGCACCCCAGGGACCCCTAATGCAATAGAGAGGAATATTATCACCAGAACGCCCTCAGGACCTGCACTGCATTAATTCAGTCAGGGTCTTTCCGTAAGCCTCCTGAGGGCAAGGCTGAAGTTATAAATACAGTCTCTGTTGTTGTGCTGTCAAGTCTATCCCAACTCATAGAGACCCTATAGGACAGAGTAGAACTGACCCATAGGGTAATCTTTATGCGGGCAGATCACCAGGTCTTTTCTCTCATGGAACCCCTGGGTGGGTTGGAACCCCCGACCTATCAGTTAGCAGCCAAGCACTTAACCACTGTGCCACCAGGGCTCCTTACACAGTCCCTCTAAACAACACCATGTGATAAATTTTGACTTTGGAGAATCCAGGGCTGAGAGGACCCTCGAAGGCAGGCTCTGTACAGGGGGCGGAGGAGACAGAGCTGCTCCCCACATGGCAGCCTAGCACAGGGACTTGGGAGAAACGAAATGTTGCATGAGAAAATTTACCTGGAAATCTGAAAGTTATGCAGTTGACCTGTGCTCGTGACTGCATATCTGTCGTAGAAATGGCAAACACCGTAAGGGGCTTGGTGTGGAAACAATTGAAACAGCTACACAGACAGCGTGAGAAAGAGGACCACAGACGTCTGACCTCTACATTCGCTCACGCAAACCAATGCTCAGTGAACACCTGCTGTGGGCCTGGGTGGCAGACCCCTTCGGAAAACCTTTAACAATTTCACGTAGCTATAGGATGAAGTTCAAATTCCTTAACTCGGAGGACCCTGGGGTCTGGGACCTGCCCTGATTTCCAAATTCATTTTCACTGTTCTCACTGTTACGACTGAACTGTGTTCCCCAAAAAGGTATGCTTAAGTCCTAACCCCTGGTACCTGTGAGTGTGACCTTGTCTGGAAATAGGTCTTCGAAGATGCTGTCAGTTACATGAACACGAGGTCATACTAGAGCAGGATGGTTCTAGTCCTGTGAGTGGTGTCCTTACCAGAGAGAAGGAGAGACACAGAAAGGAAGACAGCCATGTGACAATGGACGCAGAGATGTAGGAGGCAGACCTGTATGCCAAGGAACGCCAAGGATGGCTGGGAGCCACCAGGAGCTAGAAGAGGCATGGAATAGCTAAGATTCTCCCACAGAACCCTCAGAGGGAATCAACATGGCCGACACTCTGATTTTAACTTTGAATCTCCAGGACTAATTTCTGTTCTTCTAAGCCACCCAGTTTGTGGTCCTTTGTCACAGCTGCCTAGGAAACTAATATGTTCACACACCCTTCAGCTCTGGAGAGGCTAATGTGGTACAGCACCTGGTGAAGCGCCCTCTGAGGTGATCATCCCCCCACCACAGGTAACAGTGAGCTCATTCCCACAACTACAGTGATCCCCCATTTCTCCTCACACACACCCCTTAACTCTGGAGAGCCGGAGGTGGTACAGCACCTGGTGAAGCGCCCTCTGAGGTGATCATCCCCACCCCACAGGTAACGACGAGCTCATTCCCACAACCACAGTGATCCCCCATTTCTCCTCACACACACCCCTGAACTCTGGAGAGCCGAAGGTGGTACAGCAGCTGGCGAAGCACCCTCTGAGGTGATCGTCCCCACCCCACAGGTAACAGTGAGCTCATTTCCCACAACCAGGAACGATCCCCCATTTCTATTCACAACCTCCATGCTAAAAGTGCCCCAGATCCATAGCCCCCAGCATCCCTTCATTGATAAAATACAAGTAGGAAGGAAATAGAAAAAAGTAAGACCCCCGTCCCTAATACAACCAGATTCTGTCCTGGGGACAGGGAAGGGACAAAAGAAGTGACACCCTCAAGAGGGTTCAACTGAATTCATAAATGTGAACATCGATATGAGAACTTAAAGTCTGGCAAGACGTTTGGACAAAACTCACTGCATTCCTGTTACAAGCGCCCACCAGGATGTACTGTGATATGCACATTATTTAGGTGAAACCTTGGTTATTAGTTTCTATTGCTGCTGTGACAAATTATCACCAATTTAGCAGCTTAAAAAGGCGCACATTTTTACCTCACAGTCTGTAGGTCAGAAGTCTGGTTTGGCTTGGCTGGTTTCTCTGCTCCCAGTTTCACAAGGCCAGATCAAGGCGCTGCTCTGCAGGCTCTTGTTGCCAGGCTGTGGGAAGAATCCATTTTCAGTCCCATTCATGTTGCTGGCGGAACCCAGTTCCTTGCAGCTGTAGGATTGAGGTCTCCGTTGCCTTGCTGGTTGTCAGCAGAGAGCCACTGTTAGCTCCTAGAGGCCCCTCTCAGTCTTTGCATAGGGACCCCTACATCTCAGAACCAGCAACTGGATACTGAATCCTTCTCATGCTGGGACTCTAGTCTCTCTGACTTCCAGCAAGAAGCAGTTCTCTGCCCACCCAGAGAATCCAGTATAATCTCCTATTTGAAGATCCATAGCCTTAATTACATCTACTAAGTCTGCTTTGCCAAATGCACAGGTTTTGGGGTAAGGTTGTACTCTTTACAGGAGGAGATCGCCAGGTCTTTCTCCCACAGAGCCACTGGGTGGGTTCAAATCGCCAACCTTTTGGTTGTCAGCTGAGTGCTTAACCGCTGTGCCACCAGGGCTCCTTTGGCATGCAGTAGTACTCAGTAAACATCGGCTGAATGTCACACAGATGAAGTCTCCCTGTCCCCATCAGCACTGTTGCACATGGTCAACTTGGGAAGATGTGGGCTCCCTCCAGGATACAGACCAGCCTCCATGCTGTTGGGATGCACTCAGGTTCTTCTACTCTCCCTGCCCGTAGGCAGCCAGCTGCCCACTTCCTAACATTAAAGCTGACTACAGAGTTCTTCCCTTGCTCCTATGAGTACTACAAGTCTAGATTTTCTGCTCTGAGCAGGTAGATTTCATCAACTGCATTCCTGCATTCCTAGCAGTTTGGGTTCCCAGAAAGCAAACCAAGGACAGAGCCGAGAAGAGCTTATCTCCTAACACCTCCAGCAACAATCTGGAAGAGCATCTCAGACTACTGTTGACAGAGGCAAGACTGAGCCTCAGGTCCTCCAGGCTATCCTTCACTCCCCCTTTCCCAGGCTCCCCAGGCTGTAAGGATGAGATATCAGCCTCTAGCCAACGGTTTGGAGGTTTCATTCAGCTTCCCCGGCCTTCAGTATCCCATTGCCGACCTAGTCTCTGTGCAGCGAGCTTTCCACAGAGCAAGAGGACCAAACTGTTTCACCACGCAAGAGCCAAGTTTAGCCCAACTGGGCTAGGCTTTGGAGTCTGCACGCTTTGGCCTGAGCCCTGCATCTGCTCCTCACCAACTTGGTGGGAAAATTGCTTAGCCTCTCTAAGTCTGCAAAAAAATAAGAGGGAACTCAACTGCAAAAAGGGGGCTCTCAATGTTTTCTGTCTCACAGGGGAATGTGAGGCTCAACTTGGCATAACTGATACGCAAAGGTGTTGAACCTGCTGGGTGCTGCATATATTAATAGTTATTCCAGTCTGAAGTTCAAGTACAAACAGCCCTAAAGTCATTTTGTGGGTCCCTAGACCAGGATGGTGGGGGCATATTGAAACAGATGCGGTTCCTTTTAACATGGCTGAGCTAGACACAAGCTCATCTACGTATAGTCATTGATGCATTCATGCAATATACATGTGTCGAGTGCTTGCTACATGCCAGACACTTTTCTAGGTGCTGGGGCAGGTCTGGAGGCAGGGAGACTCCAAAGGACGTTATTTCTATAATTCAGGCAAGACTTGATGGTTCCCTGAGATCATGGCAGCAGAACTAAAGAGAAGCACACAAGTTTAATTGATAATTGAGAAGTAGAATTAACAGAGTATGATTGCTTGGATGAGGGAGGGGGATATTGGTGAGAGGAAGGATGGAGTCAAGGATAGCTCCCACTTTCTGACTTGAGCAACTAGATAGATGATGACAGCAAACACAGAGGTCAGCCCCGGAAGAGGAGCAGGTTGGGTAGGGCATGTGGTGAGTTCAGATTGTGTCACAGTGAGTTTGATGTCCCTGTAGTGGACATCCAGTGAGAGATATATGCTAGACTATTGGATCTGGAAGTTGGGGGAAAAATCTGGGTTCAGCAGACAAATTTGGGAATCATCATATAGATGGGAGTGGATGGGACCATCCATGGAGCATCTAATACATGCCAAGCACATGCTAGGCCCTGGAGATACAGAGATGGAGAATCTCTTTCCTCAACAAGCTCACAGCCTAAAGGAGGAGACAGACACAAGAGTTCACTCTAACGTGATAATAGTAACATTGTACAGCATACAAAGGATTGTAGGAACTCAGAGAAGGAAGAAATTAGTTCTGCCTGGGAAGGCTGGAGAAAGCTTCTCAAGAGCTGACCTCTGCTCTGGGCCCTGAAGTGCACACCAGGAGATGAAGAGGTTGGAGGATGCAGAGGTGATGGAAAGAGCTCATGGAGAGGAACCGTGAAAACGAGAGTGAAAAAGAGCTGAGCTGTGGCATTTTTACAGGTTCTGGGGACAGTGGAGGTAGGGAAATTGCAGGGTGGGATGAGGAGAAACGAGGCTGGGAAGGGGTATTGAAGTCCAGTTGTGCCAAGTTAAGGGGGTTGGTTATGATTCTGTGGCCTCTGGAGGTTTTCTGTTTCTTTGTTTATGTCTGTTTTGTAGGGGATGAATACAACCAAGTCTGCATTTTTATCAGATCACCCTGGCAACACTGTGGAAACTAGATGAAGAAGGAGAAATGGAAAGCACTTTTATGTGAGAACGTGAGTACGTTTTGTGTTGATTTCTTCACTTGCTGCAGAGAACCAGGGCCGTAAGGGAGCTCAGGCTGTGGCTAATTCTATCATTAACCCTTGCTGAGTTTTAGTGCAAAGCACATTTTGGAAGGATTTCAACTGTAAAATGAATTTTATAATAACCCTACTTTCCTCAATGTGTTCTGGGAAGATGCAAGAAGAAAATATATGAAATACATTGAAAAGTGTTCAGTGAGATTTTGGATCCAAAGGAGAGCTATTTGCATGCATGGCAGGACAGGGTCTTTGGTAGAATACAGTCAAGAGGCAGGGACCGTATTACCGTAAGAATTCATCAAAGTTTGGCCATGGAAGTCCATCAAAATTAGCAAGAGAAAGGTTTGTATGTCTTACACAAGCAGCTACCAGAAGGCTATGATTCTACTATGAGAATCGTATGAGGGAAAGTGTAGATCTGCCAGTGCCCTTTCAGGAAAGAGTCCAAAAACAGCCATCAACATGGTCTTCAGAACCTTGAATAGCATCTCAAGAATGACAGGTGACGGGGGTGCTGAGGTCAGAAAAGACCGAGGGGATTTAGCAGGGAGGAGAAGAGAAGGGAGCGGGACGGATTCCTGAGCAGACTTCACAGGGACTAAAAGGTGACTCAGTGAGAAGAGCAGTGTTTTCTCCTGTTCAACCAAAATATAATAAGAACCACTATGTAATTTTAAATTTTATAGTAGCTGCATTAAACAAAATAAAAAGAAACAGATGTAATTAATGTTAATAATTTATTTTATTTAGCACAATATATCCAAAGTATTATCATCTTAACATGTAACCAACACTTAAAAATTGTTAATGAGATATTTTACAAAATTTTTTGTACTGTCTTCAAAATGTGGCTCAATTTATGCAAGGGAGAATGAAGAAAATCAAAGACACAAAGGAAAGATTAATCCAAAGGACTAATGGACCACAACTACCACAGCTTCCACCAGACTGAGTCCAGCACAACTAGATGGCTCCTGGCTACCACCACGGACTTCTCTGACAGGGATCACAATAGCGGGTCCTGGACAGAGCTGGAGAAAAATGTAGAACAAAATTCTAACTCACAAAAAAAGACCAAATTACTGGCCTGACAGAGACTGGAGAAACCCTGAGAGTATGACCCTCAGACACCCTTTTAGCTCAGTAATGAAGTCACTCCTGAGGTTTACCCTTCAGCCAAAGATTATACAGGCCATAAGACTAAAGGGCACACCAGCCCAGGGGCAAGGACTAGAAGTCGGGAGGGGACAGGAAAGCTGGTAACAGGGAACCCAAGGTCGAGAAGGGGAGAGTGTTGACACGTCATGGGGTTGGTAACCAATGTCACAAAACAGTATGTGTACTAATTGTTTAATGAGAAGCTAGTTCATTCTGTAAACCTTCGTCTAAAGTACAATTTTAAAAAAAATCTGGGTTAATTTGGACTAGCCACATTTCAAATGCTCTATAGCTACATCTGGCTCATGGTTACTATATTAGATGGTAGAGCTCTAGACTGTGTGATCTCATTGCTCTGCTGCTAACAAGACTTGACAGCCCCTGTGAGCTGGGGAACAAAAGCGTGATGGAGGGAAAGATCTCTGGCTGTGAGGGCCAAAGAGTCCAAATGAAACAAGTCATTCTCCTCAGTATCGGGTACTCCCTTCAACCTCTTCTAAACCACGGCTGTTTAACTTCAGCCTTAAAACTTATGATGTTAGGAGGAGAACAGATACACAAGAGTGTAGTGAGTTGAATCCAAGCCCACCGCCATCAAGTCGATTCCAAACATGTGTATTTCAGAGAAGAATTGCGCTTCATAGGATTTTCAATGGCTGTAATCTTACAGAAGTAGATAGCCAGGCCTTTCTTCTGTGGTGCCACTGAGTAGATTCAAACTGCCAACCTTTCAGTTAGTAGTTGAGCACAAACCATTTGTGCCATCCAGGGGTCTAGTGAGTTGGATAGTGGCCCCCCCAAAAGATAGTTTAATCCTAAATCCTAGTGCCTGTGAATGTGACCTCATATGGAGAAAGTGTCTTTGCAGATATAATTAAGGATCTCGAGATCATCCTGGAATTAGCATTGGTTGACCCCAATCCAGGAGGCAAGGCTCTAGCATGCCAAGGAGGAGATGGCCTTATGAGAAAGGCAGAGGGAGATCTGAGACACAGAAACACGCAGGGAGAAGGCAGTGTGCAGATGGAGGCAGAGACTGGAGTAATGCATCTACAAGACGAGGAACATTAGGACTGCAGCAACATCAGAAGCTAGGAGAGAGGAGTGGGACCAATTCTCCCTCAGAGGCTCCAAAAGGAATCAATCCTGCCAACACCTTAATTTTGGATTTCTAGCCTCCAGAACTGTAAGAAAATAAATTCCTCTTGTTCTAAGTGACCAAGTTTGTGCTAATTTGTTACAGCAGATCTGGGAAACTAATTCAGATACAGACAGCACTTTATAAGCTGAAGAGTGAGAAAACTCGCCTGTACATACCACTTTGGTCCATGCTTAGGCAGAGGATAAACTATCCCATCCATCTCCTCCTGGGCTGCATCAACACAGTCTTCCTCCTGGCCTGTGGCCAGCCAATGCTCAGAATGTCATCTCCACACCAGGCTGGCTGGCAATGGATCCACTCTGAGTGATTCACTGTAGAGTTACCCTCACTACTTCCCAGAGCACACAACCAAAGATTCACTGCCATTCAAATGTCTCAAGTCTAGTTGTGAGAGTAACTACATCCACTTGTCTGATTCTGGGTAGACTCACCACAATCTGAAGCTCTTCCTACCCAACCTCCTTCCTTCCCCCTCCTCTTTCACAGGTATCAGACCTTCACAATCTGGAGTCTTTCTCTGCCTTCTCCTGCTCCCTCTCTCCTTAATATTTCACAGGCAGCACTCCCAACGAATGTCTAGCAATTCTAGCCCTCTCTTGGCATCTGCTCACTGAAGGACACAAGCTGAAGCAGCTGGGTTCTCAAACATCAACAGGAGAATTTGCTAAAATGAAACTCCACCTGCAGACACTCTGAATCAGGAGGCCCAGGATTCAGGACCAACTTGTAGCCAAACTTCTGGAGTCAGTACATACCCTCACCACAGGGTATAACTGGAATCTGGACCCAACCCTTAACCAGAGATTAAGACCTCAGGGAACTTGAGTGTGGTTTGAATCACAGAAAGGTGGTGCATTTTACAGATAAAGAGAAATAAAAGCTCATGTTGGCTCAGAAGTGTAAACAGAAGCTGTGTCACTAGGCAGTTGCTATGCAGTTCAGCCCTGTGCTGGAGGAAATGACGGAAGCAATGAACCAGCATTGTTCTCCTGGGGTTAACCTTACTTAATCATTGTGTAGTATTCTTTTTATACATTGCTGGATTTAGTTTCCTAATAATTTAATCCATGTTCATGAGTAATAACTGGCCTGAAATTTTCCTTTCACATGTTGTCCTGAGAGGTTTTGGTATTAAAGTTAAGCTACCTCCTTAAAATGAGTTGAGAAGGAGTCCTTTTTCAAAAATGTTATCTCAGAGATTGTATAGATTGAGATTGTTTATTTCTTGACAGGTAGAAGTTACTAAAGAAGTTCTTTGGACACCTAGTTTTCTTTGTCATTGCTACCATATTTCTGCCATTTCTTGCTATGTCAATTTTAGAGCATTATGCTTTAACTCCCTTTTAAGGTGCTTGAAGATTTAGCTTATATTGCCAAGTGTTAAACCTCTGGGGGAATTTCAGTAAGTCTGGATCATGTTTGTACCCAGAGATGCCTCAGAAGACAGGCCTGGCAATCTGTTTCCGAAAGGTCACAGCCTTGAAACCTCTATGGAGCAGTTCTACTCTGCACACACGGGGTCACCATGATTTGGAATCGACTCCACAGCAGCTAGTAAGAACAACAATCATGAAATGCAAACGTGCCCAGAGAAATAGCCAAGCAGGGTTTGAGGGCAGGGCAGAGAAGGGGGACTGGGCTGGTAGCCCCTGCCAGTCTTCCTGTGGTCCTGAGAAATACAGTCAGTGCCCTAGATTTACATACTGTATTTAGCAAAATAAAATTTCTGCAGGTAACACCAATTCACCATTTTTCCTTAATCCACCATTTTTAGAAGTCTGTTTTTCAGCCCTCTGTGAGAGCCTAGTGCGTATCTCACATCCTTCTCAAACTGGAATCTTCATATTTCTTTCTTTTCATTTTGTTGTTACACTTCCAATGATGCTGGTGTCCAGGGCAACAGCCCAGTTGGCCTGCTCCTACCCTAATTCTAAGGATGGGGCACAGCCATGAAGGCTTTGGGCAAGCAAAGTCTGGGTCAGGTGCACATGGGTTGTTATCTGAGCAGTCAGCTCCATCCTCTTTAACTAGGTCTAGAAGGAACTTGGAGTCCCTGGGTGATGCAAACAGTTAATGCACTTGGCTACTAACTGAAAGATTTGAGGTTCGAGTCTACCCAGAGGCACCTCATGAAGAAGACCTGACAACCTACTTCTGAGAAATCAGCCACTGAAAACCCTATGGAGCACAGATTTACTCTGACGCACGTGGGGTCACCATGAGTTGGAGTTGACTTGAAGGTGACTGGTGGAGGAACTTGGGACCAAGCTATTGAACTGAAAGGAATGAGGTAGGAGTTACAGGCAGTTATACAGCTCAGGCACAGACTCTCCTCCCTGGGTTCAGGGAGGTACTACCAAATACCCTGTGATGGAGACAAAGGAAGCAGAGCTGTGTCTTGAAGGCTGAGTAGGCAGGAACCAGGAACGGAGGTCACAAGAATGGAGGAGGGCATTTTAGACTTAGGGTGTATCATGAACAAAACCCCAGGGGCAAGAACAGCCTGGCTTATGCAGTTTGATGGGGTCAGAGGATTTAAGGGGTGGGATGAGGTAGGAGACAGGGTTGGAAGAGCCAGCCCATGGAGGATTCCTGAGTGTATAAAGGTCTGTCCTATAGTGATCAGAACCAAGAAAAGGTTTTAGGCAGAGGAGCAACAGGTTCAGACCCACAACCTTGCTCCTAGGCTGTTGGCCATGAGGAGACAGTTAGGAAGCTCCTCCCACCAAGACATCAAGAGCTGTGGTTTCTGTTATCTTTGAGTCACTTCATCCTTGATAACACATGACTGAAGACAATATCCAAACTCTGACTGGACTGAGCATAGTGAGAGAACCTGCCCTCATTCTGCCAATGGTTTCGGTAGAGGCAGCCAGGGTTTTGACAGTCCAACTAGGCAGCTCAGCTGGGTTCTTCTGCAGCCCTTTCTGTGGATGCATGCATTTTCCTTGTCATTTGTGACCCATCAGAACTGAGGGAGTGTATGTGCGCCCCTCGTCATCACAAGGACTCGGATGACTGTCTTCTCTTGGGGTTGTTGTTATCGTGTGCCGTCGAGTCCGTTCCCACTCAAAGCAACCCCATGTGACGGAGTAGAACGGCCCCATAGGGCTTCCTCGGCTGTAATCTTTACCGGAGCAGATGTCCAGGTCTTTTCTCCTGAGAGCTGCTGGTGAGTTTGAACTGCCGAACGTTCAGTTAGCTGCAGAGCACTTAACCATTGTGCCACCAGGGCTTCTTCTCTGGGAGTAGAGGATAGGATTTCCCTCTGAGGATAAAGTGGCCATTGGATCTATCTCATGAATTCCCTGCTCATTTTCGGGGGGTGGAGACAGCTGATTTCACCGAGATGTAAATTAAATTTCATCACTGATTGACTAATTGCTGTGGTCTGGTGTCTGAAGAGTCCCATCAAACCTAAAGCAAGACTTTTTCTCTCCTTCTCGTCTTCTCTGAGTTTTCCTCTTAGAGATTTGGCTTTTTCCCTAGAGGAAATTAACATCATATTTTGACTGACACTTTACACTCCTGCAGATTTTAAATACAAGCTGTTGGGTTTGAGGACAATCTAACCAAATCCCTGGAACACAAATAAAACACTTTTTTTTTTTTCCATGAGATTTTCTGGGTCTTTTATTTCATTTTAATTAACATGGGACTTCAGCTAACTAATACTTGAGCCACGTTGTTTGGGCAATGAACTTATCTATAAATAATCACTGCACCTGGAAAGAAATACTATTTGAGTAGAGTGCTACTTTATCAGGAAGGTGGGAGTTCCTGCGGCACATTCTTGGAGGAAGCTCTGTGGTAATTCTTTTGCACAGTCAAGGCTTGGCCAAAGCAAACAATAATCACACGTGAAATGGCAGGTAACATCCCAACCAAACCTCAAGGGGTAGCCAAAGCCAGCTGTGCTGGCATCAGGAAATCACTTGCACGTGGTATGCTTCTAGGCTAATCATGTTGATTGATTTCCCCTGTGTTGGGTCAGCCTAGGGAGATACCTGATTTCCTTAGTGCAATCTTATAGTCCAGCACAAAGGCAAAAACAAAAAACAAAAACCGTTGCAATTCCAAGTCACAGCAACTCTATAGAACTGCCCCCATAGGGTTTCTAAGAAGCGGCCGATGGATTCAAACTGCCTAAGCTCTTAACCACTGTGCCACCAGGGTTCAGGGACAAGGACACAGCTATTGAGAAATTATACTTCATCTGGACAATCTGGGCTGGGCCAGTCCACCATGCAGCTGCACTCAACTCACCTTGCCCACCCAAAAGATCTCATTGTCATCTAGAGAGGAAATGGAGCAGTAACAGCAGGAGATCCAGAGAGGGACCCTGGGTAGATTTATTCTGCGCAGAGAACTGGAGTGTGTCAAAATGTCCCTGCATGCAAGTTTTTGTTTTTTTTAAGTTTGTGGAGAGCACTCATATTAAGCCTTCATGGGCTGGTGTCTTATTTCCCATCCATTTCTTGGTAAACTCTGAGGACATGACAGGTGACTTATCTATAAGAAAGCGGAGTTCAACCCTTCAGGGGAGAATGGAGGTAAACAAGTGTGTCCAATCTGCCGTATTTAACCAGAAGCCTAAAGCCTCATTCTTCTGGATCCCTCCTACATTATCAGAAATCTAAATAACATTTCATCACTTCTTAAAAGTGCTAAAAGCTTATAAAATCCCAGCAAATTCGATGTGTTTATTATGGGGCTACTTCCTGGTGACCTTCTTGCCTTTGTGCTGGTCTACAAGAAGAATCCACTTTAGTTCCACGCCTTAATGTCTCCAAATCACATTACAAGAGAGAATGGATTTCACCCACCCAATGGGTCTTGTGACTCTTGTCAGCTTAGCTGTAAAGGCTGGTGCTGCTGTGCTTGCCCTGTGAATTGGGGGTGAGCTTCAGTTTTGAACCTATGAGCCTGTGATTCCTGCTTCTATAAGTCAGAGGCAAGCAGGGTCTTCCCTACACCCATCTTCTCTGGGGTGAACTCCCACTATACCTGCCCACCAGTCAGGAGAGCGCTGGCCTGTGGTCATGGAATTACACCTTGCCCGTGTACAGAACTGAGCATCTAAAGACGGAGATTCACACTCCAGCTTCAGCACTGACCAAGTGTGGGAACGTGAGCAAGTTACTTGGGCTTTCACAGCCACAGTTTCCTCGCCTGCAAAACGGAGGCTTATCTATCTCACAAGGCTTTTGTGAGCAGTAAATGAGATCATGCAAGCCCATTAAAATCCAGAACAACCCATGTCCTTTTATGGAAATGTATCCACTCCATCGTGTTCCTTTAGTTGAGATGCTAAACTTTGAAATTGATTGTCTTTTCTCTCTGTTTTTAAAAGATGATAGAGCCATAAGTTTTTATCATCGTATAATCTGAATAGGTTTGAGCAGTGCTTCTCAAACTTTAATAGGCACAGAGATCACCTGGGGATCTTGTTTGATTGAAGACTCTAAAGTAGGTGGGCATTGGGGCAAAGCACGTTGCTACACGCCCATAAGTTATGGGTTTTGACCTGTTAGCAGCTCCCAGTCACAGGTTTTGTCTGGGCCCAAACTCTGCATCATCTGTCAGAGTGGGATCCAGCCGGTACAGTGAGAGGCAGATGGAGGCTGAGAAACAGGGGTAGAAACAGGGGAGGCAGGATGATGTGGTGGGAAAAGCACCAGTGTGGCATCAGATGGAGTTGGGGTTGAAGTCTAGCCTGCCACTTGCTAACTGTACCACTGTCAGCAAATCACCTAACTTCTTTGAGGATCAGTTTCCTCAGCTCTAAAATGGGTATGATAACCCCCGAGAATACGGCCCATGGACCCCCTGCTAACGCAGAACTGCAGCCACTCCTGAAGTCCACCTTTCAGCCAAAGATGAGACAGGCCTATAAAACAAACAATAACACGCGTGAGGAACGTGCTTTTTAGTTCAATCAAGTCTACGAGACCAAATGGGCAACACCTGCCCAAAACAACAACGAGAAGGCAAGAAGGGACAGGAAAACTGGACGAATGGATATGGCAAGGGAAAGGGGGAGAGTGCTAATACATGGTGGGGATTACAACTAATGTCACAAAACGATTTGTGTATAAAATTTTTGAATGAAAAACTAATTTACGCTGTAAACTTTCACCTAAAACACAATAAAAAATCAATAAGATGGGCATGATAATCCCTACCTCACAGCATTGTTCTGAAACTTAAATAAATCAGACTGCATCCCATAACTCTGTCACTGTGCCCCCAAAGAGTTTCAATTTCACATGAACACTCTCAGAGTCCTGGAGGTGGAGCCAAGTGTTCTTTACTGCCCCACCCCGGTCATTTTCAATTCACCCAGAATTCACCTCAAATGGAAGCCCAGAGCCCTCTTCTCCTTCATCTCCTCCTACGCCCTTTGTTTCTCAACTGCACCCTCCACAGGGACCCAGCTCCATCTTGCCACCATCCCTTGGGGGAGGACTGGTAAACCTAGTCCCAGCTTCTTCCTGGGACAGGTACAATAGAGCTTCTATGAATCACATACTCAACTAATTGTCTCTCTTGGCACAAGATCAATGTGTTACTGAGCTAAGGGAGACTCTTGTCATCAGGAGTGAGAAAGGGAGAACCTCTCCCCTCCTAAAGTGTAAAGGACAGGACACATAGGAAGCCCCAGTAAACAATGCCCCCCTACACTTGCCCTCCCCCTTTCAGTTCCAAACCATTAAACCACACTTGAGAATGGGGACGGTAAGGCAAAGCTCTTTTCTCTAATCCCAAGGTTTTCTTAACACCTTCCTGCGTATATATCCTCCTTCAAATCTGTGTGTGTGTCAAGACTTCTTGAAGTAGAGCCAAGGTAGAAAAAGGAGCTCGGAGCTATCTTTGCCAGCAAAACACCTTCTACTGCATCGTGTGCTTTGGCAAGAAATACCAGACTGCCAAGTTAGCATGGCACAATCCATTCCCAGCGATACGTAAATGGACTCGACACTCTGCAGAACTTTCCTGCTGACCCTGGTATCTCCTTTTCTTCCATCTAGCCAGGTTGCAGGACTGCAGGAGCAGGAAGAACATTGAAACCCGAGAGCAGTGACTCCCTGAGGCAGGGGCGGGTTATCCAATAGGGAAGGTGCTAACCTTGTGTACCTTGTGTACCTTGCATACCAGGTCATCTGTAGGGAACAATTTCACAGCTTTTCACCATATCCAAGATTCTCCTTCTAGGTGTATCTGGCATCTGTCCATCTCCCAACCTCACAGCACCTTCCTATAGAATCAAACCATCTTTTCAAATTTACAATCCCTAGCAGGGGCGGATGACCCACGAAGCAAAGAAACCACGGGCTTACTAGCGCTTACTAATCTGTAGTGCACAATTTCACCTGCTTCTCCCCCATCAAAGATGTGGTGAAACACACGTGGAAATTTTGCACTACAGATTAGTAAGCACAAGTAAGCCCATGCTTACCTCGCTTACTGGGTAATCCGACCCTGCCCTGAGGCCACTCAAGGAGACTCTCGGTGGGCTGCTGGAAGACTGGATGAGAAAGGAAAGAGCTTGACATGGCATATTGTCTTGGTGACAGTCCAGAAGCAAAATGACAAAACTGATTTAATTCAAAGTAACAAGTTTAACATCAGGGATGATGCTGTTTTGCTAAAGCTAGAACACTAGTGTTGGTTTAATAGAAGCATGTATTTGCGTGTGTGTGTGTGTGTGTGTGTTTGCTTGTTGGCCTATTTTATTTTTGAGCATGCTGAGTCATTGCTACTTTTTCATTGAACAGTGATCCATTATCATAATGGGCCCATCAATGAAATTGTGCAGTCAAAATCGTGAGAATATACTGGAATTCTTCACAGTTATTGCTACAAAACTATTTGGAGCTGATAGCACAAAATCGGGGTCTGCAGGAGGCTTTGACTTCCGGTGAGTTTAGTTGTGTCTGCTGTGATTAGGTCTTTGGGGCTCAGCGTGTCTGTAATACAGGTGCAGAGTGAGGGCTCCGTTCTCCTCCCTCTGTTCCGTTTCCAAACCACCACAGAAGCCTTCGCTGCCTGCAGCTCACTCAGCTCACTACGTGCTCAGGCGGCTCTCACTCCCGGGAATGCATTAGTTCGGTGTGACTCTGTTCTCATCTCATTAGCCCCGGAAATGAAAGCCGTGAGTGCATCCCCCTTCTGTAGTAATTTTCATTAAATCAAATCAGAATCTCAGTTTGCAAAATGTCTTATGACTCCAAAGCCTTATTCTATGACAACGCTTTCAGTTGTACAATATCCCTGCTAAAGAGAAAATTGGCCTTTATAACGTGAGTGCAATGGTAATTATAAGACAACTCTCGTCATTTTGACAACACCAACCTGATGTCAGCCAGACAGGCTTAGCAACACAAAGTTCAGTGCTGTCACTTCAAGACAGGGATCACTGGGTGCCAACAAAACCCTGAAACCACACGGCAGGAGCTGATTAGGACTGTGTCATCCACACGACTGAGAGTATGGTTAAATCATCCTTTTAAGATCAGGTTTTGAGACCATAACATTTTCAATACGGTTGTCTCTTGAAAAATGAAAAATTTATAAATTCTTGTAAAATTTTCCCATCCCCTAAGAAACGTCCACAGAGTCCAATGTGTGGTAGACACTAGTCTCTGTCATTCTCTTCCTTAGGAGAATAGGCTGGGAGAGAGAGGAAGTCACTGACTCAAGGGCACACCGCTACTCCGAGCCACAGCTGGAGCTCAAATCCACCCAGCTCCCTCGCTGCCTCATCTGGGCTCTAGTGCTCCAAGAAGCAAGTTCGGTCCCACTCAGCTCAGATAATGCAAGATGTTAAAGGGCGCCTAGTTTTGGAGGGCTGTTCTTTGTTTATTTATTTGTTTGTCTGTTTAATAATCTCTGTGTCTCTAGAGTCGATTCGTTTTGTTAACCTTATCGATTCACTGCGGATAATTTTGTTTTTAAACTGCAACCAGAGCTCCCTCTAGTGGATACTAGTTTGAACAGCAAATTCTTTGGAAAATGAAATATCCCTGTTTATTCGGAACCAAGAAGGACTTTTTTTTTTAATGAGCCATAATTGCTTTTACAGCTAGATAATTTGTATCCCATTCAGTGTGTAGGCTCTAGAAGACCATGATATGCCCACCTCTGAGAATCACATTAACCCCGTGGCCGAGGAGTCGATTCCGACTCATAGCGACCCTATAGGGCAGAGTAAAAGTGCCCCACAGGGTTTCCAAGGAGCGCCTGGTGGATTTGAACTGCCGACCTTTGGGTGAGCAGCCAAGCTCTTAACCACTGCGCCGCCAGGGCTCCGAAAATCACATTAGTTTAAGTGAAAACAAAACTTACTTGATTTCAAGGAGACTGAAAAAAAAAAAAAAAACTCTGACAATAAAAAACGTTTGGACCCTGCTGTCATCCAGTCAGCAGAGGGTAGGCTACCCCTCCGGCAGAGTCAGTCAGCCTGTGACTGTGGATGGTTTTGACTAACTAGTTGTCAGGTCATGCTGACAGTGAGGAACACTGAAGAAACATTGAAGAAAACTGACATCTCTGATCACCGATTTTTTCAAGTACCATATAAAACATACGCAACAAAAATAGCAACTCTACTGGCATTGCGTTTTACATTTCATACTTCCCGTCACATTTGTTGGATTTGATCCTCCCGGCAGTTCTGAAAGATACAGCACATACCCTGAGCTCAGTGTACAGATGTGTTCCCTGATTCCCACAGGTGGTAGCTGACTGCTGACACTGTGCCCTTGCCATTATAACCACAGGACCCCTCGACACTGTGCCCTTGCCGTTACACCCACAGGACCCCTGGGGCCCTTCTGTGCCACAAGCCAGCAAGACAGCACTGCCGGTACTTCCGTAACCACATTGGCTATGGATGGTTTTCAGTTTGAAAAGTGGTACATAGTGGCTGTTTTCCCAAAAACTTGGGAAAGAATTCAGTGGAAAGATACACATTAAGGAACTTGACATATACTGTTAAACTCTTTTTTCAGCAAGATTCTGCCAGTGGTCTATGAATTCCAAAACGATCAGAAACTTTTAATCAGAAGAATGAGAGCAAAGTGAGTTGAACACTGGAAGAGTGTAACTCAGTGAAAGAAAGAAAAATTTAAAAAAAAAAAAAAGAATTCAGTGGAAAGAGGGCCTCTGTTTCCTGGAAAAGACAATCCACAGCATAGCTTTTTAAGGTACTCTTAGACAGTTAATTGAAAGAAATTGTTGCTAATACATATAAAGCTGACCACTGAGCAAACACTTATCACCAGTATTTTTAAAACAATACTTTGCATCTTTTCTAATCAACTCTTACAAAATAAGTATACTCTGAGACAGCATATCCCAACATGTGTTCCATGGAGTGTTATAAGGTGTTACGTGTAAAAATGATTCCACGGTCAAATCAATTTGGGAAATGTTGTGTTAAAAGTAGGCAGGTAGAAATCTGTTTGCTTAAATAGGTAGAAACCTGGGAGGCTTTGAAGCCCCTGAGAGGTACAAGTGATTAATGTGCTCAGCTGGTAACTGAGATTCGAGTCCCCCCAGAAGCACCTCGGAAAAAAGGCCTGGCGATCTACTTCCATAAAATCAGCCACAGAAAACCTTATGGAGCACAGTTCTACTATGGCCCACATGGGGTCGCCATGAGTGGGAGTTGACTCATCGGCCACTGGTGGGAGCCTTTAACATGCTAATAGATACTTTTACTCTCCATGAATGGAATACATAGTTCTTCCCAAAATTGTTGAACCACTGGAGCAATTTATTTACAATTGAGTGGGGTGAAAGTGTAGAGTTTGTAAAATACTTTGGGGAAAGGTGCTGCTAGGTTCCTTGAGCTTTGATGAGTATCTTCTTCAGCCACAGCATCACTGATATCTGTTGGTGCCCTGGTGAAGTATTAGAGCACATTTAGTAAATGTTGTTGACTGAACACTTTCTCTTCATAACCCAGCAAGTTGGAAATTGGCCATGAATTTCAGTTGGCAAGTTGCAATATGAATTATCTTGGTATTTTTCTTCAGTTTGATAAACTTGCAACAGGCTTTTGGCCTTGGGCCCAGTCTTTTTCAAGCTTCCTGTGGATCATTCAGGAAAAAAACCTGAGGAGTGTCACATTCAGCCTTCACCCTAAGCTGTCGTCCGGATCACTTTTATTTTAAAAAATGTTTATTTAAGTAATATATTCACACTGAAACAATTTCAGAAAATAGAGAAAAGAAGGGAAAAGCACCCTTAATTCTCCCATAATTCTAACATACTCACTGCAGCATTTCAGTGAAATGTTTTTTCAGTTGTTCTATTCTTTTATGAAAAAGAGACGTGCATGTAATTTTGTGTTTTCTTTTTCATTGAACAAAGTATCACAAACATTTTCCATTGTGAATGATTTCACAGTATTCCCCTGAGCAGAGGTGAGTTTACCATTTTCAGCCATTCAGATAGTTTTGATTCTTTCATTTCGTGTACAAAGCTTTTCCCTTATTTAGAGTGATCTTAGATTTTCCAGAAGCAAAATGGCCAAGGATAAGGCATAGTTAAAAACAGACGATCATTTTTAAGTATGAGTAAAACAACCCCTACAGGTTAGAACCAATCTTCTTTAAAGAGCTGTCACTCAGGCCCCACAAAGTTGTGCACCAGTCAGTGAATCATTCAACCAAACAAGTTTCCCATAATTAAATCCTATGCACGTCCCTTGATAAAAATCCCCAGAGTATTCATAAAATATATATTATAGATGTAGTGTATAATATATACAATATACTTATACATACAATATATGTCCACTTATCCATCACCATCAAGTCTATTATGGCTCATGGCATCCCCGTGTATTACAGAGCAGAACTGCTCCATAGGATTTTCTTGGCGGTAATCTTTCACAAAAGCAGATCGCCAGGCCTTTCTTCCACGTTGCCGCTAGGTGGATTTGAAATGCCAGTCTTTAGGTTAGTTGTTACGTATAAACCGTTTCCACCACCCAGGGGCCTCTGACTCAGGATACACCCAGCTCATGTCTAATAGGGATATATAAACATGTATGTATTTATATAAAAATTATAAATATTGTACAACATGTGCACAATAAGTATCATTTTTATATAAATACATACATATCCACATTTAAAATTATGAAATTAATAAATTAGAGATAAGAGGATATAATGTTAAGTTAGACTGTAAATTGCATTCAGTTATTTCAGTTAAAGAGTCATTAAGTGAAATCCACTAAATTGATAATATTTATTAACAGTGAATTATCCTGATATTAAATATAACTAAATAAAAAAGAATAATCCAAATCCTTGTGCTGGTACCTGATGAATCCTCAGGAAATAGGAGTTTTCCTTGGCTTTGTTATTAAATCACAGAATCCTTCCTGGTTTTTTTCATGGTTCGAAACGGAAGGTATAAACATTCATACAACGAAATGTTTCTCCCATCCATACGTCCCTTCCACCTGGTTCCTTCCAACACCCTGCCTCTCAGCAGGTAACCACTGTCATTAGAACAGCGTTTCAGAGTTTCTTTATCCAACACAAGCAAGGGCAAATAATTCTTAACTCCCTTTTACACAAAAGGTAGCATGTTATACAGATTCTACATCTTGCTTTTTATTATTATCATCATCATTAACAATATATCGTGGAGCTCTTTCCATGCTGGTACATAGGGAGTATCCTCATTTTTTTTAATAGTTTCATAGTATTCCGTTGCATGGATGTACTATGATTTATTTAACTAGATTCCAACTGATGGTCATTCGGGTCATTTCTATGCTTCTACAATTCAGACATGCTGCAATGAATATATTGTACATATCTTATTTTTCACATATGTCAGTATAGTTGCACAAAAAAACAAAAATCAAACCCTTTGTCGTCAAGTCAATTCCAACTCATAGCAACCCTATAGGACAGAGTAGAACTGCCCCATAGGGTTTCCAAGGCTGTAAATCTTTACAGAAGCAGACTGCCACATCTTTCTCCCATGGAGCAGCTGGTGAGTTCGAACTGCTGACCTTCTTGTTAGCAGCCAAGGGCTTTCACCACTGCGCCACCAGGGCTCCTTATAGTACAAACAAGAGATGATATCAAATATTAGTGTTGTGTTGAGGAAGATAATGTCTCTGACACATTACAGGTTCTTTTGCAGGTCAGGTGGTTTCCTACGCCTTGCTTTTAACAAAATCGAAGGAGGATTTCATAGAAGTGACTACGGATGGATCCTTGAAAATAATTTTATTTGGTAAATTCGTTGTAATGTTTGGTATGTAATTTGAGTTTTCAAAAAAACCGAGTCACAATGATACAACAAAACCCTTTCCATTCACATCATTCCCTCCCTTAGACGAGGCTTATCAGTGCTTTTCTCTATAAAAAAGAAAAGAAGGAAATTGAATGATGCTGATGCCTGCCTTGTTCTGACCATAATTTATATTTACGTGCAGATACATGTGCAAATTTTTTAAAATTCTATCCATCTTATTAAGATATGATAAAACTTTCAATTTTATGTTTAATAACTATGTTTTATGTCATAATCCATGTTGCTTTACAAGTAGGTACTAATAATTATAACTCAATCATAAGAAATTTTTTAATTATATAATTTACGCTGTGCAATGTGTGCTTTGCACAGATGTGTGATAGATGATGTCTAAAAGGCTTTGTAGCATTATGTGTATGTATTTCTTTAGGAAATATCGTGAGGGAAGTAAAAATTAAAACATCAATCCAAAGGAAAAAGGGACTGGTAAAAATTTCCAATTGTCAAAGAGCTTATCCATCTAATTTTAAATGAATGATCAAATTATTATGGTATTTAGTTAATAGCCTTAAATTCTTAAAAGATTGATATGTTTTCCTTTAAAATGTCAATGTTTACAATTTGCTGTAATTACATCCTTTGCAACTATTTAAACTTATTTAAAATGTGTGAAAGGGTATGTACTTTTAAAAATTATTTTAGGTTTATAATAGGGCTCTGAACCGGTTTCCTGCTGAGAATATGCATTTCTAACAAGTTCCCAGGGGATGCTAATCCTAGCGGCTGTGTAGAGCAGTGGTTCTCAAAACGTATTATACATAAGAATCATCCGGGCACGTAGCTCAATCAGGTATATGAGACCAAATGGGCACACCAGCCCAGGGGCAAGGACAAGAAGGCAGGAAGGGACAGGAAAGCTGGATGGATGGCAGTGGGGAACCCAAGGTCGAGAAGGGGAGAATGTTAACACGTCATGGGGTTGGCAACAAATGTCACAAAACAGTATGTGTATTAATTGTTTACTGAAAAACTAATTTGCTCTGTAAAACTTCACCAAAAGTGCAATTTAAAAAAAAAAAAAGAATCTCCTGAGGATTTGTTAAAATGTAAATTCTGATTCAGTATATCTGGGGTGGAAATGCAAATTCTCAGCAGAGGTTCAAACCATTACAAAGTGGTTGGAAGCCCCGGTTTGTAAGTAAAAAGGCTGACGGTGAGCGTTCTGTGAAGACGGGAACAGCATGAGCTACGCTGCAAAGGTGATTCACAGCACAGTGTGTTTGGGGAACCACGGGTAGTTTTAGTATGACTGGGGTATAAGCCACGTTGCGCAGAGGTGACAGAAGAGTTTGGAGACACACCGTGCCTACCATGAAAGACTTGTGTGTCACGCCTAAGAGATTTAGACCTTATCTTGAACAGCTTGAGGTTCCAATCAAGGATTTTAAACTGAGAAGAGGTGTGATTCAGCTTCATTGAGAGAGACTTCTTAGATAACGTGGTGGTTAGGGTTGGATAAGGAGCACAGGAGCCAACAATACTGGTTAGGAATCTATTACAGAAGCTGAGGGGTGAAATTATGAGGCTGTAGGGCAGAGACAGAGATGAAGGGAAGACAAGAAGGTGAAGATGTGGAACTTAGAGGACTTAGCAGTTGATTAGAATTGGACTGAGAAGCAATTACAGATTTCTGCCTTGCAAACGCAAGAGAACAAGATTGAAGAGGAAAGAATGTCTTCTGTTCAGGCATGATGTTGACTGAAGACATCTGTGAGACAGTGGATTTACGGTTCTCTGAGGACCAGGAGATGGGTGTGAGCAAGACATGTAAATGTGGAAGCTGGATTCTGATAAGTAATATCTAGTATTTTTGTATGATTATTCATAGGAGGGATTGGGCTGTACTTCTTATTTTCTGCAAGATTTGTCAGGCTTAAGTATCAATGTTACATTCTCTAGAAAGAATATTTGGGTGGTTTTTCTCCTCTTTTAAACCCTAGAACAGCTTACAGAGAATTAGAATGATCTAAGTTTGGTAGAATTATCTGGTCAGACCATCGTGGCTAACTGACTTCTTAGAGGATTAGCTCTTTGGTGACTTTATTTATTCTATTGAAACAATATGTTTACGTTTCTAATTCTTCTGGGGTCAGTTTTGATAAATAGCACTTTTCTAAAAATATTTCCATTTCACCCAGATTTTTTCAAAACACTGCAGAGTTGAGGACAGTGATTTTTATATTTTAATCTCTTTTTTGTTATTATTTCCCTCATATAATTTTTATTTTATGGATTCATGTTTCATCTTTTTTTCCTGATTACGTCAACTGGTTCCTTTCATTTATACAGGTTTTTATAAATAAAAACTTTCTAGATTTAACAGGTTTTCTCTCTGCTTCATTAATTTTTGCTTTTATGTTCAGTAATTCCTTTCTTCTGCAGGTCTTTGGATTATTTTGTTGTTTATTTTTTAACACTTTGAGAAGGTGCTTATTTCTTTTAGTTTTATTCTTTTTTTAATTGATAAAAAATTTAAGGCTACTCTCATCTCAGCACACGGGATGTGCTTCAGCTTTAGCTGTGTCCCATATGATTTATAGTATTTTCATCGTGCCTGTTTTCTCAAAATATTGTAATTTTGGTTTATATTTCCTCTTTGGCCAAAACATTGTCTGAGAGAACTGTGATGGTACTGATGGTATTTTTAATTTCCAGAAGGAAAGGTCTTTCTGGGTTTTTTAAAAAGTTTATTAATAACATCTTTTTTTTTTTTTAATTGTGGTCAGAAAATGTTAAGAATTTATTGAGGTTTTAATTTGAGGAATGATAGATGGTCAATTTTCTTGAATCTTTCATAGTCACCTCTATTTTCATGCATATTGATCACTGTTGATATGTATTCTACATCCTTGCTTTTTTTTTTCTACTCACTGTATTATGCACTGAGAGAAGTAAATTAAAATCATCTACTACTAACGTGCTTCTATCTTGATTTGCTTTCAAACCTGTAATTTCTGTTTAATAAAGGTTACTCTTGGGCTGTTCGTTGTATCAGTATTCATTACTTTTGTATCAACTGCACACTAGCATTTTATAAAGAACACTGCCTTTAACTATGATTTAGTTGATATTAAGATTGTGACCTCGCCTTTTTTGTATGTGAAGGGGGTGATTTTTCAGGCGTTCTTTTATTTTCAGCCTTTCTGAGTCACTGTTTCGGATGCTTCTATTGCATATGTTTAGCCTGTGCTCTGTCGATTGTTAAATGTCTCATAGTCTCTCTTGCTTTAACTTTTGCATCTGTAGTTTTCTTGTTTTTTGCATGTATTTCCCCTTCCAAATTCTTGTGGAAAGGATACACTTATAGACGGTGTGTGACTTGTCCCTCCCTCCTTGGGGATGCTTCAGGCAGGTTTGACCCTACCCAGAATTCCTGAAAAATCAACTGATGGAATATACTAATTAAAAAATAAATAAGGATGTTACAGGGGTTGATTTGCAGTAACCACTGATCTAAGAATGTTTTTGGTCACTTACACCTGGTTACCTAGTCTGTTTATTGTAAATGAACCTTGAGTTTGTGGTCTGCAGGCTGTGGCTCCTGCTTGTCCTGCTTACTGAGGGTCTGGAGGTAGAGTCTTCCAGAGTGTTTTATATCCAATAGAGCAGGCTCTCCCAAATCTCCATAAATTACATTCAGTAATTTAAACTGCCCTTAAAGAAGGGGTGGGCATATGTTGACTGCCCCCCTTTCTACCCTCTCTCCAAGGGTCTCATCTCTCCTTGGCAGATATTAGGAACAGGAAAAGCAGTTTCTTCGGAGCAGTAGGTTGTCTTGATCACTACAAATCCAGTCCAACTCATAAGCCCCAAGTGTGAGTGACGCCCGTAAAAGAGATGCACAAGAGCCCAAGCAAGACACATCCTCCAACCTTAACTGATTGACACCAACCGTCGTGGTACCCAGACGCTCTCAAACACCCATCCTTGGATGTATGTATTTATACAAAACAAAACGCTCCTTTTTTGTTCGTCCCTTAATTCCACTCAGTTTCCACCCAACACTTCCGTCATGCCCTCAACTGGACAGTCCCACAGTGTCTCTGACCTCTCTCCCAGATTAGGCTCCCACCTCCCCCTCCTTCTGGGGAAGTGGTTTGGTCCCTAGTTGTATATGTTTGACATCATGCTGTCCTTTGTTGATAATAAACCTATTATTAGTTGGTTTTCTTCCAGTTTTGTGTAAACCATAGTTTGTCCAACACGCAGATTCTCCAAAGAACCAGATGTTATCATAGGCACCAACTTGTGTTAAACTGACCTGTTCTTTTACTGTACGTTTCGTTCTTACAGACATCGACTGGTATGAATGTGACCTGTTTTCCCGCTTGTTTTTTGTGCTTCCGGTTCTGTTTTTAGTGCGAGCATGTTTTTTCTCTTATATTTTATGGTCAAATTTACGCCTCATCATTTGCTTTCTGTTTCTTCACTTATTTCCTACTTTCTTAATTTTAAAATCTCCTTAAACCATTCAATATTATGTAGCCATAAAAAAGAATGAAGTTCTAATACATGCTTTGACATGATAAACCTTGAAAACATTATGTTAAGTGAAATAAGCCAGACACAAAAGATCAAATATTCTATGATCTCTCTTATACAAAGTACCTAGAATAGGCAAATGCATAGAGACAGAAAGTAGATTAGTGTTTACAAACGCTGGGAACTTTTTTTCCTGCCCAGAGACATGGAATCCACTATCCTCCCCAGGGACATTGCTTCCTTATATTGGAGAGTAGTTTTAGAAGCCACGGGGTGCTAGGTCTACAAATAAGGTTGTTCCCCATTCTGACTGGAATTTGACATGATGCCAGCAAAAATACCCAGCAGGATAATGATCACGTTAGGGACAGAACACACTAAAACTTCCTTTAAAAAACTGCCCTGGCATGGTCTCGGGGAACATCTAGCTCAATTGGCATGACACAGCTTATAAAGACAATGCTCTACATTCTACCTTGGTGAGTAGTGTCTGGGGTCTTAAAAGCCTGTGAAGGCCATCTAAGATACTCCACTGGTCTCATCCCTTTGGGAGCAAGGGAGAATGAAGAGAACAGGATACAAGGAAAAGACTAGTCCAAAGGACTAATTGTCCACAGCTACCAAGGCCTCCACCGGACTGAGTCCAGTACAGCTAGATGGTGCCTGGCTACCACCACTGACTGCTCTGACCAGGATCACAACAGAGGGTTCTGGACAGAGCTGGAGAAGGATGTAGAGCATAATTCTAACTCACTGAAAAAAGACCAGATTTACTGGACTAAATGAGACTGGAGAAACCCCGAGAGTATGGACCCCAGACACCCTTTTAGCTCAGTGGTGAAGTTACCTCCGACGTTCACTGTTCAGCCTGGGAGTGGACAGCCCCGTAAAACCAAATGAGACTAATGAGGTACAGGAATCCAGTGACAAGGGCCAGAAGGCAGAAGGGGACAAGGAAGCTGGTGATAGGGAACACAAGGTTGAGTAGGGATATTGTTGATGTGTTGTGAGATTGTTAACCATTGTCATAGGGCAACATGTGTAGTAACTGTTAAATGAGAAACTATTTTGTTCTGTAAGCCTTCATCTTAAGTGAGAATAACAGCACAATTCAAAGAGCGTAGTCAATGTCACTGAACTGTGTATGTAGAAATTTTTGAAACGGTGTATCTTTGGCTATGTGTATTTTCACCAAAAAAAAAGAAAAGGTTGAGAAGTTAGAAGGTTGATATGTTGTGGGGTTGTTAACCAATGTCATAAAACAACATGTGTACTAGTGTTTCATGAGAAACTATTTGTTCTGTAAGCCTTCACCTGAAGTACAATAAAATAAAAAATAAAATAAAAGAACACAATGCTCAAAGTAGAAAAAAACAAAAAAAAACTGGATTCTTATTGGTATTTTCAGTTCATCTCTATTGTAATAACTTCTTTTGGCTTATCTGTAATAAGAGAGATTATTAACTCATTTTTCCCATTTTTGAGCAACTAATTTTTCTTGTTTTCGTTAATGTTAACCAAAAAATGCTACATATTACCATATCAAACCATAGGTATAATTCACTGTTGCCACACCGAAATTCAGGAGGCTCCGTATCTTTTCTTCCTTCTTGTCCCTCAGCTCAACCCTCCTGAAGCTGACTTCACAGTGGGAAGACACGTTGGTTCGTTTGGTCAACGTCACCCTAACACCAGTGTCTGAAAGGAAAGAAGCCGCGGCCTCCATCTTGGGGAACACCAAAGAAACCAAGAGACATAGATACCCCATATGTTTAATAAAAGATAATAATAAAATGTAGAACGTAGACAAATGCCACTTCTCAAACTTTCTAAAACAAAAACCCTCTGTCAATTTCCCCATTTAAGCTCCCCAATTTGAATTTATTTTATTTTCTCTTTATATTTTTCCTTTCACTAGTGCAACTGTATATTTATGGAGAAGAATTTTTAGTAGTCAGAGAATGGAGAAACCCCAAGAGTATGGCCCCTGGATGCCCTTTTAGCTCAGTAATGAAGTCACTCCCAAGGTTCACCCTTCAGCCAAAGATTAGACAGGCCCATAAAGCAAAACGAGACTAATGGGGCCCAAGAGCCCAGGGACAAGGACTAGAAGGCAGGAGGGGACAGGAAAGCTGGTAAGAGGGAACCCAATGTCGAGAAGAGAGAGTGTTGACATGTTGTGGGGTTGTTAACCAATGTCATAAAACAATATGTGTACTAACTATTTAATGAGAAACTATTTGTTCTGTAAACCTTCATCTAAAGTACAATAAAAGAAATTAAAAGAATTTTTAGTAATAAACTCTGGTTTCACGGTGGTACACTGGAGCTGGCCTGTACCGACTCAAAGTCGATCGTGAACATCTCTTCCCAATTCTGCATTCTGTGACATTATCTTCATAGCTTGACATTAACCATAGTGGAAGTATTTACACCATGGGAATTGGCAAACACTATGAATCAGAAACTTTCCATCCAGAGAGCTAGTTGTTAAGCATCTACCAGCACAACTCTGGGCGTACACCTCTGTTTTCCCCAAACCAGGGGAAGTGTCAGAACACAAAATCAATAACATCCAGAATTACCAGAGTAATATACCAGGCATTGTGGTTGAAAATTCCCACTAAAGAACTTTACATAGGATATCTTTCGGAGCTTTATATAATTTCTACAGTGTTTACTGTGTAGTTCTCCCCAGACTAACACTTAAAAGACAAAACATACTATAGGATTACAGTATATTTTAGTTGTAATATCCCAGGTACATTACATTTGGTTATACAACAATTTCAAGTAATTTTCAGATATTTTTTATTCATCTCCAGGTTTTATTTCCACAGTAGACAAACATAGAGAATTCATCAATTTCTAGTTACTAATGTTTCTGTGCTAATATCCAGGTTTTTTGGATGAATTAATACATGCTATGCTCTCCCCTCCCCAATCTTGCATTCTATAATAACTGTGTGCCTTCTGGATGGCATGGAGGGTAGAGCCCAGCAAGCTCTGAGTATGGCATCTGGTTTAGCCAAAATCTGAAATGGCCCAAAAGAATACTAAGTTTTCCTTATTGGATCTGGGTGGGACTGGACCAGTAATTTGCTCTCACTTGCCAGTAACCTGTCATGGCCCTCCCCCCATGTTATGCCGTGGAATGTAATGGCCTCAGATATCTCATTGTTGAAACTGTTATAGTAGAGGTTCATATTTGTTGTTCTTTTAGCACCTGAATTTAGGCAGGAGGAGCATTCCTACCTAAAGGCTCTCTGTAGTTCTCTTCCCCTGCCTCTTTACTAGCACTTCCACAGAGCCCTAGCCTTCCCAAGTAAGGAAGCTAAGACACTCTGTCCTTGACCTCCAACTGCCTAGGAGCCAATGTGGATCTAAGGCACTTCTCATCTATCACTCTTTGTCCTTACTCAATGGCATTTCCCCTCCCCTCTACCCCACACCTGGAACTGAACTTCCTCTAACATTGCCCCCATATTTTTACTTGTATCTTATACTTGGCTAGGTATGGCTGTGCTTACTCAAGGACACAGAGCCATGGCCCTGTTGGGGCTTTGGGTATCTTCTATGCTTGGCCACACCAGCTCCTAGCACAAGACTGCTCCTGATGTCCTCTTTTTCCTATACTCTGAGTTTCACTCTGCTTAATACTGTCCATTTTACATCCCTCCACATTCTACAACATTCTGTTATCTTCTACTGTGTTTTTCTATTATTAGTAAAAGATTTTGGTGGGGAGGTGTGTATATTCCAACTCTTCCCCTTTTTTCAACATGTTGGAAGCCAGCAGAGGTCATGGCCACAAGCTAAGATCCAAAACTTTCTCAAACCAAATATTTTTGTATTCTTAGAGTTGTAATCATGGAGAGACCCCAGACTTATCATCAGTTTCCCAGTTATCTCTCCTAACAAAATTGTGTCTGGCCAATATTGTCAATTGTTTATATATAGTTTTTTAATTTTTGTGTTTTTAAATCAGGAGTTATTTCAAGTCTTTTTTATTTCCTAAAGGATAGATTTTTGGGGCTGTCCTTTTATTTTGTTGTTAATTTTTGTTCTTCTTCACTGTAGAGTGTTAGATCTTATGGTTTCCTTTTCTTGGGAAATATGCAATATTTTCATGGGTTATTAAAATTTATGCATAGGGCATTATATTTTGTTTATTATCTCCTATTTGCTGTTCATATTCCTCATTTTGTTCTCCCAATTCATCCGTCTGATGTGGGTATATATGATTCATTCATTTTAACTGCTGCTTAGGATTTTATTTATGAATATACCATAATTGATTCACTCATTCTCCTTTTGCAGACATTTTGGTTAACTTCTTTCCCTCTCTGCCTGTCTTTTTTTTGTCTTCCCAATGACAAACAATGCTTTACTGATCAGCTTTATGTGTACCTCTTTTTTCCATTAATGAAAGTTTTCTCTGGGGTGAGTATCTAAAAGCATAATTGCTTGATCATAGGTCATAAAATATCCTGCCTTACTAATATGCCCAGATTGTGTCCCAAAGATATTGTAACAGTTTATAAACTCCCATCAGTAGCTTCTAAGACTTTCTGTTCACATCCTTTTCCAACACTAGATAATTTTTAATTTTTGCCATTATCATGGTGGTACAACAATATCTTTTTTTTTATTTTGCGTATCCCTGAAGAAAGATATTTCTTCAGATTGAAGAAACTTGAGTCCTGAGCAAAATAAATAAAAATAAATTCATACTTAGTGACATCATAGTGAAATTGCAGAACACCAAAGACAAAGAGAAAGATCTTAAAAACAACCAAAGGAAAAATACAATTTACTTACAATGGAAGGGCAAGTAGACCAAGAGAAGATTTCTCATTGGCTCTATGGAGGTCAGAAGACAATGGGATGATATCTTTAAAGTGCTGAGGGGGAAAAAAATCTGTCAAACTAGAATTCTGTATGCACTTGCTCAACTTACAATTATCCTCCCAGTTGTCATAACGGTACATTCCCCATTGGCCTCCCCTACCTTCTTCCAGAAATAGATCCTGATCCTTGATTACAAGGGCATGTGGTTGCACAAACCTGGGCAAATCCTAGAACTTCATGCCCCCTAATCACATTATTAGTTCAAAAAGTGAGCATGTAAGCATGAAAGACATAGAGAGCACTGGACACTCTCAGTTCTGAGAGCAACTCAACCCTGCCTTCTCCATGCTTTGGAGATGCAACCTCTGTTCCTGTCCTTTGCAGCTGAAAGTTTTGAGAGGATGAGTTCTTGAAATAAAAAAAGGACGGAATGCCAAATGGGACTTGGAGGAAGTATGAGAGAGAGAGAGAATTCAAGAGGTTCTAGTCAGAGTTTGGAGCCCTGGCGGTGTAGTGATTAAGTGCTATGGCTGCTAACCAAAAGGTCAACAGTTCAAATCCACCAGCCACTCCTTGGAAACTCTATGGGGCAGCTCTACTCCAACCTATAAGGTCGCTACAAGTCGGGATTGACTTGATGGCAATGGGTTTCTTTTTTTAGTCAGAGTTCATTTTCTAAATGGTTGGAGGTATGGGAGCGGTAGAGGCCTAGTGGGGTGTGTAGACTGGAAAGACACAGCCTGACTACTGCTAAAGCTGGAAGAAAGAAACAACCAATAATAGATAAAAATCATTGCCCATTAGTAGACTTGACAGAATCCACCTACCACAACTTTCGGCTTGGGGAACAGAGCAACTCAATTTCTCCCTTCTATTTACACTCCCACCACAAACACAGAAACCACGTGGATCTGAATGTTCTTGTGTTACACATCTCTGCCTTTTTTTCTTTCAGCTTAGCTTTTGTTACTGAAAATCCAATGCCCTTGCCAGGAATCCAGTTTTCCTATCTATTTTCCCAAACTCTTTCAAGTGCCAACAATCTAAAAACTTGTTAATTTACTATATTTGCTGTTATGTGAAGATACTAAAATGTAAGAAAATTCCCAAAATTTAGATAGCAAGAAGGAATATCAAGAAACTGAGTTTATGCTTAGAATCAGAGGATTAACTTTTTTAATCAAAATATATATTAATTCAAATTATACTGAGAGGTTAATATATTGAGATGAAATCTTACCTATAAAAATTAATTGTAAATAAAACCTAAACCCATAGAAACATTGCTCAGTACAAAGGAAAAAATGATTGTACCATTCAAGAAACATAGTTCAGTAGAATATTATTTTGTGTAAACCAGTTATTTGTTAGCTTAAGAAAGACCAAGCACCTTAACCATGAGAGTTGCTCTGTGGAATGGTTACAAGGATATCATCCACTCCTGGACACTCTTACTAATGAAGGCAGAAGATCACAATCCATCCAAACTTGTAACTATTGACAACAGAGAGGGAGGAATCTGTCCATTTTTTCTCTCTGAGTGGATGACAGTTAATACATGGTCTTAGGCTAGCACAGTCTCTGGATGCAGCCCCTCAAGTGAGATTTTTTTTCCCCACCAAAGGCCAGGGCATGTAAGGTAGTCACATTTTTGTCTAAATCACAGATATAATCTCTTTGCAACTGACTGAGCTGGAGGACAAGAGCAATCTGAACATTTTAGGAGGAAGGTCGGCAACTTACTACAAGTCTTACAGCATATGGGATCAATTATGTGAAAGATGATGCTCTCTGCATCTGGAATAAGAGAATGGGAAAGAGCAAGAGAAAGAAATTTATGATGACTACTTTTCTTACTATTATTACCTTTAAAAAGGAAATTGCAAAGACGGGACATTTCTAGATCAATTCTGTTCAATATAGCAAAGTGGAAAGTATATCAAGTCCATACTCTGTAGAATCAGCAGCATGTTGGTATGAAGGCTTAACGAGGAAGTTGGAAGGAAGTTTGAGGCCATGTTTTCAAAGCTGTTAAATTTCAGAAGATGACAGTTGTCCATACACAATAATTGGGGAGAATGAGGGACAACTTTGGGGTATAAATCTGTGATCCTTACTCTTATGAGGTTTACATTCTAGTGGTGGAGACAGGCAATAGACAAGTATACAAAGAAGTATAAGAAATAAAAATAAATAGTGATAAGAGCTACAATTATGGAAATGAGCATCACATTTTCCTATTTTACTGAGTAAGTGCTTTCTATATGTCAGCTCTATGTGAGTTGCTTTACTTGTTTTTTCCTGTAATTATCCTCACCTGTAAAATGAAGCTTCGAGAGCTTCAGTCACTTGTCCAAGGTCACACAAGTAGTAACACTCAGACAGGGGTTTGACCACAGGGATGTCTGATTCCAGGTCCCATGCTCTGAACCATTGTTTGTGCTACCTCTCCTAACAATGATAAAGTGACAGCTGCCATGGTCACCTCCCACCTGATGACAGTGTGAGAGCCACCCTGATCCTGAGCCTTTAGACTAGACCCGCCCACACACCCACCCACCATGAGAACGCCAACCAATTAAAGTGAGTGCTGGTCAACACGTGTGTGTTCCTTGGCCCTTGTGAGCGAGAGCGTCGAGCTCCGTGAGCCGGGTCAAGATGAGGTGGTAGCACACACTCAGTGCACTCCACTACAGACGGAGAAGTTGTGTGAACTTCTGCATCTGATGTTATGGTTTGAGCCCTCTGCCTGATTGTTGGAACTCTTTTTTCCAGGTCTTTGCTTACATACTCAATAAATCCTTAAATGATTTTTTTTCAATATATTCTCATTATTTATTCTGTCAGAGAATATTGACCCAATTTTCCAGTAACACTGGTGATGAGCAGACTTGTCTATGAACTTGGCAGCAGACACTTTTATTTTGATTTCTTGAATGCATCCTAAGTGCTTAGTGCTCCAGAGTCCCATGAGAAGAGGCTTCCTAAATAATGGGTGGAAGGCAAGGGCTGGCTAATCCCCTAAGAAATTTTAAATAGGGGGCTCAGAACTTAAGATAAAATGATTTCTATATTTAGAAAGAAAAAAATAAAAATAACCCTGGTTTTTTCCCCTATGTAAATAACATCCTGGGTTAAACAAGTTGGCAAATTGCATTCCCCGTGTAAGATAGTCACTATATAACATTGTCCTAAATCAGTTCCATCCCAAGGGTGGTTGAAAATGTTCAAAACACAGGCCTCCTTAAGAAATGTGTCTCCTAAAGCCTTGTTGGACGAAGCCTGTACACTAAGGCTATTTTATTTTCACAGCAACTTGAGTTCCACAAGTCAGAGGGGACAGGGAATTGGAATGAGTTGCCAGCCAAATCCCCTTCTGTATGGGTAAGGACTAGCATGAGGTTTACCCATAACTGGGGCCCTATACCTCCTGTCTGCATGTGCTTTTGAGCAAGGGAGGGGGAACAGGCAATGGAGGAGATGGGCCCCACCTCTCCCAGAGCACATGAAGCCATAAAAAGGGAAGAGCATTTCTCTCTCTGTCTCTCTGTCTCTGTCTCTCTCTGTGTCTGTCTGTTTCTGTCTCTCAAGCAGGCGAGCACACTCGCGCACACACCTACTCATGAACACATTTGGGCAAAATGCTCACATATCCCCATTCTTTCTCTGGATTCAGGAGATTGTCTTACTAAGACCCCAGGGGCTCGCCAAAAGGCAGCTTACACCAGAAGAGGAGGAAGGTGCCACATGGGAAACTGGGCTCGAGTTCAAGGACTTTTGGAGACTTGGGACAATGCAAGTAATAGTAAATTAAAGCTGTAGGTGAAAGCAAGTTAAAGACTTAGATTTGGCAGTGATGCAACTATTCTAACTCCCATGAGCACACCTGGAGGGCATAATGGGACCTTGGTGCCAGGCCACTTGGGGAAGAGAAGAACGCTGGGCTTGAAGAGACCTGGAGCCAGAATGCATCTGGCCATGGGTCGGTACCACCACCTGGGGCAGTTGTGTGTCATCTGACAGTGAGGATCTGCACAAGTCAACAAGGTTTAAGGTTGAATCTCAGCTAGCAGCTGGGAACGAGATCCAGGAAGAGACAGAAGAGAGTAGGAAGCCCAAAGCAATAAAAATGTAGAAAGTTTAGCATCTCTCCTGGAAATCCATAAACCAAGACCTTCTGTGAATTTAAGTTGTAGAAAACAGACACTGTGGGCAGAAGTGAGTGTTGGGGTGGCGAATGAGAGAAAGAAGGAAGAAGGAGCTGCAGCAAGAGGAAGGGATGGCGGTACAGATTAATTGGAGGGGGCACGGGGAGCCTGGGAGGGGTCCACTGTCACCGGCTTGAGTTAGAGCTGGGACAGGATGGAGCACGTGGAATAAAGACAAAGTTGATAGGGCTAGAAAGGGACAGAGGGAGGTCCACGGAGTGGAGAGGTGGCTGTGGTCTCCTTCTGTCGCTACCTTCTCCTGCCCCCAACTTCACATCCTCCTTCACCCATGCCCTACTGAGACCAGTGAACAAACCAGATGAGATCTCAAATTTCAGAAAGACAAAGAAGCTGTGCTTAGGAAAATAGTGCCGTTGAAGTCCTGAATCAATATGCTATGCAGCTGAAACAGCTTAATCTTGATTCTGGAATTTGAAAAATCACAGGGAAGGAAACGGAAAGGATGACTTTGAAAATGAAGCATTCGTTGGCAGATCACCGTAGTAAGAAGATGAAAATCAGGGGAGTCAGATGATACTAAAATCCGCATTAACAAGTGTTGAAGAAGACAGACAGCACTTACACTCCCAGGCGAACAATGAGGTGTCAGCAAGGCATCGGCTGGGCGAGGAAAGTAAGAAGCTGGCAAATGCTTGCAGCCAAAGTTCTAGTTGAAAGTAAATGCAAAATCTTGCAGCTGCCAGTCGAGATCCTTAATGATCTCCATCAGTGGAAAATTCAGTCTCCGTTAAAGGGTCTGATTCAGAAAGATGATAAGGCAGAAGAGAAAGAACAGAAGCTGTCAGCTGCAGAAGAGGGTGTTCACAGAGAATACAAGAAATGGAGAGTGAATTATAGCAAAAACAGATTATGTAAAAATCTGCTTGATCACCATGAGGAAACAAAACAAAACAGCACACCAGGCTTTCTCTTTTTGATGCAGAAAGATTTCTTCCTGGAGAAAAGAGAGATGCTATCCTCCTGAGACAGAAATTGCAGGGAGCAAACAAAAAAACTGATGTGGTTCAGACACCAGAGACAGTACAACCGAATACAGGCAGATCTACTCAACCCTCCCATCCCTCAGGGATCTGGAAACCAGGCCAGAAGAGCTCTCATGGGACCCTGCCTGTGAGCTCTGGGACGCTCTACTCCCCACTGTGCTGCCTTCACCTTTGCCCCACAGACAAAAAGGCAAGCCTGCAAGTGAATTAGTTAAGTGGGCTTCTACCTGGGAAGAGAGAGACATATGAGGTGTTAGGAAAAAATACCCTTTAATCTGAGGGATAATGTGATTTAACGAAAAATTGCCAGAATGGCTATTGAGTCCCCCACCATCTGAATGACAGACCTCCCAACTCTCCTTAATGGTGGACACAACAGCAATATCTCCATTTTATCATTAATCAAATAGATTTGGCTGGAGATCAACATGAGGTGGTGCGTTGGCCACCTCCCCGGCAGAGGAAGCATTGTCAGTATCTGATAAGACATCTGCCTCTAACGTTGGCCCTAGTGTGGCTTTGTTAATAAAGAGTAGCCCAAAGAGTTATTTCCTTTCTGCATTGATCGCTGGTTTGGTTAATGCTGGTGCAAACAACTCCCATCTTCATCAGGGATGTCTGTCATTAACTCACCGTGGGAAGGACTTCCACCATCATCAGCCACCTCCTCAAACATGGTCCCAGATACTGTTTCTCATCCTTGCTTCCTAATGAGCTTACATCTCCTGGCTAAAGGACAGACATATCTGCTAAAGGAACTTTTAGAAACTTCTTGAGCTTATTGACACAAGGCGGCACCTTCCTTCTGGATGCTAATTACTTGGGATTATCTATCTTTCTGTCTAAAAAATCCTTACAGCCTTTGTGATCTAGAGAGGCGCCACCACCCTCTCCGGATATGACCCTCAGTTCTGCACTGGGTTCTACAGGTTTCCAGACCCAGGTTATGAATGGACTCTTGGAACAGTTCATGTCCTTGAAAATCCAATACTTAGACTTAACATGGTTCTTAGAACTTAGTTTTATTGTTTGAGGTCTTTTTAAGCCATAAAGGGAAAGGGATTTTTAATATCATGTTGAATACAATATTTTCACATAAATTTGTTTAAAAATAAAAGTTTTGGTGTAATTTTCAGAACTGTTTTCTAATCTGTGCTTTTTTGCTCCTCCATACTTTGGATAAACCTAGACAGTGAATCAAAAGTAAAAACACTGAACTTGGTAGCAGGTGAATTGTTCCCTGAGAAGAAATAAGTAGTCCAGAAATTCCAGCCAACTAAACCCAAAAATATATGATGTAACACCAAACAATAAACTATTCAATTCAGTAAATAGTTTAGAAAATCACTAACATATGGATTCTATATTTGCTTTCAGTGGTAAAAGTGAGATTGTCAGACTCTTTTTTACCCCAGCAAAGCCCTTTATCTATATAAAATGAGAACTCAACACAGACCCTACAAGCTGCTTTGGTTGCTGTGGAGCTACGGCCTGGAGCCCCTTTGGCTTCACCTCCTTCTCCCCTCATAAAGTGGCACCTCCAAGGTACCCCAGAGCTCCACCATGCTCAGTTTAAAACTCCTAGTTTGAAGCATGATGGTAATAAGGCCAAGGCCGTGGTCTCAGTAGCCACGGGGGCCATGACCAGTCTGTCTCATTTACAAACACAAAACACTTTGTGGTGTAGGATGGATGCATAATTGCTGCTCGACAAAAAAACGTTGTTTTTATCACTACCTTTTACCAACCATCCTGTTATGTATGTATCCGTGTTACAAACAACAAAAGTGGCTGCAAAACCTCTCCAAATTACAACTGTATACCTTAACTGTTGGGTCAAGCAAATCTTCTTTGTCCATCAAGGACACTTCATTTTACTCAAGCAGAGAGAGCAAGTACCTGTTAATGGTGTTATTAATAGGACTGGAACATCTGCTATGGGGCCAGGCATAAAGCCCTCCCAGGACCCTTCTAAACCTGAGTTTCCACATTCCTCTGGTAGAGTAGCAGCCCAGATGGACTATATCAAAGTATGGTCTCAGAGCACGGCTTGTTTCTCCATGATCTGGTGGAAGGATGGCAGCTTCCCGGGGCCAACGTTTCTTTGTGGCTCTTTATTCCCTGGGGACACTGTCGTTGGGTTCCTGTCAAGTTGGTTCCGACTCATAGCAACACTATGTACAACAGAACAAAACACTGTCCGGGAGTGGGATCATGAGACTCTGCCTTTCTTTCTCCAACTCTTTATTTGCCATGTAAGACCATATGGGCCTCATATTTAGATCTAGAATTTCAGAACTGAATAGTGACCTTTAAAATCTAAATAGGAAGTTGTAGGCAAAGACTTACTGGCAAAATGTTGCCTTTAATTATAAATCATATATATAAAACATAAATTCATCTACAGGAAGTGTTATAAGATTTCAAAGACCATGGTTGAAGTGATTTACTTATAATCCTCTCCACTGTCTACATATCTCCTACCCCCAACACCACCATCCCCCATTGTGAAAAGACCACCTTTCCTCCTACTTCACAGAGAAAATCAAAGCCACAGGTAGAAACTGCCTCAAGCTCCCACCACTGACCCTGCAGGCCACCAGAGTGCACATTTTCCTTTCTTCCTTCCCTCCTTTCCAATGAAAAGTCGCTCCTGCTGCACGCCTGATCCCCACACCTTTGCCGTGGATTCCCCTCTTCCCCACCTCCCCAATACTTGACTCCATCAATTATTTCCTCCTCCTTCTTCATACACCCTCTTTCCTGCCTCCTTCCCATCAGCATTTTAATCTGCTTGAGTGACTCCTGAGTTACTGGACACTCGAGCTGTTGCCCTACCCCTCTGCTTCCCTTCACTGTCTAGCTTAGCTGAGGGAATTGTGTCTACATTTATGAATTCCCATACCTCACCTCCCATTCACTCCTCACAGAGGTTTCCTTACAAAGGCTACCAACAGTTTTTTGTTGCTAAATAGAACAGGTATCTTCGACTTCTCAAAAATATGTAAACTTTTGAAAATTTTTTCTTATAAAAAAAGCACCAAACAAACATCCATTCAGTCAATAAGTATTTATTGAATGCCGAGGACCGAGGATATAGCAATAAACAGGTCTCGGCAATCATGGAATTTACATTAAGGGAGGAAAGAGAGCCAAACAACAAACAAATAAATAAATGAAAGATCATTCTGGAGGGTTATAAGTCCTATGAAGACAAGCAAAACTAGAGCGATGGAATGGAGAGCAAGTGGGAACCAACACTAAGTAGCCAAGGGAAGCATGTCTAAGACTACATTTGAGCTGAAGGTTTCTATGCAAACAGCAGGAAGCAGAGCATCACAGCAGGATGAATAACAAGAACAGAGCCCTGAGATGGAAACAAGCACCAAGTACATAGGACATATGACATTTACACACAAAAGGAGAGAAGAGAAAGAAGCAGGAAAGTGTAGTCTTCCTGGACGGGGAAGGGTTTCTGAGTCACGAGGGGAGTGGACCAGGCCTGGAAGAACAGGCCTGGTGAGCCGTGTAGCCTTTTGGGATGGGGCCTGACTCTCCCTCCGGTCCAATGACCCTCTAAGTAGAAGAGTTGTTGGAGGAGTTGAGGAGGAGTTGGGGAAGGAAGGATCTACTGCCTGTGTCTTTCATCCTTTAATCCCTATTTTAGAAGCCAATAAACAAATCAGCCAAGCTTGGGCTTGAAACAAGCTGGAATGGCTTCTGGAGTGAACTCAGCTGGAGCCTGAACAGAGATGGAGCCATTCCAACCCCTCTCCTTCCCTCCCCCAACTCTGGGCTGAGCAGAGAAAGTGGCCCAAGAGGGGCACCTACCAGAACACTGCCGAGCCTACAGTGGAACCCTAAATTGAGGCCAGGCCCCTGAAGGGAGTGTGTTAGAATGCAGTCTTCTCTTAGGATCGACCTCCAGAGGTCAGGTGCCCACAGGAGCATGAAACCAGCATAGAATTTGGACGGGCTCTCCAGATGCTGTGCCTCAGACAGAAAACTAGAGCCCAAGAGTATTCACCCACAGCTAAGTCCCCCCAACACAAAACACACAGATACACACATACACAACTCACACTTACATCCACACACACCCATACACTCACACCCACACCCACACTTACACATACACACACACACACACACACATTCACATACTCACACATACACACACTCACACTCATGCACTCTCATGCATACACTCTCTCTCTCTCACACACACACACACACACACAGTCACACACACACTCACTTCAATCTGCAGGAAGACAAGATGATCCGAAGTTCCTCCCTTGGACCTGGAGGTGGAGGGGGACAACTCCCTCCCCACAGCATGTGTATGTGTGTAAGGGGTGTAGTGGAAGTCAGGGTTTACTCTTATGGCCCTGATTAGAGGGAGCCCATGATCACTTTTAGAGATCTTTAGAGCCCAAGAGATATTTTTTAGAGATCAAAGTCCTTCCCAAAGGTCGAGGACTACAGACAGTGGGAGCAAAACAGAGGAGAGAGGGGAGGTCAACCCCCAGCCTTGTCCCATTATAACTGGTTTCAGACCCCACACACCATGGACTCACCCCTTCAGCCACGTAACTCACCCCTCTTCCAAGGCCAAGCTCCTCTCCTGTTTTCCTGACCCCACGACACCATCAGACTCAAGTTGTGGAGAGGCCTAACCAGAGAGAACCCTGCGGAACCAGGCCTCGGCCCTCCCCAGGGCTGTAGGGGACTGAAGTCTGGAAGCAGTAACCCGCTGGGTACCCCTTCTGATCCAGTGAAAGTGCCTGAGGCCATCTGCCTGTGTCCTGAGGTAAGGAGGGGTGGGAGGCCAGCATCTCCTGCCTCCTGGGGGTCCCATCCAGCTAGCACTGCCTCCTGGGGGTCCCATCCAGCAGCCCTGCCTCCAGGATCCCTCAGGAGAGGGGATGGGGTAGGATCTCATAGTTTGAAGTCAGAATGCTTGCGCAAAGTTACTCAGTTTGAAAAGCACTTAATTCTGGAGATGGGCCATCCAGATGGACTGGGCAAGGATCAAAGGCAGTGCCTTAGAGTGTTTGCTCTCACTGATGCTGGGACTGGGAGGAGGTGCTCACAAAGCCCTGTATGAGGTTGAAGACAAGGACCTAGGAAGGGGGCATGGGAGGGGGCATCTTTCTCTCTGCTTCTGACAGTGCACATTGGCTACATCTCACACGTGAATTTAGACAACTCCCACCCTCCCTGGGTATTTCTTTGCACGTCTGGGTTATATGGCAGTCTAATATCTTACTCAGAAAGAACTTGAATCTTTCCCACAATTATGACTCTGACTAGGGGCTGCTACAGGGAACTGATTAAGGAGGACAATGGAAACCAAAGGCACCAGGAAGAGAGAAATCCCAATAGAGAGTTAATTACAAAGAGAAGATCAAGGATTAAAAAGTCAGACTCGACAAAAGGGTGCTGGGGGCAGAGGAGAGTAGAGGTTTGAAAGACAACATGCGGGCAGTGCTGGAACTCATCCTGATCAAAGACCCTGGGGGCTTGTGGACATGCTGGGGAAGGAAGGCCCTCAGGTGAAACCAAAGAGCTGTGTCGCTGAGCTCTGGAGTGCTGCTGGGGACCGACCTACTGGAGATGCCCCTCTCACCTCCAGGCAGGTTGCCCCACGGCCCCCACACCATGGGGACTGTGGGCATCTGCAGTTGCCACATCAGCAGGCGTCTGCCCCTGCATCATATTCGAAGCCAGATAACTTGTCCAAGGACATGCGGGTTGAGAAGCAGTGAGTCCAGAACCTGAGACCATCCATTCACCTGAAGTTCCTCCTTGGTCACTTCTTCTTTGGAGGCGGCTTGCTCTTCTTTTTCAATCTGGTTTACAAACGAGAAAAAGAAAACCCAGGACATTGGTATAAGTGGGGGGACACTATCTCCATGCTCAGTTAACACGACGGTCAATCTACAGACTACCTTTGCAGTTTATTTTTCTTCTTGGAAATCGAGCCTCAGACTCCCTCTCTTTAACTTTCTAAATTCTAGTAGTCTCTGGTCAAAATAATATGACAATATTTTTTTCCTGGCCTGAGGCTTCTCCCATCTTCATGTATAATAATGAGCACTTTTCCTGATTAATCATTGTTGGTAATTTTGAAACACAGAAAAACACAAAGGAAATCAAAGTACCCCCCCCCCACCTTATTCCTGGAGGAAACCAGTTTTACTACCTGTAGACATTAAGGTGTGAATGTACACACACATACAGATAAAGCATATGTGCTTACATTATAAAATCAAGACCATATTGGCATGTTTCTATGGCGGAGAGGGAGGAATTTGTTCAAGAAGGAGATAAACAACACCCAGTAAAGACATTTATAAATCTGTGGCTGCAGACAAGCAGACAAGCTTATCCAACTGAGGGGTTGTATTACATTTACTGCAATTTATGTAGATAACAGAAATTTTGATCACTTCTGAAATGACACTTTGTTAACAGTCTCAGAATATCATCAAAGTTCTTGATTTAGAAAGTGAACAAACAAAAAACACCAAGAGGCGTGCATTATTTTCCACTAGAGGTGGAGTTTATGGGAATCATAGCTCTCCTTGTCATTTGGGAAGTTTTAAAAAGTAGAAATAAAATTCATATTCAGGTGTCAAGTGACATAGCAGTACAAAACATAGAAAAACTAGTCATGCCAATTAAAAAAGAAAAAATAAAACTGTCTCTGTTGACAGGCAACATGATTGTCAATGGAGAAAACCCCAAAGAGTCTGCAAAAAAGGTTACTAGAATAAGTGAGTTTAGCAAGATCACAGGATACAAGGTCAATATACAAAAATCAATTATATTTGATTATGCTAGCAGTGAACAGTTGAAAATTAAAATTTTTAAAAAGTACTACTTACAATAGCACAAAAAAACGAGAATTACTTAGGTATAAAGCAAACGAAACATGTGCAAGATCTCTGTGTGGAAAACTATAAAGCAAAAAAGATCTAAATGAATGGAGAGAGACACCACATTCATGGATTGGAAGACTCAGTGTTGTTACAGTTCTCCCAGACTGATCTACAGACTCAACACAATCCCAATAAAAACCCCACCAGGATAATATTATAGAAATTGACGCACTGATTCTATAATTTATATGGAAAAGTGAAGGAACTAGGCTAGCCAAAATAGTATCAAAAACGAAAAAAATGTAGGATTCATACTAATTGGTTTCAGTAATGACAATAAAGCAACAATAAACAAGACAGTGTGATACTGATAAAAGGAAAGACACATAGATTAGTGGAACATCCTAAAAAATCCAGAAATAAACCCACACATACATGGTCAACTGATTTTCAATAAAGATGCTGAGGTAATTTATTGGAAAAAGGGTAGCCTTTTCAACAAATTGTGCTGGAACAATTGGACATCCATATGCAAAAAAAAATTGAACCTCAATCCATATCCCACACCATTGATAAAATATTAATTCTAAATGGATAAAGAGACCTAAATGTAAAACTTAAAATTAAAATTTTCTAGAAGAAAATCTTGTGACCTCAGGTTAGGCAAAGATTTCTTATCTACAACACAAAAGGCAAGAATTATAAAAGAAAAGAGTTGATAAATTGGACTTCATCAACATTTTAAACTTCTGTTCTTCAAAAGACACTGTTAAGAAAATGAAAAGGCAAGAATGTATTGTTAAAATTCTCAAAACTCAATAATAAGAAAACAACAACCCAATAAAATGGGCAAAAGATGAGCAAACTCTTCACCAGAGAAGACATGTGGATGGCACACAGGCTCATGAAAAGATGTTCAACTGCATTAGTCATTGAGAAGAGCAAGATTCAAGAGTTCAGTCACCCAAACTCATGAAGCAATAATGCAATCTGCAAGGGAAGCAGGGCAAGGGCCTCACCTGAGAGCTTGGGCCCTTTTCCTAACTCTGCTGTTACCTGGAAAACGATGGGTTAATTTCTGATTTTGGTTGGCTGAAGAAGACCAAAGTTAGATTGCCAGGGTATAACACCAGGGATAAATTAAGCATAATATATGCCTGGTGGAATTTCTTTACAAACACGCAAAAAGAAGTTCTTTCAAAGACATGACTGGAAATAAAGTCAGTGTTTGTCACCCAGGGAAATAGAGGGAGGACTCAGAAAAGGGACGGGAAGGGCTAGTTTCCCCAATCTTGCACGAAGAAAAGGAGAAAATGTCATCTAGTTCTTTCACATCAGGAAGAACAAAAAGAGGACAAGTCATGTCACAGAAAGCGTACCGAATAAGTTTGGATCCACATGCCTGAAAAGCAGGCAGGTTAGCTCTAGCTCCTCTTCAGAGACTTAGCAGCTGGCCCTCATACCTGGAACTTCCAGCACACACTTTCGGACCCTAATATTAATTGCTCACGGGTTAGCGTTCTTCTGAAGTAAATTCTAGCTTGTCAGTTATATAAGTGTTTACAATTGCACTCTTCTTTGGAGGTCCTGGCAATTCCAAATAAGCCCCAAACAACATATAAATATGAATCTTTCTTCTAGTCACAGGTCGTAGTAGAGTGGTTTCTAGTCTCTTACAAAGGTAACCAGCATGCAGTCATTCAGCTGGTGGTCCTGGTCCGAAACTTCAGAAGTGCCTAGCCCTACACTGTGGGTGGTCAGCAAACCTCCAGACCAGGCTTTGCTTCAATTTGAGGTTCAAAATGAGTGCATTCTCTGTCTCCTAGAGACCAAATGTATGTAGAACCTAAAGCCACTTAGCACCTTTAACCTCTAACAATCAGTTGTCTTTCCTGGGCTTTGATTTTTATCATCAGCTGAAATGAAACTAGAGGATTAAAAAGGTGGCTGAAGTAGAAGAGACATCAGGGAGATTGGAACCAAGGAGTGTGGGCTAAGAGTGGAGGCAGCCAACCTCAGGGTTGCCCCTGGGGGGAACAACAGCACCACCGAGGGACGGACCACTCATAAATGCCATTTGAGCAGCCGTATCCATCATTTCCCTGGATTGCTCAGAGCCTGGTGCAGTGCTACACACATGGTCTTGATAAATAGGCTTGATGATACGTATTTGCAGAAATAGGTTGGTCCTCCAAGCTTTCAGGTTGCAGGGCTCAGTTTGGTACAACAAGAAATGCTCTGCATGAAAGAACGAGTCAAAGGCACTCACCAAACCATACCCATTGCCGTAAAGTCGATACCAACTCACAGTGACCTTACAGGGCACAGTAGAACTGCCCCATAGAGTTTCCAAGGAGCAGCTGGTGGATTCGAACTGCCGAACTTTTGGTTAGAAGCTGGGCTTTTAAGTATTGCCCAAATATGTGTCACTGATTGACCCCAAACCAGCCACTCACAGCCACAGATCCCAGGTTCCCAGCAGTGAAACCCTGAGGAACCAAGAGAGTCTCAGCCCGGCAAACACCTCTGCTAACCTGTAAGGCAAGGATTACCTTGTGAAATCCTAAATCTTGAAGAACTGACAGAGTAGAATAAACTAAGAGGATAATGTCAGGGTATACTTCTATCAAATATGAGACTGCTACCATGTTCAATTAGCAGAGGATCATACCAATTGGTTCTAAGACTAAATTGTATCCTGGTTTTTGAGAAGACTCATCCAAGGAAGTTACCAAAGGCCCAAAAGGCCTTTGTCAAAATTGTTTAATCTCTAAATGCAAGACTTCGAGAAGAGCATCCTTTCAGAAGGCAAGTCCTCTTCAGAAGACATTTGTTACCCTTTCTTCTAGTGCAATGTAGTTGCTCTGCTTAAGAATAAATTTGTAAAAGGCATCCAAATTGGTAATGAAGAAGTTAAACTGTCCCTGTTTGCACATGATATGATACTATACATAGAAAACCCTAAAGACTCCACGAGAAATCTACTCGAACTAATAGAAAGATTCAGCAGAGTAGCAGGATACAAGATAAACATTCAAAAATCAGTTGGATTCCTATACCCCAGTAAGGAGAAAGATGAAAAGAAAATCAGGAAAACAATACCATTTTCAATAGCCCCTAAAAAGATAAAATACTTAGGAATAAATCTGACCAGGGATGTAAAAGACCTATACAAAGAAAACTATAAAACACTACTGCATGAAACCCAAAGGGATCTAGGTAAATGGAAAAACATACTGTGCTCATGGATAGGCAGACTCAACATTGTGAAAATGTCAATTCTACCCAAAGCAGTTTACAAATACAGTGCAATCCTGATCCAAATACCAACAACATTCTTCAAAGAGATGGAAAAACTAATCATTAACTTTATATGGAAAGGGAAGAAGCCCCGAATAAGTAAAGCACTACTGAAGAAGAAGAATAAAGTTGGAGGACTCACACTACCTGACTTCAGAACCTACTATACAGCTACAGTAGTCAAAACAGCCTGGTACTGGTACAACGACAGATACATTGACCGATGGAACAGAATTGAGAACCCAGATGTAAATCCATCCACCTATGGTCACCTGATCTTCGACAAGGGCCCAAAGTCCATCAAATGGGGAAAAGATAGTCTTTTTAACAAATGGTGCTGGCAAAACTGGATATCCATCTGCAAAAAAATGAAACAGGACCCATACCTCACACCGTATACAAAAACTACTTCAGAATGGATCAAAGACCTGAATATAAAGCCTAAAACTATAAAGTTCAAAGAAGAAAAAATAGGACCAACACTTCAGGCCTTAATACATGGCATTAACAGGATACAAACCATAACTATCAACACACAAAACCCAACAGATAAGCTAGATAACTGGGATCTTCTAAAAATCAAACACCTATGCTCTTCAAAAGACTTCACCAAAAGAGTAAAAAGAGAACCTACAGACTGGGAAAAAATTTTTGGACAGTACAAGTCAGACAAAGGCCTAATCTCCATTATCTACAAGAAAATCCAACACCTCTACAACAAAAAGACAAATAATCCTATTAAAAAATGGGCAAAGGAAATGAACAGACACTTCACCAAAGAAGACATTCAAATGGCCAACAGACACATGAGGAAATGCTCGCGATCACTAGCCATTAGAGAACTGCAGATTAAAACCACAATGAAATACCATCTCACCCCGGCATTACTGGCACGAATCAAAAACACTGGAAATAACAAATGTTGGAGGGGCTGCGGGGAGATGGGAACTCTTATGCACTGCTGGTGGGAATGCAAAATGATACAACTGTTTTGGAAAATGATATGGCACTTCCTCAGAAAGCTAGAAATAGACATACCATTCGATCCAGCAATCCCACTCCTAGGAATATATACTAGAGAAATAAGAGTCATCACTTGAATAGACACATGCACAGCTATGTTCATGGCAGCATAGTTCACAATAGCAAAATAATGGAAACAACCTAGATGCCCATCAACAGATGAATGGATAGACAAACTATGGTACATACACACAATGGAGTACTATGCAACGAGAAAGAACAACAATGAATCTGTGAACCATCTCATAACATGGATGAAACTGGAGGACATTATGCTGAGTGAAATAAGTCAATCACAAAAGGACAAATATTGTATGAGACCTCTATTGTAAAAACCTATGAAAAAGTTCACACACAAAATGTAACAATCTTTGTTGGTTACCAGGGATGGGAGGGGTGGGGGGGAAATACTAAATAGGCAATAGATAACTGGTATCTTGGGTGAAGGGTGAGACAGTACACAATACAGGGGAAACTAGCACAACTTGGACAAGGAAAGGTCATGGAAGCCCCATAGACACATCCAAACTCCCTGAGGGACTGAATTGCTTGGTGGAGGGCTGTGGGAACCATGGTCTTGGTGAACATCTAGTTCAATTGGCATGACACAGCTTATAAAAACAATGCTCTACATTCTACCTTGGTGAGTAGTATCTGGGGTCTTAAAAGCCCGTGAGCAGCCATCTAAGATACTCCACTGGTCTCATCCCTTCGGGATCAAGGGAGAATGAAGAGACCAGGATACAAGGAAAAGATCAGTCCAAAAGGACTAATTGTCCACAGCTACCAAGGCCTCCACCGGACTGAGTCCAGTACAGCTAGATGGTGCCTGGCTACCACCACTGACTGCTCTGACCAGGATCACAACAGAGGGTTCTGGACAGAGCTGGAGAAGGATGTACAGCATAATTCTAACTTACAAAAGAAAGACCAGATTTACTGGCCTAAAGGAGACTGGAGAAAACTAGAGAGTATGGTCCCCAGACACCCTTTTAGCTCAGTGGTGAAGTTACCTTCGAGGTTCACTGTTCAGCCTGGGAGTGGACAGCCCCGTAAAACCAAATGAGACTAATGAGGTACAGGAATCCAGTGACAAGGGCCAGAAGGCAGAAGGGGACAAGGAAGCTGGTGATAGGGAACACAAGGTTGAGTAGGGATATTGTTGATGTGTTGTGAGATTGTTAACCATTGTCATAGGGCAACATTTGTAGTAACTGTTAAATGAGAAACTATTTTGTTCTGTAAGCCTTCATCTTAAGTGAGAATAACAGCACAATTCGAAGAGCGTAGTCAATGTCACTGAACTGTGTATGTAGAAATTTTTGAAACAGTGTATTTTTGGCTATGTGTATTTTCACCAAAAAAAAAAAAAGATTGAGAATTTAGAGGGTTAATATGTTGTGGGGTTGTTAACCAATGTCATAAAACAACATGTGTACTAGTGTTTCATGAGAAACTATTTGTTTTGTAAGCCTTCACCTGAAGTACAATAAAATATAAAAAAAAAAAAAAGAATAAATTTGTTCCCATTAACTGCCTCCCACCCTGTGATATGAGAGTCAATCGGTAGGAATAAAGGGGATTGGCAATAGGGGGAAGCAACGGTTCTAACACACTGCCTTAGGGCCTCTGGGAATCTGAGAAGGAAAAATGGGTATCTCGGTAGACTCAGATGGTGCAAATGCAGTACAACATGGGACTTCTTGTACTAAACTGATTTATGAACAAAGTCTTTCAGGCCCTCTGCTCGCAGGGAAAGGATGATGGTTGAGGAGACAAAGACAGCCTGTGGGCATATCTTCTCTGATACCCACTGAGAACGCTGAGGTGAGGGCATCAAAACACGCCAACACTAGGATATCCCAGCTGTTGAGTTTAGATGAATGAAGCCAGCAAGGCTGGCTCCAAACAAATCTGTGGCTCAAATCTGTGAAATTTTCTTTCATTGCCTTCCATGTCCTTTTGATGTCCTGCTTGAACCCCAGCCACCCAAAGAGCCATCACTCAGCTCCCTGTAGATGGTGGCTTGAAGCCACCGCCATACATGACCTACCTTTTGTATAATTAGCCTCCTCCTCTACCCAGCACATTTCCTAACCACTTCCACAAATCAAAACTTACCTGTGCTGGGCCCCTTTTACTCAGGCCATTTAGGAAGGCCTAAATTAATGACTAAAGAGCCCTGGTGGTGCAGTGGTTAAGTGCTCGGCTGCTAACCAAAAGGTGGGTGGTGTGAACCCACCAGCAGCTCCATGGGAGAAAGATGTGGCAGTCTGCTCCCATATTTATAAATATTTACAGCCTTGGAAACCCTATGGGGCAGTTCCACTCTGTCCTATAGGGTCGCTATGAGTCGGAATCAACTCAACAGCAATGGGTTTTTAAAGTAATGACTAGGTCACCTGGTGTTTGACTTCCTATTAAAGTTTTAGTGGATGGTAGCCTGTTACTTCACAAATTAAACTCACCTGATCTCACATTCTTTTTAAAGCTTTAACATTTGGTACTATAAATATGGTACCTTCCACATTTCTTCAGTACACATCACAGCTATCTGGACCATTTATATATGAATGACTTAGGTCAAAGTGTAGGTCATGTGCTACCTGCATCATTATCCCTTTGGGGTTGGGGGTGTGTGTTTGTTGAAAATGCAGATCCCCAGTCCTCACCAGTGACTTAGTGAATTGGATTCTCTGGGGGCATCTTAAACACACTCTACAGTGGATTCTTACGCATCCTAAATCTGTAAATATCAGTAACATCCACACGCAGTAATGTGCTATACAGGTGCTGCGTATCAGAGTAGATAGAAGAATCTCAAATACAAATGGCACCCACTACTAACTTATAAAGTAGATCTAGTTCCAAATATTAAAAAGGACTAAAATGTTGGCCCGCCTAAGGTGGAGCAGATGAACATGTGTCTCTCTGACTCTCCGAACTTCCTACTCGTTTCCCGTCTACATGGATCACTCTCCTCCTACCCTCTACTTGTCCTAGCCTAACCTCCTCTACAAAGCCCCAAATTCCTGTTGCAGAACCAACAACTCCCTGGTCAGGGCTCCCGGGGCCTAATGTACGTATTGACCGTGATAATACCAGAGTATTTACACAACTCACTGTGGCTAACTATTCTCTCGTTTGGTCCTGGTGGATCACAACCAACTTGGCTTGTTCACCGCCATATTCTCTTCCCCTAGCATGGCATATGGAACTCTACGGGCGTGCAAGGTCTGCTGAATAACTGAGTGAGTGAGTGGATAAATCATCTTGCCACTGAGATTAACATCGGATGAAGAGTGTTGGAAAGATGGACAGAGGAAATGGCTCAACCTTTCCTTAACCTTTCCATACACCTCCTCTCTGAGCCACAGGAACTGAGAGACTCATTTATGCAATCTGTTACTTCAAATAATACTCTGGACTGACTAATTAATCACTTCCTGTCCTGCTACTCAAAGGAAGGAATGGATGTAGCCTTCTGCAGTACTGTACTAGAGCGTGTGGGAGGAAATCAGAAGCCACGCTAGGTATTTCAGACAAAGGGGGTTTAATGCAGGGAATGGATTACACAGGTCTGGGAAGGCTGAAAGAGGGCCATTGGGATAGCTCAGGGATTAGTCAATCCAGGAAGCAGCTACGAACCTTAGGGCTGGGGGAACAAAAGGGAAGAGATGATGTTACCAGAACCTAGAAGCTTTGACGGGGGAACCCCCACGGCTGGTGCCTGGGCCTCTGAGGGGGGAGCTGCGCGGCTGCTGCTTGGGCTTCTGAGGGGGGCGCTGCTTGGCTGGCGGTGGTCGGACTTCTGGGCGGGGGCGTGGCGGACGCTCAGACCTCGGAGGGGACCGTGGCTTGGCGGGTGCTCTGACCACCGCGGGCGGTGCAGCTGGCTGGGGCTTGGGCTTCTGAGGGGACGGTGCACGGCGGCTGGTTCTGAGGGGCCAAAAGAAGCTGGAGCCTGGAGCCACGGCTCTCTGCTGCTTAAGGGATGCTGGCAGGAGCTGGAAACAGGAAGGAAGGCCTGCTCCCCCTCCCACCGTGCAGTCTCCCTGCAGTGCCTTCTGAAGGGGGCCGACGCCAGGGGCTTGGGGAAGCGTGGTGTGCAGAGTCCGGGGCCCAGCATCACCAGCAGAGTATGAAGGGTGGGCTTGGAGCTGAGAGGTGGCAGCGAATCCCCAGCCCAGGTGCTGAGTGGGCCGTGCAGACCACTTACCTGGTCTTCTGGCAGGCACAGCAGATCCAGTCCTCTTCCTTCTTCTGGTAGAAGCACCCACTCTTGCAGATGCTGTATTTCCGATCCACAATCTCACGTTTGGAGTTGAGGAAGGTGAATGGAGGGCAGCAGCGTATGCTGAAGTGCTCGGAAAACTTCTGGTTCTTGGAGAGTCTGGGGCCGTCCTTACTTGTTTTCTGACTCATCTTCCTGTAAATCATCGATGTCGGGGAGATGGGGAGATGAGACGTTAAATGGCACATCAGGCAAGGAGCCTTCTACTCAAGGAGCCCACTCCCTGCTACTCCAGAGTCACACTAACCTCTAGGGTTGCCCTGGATAACCACAGAAGTCTGGAAGATCAAGTTCCTGCCCAGCTAGATGGACAGAAACTAAACTGGGTTTATTAATTTGTGTACGTGTGTGTTTTAAATCATGTCTTCTAAAAGAGACTCTTTTTTCCTTATGTTTCAAGAGAATAATTTAGGAAAAATATTACAGAACCAAATATAAACATGGCAAAACAATATTCTAGATTTAGGAAAGGCCTTTTCTCTAAAAAGCGAAGAATTGTTTATTATTAAAGCCATAATCACTCTTCACACAATAAAATACTGCACAACAATGAAAAAGAATGAATTACTAACAGACAAATCAATATGTCTGAATCTCACAAACATAATGCTGAACAAAGGAACTGGACACAGAAGAATACAAGCTGCACGACTCTGTTTATATGAAGTTCAAAATCAGACAAAACTCATCCATGTTGCTAGAAATCGGAACACGGTTCTGCTTGAGGTGGGGTCTGACTGAGAAGGGCATAAGGGAGACTACCGGGAGCTGAAAATATTTCTGATCTTGATCTGAGAGGTGTATGCAGGTGTATACGTATGTAAAAATGCAGTGAGCTATGCACTTAATTTTTGTGCATTTTCCTAGATACAAATTTTACCTCAGCCCAGGGGCAAGGATGAGAAGGCAGGAGAGGACAGGAAAGCTGGTAATGAGGAACCCAAGGTCAAGAAGAGGACAGTGTTGACATGTCGTGGGGATGACAACCAATGTCACAAAACAATATGTGTATTAACTGTTTAACGAGAAACTGGTTTGCTCTGTAAGCTTTCATCTAAAATATAATTAAAAATTTTTTTTAATTACCTCTATAAAGTTTTACCTCAGGAGGAGAAGGGAGAAGAAAAAGAAGGAACTAAAGAGAAATCTGAAGCTTGAAAATACTCTAAAAAAGAAGTTAATTACTATGACATCCCCTCTAGGAATGTGACAGATGCACAAATATTCCTACCTACACTCCAAACACTGAAGAACACAGAGGACTTAAGTGACAATTAATGGGAGTCGACATATATACACATAGCTGTTGTCAGGTGTGGTAGAGTCAGTTCTGACTCATAGCACCTCCATGCACAACAGAAGGAAACCTGCCCGGTCCTGCGCCATCCTCATGATCGTTGTTATGCCTGAGCCCATGGTTGCAGCCGCTGTGCCAATCCACATATACATATATAGATACGTGGCTAGACAGATAAACAGACAGATAGATAGAAAGGTAGATGGGTAGATACGTATGTGTGCATGTTGGGTGGTGGGCTCATCCTGAACACTGAGAATGTTCCTGCCATCAATAGACTCCAGGTCAAGATGTGTTGCAAGTGGTCTTTCCCATTGCTTCACCTGCTTTTATCACGCAAAAATAATTTTATGTGATTAAATTGTTATCCTGATTCAGACTTTTATATTTTCCTTAGGAAGGTCTTCCCCACCCCATCAGCTTTAAACAAAGGCATGTATATCCCATCTTACATGAAAATCCTCTCTGGATCCCACTTGCACATCTATGTGTCCCCCTCTAACTCATCTCGCTTGATTTCTTTTCACTTGGATCCACAATCAACACCCATGGAAGCAACAGTCAAGAAATCAAACAACACATTGCATTAAGCAAATGTGCTGCAAAAGATCTCTTTAAAGTGTTAAAAAGTGTAGATGTTACTTTAAGGACTAAGGTGTCCCTGACCCAAGCCATGGTGTTTTCAATCACCTCATATGCATTCCAAAGCTGGGCAATGAATAAGGAAGCCCGAAGAAAAACCAACGCCTGTGAATTATGGTGTTGGTGAAGAGTACTGAACATACTATGGACTGCCAAAAGAACGAACAAATCCATCTTGGAAGAAGTACAGCCAGAATGCTCCTTAGACTTCATCTCACATATGTTGGACCTGTTATCAGGAGGGATCAGTCCCTGGAGAAGGACATCATGCTCGGTAAAGAAGAGTGTCGGCAAAAAAGAGGATGACCCTCAACAAGATGGATTGACACAGTGGCTGCAACAATGGGCTCAAACATAGCAATGATCATGAGGATGGCGCAGGACTGGGCAGCATTTCGGTCTGTTGCACATGGGGTCGCTAGGAGTCAGAAGCAACTCAATGGCACCTGACAACATCAACCCATCTCGCTGTCGCCAAAGTTCTTGGAAAAGTAACAGTACTCTTTCCTCCATTTTACATCCCCCATTGCACTCCTCAGTGCGCTCCAGTCTCCCTCCTGTTCTTCTCCTCTCCAGGACAACTGGTTCTCCATAGCTCCCCCAAAGATCTCCATGATGCTAAACCCCGTTGTCTTCTTATTTGACTCCTCTCTCCATCTAAACCCTTCCCTTTCCTGTAATGCCACATTCTCCTAGATTTCTGCCTCCATCATTACCCCTTCCTTCTCAGTTTCTTCTATGGGCTCATATGCTTTATACAAAACTTTAGTGTTAGAGTTCTTCAAGATGCAATAAATACTAAATGATTCATGGAGTAACCTTCAACCATTCAATTCAGAATTTATCAAATATATATGTTGTGACAGGCCCAGGGCTGAGCTGCTATAGTGGACACAAAGGTGAATTATACTTAGTCCAGTCCTTTGCTTTACAGAAGCAAATCACCAGGCCTTTCACCTGTGGCGCCTCTAGGTGGGTTCAAACTGACAACCTTTAGGTTAGTAATCAACCGCAAACCTTTTGCACCACTCCATCATTTCTAATTCCAAAAATAACTCTTCAAGGTAGTCCCTTCTGCCCCCATTTTATAGATGAGGAAACTCAGACAGAAGAAGTTAAGTTGTTGTTGTTGTTAGGTGCTATTGAATCGGTTCTGACTCATAGCAACCCTATGTACAACAGAACCAAATGCTGCCTGGTCCCGCACCATCCTCACAATCATTGCAATGCTTGAGCCCATTGTTGCAGACACGGTGTCAATCTGTCTTGTTGACTGTTGAGGGTCTTCCTTTCTTTCGCTGACCCTCTACTTTACCAAGCATGATGTCCTTCTCCAAGGACTGGTCCCTCCTAATAACATATCCAAAGTACACAAGTCTTGCCATCCTCGCTTCTGGCTGTACTTCTTCCAAGACAGATTTGTTCATTCTTCTGACAGTCCATGGTTGTGATAGTTAAGACTGTGTTTCAACTTGGCTGAACCAAGATTCTCAGTGTTTTGGCAGTTGTGATCACTTCTCTATTGAGATGTGACATGTGATCACCCTTATGATGGGATCTCCCGTGAGTAGCCAATCAGTAGAAAGGGAGTTTCCTTGAGCTTGTGGCCTACATCAAATATAAGCAGACATTCTGGTAAGGCTTGTGGGTTTTTTGCTTGTTCCGGATACTGCAGCTGGCTCCTATTCATCTGACCTCTGGTTTTTGGGACTTGAGCTAGCAGCTTACCTGCGGTCTTGCCTGCCAATGTTGAGATTTGTCAATCTTCACAACCTGTGAGCAAGAGCCCTGCTCTCTGATCTGCTGATCTTGGGTTTGCCAGCCCCTGTGGCTATGTGAATCAGGAGAAGTCTCTGTCCTGACCCACAGACTCAGGACATTCCAGTCTCTACAACCATATGAGCCATTTCTTTGATGTAAATCTCTCTCTATATATACATCTTTATACGCTTTACTGGTTTTGCTTCTCTAGAGAAACTAGCCTAAGACAATGGTGTATTCAATATTCTTTGCCAGCATCATAATTCAAAGACATCAATTCTTCTTTGTTCTTCCTTATTCATTGTCCAGCTTTTACATGTACATGAGGTGATTGAAAATACCATGGCTTAGGTCAGCTGCGTCTTAGTCCTCAAAGTGACGTCTTTGCTTTTGAACACTTTTAAACAAGTCTTTTGCCGCAGATCTGCCCAATGCAACTTCAATATTTTCTCCGTTTATCATGATGTTGCTTATTGGTCCAGTTGTGAGGATTTTTATTTTCTTTATGTTGAAGTGCAATCCATACTGAAGGCGGTAGTCTTTGATTTTCATCAGTAAGTTCTTCAAGCTCTTCACTTTCAGCAAGCAAAGTTGTGTCATTTGCATATCTCAGGTTGTTAATGAGTCTTCCTCCAATCCTAAAGCCATGTTCTTCATATAGTCCAGATTCTCAGATTATTTGCTCAACGTACAGATTGAATAAGTATGGTGAAAGGGTATAACCCTGATGCACAACTTTCCTGAATTTAAACTATGCAGTCTTTCCTTGTTCTATTCAAACAACTTGATCTATGTACAGATTCCTCATGAGCACAATTAAGTGTTCTGTAATTTCCGTTCTTCACAATGTTATCCATAATTTGTTATGATTCACACAGTCAAATGCTTTTGCAAAGTCAATAAAACACAAGTAAATATCTTTCTGGTATTCTCTGCTTTCAGCCAAGATCCGTCTGACATCAGCAATGATATCCCTCATTCTACGTCTTCTTCTGAATCTAGCTTGAATTTCTGGCAGTTCCCTTTCAATGTACTGCTGCAACTGTTTTTTAATTACCTTCAGGAAAATTTTTCTTGCATGTGATATTAATGATATGTTCAATAATTTCCTCATTCTGTTGGATCACCTTTCTTTGGAATGGGCACAAATATGGATCTCTTCCAGTCAGTTGGCCAGGTAGCTGTCTTGCAAATTGCTTGACATAGACAAGTGAGCACTTTCAGCACTGCATCTATTTGTCAAAACATCTCAATAGGTATTCCGTCAGTTTCTGGGGCCTTGTTTTTCACCAATGCCTTCAGTGCCGTTTGGACTTTTTCCTTTTATACTATCAGTTCTTGATTATATGCTATGTCATGGTTGAACATTGACCTATTCTTTTTGGTACAGTGACTCTGTGTATTCCTTCCATCTTCTTTGGATGCTTCCCACATTGTTCAATATTTTGCCCATAGTTCTTCACACATTTCATTATAATACTTTACTTTGTGTTCTTGAGCTGCCCTTTGAAATTTTCTGTTCAGCTCTTTTACTTCATTATTTCTTCCATTCGCTTTAGCTACTCTATGTTCAAGAGCAAGTTTGAGTCTCTTCTGACATCCATTTTGGTCTTTTCTTTCTTTCCTGTCTTTTTAATGACCTCTTGCTTTCTTCATGTATGATGTCCTCGATGTCATCCCACAACTCCTCTGATCTTCGGTCATTAGTGTTCAATCTGTCAAATTTATTCTTGAGATGGTCTACAAATTCAGGTGAGATACACTGAAGGTTGTATTTTGGCTCTCACAGACTTGTTTTAATTTTCTTCAGCTTAAACTTGAACTTACATATGAGCAGTTGATGGTCTATTATGAAGTCAGCCCCTGGCTTTGTTCTTACTGATGTTATTGAGCTTCTCCGTAGTCTCTTTCCACAGATATAGTTGATTTAATTTCTGTGTTTTCCATCTGGTGAGGTCCATATGTATAGTCACCATTTATGTTATTGAAAAATCACTTATATTTGCAATGAATAAATCACTGGTCTTGCAAAATTCTATCATGCTATCTCCTGCATCATTTCTATCACCAAGGCCATATATTCCAACTACCAATCCTTCTTTTTTTTCCAACATTTGCGTTTCAATCACCAGTAATTCTCAACGCATCTTGACTGCATATTTGATCAATTTCAGACTGCAGAAGTTGGTAAAAATCTTCAGTTTCTTCATCTTGAGCATCAGTGGTTGGTGCATAAATTTGAATGATAGTCATATTAACTGGTCTTCCTTGTAGGCATGTGGATATTATCCTATCACTGACAGTGTTGTACTTCAGGATTGATCTTGAACTCTTCTTTTTGACTATGAATGTGACACCATTCCTCTTCAATTTGTCATTCCTGGCATAGAAAACCATATGATTGATTCAAAATGGCCAATACCAGTCCATTTCAGCTCACTAATGCCTAGGATATCAATTTTTATATGTTCCATTTCATTTTTGACAACTTACAAATTTCTTAGATTCATATTTTGTACATTCCATTTTATGATTATTAATGGATGTCTGCAGCTGTTTCTTCTCATTTTGAGTCATGCCACATCAGCAAATGAAGGCTTAACTCTGTCCGCGTCATTAAGGTTGATTCTGCTTTGAGGAGGCAGCTCTTCCCCAGCTGTATTTTGAGTGCCTTCCAATCTGAGGGGATCATCTTCCAGCACACTATATCACACAACGTTCTGCTGCTATTCATAAGGTTTTCACCGGCCAATTTTTTTAGAAGTAGACCTCCAGATCCTTCTTCCTGGTCTGTCTTAGTCCAGAAGCTCCACTGAAACCTGTCCACCAAGAGTGACCCTACTGGTATTTGAAATACCAGTGGCATAGCTTCTGGCATCACAGCAACACACAAGCCACCACAGTCCCTTCTACTCCCATTACAGATGAAAAAATTCAAACCAGAAGAAGTAAACGCTCCAAAATCACATAATAAAAAAACCGCAAACTAGTAATCTTCATTATGACTACTTGATTACCCAAAACTTATTCTCCCCTTCTTCAATAACAAACCTTCATTTTGCTTGACAGAACAATATGTCCAGTTCAATACACACAACTCCCAGCATGACCATATTCTGACCAACGAGGTATAGACAGAAATCCATGGGAAAGATGACTCAATACTTACACAGCAAACGTGTCCACTACCTTGAGCTCAACTCAAAGTCAAATTACTTCTTGTGGTATTTTTCCAGAGCTTTCCCCTCCCCTAAGGACTAATGAGCTCTCCTCATTCCTTTATGCCTTGTCTTGTACATAATTCTAGGAGACCACCTGGAAACTTGTGTGTTATCCTTACCGTTCCATTAACTTCTTGAATTATCTGTCTTCAGAGCCTTGTTGAGTGCCTGATTCAGAACAGGTGTTCAATTGATGCTTAATTAAAAATGAGAGCATGATCAAAGACTGTCTCAACAGCTGCAAGAGCCCTTAGCCTGACATTACCTGTCCCTGGAAGTTCCAAAGAATGCAAAATCCCTCCATAAATTCACAAAGTATAGAATTTTCAAGCAAAAGAGGTCATGCTCCTAAGCTTTCCCTTTGCTTTTCCCTAACTTGTTCCTACACATGGCTATGATTTCTCGTTAAAACCCACACTGCCTCCCTCTCTTCCTTCAAATGCATAGGAATAATTGTAAGGACTAGATGGTAGGAAACAGGAATCCCAATTTTCATAGATTTGCTTTAAGAACAAGATGAATGACTTTGAAGGATGGAGAATTAACTTCAGCTGCTTAAAATATTTATAAATCTTCAATGAATTTCTATTAAGCTTGCCTCTATTTCACAATTTAATATTTATTCTGAAAATCGAAGCCCTTGAGAGCAATAAAATCTTTTAACCTTTCATTCTGTTAGGGGAAACAGAAATAAAATATATTTTCAGCAATAATGTAGGAAAATGCAGGAAAAACAGTAAATTGAGTTTTACTTACGGGGGAAGTAGGGGCATGAAAGGAGGATCCCAAGCCTAACTTCTACATATTCTCCAGAAACAAATGTGGTGAAGGAATTGCCAGAAGAGAAAAAATGGAGTATTCACTAGTCTATAGTTTTCCTAAAACCAGGATAGCTCATTAAAGGAGAGAAGAGGGGGTGTTTGGGGGGGGTGGGGGTGAGGTGTACATTGATTTTTGTAAAAAATACAATGTAAACACTAAGAATTAAGTTTTTATTTAATTATTAATATGTTTATAATTGATTAATTGTAGAAATATTAAGTTGCCATTTGAAAACTAACTATTAGGCAGGCATTTTAAAAGATGCTTATGAAGAGGCTGTGCTGACGTGAGAAAATACGTCTGTAACGCCAAGTGGAAGCAGCAGGAAGCAGGATTATTTATTGCAGGGCAGCAACTCTGGGAAGCAGGTTGACCCAGCTGAAGCCAGCTGAGAGTCCGTGGGGCTCCCTCAGGTACCTCCAGGTGTAGCTCTTTCAGCAGGGTGCTGGGGCAGGAGCCAGGGGGTTGTCTGCAGGGGGAGGGCCTCACACCCAGATGGTGCCTTGAATAGATGAGATACTAACAATTCTTGGGGCTAATTTTCAGACTGGTGAGGGCCCTTAGAACTGCAGGTGGGAAGTATTGAGACTATTTGTGCCCACAATGGAACCATGTGACAAAAAAGGCCAAGTGCCATCGAGCTACATGTATAAAAAAAGTACCCCCAAAAAGACTGAAGGTGAATGCAACCACACGCTAACATCTATTCCTTCATTTAAAGATTGAGTGCTATCAGTGAACAAGACAGAGACGGTCCCCATACTCACGGAGCTCAGGGTACAGTGAAGGAGACATAGGTAACCTCACAGATAGCTGCATAACTAACTTGTGATTCATGCTCCAAGGTAAAGGAACTGGGTTCTAGGAGAGGCTATAACAGCGAGACAAATTTAGAGTGAGGGGCTAAGGAAGGATTCCCTGAAGAAGTGACATTTATTATGGGATCTGAAGGGTAAGCTGGATTCATCCAGGCATGGAGGAGGAGAGTGTTCCAGACAGAGGCCCTGAGACTGAGGAGCTCAAGAAGCCAGAGGAGGTGGGGTGCCTGGAGCCCAGAGAGGGAAGTAAGGGTATCGAGGGAAGGTGTGGGTAAGACTACAGGACCTGGAGGGTGACTGAGGAACAGGAAGAATGGGAAGCCATTGAAGGGTTTTGACCAAAGGAGATAAATCTTCCTATTTATGTTGCATGAAAGAAACCCTGGTGGCATAAAGGTTAAGAGCTCAGCTGCTAACCAAAAGGTTGGCAGTTCGAACCCACCCAGTGGCTCTGTGGATGAAAGATCTGGCGATCTGCTTCTGCAAAGATTGTTGTTGTTAGGTGCCGTCGAGTTGGTTCTGACTCATAGCAACCCTGTGTACAACAGAATGAAACACTGCCCGGTCCTGTGCCATCCTCACAATCATTGCTGTGCTTGAGCCCCTTGTTGCAGCCCGTGTCAATCTGTAAATATTACAGCCTAGAAAATCCTCTAGGACAATTCTACTCTGTTACATGGGGTCATCATGAGTCGAAATCCACTTGACAGCATCCAACAACAACATGCTCCGTGAAGACCGCTTGGGCTTCATGAAACACAGATTGGAGGAAGGCAGGAGTGGAAGCAAGGAGCCCAGGGAGAGACAACAAGACTTGCTTCTAGGGCAGTGGCAGTGGAGGTGGATCTTGGGGGCAAAATTCATGGGACTTGAGGATGGATTGGATGTGGGGTTAATTGGAAAGGATAAGGCAAGGATGACTGCCTACCTTACGGCTTGAGGAAATGCCCAATGGAACAATGTACTGAGGTGGGCAAGGTGTGAGTGGGAGTAAGAGTACAGTTTAGGGCATTGATTTAGTCAACAAATATTAACTGAACACCTACTGTGTGCCAAACTTGTTAAGTCTGATGCTTGTGAGGATCTAACTGCTAATGATGCCACACAGTAGGCTGGTCTGGGCTGGAAGCATTGGCAGAGGCCTCAAAATGGGTGAAATTGCTACAGGCCAGAGTATAGAGTGAGCAAAAAGGGAAGCCCAGCAATGAACAGGACTTGGAGACAGACTGAAAGTAGGCAGGAAAGAAAGGAATGAAGGACAGGAAGAACCAAGAGTTCAGTCTTAGGCATGTTCAATTTAAGAAGCTTGGGAAGCCTCTAAGTGGCTGAAAAAGGAAGTAATTGGCCATATGGGTCAGGAGATCTAAAAAGAGAGAAAAGGCTGGAAATAAATTTAAGTGTATTTGACATACAAGTAAAATTTACAGCCAAGAGAACACATGCAAAAACCCAGGACAGAGGGTGCAGGAAAAAGATTAACAGGAAAAAAATCCTATTCACAATAGCAACAAGAATCCTGAAGTACCTAGAAATAAAGTGAAATTTTAAATGTGTAAAACCTTATAGGGAAAAATTTCAAAACTTCAGTGAAAAGTATAAAAGAACATGTAAATAAATAAAAGAAAAAAATTTTCATAGAAAGAATATATATCATAAAGAACCAAACTTTTCCAAAATTAATTCATAAATCCATGCATATTTTATTAAAATCACTGAAGATCTTTGATGGAACTTGACAATATGATCTGATGAAAGAGCAAAGGAACAGGAATTGCCATGAAAATTCAGAAAAGGATAACATGACTTTCTATACCAGATATCAAAACATATTACTAAGAGATAGTAATTAAAATAGTGTGGCATTGGTCCAGAAGTAGACAAGTAGAACAGTGGGACTGAAAATAAAGCCCAGAAATAAGTCCTTGTATACAAGAGAACTTGATATAGGATAGAGATATTACAAATTAGTGTGGTTATTAGTGATATTATTACAAATAAGGTTGATATGATGAGCTTCCAGAGCATGTAATTGATTACATCAAAATTAAAAACTAGCTATCTGGCAGTATGCAGTAAAACTGAAAATGTGCATGTAAACACTCAGGAATTCCACTCCTAAGTATATATCTTAGTGAAATCACAGTACATGTTTTCAGTTTTGGTAAATCAAAAGACACCATAAATATGGTCAAAGGATGAGCAACGCGAGGACAGTATACACATATAACAGACAAAGAATTTCTACCTGGAATCTTTACCCTTACAAATCAATAACAAAAACTCAACCCAACAGAAAACTGAGCAAAGATGTGAACAGGCAATTTACAAACAGGAAGCAGTAGATGACCCATAAGTATATGAAAATACATTCAAACTCATCAGTTATCAGGAAGATACACGTTAAAACAATAATTAGATACCCTCCTACAAGCATCAAATTGGTGAAAGTTAAATAGCCTAACATCAAGCGAAATAAGAATGTAGGCAAACAGGAACTCTTACACACCACTGTGGGAGTGCAACTCAGAAGGACCACCTGAAAGGACAATCTGGCAGTATGTAGTAAAATGGAAAGTGTGTGTGTAAACCCTCAGGACTTCCACTCCTAAGTATATATCTTAGCGAAATCATAGTACATGTGCAGAGAGGCTTATACAACAATGTTCACTGCAGCCTTATGAGAAAAATAAAGAAAAAATGCAAAACATAAACTATGTTTAACACTAGATAAATTGATAAATACAGTGTAATAAATTCATACCATGGAATTATGTGCAGTATCTTCAAAGAATTAACTAGATCTCTATACATGGACCTCTCAAAAAATATACTTTCGAATGGAAAAAAGAAGTTGAAAAAATGAACAGAAAATAAAATAGAGACCATGTGTAGACACATTGTTGATGACGTCTAGCTTACCAACAAGAACCCTATCGTGTATTTATCATTATTTATTTTTGTCTTTGCTCACAAAAATATAAGTTTCCTTTCTCAGCCAGAGTCTGATGCTTCCCTCTGTGTGTAGATGCAGGCAGCAAAAACACTGGCTTCTGTGTTGATGACAGCACAGAGGCAAACGTGCAGGAATAATCTCGTATTTTCTACAGACTGAGGGGACCAGTTGTTATTGTTGTGTGCCATCGAATCCATTACAACTCATAGCAACTTCATGTGACAGGGCAGAACTGCCCCATAGAGTTTTCTAGGCTGTAATCTTTATGGGAGCAGATCACCAGGTCTTTCTCCCGCAGAGCCACGGGGTGGGGTCAAACCACCAATGTTTCAGTTAGCAACTCAGTGTTTAACCAGTGTGCTACCAGGGCTCCTTGAGGGAGCATCCAGAAAAAGAAACCAAAGGCATGAGTTTGTTAAGTCATTGCTTGACCCTGTCTCCAGACTCACCTTTCTCTAATTGCTCCTCCACATTGCCATGGAGGTAATACAAAATTTATCATCTCAGCTCATAAGAAAAACCTCAGAGGCTCCCCTCAGTTACAGAGCTAAGTTCTTTCATCTTAATTAAAATGGTACACAAGATACCTCATAATCTGGTCCCTGCCCACCTTTCCCTTCATCTGTCACCTCCCCCTACTGCTGTGGGTCAGAATCACCATCCCGTGGTGAAAACACATGCCTTTGAACACACTGTTCCCCTCACCTTAACACCTCCCCCAGTCCTGTCCGTGTGAATTCCTGTTCATCCTTAGCAACCAGTTGTTGCTGTCGTTGTGTGTCGAGTCCGTTCCAACTCATAGCGGCCCCAGCTCAGGTCTCACTGGCCACATAATCCAGCCCTCTTCCGGGCTCTCCCTGTAATCTCTGCCCACTTGTGTAGGTGGATGCATCACACTATGTTGTAATGATGTGTTCTCGGCTTAAGTTCCTCGAAGCAGAGCTTCTGTCTGAATCCTCAGGATCCTGTCTGTGCCCTCCACTCAATGAATGATTCCTGAATTGAAAGTGTTTTGAAAACCCCCAGGTGCTCCTGTACCTGGGGTGTTATGTTCCCAGGCTGCTTTTAACAGATTTATAAATTAAGGTTTTAACATAAAATGGTCTCTCCCTAAAAAGCATTATTTTTTCAAGGTGTGCTGAATTTTTAATTATTTGCCTTACTTAATCCAGCGTTTGAGATGTAAGAAATAATTGTATGTTTTCTTTCTGTATACAAGGAGCCCTGGAGGCGCAGTAGTTAAGAGCTCAGCTGCTAACCAAAAGGTCAGCAGTTCAAATCCACCACCTGCTCCTTGGAAACCCTGTGGGGCAGTTCTACTCTGTCCAATAAGGTCGCTATGAGTTGGAATTGACTCTATGGCAACGGGTTCCTCTATATGAAAATGATGGAATTTTGGATGTAATCATACATAAATTAAGCAAATCCTCTCTGTCTTTTAATTCCTTCCTGATTGATGGGGAAAGCAGCCAATCTTCCAGATTTGTATTCTTTTATAGAAAAACCTAAATGTTAACTTCATCCATAGTCATTGCAGAGGGCTTAAGGAAAAAACCTGGATTACCTGGTGGGCTGGCTTCTCCAAGGGGTCAGTTTCAGGGAGACAAAGAAGAGACCAGGACAGAGACACAAACTGAAGTAAGCACTGGGTTGTCATTGACCACCCCCTGTTCCTGAATTTTGTGTCCAAGACCACCACCTGAGTCACCCAATGGCAGTTACACTGGTGAACTTCCTAGGTTGGTTGAACTCCCACTTTGTACCATTTCACAATCCGTAAGCCTCTACATTTCTATTTACCATATTATATTGAAATCATCCATTCAAACAGGCAGTTGCTGAGCACTTACAATGAGCCAAACACAGCGTTAGTCCCTGACAATATGTCAATGAGTGGACAAAGACCCTGACCTCATAGAGTGCATATTCCCATAGAAATCAGACATTAAACAAGTTCCTTCTGCAGAAATAATTATGTAATTAGGTGATAAGTGCCTTGAAGGAAAAGTACAGTGGGAAATGAGTCAATATAGAATGGGGGCCTAAACCAGGATATGAGACCAGGATAGGCTTCTGGAGGAAGGGACCTGAGAGATGGGTCAGTGTTATTGCAGCAGAGAGAGGGGTAGGAGGAAAGCGTTTGAGACCAAAGGACTCTGAATATGAAGTAGATGCATTTCAGGACCTGGGACAAGGCCAATACAACTGGAGCATTGTGTACAAGGGGGAGAGTAGACCAGATGGACTACAGAGAAATGCAGAGGCTGGATCAGGGCCTGACACGCTTAGTGGATCAAGCTTAACACCAGACAAGAAGGGAAGCCACTGAAGGTTGTACGTAAGAATGTGTCATAATCGGATGCGCATTTTTGTAAGGTTCCATTTACAGCTTTGGGGAAAATGGATGAAGGAAGCCCATGGAAGCAAAGAGACATGTTAGAAGGCTATTGCGTGACCACGTAAACAATGATGATGGTTGTAAAATATTTTGAGAGTAGCGGGACTGAGCCCAGTACAGCTGGATGGTGCCCGGCTACCACCAATGACTCCTCTGACCAGGATCACAACAGAGGGTTCTGGGCAGAGCTGGAGTAGGATGTAGAGTATAATTTTAACTCCCAAAAAAAAAAAAAAAAAAAAAGACCAGATATACTGGCCTAAAGAATACTAGAGAAACCTCGAGAGTGTGGCCCCCAGACACCCTTTCAGCTCAGAGGGGAAGTTACCTTCAAGGTTTGATGTTAAGCCTGGGAATGGACACCCCAGTAAAACTAAATGGGACTAACGATGTACAGGAGTCCGGTGACAAGGGCCAGAAGGCAGAGGGAGAGTAGGAAACTGATGATAAGGAACACAAATTGAATAAGGACACTGTCGATGTATTGTGAGATTGTTGACCACTGCTATAGGGCAACATTTGTAGTAACTATTAAATGGGAGCCTGTTTTGTCCTGTAAGCCTTCATCTTGGGTGAGAATGGCAGCACAATTGGAAGAGCATAGTCAATATCACTTAAATGTGTAAGTAAAAAGTTTTGAAATGGTGTTTAAATAAAATAAAAATAAATAAATAAATAAATAAATAAATAAATAAACAAATGAGACTAAAGAGGTACAATAGTCCACTGACAAGGTCCAGAAGACAGAAGGGGACAAGGAAGCCCCCTGGTGATAGGGAACACAAGGTGGAGTAAGGATATTCTTGATGTGCTGTGAGATTGTTAACCATTGTCATAGGGCAACATGTGTAGTAACTGTTAAATGAAAAACTATTTTTTCTGTAAGCCTTCATCTTAAGTGAGAATAACAGCACAGTTGGAAGAGCGTAGTCAATGTCACTGAACTGTGAATGTAGAAATTTTTGAAACGGTGTATCTTTGGCCATCTGTAATTTTCATCAAAAAAAAAAAAGGTTGAGAATTTAGAGGCTTAATACGTTGTGGGGTTGTTAACCAATGTCAAAAAACAACATGTGTACTACTATTTCATGAGAAACTATTTGCTCTGTAAGCTTTCACCTGAAGTACAATAAAATATATATTAAAAAAAAAAAAAAAAAATATTTTGAGAGTAGGATCAACAAGCTTTGGTGATTGATCACATATAAAGAGTGATAATGGGGGTTAGTCAAGAGTGACTCCAAGGTAGGTAGTTTAAGCTACTGGGTGGGTGTGGAAGCATCTACCAGGGAAGAAGACCTGGGGGGAAAGCAGGATCATGAGTTCAGTTATATAATAGACATATATATATTTAATTTCAGATGTTTGAGGGGCATCGAGATGGAGATGTCAAGTGGATGGTTCATAGAAGTCGGGGCTGGAGATAGAATTTGGAAGTTGTTGGAGCACAGGTGGCGACTGAAGCTGTGGGAGTGGATGGGATGGCCTTGGTGGCAGAATGCAGAATACGAAAAGGGTAGGACTGAGTCCTGGGGCACCCTCACATTTTCAGGTCAGGTCGGGGAGGAGGGACTGGCAAAGGATAGAGTGGAGTCAAAGAGGTAGGAGGGAAACTAGAAGCTGTGGTATCAGGGGGGCCAAAGGAAAAGTGTTTGAAAAGAGGGCTTGGTCAATTTTGTAGAATTACGCTGAGAGGTGGTGTGGTATGAGGACCATAAAGAACACGTTAGACTGAGTGACACGCGTGGACATAAATGGTGACTTTAACAAGAGTTGTTTCCATGCAACGGTTGAGGCAGAAGCTAGACTAGAGGGTTTGTGGAGAGAATAGGAACTGAGGGCTTGGAGACAGAAACTTTAGACAATTTAGGCATACTAAGATAGTGTTTAACCCATATTGAAAATCTGACCGCTGAGTCTTTTTTTGCTGTTGTTGTTGAGAATACACACAGCAAAACATACACGAATTCAACAGTTTCTACATGTACAATTCAGTGACATTAATTACATTCTTTGAGTTGTGCAATTATTCTCACTCTCTTTTTCTGAGTTGCTCCTCCCACATTAACATAAACTCACCACCCCCTAAGTTTCCTATCTAATCTTTTGAGTTGCTGTTGCCAGTTTGATCCCATACAGATAGATCTTGAAAAAGCACAATGCTCAAGGCAGACATTCCTTACTAGTTAAGCTAAACCACTGTTTGGTTTTAAGAAGACTTCAGGGGATATTTTTGGTTTAAGGTCTAAAGATTGTCTCAGGGCAATAGTTACAGGGTGCTGAGTCTCTTGATAATTGTGCTTTCTACTGTGACATTCTGAATACTAGTAATTTTTATATAATAATTTAGCTGCAGAACCAAAAGGGTATAAGAGATTCATCTGTACCTGTATTTTCATCCATACACATCTGGTGATTAGATTTCCGTTATGAGCTTGTCTTGGTATCATTTGCTTCTTTTTTCCTAAAAGTGAAGCAGTAGAATGTGTTCTGGTTAATTTAGTGATTCTGGTTAATTGGATTGTAGCTAATTTAAGTGATTTCTACATGGGTTTTACTTCCTCAGTCCTGGGAAGGATCATGATATCTGGTCTTGATGCCATCTCCCAGTTGAAGAGCAAAAGAAGGATATAGTCACAAAATCACACACTCAAACTTTTTAAGCCCGTCTTAAAATTATAGAAGAAAAATGCTTTATGTTCTTAAACTCACGGTTATTAAGTAAAAACCTTTTTCAGTCCTTTCTCCATTTCTCCTAGTAAATCTCAGCTCTGATTTTTTGCTTATAACTCTAATGAATAAAATTCCAGAGTATGGCTCTAAAAATGCAAGTCTTCACAATCAAGTAAAGTATCAAAGGAAAGAAGGGAGAGATGGTTTTGCATTATAGAACTAGATAAAAGAATCCAATTTGATAAGGCATTAAATTGAGAACTTTCACAGAATATCTTGTTTTCCTATTCAATATGGAGATTTATAGGTAGCCCTGGTGATACAAATGGTTAAGCACTCAGCTGCTAACCGAAAAGTTGGTGGTTTGAACCTACTCAGTGGCTCCACAGGAGAAAGACCTGGCAATCTGCTTCCATAAAGATTACAGCCGAGAAACCCTATGGGGTAGTTCTACTGTTACATGGAGTCGCTGTGAGTCGAAAATGACTCAACAGCACCCAACAACAACAACAATGGAGACTTATGTGACTACTCGTAACCATTTGTTCTATTATTTCTTAAAGTATATCAAATCTTTGCAGTGTTATTTGAACAAAAAGGTTTTATAAGCTAAGAAGATTTTAGATACCAAAATAACTGCCAAAAGAAACCTGTAATTCTGATTGGCTGTGCTACTTGAAATTTTTTTCTAGAATAATGATGTAATTGACAACTTTATATGACTAAACTATAAATATGTGTAAAATTTCTCTGTCAAATCAGTTGAGGATCATTGGCATGTTCCTCTTCTCCCACCTGTATGATAGAATAATGGAAATACTATGACTCTGAAAGCTTTATTATTTTAAAAAATTATTCAGTCATGATGTAGTTGCTATTATTGAACTTACCCTCCCACTGAAAACAACTACAAAAGCTGAAAAAAATATACAAAATAGCTGTTTTCAGACATTGGATGGCAAACATTTCAGAGCTAGGATTCTTCAGAGAAACAAAGCAAAGGAGATGAACCCCACATTCATCCCAGCTTTCTCCATGAAGATATTTTTCAAATTGCTGAACAGGGAAATAAAGCCTATGCAGAGAGAATAAGAAACAGAGATCAGAGTTATGGAAGAAGGAACCACTGAGGCAGGATATAAATACATATATATAGTCTCTCAAATACTTGGCCAACTCCAAAGTTGTGCAATTGCATGGTGAGACTGTGGGAAGCCCAAGAAAGAACAGTTGCTAAGAAGTTGATAACTGAGCAGAAATATTAGAACTCACATAGTACTGGGGAAACATTGTCAGACCTTGGTGAACCTCCAGGCTTTCAGTTGAGAACCCAGAAAGATCTCACCCTAGAGTAGGGATCATGCCTAGAAGGGCAAAAAAAAAAAAAAATGCCCTAATGAAGCCTAAAACCAAGCCTTGACAGTATCAAGGTGATCCTCCAGTAATATAACTCAAAACCTCTACAATTCGTTATTTACAATGTCTAGCATACAATAAAAATTACTAGACACATGAGGACACAGGAAAAGGATTCTGAAAATCAAGAGATATAATAGTCAATAAAAGAAAATATGAGATAATCAGGATTAATATGTTAAAGAAAGTAGAGAAACGATGGACAGAATGGATGACAGGGTGAAGCATTTTGAAAGGAATAAGAATTTTTTTAATCAATCAAACAAACAAAAACAACCAGGATACTGAGACTCTAAGATGGAATGCAAGCTGTGACAAATAACTTTAACTGGATTACAAATCAATCACATAACCTCACTAAAGACACGGGAAAGGAGCTGACATAAGTAACTCTAGAAAATAGTTTTTTGACTGGATACTCTAGGGCTCAAGACAAAAATAACTACAGAAATGATATACTTTAGTTAGTAAAGTTATTTCTCACAGAGGTATGTGTTAGCAATTCTAAAACTACTTAATATGTATACTAGGATAGCAAATAAACAAATAAATATATTTAGATGATGAGAATTGTGTTTCTTACTGTCAGAGAAAAAAGTTACAAATAAGGAAAAGAAGAAGGCTAGAATGAAACTTGTGGTGCTGGATTGGAGTCATAGATACAGAAATAAATATAGATGCGTGTATTCATAGGTAATATGTTGTTGTTGTTGTCAGGTGCCATGGAGTTGGTTCCAACTCAGTGAACCTAAGTACAACAGAAGAAAATACCGCCCAGTCCCACACTATCCTCACAATTGTTGCTATGTTTGAGCCCATTGTTGCAGCCACTGTGTCAATCCATCTTGTCAAGGGTCTTCCTCTTTTTCGCTGACCTTCTACCTTACCAAGCATGATGTCCTTCTCCAGGGACTGGCCCCTCCTGATAACATGTCCAAAGTACATGAGATGAAGCCTCACCATCCTCACTGCTAAGGAGCACTCTGGCTGTACATCTTCCCAGACATACTTGTTCATTCTTTTGGAAATCCATGGTATCTTTGCCAACACTGTAATTCAAATGTGTCAGTTCTTCTTCGGTCTTCCTTATTCATTGTCCAGCTTTTGCATGCATACTAGGCAACTGAAACATATATATATATATATATATATGCATATATAAATACATATACATGTATTTCCTAGTTCTGCAGCAAAATGGGCATGTAGTATCCAGACCTTGGTTTCTAAATTGCATTATCCAATAAAAGAAACCATGGCTCTTTGAAAAAGTGGTTGATTTCAAGCTGAGGCAAAGAAAATACAAGTTGATCCTGGAGCAAACTATAATTTCAGAAAGTAACAAAGTGCTCAAAAAGGATGGGGCTCGTGAAAGAGGCACAGGAGTCAACCTGAAAGAGCTCCCAATGACCACAGCCATTTGAACAAAGAAAAAAATAACAATAGTGTTGGATTATAAGCCAAAGAATAACAGAAAAATGCTCCATGGGTCTATAATGAGATAGATAGATAGACAGATATAGATAAGACAGATCTTCTTCCTTACAGAATAGTTTCAATTAATAAATGCAGAAGGAAGGAAATATAAAATCACCATTAGAACACCACAGTAATAATTTCTGCAGGCAAGATTCACTGACGGATGCTAAAATTAGTAGGTGAAAGTTTAAGGAGAAACAAGATATTTGTATAATCTCGAAATATCTCCCCTCAAATAAATATTCATTAATTACAAGGGAATAGTAGTAGTTTTAAAATGAAGAAACCTGGCAGATACCACCTGTCATGGATTGAATAGTGTCTTTGAAAACTGTGTCCACTTGGCTGGGCCATGATTCCCAGTATTGTGTGATTGTCCACCATTTTGTCATCTGACATGATTTTCCTATGTGTTGTAAATCCTACCTCTTTGATGTTAATGAGGTGGGATTAGCGGCAGTTATGTTAATAAGGTAGGACTCAATCTACAAGATTAGGTTGTGTCTTAAATCAATCTCTTTTAAGATATAAAAGAGAAAAGTGAGAGAGAGAGACATGGGGACCTCATATCACCAAACAAGCAGCACCGGGAGCAGAGCGTGTCCTTTGGACTTGAGGTTCCTGCACTGAGAAGCTCCAAGACCAGGGGAAGATTGATGACAATGACCTTCCCCCAGAACCAATAGAGAGAGAAAGCCTTCCCCTAGAGCCAGCACCCTGAATTTGGATTGGTAGCCTCCTAAACTGGGAGAGAATAAAATTTCTCTTTGTTAAAGTCATCCACTTGGGGTACTTCAGTTACAGCAGCACTAGATAACTAAGACACCACCTTACCCAACTGATCACGGTTAACATCCCCAGTAATAAGATAGATTGACAGCATGTACTCCCTGATATGATTCACTGAGAAGGGGAAATCATCTCTGTGTTCTTTCCAATAATATAGAACCCAATCTAATGAGAAAACAGCAGAAAAATTCTAATTGAAGGGTATGCTAGAAAATGGCTGACTAGTATTCCTCCAAAGTCTCAAGTCATGAGGGACAAGAAAAGATTGAGGAACTGTCACAGAGCAGAAGATACTAAGGAGACAGGACAACTATCTCCTTCTCTACTCCCACAGGAGGTGATAGTGACTCTGTGATTCTGAGGTCTCCAATTTATTAAACATCTATTTATTAGCATGTTTTGTTCACTACTGAGAATTTAGTAGCTTTATTAAGAAACAAAGTTATCTTGAAGAAATATGCATTATAAGAAGGTGATATCCAACCACGTGTATGTAGTGGAGTTAAACTGCAATACATAATCCCTGCTTCCCTTCATGTAAGATTTTTTTTTTAATCTTTTTCTCAACATCAGAATATTAGGAGAAGCTTCCTACGCAGATGTACAGAAACGATCTTCTCAGCCTATGAAATAGGATAGAATGCTGTGGCAGTCACAACACATCATTACAAGTGCTAGGCTGAGGATTGGCATCTTAGAATGACTGTGTAGGAGTCTGTTCCTTTAACAGATATGTATCAATGCCTTCTACGTGCCAGGCACAGTGCTAGGCACTGGCAATAAAATAGTGAATGTGCTGAGTCTGTGTACTCAAAAAGCTCAGTTTAGTAGGATAGACAGAGGAACAGCAAACTAGGATACAGTGTGGTGACATCTGAGTGTGAACATATGATGCAGTGGAGACAAGTGGTTGGGACCCTACTCCAACCCGGATCAAGGGAATCAAGGATGGATGCTAACTCAGAGAAACCGATAACCACACTGAAATGGGGATACTGAGTTGGAGCCATCCAGATAAAGACAGCAGGGAAGGGTGTTCTAGGGATTAGAAATCACTAGTACAGAGCCCTGCATGGGAAGAAGATTCGCCCCACTGGGACAAATACAAGCAATCCAGTACTCAGCTTGACTAGAGACTTGAGTGTGCACGTGGAGGTGTGGGGAGAGAGAAGGGAAGACGGAGAGTAGTGAGATGAAGCTGGGGGACACGCAGGGGAAGGTCAAAATGTTTGAATGTCTTTTCATGGCATTTTCAACCTGAAGTTAATTCAACACATCCCATCCGTTCTGGCTAAGGAATGAACTGTGGAATTTCTATACATCGATCATAAAAAACTAATAGTTAAATGAGGATATCATCCATACCTATGGTCAACAGTTCGGCTGGATGAGGTCTGAAGAGGTAAACTAACCTGCCCAAAGTCATATAATGGAAAAGGTGCAGATGCTCTTCTGGAACCTAGCTCCTAGACCATGTATTTCTGCCATTCTGTGCCACTCCCTGAAATTCACATTGTCAACTTATTTATAATAGGAATAGCATTTTTAACATATCTGTCTAGTATATCCCCTTGCAAAGAACCGTGTTCACCTACAACCATTCTATCACCAGGATCCCAGGGAAGAGAGCAAGAGAAAGTGCTACCTTGTGTCTGAAGAGGGCCTGATATATGGAAGGTTCCTACATGAAAGAACAATAAAATGTAGGAAGCCTTTCCACTTATGGGAGAAGAAGAATAGAAGGGGAAAAAAATAACTAGACTTCTATCCACCTGTAACCTCCAGGTCAAAATCTAAGCAATAGGGGTGGCAGAAACAGCTAGTGAAGTATGAGTCAACCCAAGAATACTGGCTCTCCCATCTGCAAGAATATTAAGGCAGGGGCAGGGTCATGGGAAATGCTGATCATTCAGCTGTGCACCCCATCCTTCAAGGGAGTGATGGCACCTTAGGTAACTGCCTAGCTGTTTTCTCAATTCCCCATTGCATTTTTCCATGTAACTGGCATGACTCCACATCTCACCAGCTTAGAAATAGAAAATGTGGTAATAATTACTTTAATATCCACATTTACATTAACCATAAACCCCCTGCAGTAGGCATAATGGCCCCCCATAAATTTCCATACCCTAATCACTGAAACCTGGAACTATGTTACATTGTGTGGCAAAAAGAAACTCTGCTTATGTAATTAAGGTCACAGATCTTAAGACGGTGAAATTACCCTGGATTGTTTGGGTGGGTCCCGTCTAATCACAGGAGCCCTTAGAAGCCAAGAACTCTCTAGCTGGAATCAAAGAAATGTGACAGAAGAGGAGGTCTGAGGGACTTGAAGCATGAGAACTTGATCCACCATTGCTCCCTTGAAGATGGAGGGGGCCAGGGATCTCAGTCCTACAACCACAAGGAACTGAATTCTACCCACAACCTGGATGAGCCTGGAAGCAGATTCTTCCCTCAGAGCCTCCAGAAGAGAGCCTAGCTGTCCGACATCTTGATTTCAGCCTTGGGAAAGCTTGGTTCTGGGGAAACCGCCACAAAACGTTCTTTTATAGAACCCATTAGAGTTCTCTCATAGTTAGAGATCCCAGCGAGCTCATGGACCAACATTCATCCGAATGCAAGTATTATACTGAGAAGTGACCTCTGCTCTGCCAACGCAAAAAGAGACATCGGTTAGCTGAGTCACATCTCAGCACATCTTGCTTCTTTGGAGAGCTATGGAGCATATATCTCAGTACAGGTTTAGCTCACCTTCTACGTGTAATTATTAACTGTCTGGGTGTGAGTCTCACTGGGCAGCTGCAGCCAGCGGTGCAGAGCTGAGATGGAAATGTCTGCAGGAGGGGTGTGCCTGCCTGCTTTCTGGCTCTCGCCTGAGAAGGGACTGGGAATGGTCCCAGAATTGTGACATCCCAGGCTTGGGGTGGGTAACGACTGAGGTACCAACAGGAGCTTGTGTCAGTCTATTGTGCTCTGGTATGACTGAACTGTTGAGGCAGAGGAGACAGATCATGACCTCAAAAACAGGGTGCACACACCCCAGCAGGTGGTCTCAAGATGTTTCACTGGGGCACAGGAAGATCATATGAGACTTTCCTTTTTATATTTATTGTTATCTATAAAGATAAAAATGACATTGTTACATTTAATGCTTAATATTGACCCTGCCACCCTCTCACTGCACAGCCAGCCACTTGCCCTAATCCAGGCATCCCCTTGATTTCAGCGTACTGTAAAATATTGCAGCTTTGTGCCTGGTTAGTGGACGAGCTGATTATATGATCTGGTTTTAGCTAAACTTACCTTGACATAAGGAGCTAACTAGTGATTTAAAAAATATTTAAGATCGTATTAATAATATCAGCCTAAATGAATTCAAAGAAAATGGGCAGAGCTGATTCCGTCCCTACTCCCAGGAAGAACGTTTTGTTAGACTCATTAACAAAGAAGAGGAAAAAAACAGATGATCTAATTAGATTTGACATATTTGACCCAAATTTTCTCATTAATACTACCTGGTACCATTTGCACTGAGAACAAAATGTCTTGCATCATTAATAAATAAAAATTATGCTTAAAATATCATCTGTCTCATCTTCAATTTTTTATTTTAATTTTTGTAAATTTGAAGTGTATGACTTTGCATGTCAAGAATATTTATTCGTCCATAAAAAATCAATAGACTATTTTCACCAAAAAAAAAGGTCCTCCAAGCTCAAGAAGGGAGAATGTTGAATGCTGACATGTTGTGGGGTTGTTAACCAATGTCGTAAAACAATATGTGTACTGACTGTTTAATGAGAAACTATTTGTTCTGTAAACTTCATCTAAAGTACAATAAAAAAATTAAATTAAATTAAAAAAATCAATAGATGTATAGCCTGCTTTGAGTTCTGGGCACTGCCATTCACTAGCTGTATAATCATGAGCTAGTTTCTGAATCTCAACTGTCTCATCTATAATATGTGGATAATATCCTCTACCTCACAGATTTTGTTGAGAAGCTTTGTTTTAAAAATGTTTGGTGCACCTTCGGTATCTCACAAGTTTTGGCTTATGTCCCCATGGAGGGAGAGCTCTGGGCTGGGATTTGGGCACTCACACATGTAGGAAACTATTGATCAAGAGCCCTTTCCCAATTTTAGCAGAAGTGCCCCACCTCCGCTAATGCAGACTTCCGTCAACCTGCTAACGGATGTCAGCAAAACTGGAGCGGCTCTTTGGGGCAGCTCTTTGTTGAACTGTGTCTGCTTTCAGCGGAAGGTTGTGCTTAGAAAGGAGCGATCACATTTATGAAAGAATTCCTCATAGAGTAGTGGACATAAAGGACCAGCACGCACAAAGAACCTTAATTAAATATCTCACTGTACATCTGTAATTATTATTTGTAATTAAAGGACAACATTTACACACTTTTGATGAATGAATACTTGGGAATTATCTGTAAAAGCTCTAGATTTTTAATGATTTTTCTTGTTTTTTAAGATTTTAGGTGCTTATTTAAAAACCTAGTTACTATTCGATTAAATAAGACTTTGAATTAGAAGTTTGTATAATCAGATTCCCATATGAATTTGGATATATATGATCTAAAATGCAAGTATATTCCTTCCGGAATTGCATCATCTGAACCTAGTCATGAGAATACCTCAGATCAAACCCAAACTGAGAGACATTTTACAAAAGAACTGACTGACCTATAATCTTCAAAAATGTGAAGGTCATGAAGGACAGTGAGCACACTGTCCCAGATTAAAGGAGGCTAAAGAGATGGGACAATAACAAATGCCATGCATGACCCTGGCTTGACGCCAGGGACAGCTGGTGGAACCTAGACGTCTATAGATTCGATGACAGTATTTTCTCAATGTTCACCTTTTTATCTTGATCATGTCTGCAATTTAATCTCGAATGGTTCAGAAAAAATAATTATATATACATGTATGTGTACTATATGTGTGTGTATGTATGTATATATGCATATACAGAGAGAGAACAAAGCAAATGTAGTAAAGCGTTAACCTTTGGGGAGTCTGGGTACATCTGCAATTTTTTTTGTACTGTTTTTGCAACTTTTTGGTAAATTTGAAATCCTCTCACCAAGGACGGCATTCCCCTATGGTTCTAAATAAACATAAAACAGTGTGTCCGTACATCTGTCTTTTTTCTGCCTCCCTGTTTTATTTACAAAGCATTAGCAATTTTCCCCTATACTCTAGACAAGTTCATTACTTTATTCACTGGCCACATAATCTTTCCTTTTCTTATCAGCCACACAATCAAACACTGTCTGTGATTTCTCAGAGATTCTGTGCAAGACAAACCATTAACGTCTTTCCATTCAAGGTTGCTGGGCTACAGTGAGCAAAGTCCTAAGAAGGTTTGGCTTTTTGTTTCGTTCACACCCCCCATACACAAAACCCAACTGTACGAGGGAAGAAGCTGCTCCTGTATAATAAGAAAAGCTCACTTTTAAATCATCACAGATAATAAAAAGAAAGAGCTGATCACACCATTGGTCAAGCTCTGGGACCACAGGGCTTTGAAACCAAAGGAATCTGAGTTATAGTCCAGAGCCTCCCCTGAGGCTCAGACAATTCCCAAACATTAGCAGGAACACTTCAGGAGGGCCCCTGGCCCTCATCAGAATAAGCTTCGTGTCCTCTGACTTTGTTTCCTCCATCCTTCTATGCCTTGTTATCAGAGCAAGTTTCCCCTGGGATATAATGAAATGGCCCATATAAAAACTCACACTTGCCTCTTGAAGATGAAGCCCAAGGTGAAGTAAGATGAAAATCAATGGAATCCCCTTACCTTCAGCAGTTGTTGCCATGAAACAGGTCCCACAACCGTATCGGGGCCTCTAGGGGGTTGAGGCTACCTCAACGCATGCGGAATATATAGGGAGAGGTTCTATATCTGGGTTTTTCATTACACAAGGTGTTTTCTATGGGTCCTCAGCCAAGATCCACTTAAAAACAAAAGCTACACAAAGGCTCCAAAAAGACCACACAAAGTCCAAACAAAAGGCCAAAGAAAGGCCAAACAAAAGCCAAAGAAAATCCAAACAAAGAGGGAAACAGAGACAAAACAAAGGACAAAGACCACAACAAAGGGCAAAAGAAAATCCAAACAAAAGCTGTATTACACACCCAACCCCGCACACACACACGCACACGCACACACGCACGCACCATGTCCATGGTATTGACATGTTCCAGTCTCCCACCTTCCACTTCCCACATAATCCACAGCCCATGCCAAACGTCACTGCTCACCAACTCTGTCTCACATCAGTCCACATGCCAGGTCCAACCACACCACACATCAGCTCACCCCGCCAAACCACACACACTTCCACCACGTCCCAAGCATGCCAGCAACCGTCCCACCTCATCACATCATGCCTCATCACATATGCCACAAACCATGAACAAAGTCAGAGCCACACTGACAAATTCCTATCGCTGCGTTCCTGTTTCCATAATCCATGCAGATTAAATACCCATCCACACTCCCCTCACGGACACACACACACACACCGAGACTAATATTCACACATGCATGTCTTTGCACACTTAATTTTAACAAGAGTAGCTTAGTCTAATCACAACTGAGATGAATTTGGAAGTGTCTTGGTCATCTAGTGCTGCTGTAACAGAAACACCACGAGTAGATGGCTTTAACAAAGAGAAACTTATTCTCTCACAGTCTAGTAGGCTACAAGTCCAAACCCAGGGCATTAGCTCCAGGGGAAGGCTTTCTCTGTCGGCTCTGGAGGAAAGTCCTTGCCATCAATCTTCCCCTGGACTAGGAGCTTCTCCGCACAAGAACCCTGGGTCCAAAGGACATGCTCTGCTCCCAGTGCTGTTTTCTTGGGTGTATGAGGTCCCCCTGTCTCTCTGCTTGAGTCTCTTTTATATCTCAAAAGAGATTGGCTTAAGACACTGTCTAATCTTGCAGATCTCATCAATATAACTGCCACTAATCCATCTCATTAAGATTTACAACACAGGGAAATCACATCAGATGACAAAATGGCAGACAATCATATAATACTGGGAATTATGACCTAGCCAACTTGACAGATATTTTGGGGGGCACAATTCAATCCATGACAGGAAGATTCTATGACAATTACTCTATGCATTGAAATTTATGAAAACTTTTATAAACCATCTGTAAAAATGGCATGGCAGAGGCATCTCATCCCCTCTAACTTCACAAGTGGGAGAGAGAATCACCATCAGCATCAGCCTAAGGCTGATTCCTATGAGGTAGGGGTCAGACATACTTCCTCTCGCCAAACTTTTTACCAACTCTGACACCAATTGTCCCTTCCACAGCACTCTCTATTTCTCTGCTGGGTTCGCTAGTTCATTGCAACGGCCACACTGAACTCACAGACAATACTCATGATTACGGGGTTTATTAGGGAAGTAACAGGTTGCAGTTCAGGTTCAGGGATGACTCAGGATACAGTTCTTCAGTCAGGATAACTTCTTGGCTATGCCCACAGGCAGGTGTCTCCCTAGCCCTCAGCCTCTTGGGCCAGCCTGGAGTCTGCTCTGCTTGAGCAAATGTTATAAAGCTCTTTAGCTTCACCAATAAGTTCCCAGAGGCACCTCATTCCGCCAGCAAGCCTCCTGTCCAAATATGCTCAGCTTTCTTGCTCCGTAGGCCAGGAAGCCCACTGCTCTGTCTCCTGCCAGTCTCCTGGTTCTGCTGCCTCTGCTGCTGTGGCTTCTCTGCCACTGCTTCTCACCGTCTCTCCCCATCTCTGCTGTTACAGCTCTCTCTCTGTGTTCCCTGGGTCTAGGAGGTTATCATTCCAGGGATCCTGGGTCCAAATGATGCGCTTCTCTCCTAGCTCTTCTTTCTTGGTGGTAGTGAGGTCCCCCTGTTTGCCCCTGGGGTGGCTCATTTTAAGCCTAGAGGGATGGTAAAACCGACCAATCCTCTCATTAGAGGTTCCATACACCTTATTTGTATGGTCCCACCTCCACAAGGCTGCCACGCACCTTATTTGCATTATTAGCAAGCTATCCAATCCTCTTGATGGGCCACAAGCACCTCGTTCTCATAGGCCCACCCAGTCATTTGGTGGAAGTTACAAATCCATAGCAAGAAAGGCCATGTAAAAATGATCCATTGCACCTCATCATCTCTTATGGTGGATTATTTCTGTAAATGATGAATCTCATTCAATTAACAACATGATATTGATTTCAGTCTTAGACACTGACATTTTCTTATCACTTCCCAAAAGTTTGGGGGTCACCCTACTACCGGGCTTCTGTTAAGTTTTATTTTAAATATGTATAACCACACACTAATGTGAAGGATTAGGGGATATTTCTGAAACTAAGTCAACCAACAGCCGCTTTGCCTCTAGAATTCCCAGCACTTCCTGCATAATGGCGAAACACATATGTCACCATTATCCTCAAGTCTCCTTTCAGGTTCTTGTCTCAGTAGATGTGAAAAAGTATCAGCCAGAAAAATCTTGAAGAGACAATCTAATGAGACTGCAAACATCTAATAAAAGTCTCATGTACACTAACTTACTGGCTTTCTCTTAGAAATGTAATGTATAACTGTATGCTGGTTGCTCTTGCTCTTACTGTGAGCCAGCACTTTGCTTCTGCTGTGTGAATCTGTCAGAGGGATGGAGGAGTAGACTAAGGCGGTTCAGAGCATGGACTCCAGAACCCCTGTTCTATGGGATAATCATAGGACCCACCTCATAGGATTAGAGTGAAGACTAAGTCAGTTAAGGAAGTTACAGCGCTTGGAACAGTACCTGGCACACAGTGGATACCAAGTCATAGGTGTCGTGGTCCTGACTCTATAGAAGCTTGCGGGGAAAAAAAAAAAAAAGGGTGAGCATACTGGACCAATTGAGACTAGAGGACTCCCCAAGTCTATCACCCTGAGATACTCCGCAAACCTTGCTATGGATTGAATTTGTCCCCAAAAAATATATATCATAAATCCTAACGTCTATGCCTGTGGTTATAATCCCATTTGGGGATGAGTTGTCTTTGTTATGTAATGAGGCAAGATTATTGTAGGGTATGTTTTGAGTCAATCTCTTCTAAGAGATAAAAGGAGCTGATTAAGCAAACTGAGATGGGAAAGACAGATGCCAAGCCACATGGAGATTTCCAAGGAAACAGAAATTGAAGACCAGAGCCGACAGAGAGAGAAAGCCTTCTCCTAGAGCTGACAGAGAGAGAGAGCCTTCTCCTAGAGCTGATAGAGAGAGAAAGCCTTCCCCTAGAGCTGACAGAGAGCGAAAGCCTTCCCCTAGAGCTGATAGAGAGAGCCTTCCCCTAGAGCTGATAGGGAGACAGAGCCTTCCCCTAGAGCTGACAGAGAGAGAAAGCCTTCTCCTAGAGCTGACAGAGAGAGAAAGCCTTCCCCTAGAGCTGATAGAGAGAGAAAGCCTTCCCCTAGAGCTGATAGAGAGAGAAAGCCTTCCCCTAGAGCTGATAGAGAGCCTTCCCCTAGAGCTGGGGCCCTGAATTAGGACTTCTAGCCTCCTAAACTGTGAGAAACTAAATTTCTGTTTGTCAGAGCCATTCACTTGTGGTATTTCATTATGGCAGCACTAGATAATTAAGACAATCCTTCAATAAAAACTATCCCTAAGGTCACCTTTTAGCTAAGTAACAGATTGGCTCATAAAATAAAGAATATTACCAGCGAGTACTATGTACCTTTAAAAAGTCAATCATCTATAGGAGACCAGGTGTTCCAGTTAAGACAGAAATTGTCAGACTAAATACTAAAAAAATATGCTGTTTCTCCTCCTGTCTTTATTCTGACCCTTCATCTTCTCAAGGGGAAAAGTGGGATGTGGGGACCACAGAGCAGGGCTGCTAGAATCTACCAGGCTCACACCTTTCCAGATCTCTGCTTTCCATGGGGACACCTGTTGTCAGGCACCCCCTCCCTTCTCAGCAACAACAGCCCCCCTCTGCCAGGAGTTTCACTTTGGGGTGCTCCAAGCATGCAGGGCATCCTCCTATCACTGCTCAGATCACCACCTAGGTGAGGACCCTGACAGCTGCATTATGCTGCCTCTGTACAAGCACAGGGCCTGGGAGGCCGGGCAGCCAGGACACCCCCTGCTATCACCACAGCACTCACCTCCTGTCAACTTGCCGCTCTGCTCCATTTGAGCTTGGGGAGGCCCCTTAACCTCAGTCTCACACTGCAAATCTGAAAAATGGGGATATTACTAGGTACTAGTTCTTCGTAGGAGTTTCTGGGTCATGCAAACAGTTAACGCATCCAGCTGCTAACTGAAAGGTTGGAGGTTCGAGTCCACCCAGAGGCACCTCAGAAGAAAGGCCTGGTGATCTACTTTTGAAAAATCAGCCATTGAAAACCGTATGGAGCACAGCTCTCCTCTGACACATGTGGGGTCACCATGAGTTGGAATCCACTCGACAGCAACTGGTTAGTTATTCTGACCTAACTTGTTATTCACAGGTTTATTCTTAAGATTAAATTAAATAAGATTATGTAAAGAATCCAGTACTCTGTCTTTTGAACTCCATATTGTGCGGTCACAGATTACCATCCTTGGTAAATGCAAACAAGGGAACTGACAGGCAAGAAAGAGAATCAAACACTATGCTGAATCTTTACATTGCCCTGAGTTACCAAGTTCAAATAGTAAATTTCTCCAGGAAAGCTATCTGAAAGCGGGAAAAGGTACAGTCTTATAATGCAAGACACAGAATGTATGCACAAGAATAATTCCTTCATTTTCAATTTTGAAACACCGGACAAATTTTCACATTTGTTGTTGTTGAGGGCCGTTGAGTCGACTGCGACTCATAGTGACCCTACAGAGCAGAGCAGAACTGCCCCATAGGGTTTCCAAGGGCGCCTGGTGGATTTGAACTGCTGACCTTTGATTAACAGCTGAGCTCTTAGCCACTGCACCACCAGGACTCCAAATAAAGCACATATGTTCCTTCTGTGCTTTCTGTAGATTATCTTTTCCCCAGAGCAACCCTATTAGGTAGGCATTTCCATTATCTTCACTTTACAGGTGAAGGAATGAGACACAAAGATCTTCACGCCATCTGAGCTCATAATCACCGCATTATACTGCCTCCTTGTGGCCAAGACAAGTCAGAAGAAACAGCAAAAATAATCACTGGCTCCAGGAGCCCTGGTGGCACAATGGTTAAGAACTTGGCTGCTAACCGAAGGATCTGCGGTCCCAACCCTCAACCCCTACAGGAGAGAAATGCCCTGGTGATCTGCTCCTGTAAAGATTACAGCCTAGGGGGCTGGACAGTACGCCACAACAGAAGAGTCCCTGGGGTCCCTGGGGGGTGAAGATGGTTAACAGCTCCGGCTGCTAACCAAAAAAAATGTTCAACATTTGAGTCCACCCAGAGGCACCTCAGAAGAAAGGCCTGGTGATCCACTACCGAAAAATCAGCCATTGAAAACGCTATGAAGCACAGTCCTACTCTGACACACATGGGATCACCGTGAGCTGGAATTGACCCAGTGGCACCTGGTTTTCTTTTTCTGGTTTTTTTTTTTTTACCAGAAGCTGAAGGGAGGGAGGGATGGGAGTTCTAACTGAAGGGGTGCTGAGCTTCTGTTTGGGGTGAAGAAAACTTTTGGAAATGGATAGTGGTGATCGTAGCACATCATGGTGACTGTAATTAATACCACTGAATTGGACACTTAAAAATGATTGAAATGGAAAACTTTTTGCTATAGATATTTTACCACAATGAAGTTTTTAAAAATTAACCAATGAAAGAAAGATACAGTGTACTTAACAGAAAGTGACTAAACCAATTAACAAGATGAATAAACACCAGTTTCTGTACTAGCAACTAAAATATCGCTTCTCAGCCTTTTGACTAAGATCAAGGATAGTATCTGTTCTTATCAGTTTAATATCTGAAGGAGCCCTGGTGGCGCAGTGGTTAAGAGGTCAGCTGCTAGCCAAAAGGTCAGCAGTTGGAATCCACCAGCCACTCCTTGGAAACCCTGTGGGGCAGTTCTACCCTGCTCTATAGGGTCGCTATGAGTCGGAATGGACTCGACGGCACACAACAAGTACTAAAATTAAGGATACTTTCTGTTCTCATCCTAAAAGAAATGCCTTGTGTTTGCATTTTCCTCCTGTGGAGGAAGGTGTTTACGTAGTTCTGGATATTATTTTGTGAGTGTAACCAGTTACCTAAAAAAGTTTCAAAGGATGCCTGGAAGAAACACCCTCCAGAGACACTAACTGGTATTACTGGTAGTCATAAGGTTGAATACCGATAAATACAATGAGGAGGGGGAGTAATGAGATGGTCACTCTGCCTCCAAAAACAAAATTAAAATGTTGTTATTGGTGTTAGCTGCCATCAAGCCAATTCTAATTCACGGCAGCCTCATGTGTGCAGAGTAGGTTTTTCTGCTCCAGAGGGTTTTCAAGGCTGTGATGTTTCAGAAGCAGATCGCCAGGCCTGTCTTCCGAGGCGCCTCTGAGTGGGTTTGAACTGCCAACCTTTCAGCTAGTAGTCCAGCACTTGACGGTTTGTGCCACCCAGGGACTCCAAAGTGAAAAGAAAAGAAATAAAAGTGCAAATGTGAGCCCTTTGCTCTCAGCAGTAATATAAGAGACGGCTGGTACATGTCTTACCTCATGCCTGAAGGATGTCTTATCTCACTGCCTGCTAGGATACTAGGAGCCTGCAGCCAGATGGGAGCCATCCGCTGGGCAGCCATGATCTCCTGCCACGGTCTGCCTCTCAGGGAGTTTGCCCTTCCTTGCCTTTATGCGGTATTCTCATTCTATACATCACGCATCCTTGTGGCCTACGTACCATTTGATTTTATCTTGGGAAAGAGTCTACTATTTTATCATTAAGTAGGCTGTTTATTCTAAATTTCTCGAAACTTCCTTTCATTCAGCTGGGAAAACTTCATGGGAAGGGACTTCCAAGCCAAGTCCAAAGGAATGAGTAGGGACTTGCACAGACTCCCTAGGTCCTGTCCTGGCCTCCGAGCCCTGTTCAGTTGATGGAATTCAGATGGATGAGGAGAGTCAGTGTGCCCTGGACTGAGGCACTCACAGGAGAGGCCCAGATCTCTCTCTCTCTGTTTCTCTCTCCCTCCCGCTCTCTGTCTTCCACCTCTCCCTGGTGGAGGATCCCTGCTCCTTTGATGTCCTTCCCTATAAATAAGAAAACGCTGCATAGAAGTGTTGGCATGGCCCTTCTTGGCAGTGGGGCAGATGCTGCTCCTGCTGAAGACTGCTTGTCATGAATTGAATTGTGTCTTCAAAAATACCTGTCAACTTGGCTGGGCCATGATTCCCAGTGTTGTGTGATTGTCCACCATTTTGTCAACTGATGTGATTTCCCTATGTGTTGTAAATCCTCTTTCTATGATGTTGATGAGATGGGATTAGCGACAGTTATGTTAATGAGACAGGGCTCAATCTACAAGACTGGATTGTGTCTTAAAGCCAATCTCTTTTGAGATATAAAAGACAGAAGTGAGCAGAGAGACACGGGGACCTTATACCACCAAGAAAGCAGTGCTGGGAGCAGAGCACATCCTTTGGGCCTGAGGTTCCTGTGAAGAGAAGCTGCTAGACCAAGGGAAGATTGATGACACGAACCTTCCTCCAGAACTGACAGAGAGAAAGCCTTCACCTGGAGCTGGTATCCTGAATTTTTACTCCTAGCCTCCTAGACTGTGAAAGAATAAACGTCTGTTTGTTAAAACCATCCACTTGTGATATTTCTGTTATAGCAGCACTAGATGACCAAGATACCATTCGTGCCCTCTTATTCAGGTAGGAACTCTTCCAGCCTCTACAGAGCTCCAGCAGATGCTCCTCCCAACAGCACCATGAAATATCAACTCCAGTTTCCTCAAGCAATGATGACAGTCCACCTCTCCCAAATACACTGCAATATCTTAGACCTCCATCACCTTCAAGTGCAGAAGCAGTGTTCCAGAGGGCATCTCTTCTGTATACAGCAGCCACTACCCTCAAGAGGCCCATGATAACAGTCCCAGAACTACCAATACGAGGGAACAAAGGACCACATTTAGATATTAGTAGTTTCGTTCGTGGCTTTGTCCCAACACTAGGAATTTTATCTAGTGTCCATATTGGATACTACGTATGTATATATACATAGTTAATAATATTTTATTGTGTTTTTGGTGAAGGTTTACACAGCAGTTTAGGTTCCCATTCGACAATCTCTACATAAATTTTTTAGTGACACTGCTTACGTCTATAAATATACATATTTTTAAGATGAGAAATAATGAATGGAATCGTCGATGAACATGAGATTTTCTGTAAGAAAATCATCCAGAGACTAAATCAATGAGAAAATGAATGTTACTCTGTCATTCAGTGTTAGTTTATTAATAGTTTTGAGAAATATCCTCTTTCTAAAAATAACACACACCAGGTTGTTGTTGTCGTTGTTAGTCGTCATCGAGTCACTTCTGACTTATGGCGACTCCAGGTGTGCAGGGTAGGACTGCTCCACAGTTTTCAAGGCTGTGAGCTTTTGGAAGCAGATCGCCAGGCCTGTCTTCCAAGGCACCTCTAGGACCCAGCAATTCCACTCCCAGATATATACCCCAAAGATTTGAAAGCAGGGATACAAACAGACACATGTACACCAATACTCACGGAAGCACTATTCACAGCAGCCAAAAGACAGACACCACCCAAGTGTCCATCACTAGATGGATGGACAAACAAAATGTGGTGTAAGATGGAATACTGTCCAGCCATAAAGAGAACGAAGCTCTGATACATGCTGCCATACGGATGAACCTTGAAAACGTTCCGCTGCGTGAAATAACTGTTTGGCAACACACAAGGACAAATGTGGTATGCTCCCACCTACGGGAAATATCTAGAATAGGCAAATGCATAGAAACAAAAAGTCTGTTAGTGGTTACCAGGGACTAGGGGGAGACGGGGTGGGAGTTATTGCTTAAGGGATACTGAGTTTCTGTTTGGGGTGATGAAAGACTTTTGGAAATAGATGGTGGTGAAGGTTGTACAACATGGTGACTGTAATTAATGTCACTGGACACAAAAACGGTTAAAATGGCAATTTCTTGTTATAAATATTTTATCACAAAAAATTTTAAAATAATAATATAAACATAACATACATATAAAATCCAAACCAAAACCATTGCTTTCGAGTCAATTCTGACTCATAGCAACCCTATAGGATAGAGCAGAATGGCTCCATAGGGTTTTCAAGGCTATAATCTTTACAGAAGCAGACTACCACATCTTTCTCCCATGGAGCAGAGCAGCTGGTAGGTTCAGACTGCCAACGTTTTGGTTAGCAATGGAGCACTTAACCACTGTGCCACCAGGGCTCATTTACATGCATATAGTATATAATAAATCGCATGAATGTTTAACAGTTTTCTTAGTTACTAAAAGAAAGAAATGTTGTAAAAGAAAGAGATTACAAATAAATGCATATCCAATTCCAGTGATACTTGGAAAAGCAGGTAAATCCTCATCTATGTAGACTTGGTTTCATGGAGCCAGTAATCAGAACAAATAAACGCTGAAAGGCAGGGCTAGCGTCAAGGCATGCAGATAAGGAACTCGTCCCATCTCGCCTCATCTGCGGCGTCTTTGTTAACCACACAAAGAACCTCTGTCCCTTCACATTCCAATTATAAATGCCATCAACCTTTGTACAGATTCCAGCAGAGCAGGTCCTAATTGTGGCCATTTTATAACAGGGATCCTAATCTCTTCACAAATTGCTAACATTTTGTGTATTATTAAATTGCAGTCACTGGTTTGAAAAATAAACACAAGGCCAAAAGCCAAGGCCCAGCGAATTCTCTCATTGAGAAGAGAATCTTTATTTCAGGAAGCCCACTGGGAGGCTGCATCTCACGGCCAGGATTTTCATTTGAATATCTGATGTTGGTTAACTCCATTTTACGCTTTTCTCGGTAAATTTCAGTGAACTGCAATGTTCAACATGATAGCTTTATATTTCATTTTTATTACGGAAAAGTTTAAATGTACACAAAATTAGGGAAAAAACTGTCTCATCATCTAGCTTCGATAGCTCCATACTTTTCCTATCTTGTTTTATTTCCCCCCATTCCCACCTACCACCCTTACACGCACACATTTTGGCGGGGGGGTCTGGAATTTTGAAATCAAATCTCAGACATATCATTTTACCCGCAAATCTGTGCTATACACTGTATACTCTGTGTACTGTATACTCTAACAGACGGTGACTTTTTTCTAAGTGACCACAATGTCATTCTCGAACCTGACAACCTGACAATTATTCCTTAGTTAACGGTAGCTCTCCAGTGGTGCCAACAGTTAACACATCACCATGTATCCAGCAGCTAACAAGCACTTCGCATCCAGAGTTTTCTCGCCAATTATTCATAGGAAACAAGAACAGGCTGAACGGAAAATACCGATAGGATAACCAGTAAGTTATATTTATTACACAATCAGTAAGGAAAGACATCTAAATTGTTTACAGCCCAAGCCTGGCGACTATACCTCAAGGATACGATAGCGCTGAGTACTTAAGGAGCTTTTCCATCTTCAAACTTCTGGAAAAACAAACACTTAAGGAAAATCTGTCTTACTCTACAAAGTCTTAACTCGCTTGAAGTAACAAGAAACCAGGACCCTAAACAAGTCAGGAAAAAGCCTTAAGCACCATAAAATGTGCATAAAGGAAGGCGTTAGAATTTGTAATGCATTTTGCAGGGGAAGGAGTGGAAGCAATGGCTGAATGCTCAGATTTGAAAACCGTAACATAGAACTCACAGCCCTTAGGCGGTTCTCAGCATTTCTCTCTCCACACCCTACAAACCGTCTCTTGAACCATGTGTGCTGGAGACATTCTGTCCATTGATCTGTCTTTTGGATAACCGCCAATTCATATCAATCGGCCATTGTGCCCCGCAAGCAGAAATAGCAAGTGTGTGCCGAAATACCCGAAAGCTGGGATTCATTGCACACACAAAATATTCATAACAAGTAACTCTTCATGCTGTTGGAGACATGTAATTAAAATCAAAATCCCCTGCCAACCCAGAAAACCTCTCCAAGAAGGTGGAAGAGAAAGAAAATAGTTATTTTATTGAATAAGCATTAAACCAGAGGATGTGCATCATAGGCAATCCACTAAAGAGACTGCAGAGGAATCTGGCCCTTTACATAGCTGTTGTGATTGTTGTTAGAGGAGCCCTGGTGGCACAGTGGTTAAAGCACTCGGCTGCTAACACAAAGGTCTGCGGTTTGAACCCACCAGCCGCTCCGCAAGATAAAGATGTGGCAGTCTGCTTCTATAAAGATTTACAGGCTTGGAAACCCTGCGGGGCAGTTCTACTCTGTCCTACAGGGTCACCGTGAGTCAGAATCAACAACAACGTAATGAAAACTTTGGTTCCAGAGGACAGAATGCTCCAGCCAGGCTGCCTTGAGTGTTGCCAGCTGGAGTTGTGTAGCCAAGGGCAGCTTTTCACTGGAAAACACACTGAAACCCACTGGCTAGTGAAGACATACCTCGACATGAAGGATTGTTTTCTTCATCCTTTAACTCAGTGCTCTTTACAGGCTTCTCCAGCAAAGAACACCCCTCCCCTTTAGCAAAGGAAGAAGAGGTAACACGGCACTCCCTGGGATTTCTGGGAAAGCAGCTCAAATAAGAAAGAATGGCATTTAAGCTTCAGTTTTTAAAAACTATGATATTTTACTCCGAAGTACATCTGTGTTTGATTTAGCATAAAATTCCGGCTCCCCTAGAATCTTTGAATAAGACTGACACGGCATGAAAACGCACCATCTTAATCTTGAAGCCTTAAGACCCTCTGGATCGTGTTATCCCCCAGCTCCCCGAACAAAGCGTGGCCACATCTCTCAGCTGCCTGCAGAATGCCAAATATTGTTCGGGAATTCACACAGTGGAGCAAAAACATTTTTATTTTAAATCAGGGGCAGAAGAGGCTTCCTTTTTGTTTACCCTCTCCTTAGATATTTCTAAATTTGAAACAGAAGCAAAGTCCTGTGGCAATTTGTAATTTCACAATTGCAGATAAACTGCAGGTGTTCTCTTTCTCGTAATGCCAGTTGGAGTTACCGACCCAGCAACAATCATTAATGCGTTATCATGTAAACCAAGGTGGTTGTTTTCAGCAGCCATTGAGTCCACTCTGACTCACGGTGACCCCACGTGTGCAGAATAGAACTGCTGCACAGGGCTTTCAAGGCTGTGACCTCTCAGAAGTAAATCACCAGGCCTGTCTTCTGAGGTGCCTCTGGGTAGGTTTGAACTGCCAACCTTTTGGTGAAATATATTTTTAAATAAATAAGCAAAAATAGGTTCTCTCACTCTCCCAGGAAAAGTGGGAATAGCTACTGTATGGGAAAACAGAAGTAGGGGAGGGAGGGTGTGCAGAGGAAAAGAGGAAACAGGACCGCTGAAGGTTTGGAAGGGAACAAGAGCAGGACTGCAGGCGTCAGCACGCCTGGACTGCAGGACTTCAGTGGAAGGGTAGTGAAACAAGCTTGGAGAGGTAAGCAGAGAAAAATTATGACGTTCTCTGTTGGTTACATGGAGAATTTAGTTTCTAAGCTGAGCAAAGGCAGTTTATTACCCAAAACTACTGAATTCTGACTGTTATTGCCCCATCAACCAGCACAGTGTTTGGACCATTGTGGGTTCCCGGTACAGAGTTCTGGGCTAAATAAATGATTGAATCAATAGCTACTGTATAAGTCCTAAGCCATAGGCTTTCATTTTTGCAATCCTTGTCCCCTCTTTAAAATTATTATCTTAAGGAGCCCAAATGAGATTAGCAGGCAAGTGAGAGGGTAGGGGGAGGTGGGATGGGAAACAAGCAGAGCCCAAGGAGGTAAAAGAGACCAGCAATTGCCCTGATGTGTTCTCAAGAGAACCTCCGAGTGTCCGGGCCCAGCTGAGTAGGCCAGGGAGCAAGTGTAACCAGAGGTTGTTCAGTCCTTGACAACCTCTGCTCTAACCCTGCAGCTGGGCACGGATATGATTTTTTAGAGACCTTTTCCCATGCTCTGTCAGCTGCCGTCTGAAGCCATAGCGTAGGGAAAGATGAATGAGCCTCCATCAGATCATCCATGCCTGGGAGTGTGACAAACAGTGTCTTAGGCTGGGTTCTCTAGAGAAGTAAAACCAGTGAAGTGTATAAATACATAGAGAGATTTATATCAAGGAAGTGGCTCATGTGGTTGTAGAGACTGGAACATCCCACGTCCGTGGGTCAGGCTGGGGGCTTCTCCTGATTCACATCGGTGCAGGAGCTGGCAAACCCAAGATCGGCAGGTCAGAGAGCAGGGCTCTTGCTCACAGGCTGCGAAGATCAATGAATCCCAAGACCGACAAGCAAGACCACAGATAAGGTGCTAGCTTAAGTCCCAAGAACAGGAGGTCAGATGAACAGGAGCCAGCTGCAGGATCCAGAACCAGCAAAAGCCCACGAGCCTTGCCAGAAAGTCCACTTATATTCAATGCAGGCCACACACCCAAGGAAAATCCCTTTCAACTGACTGGCTACTCACAGCAGATCCCATCATGGGGGTGATCACATATCAAATCTCAACAGGGAAGTGATCACTTTATACAACTGCCAAACCACTCAGAATCGTGGCCCAGCCAAACTGACACACAGCCTTAGCCATCACACACAGAAAGCCTTGCACTTTTTTCAGAGATGCAGGTACCAGTCCCCATCCTGCCACCAAGCAGCTGAGTGATGCTGGGAAGGCAGCCTCACTTCTCCCACACTAAAGCAGATTGTCGGGACTTTCTTCCATGGAGTGGCTGAGTGGGTTTGAACTGCCAACCTCTTGGTTAGCAGCCAAGTGCTTAACTGTTGATGCCACGAAATACTTACTATTAACTACCAAGTGACAGGTCCTGTGTTAGGCTGATTTCAATGGGGATGCTCTGATTTGCCCTTGTATTTGGGACAATCTAGAAAATTCTGCCTATTTTCCAGAATCCTATGAAAGGAGGGGCCCCTAAGTACACAGGAAACCAGGAAAGAAGTGGGGGATTCTTCAAAGTTCTGTATGAGATTCAGAGTTTCTATATGCTTAGAAGGAGCCCTGGTGGTGCAGTGGTTAAGCACTTGGCCGCTAACTGAAAGGTCAGCGGTTTGAACCCACCGGCTGCTCTGTGGGAGAAAGACATGGCAGTCTGCTTCCCTAAAGATTTACAGAAGCCCTATGGGGCTGTTCTACCCTGCCCTATAGGGTCACTACGAGTCGGGATTGACTCAACAGCAGTGGATTTGGTTTGCTTTATATGCTTAGAAGACAAAGTCTCCAGAAGTACATCAAGAGCTGGAAGCTGCAAGCAAAATCTTATGCCATGTGATATTCACATCAACCTGAATTCCCAAGATCAGGCAGGACAAAGGAATTGAATGAGTTAGAACTCTGGGAAACCAGCTCCTGTGCGGACGGGGGCCCTGTGCGGACGGAGGTCCTGTGCGGACGGGGGCCATGTGCGGACGGGGGTCCTGTGCGGACGGGGGCCCTGTGCCGACGGGGGCCCTGTGCGGACGGAGGTCCGGTGCCGACGGGGGTCCTGTGCGGACGGGGGCCCTGTGCGGATGGGGGCCCTGTGCCGACGGGGGTCCTGTGCGGACGGGGGCCCTGTGCCCACGGGGGTCCTGTGCGGACGGGGGTCCTGTGCCGACGGGGGTCCTGTGCGGACGGGGGTCCTGTGCCGACGGGGGTCCTGTACCGACGGGGGTCCTGTGCGGACGCGGGTCCTGTGCCGACGGGGGTCCTGTGCGGACGGGGGTCCTGTGCGGACCGGGGCCCTGTGCGGACCGGGGTCCTGTGCGGACGGGGGTCCTGTGCGGACGCGGGTCCTGTGCCCACGGGGGTCCTGTGCGGACGGGGGTCCTGTGCGGACGGGGGCCCTGTGCGGACCGGGGTCCTGTGCGGACGGGGGTCCTGTGCGGACGGGGGTCCTGTGCGGACGGGGGTCCTGTGCCGACGGGGGTCCTGTGCGGACGGGGGTCCTGTGCCGACGGGGGTCCTGTACCGACGGGGGTCCTGTGCGGACGGGGGTCCTGTGCGGACGGGGGCCCTGTGCGGACCGGGGTCCTGTGCGGACGGGGGTCCTGTGCCGACGGGGGTCCTGTGCGGACGGGGGCCCTGTGCGGACCGGGGTCCTGTGCGGACGGGGGTCCTGTGCCGACGGGGGTCCTGTGCGGACGGGGGCCCTGTGCGGACGGGGGCCCTGTGCCGACGGGGGTCCTGTGCCGACGGGGGTCCTGTGCGGACTGGGGTCCTGTGCCGACGGGGGTCCTGTGCGGACGGGGGTCCTGTGCGGACGCGGGTCCTGTGCGGACGGGGGCCCTGTGCCGACGGGGGTCCTGTGCGGACGCGGGTCCTGTGCGGACGGGGGCCCTGTGCCGACGGGGGTCCTGTGCGGACAGGGGTCCTGTGCGGACGCGGGTCCTGTGCGGACGGGGGCCCTGTGCCGACGGGGGTCCTGTGCGGACGGGGGTCCTGTACGGACAGGGAGGGGCTGAGGAAAGAAGCAAGGCTGCTTGCTTGGGCCAGATCAAGGGGCAGGAAGGGAGAGGCCTTGCCGAGGAGGAAGAGGGAAAAGACGGCTTCTCGTAGGTCACGGCGTTAGGGGACACTAGAGGGGGAGGACACCTAATTAATTAGTACCCCACAGTTATCAGGCCCCTCCCAGCCACCGCCCCACCACGTCACTCACTTCCTCTAAGCTGTTTTGCAGACTCCAGAGAGCCCCCGAGGGACCCAGACCAAACCAGCTCAGAATGGCCAGGCATGCGCACAACAGACAAGGATGATGGACAGACGACCCCGCGGGCCACGCGTGCTCAATCACACAGGAGAACTCATGCCAAGGAACGAAAAGACTCACGTCAAAGAACCAAAATCACCGGACACACGTCATCGGCGGTAGCCAAGCCCATCTCAAAAGCAAAGAGTCCCGAGGGTCCCTTCATGCCAAGTCTTAGCCCCGCCCTGTAATAAATAATCAATAAAACCACGAATATATAGAACTTCCTGATCCTGCCCACCTGCCTCCCTCCGGGCCTATATTAATATGTATAATCCCCAAACCTATAAAATGTAAATGCTTCGTCAGATGGAGGAACTCAATCTGAGGCCCATACCTCTGAGTTCCCACTTGCTAGCCTGCGAAATAAACTCTCCTTCCTCCCAAAACCAGCGTTTGAGAGATTGGCTCTTTGCACAGTGGTTTCAACAGCAAAGGCCTCTGCGACACTGCAGTTCCGGGAAAGATCTGGGGCGCTCATGGCAATGGGGTCTCCATGATTTGGAACCAACTCCAAGGCAGACTTTTGTTTTAATGTCAGTGGGGTGCAGGGGAGTAGCCAGTGGCAGGCTGCGGGGTGGAGAGCCCCTGGAGGCGGTAGCGATTAATCATGGGTTAGATTCGGCCGCGTCCTAAGCTGTCCTCGGTCCGGTGAGCACCGCCAGCCTAGTGAGCGGAAAGCCAGGACTGAGCGGCGGACGCTGGAGGGCCATTCCGGTTCGTGCCGATAGAGGGCGCTGGCTGGCCGCTGTCGTGGGGCAGCTGCTGTGTCCCGCAGGGTGCGGTGACTCCCGTGTGGGGCAGCTCAGCAGACAGGGAGATGGGATTTAACTCAACGAAAAGTGGCTGCAGAGGCTGTAGAGGGTGTACCCAGGTGAGTAAAAAACCAAACCTGTTGCCGTCAAGTCGATTCCGACTCATGGTGACCCCACAGGACAGAGTAGAACTGCCGCACTGGGTTTCCAAGGAGCGCCTGGTGGATTTGAACTGCTGCCTTTTGGTGAGCAGCTGTAGCACTCAACCACTGCGCCACCAGGGTTTCCACTTAGGTGAGTGGGGAGTGGAATGTGAGAAACTCCTGACCTACCATCTCCCAGCTTCCACTATGCTGGAAACGAACCAGCCCCGATCCACTATGCTGAAAATGAACTAGCCCCAACAGGAGGTAGCATCCCTCCAAACCTAGACTAGAAAAAGGATGCCATCTGTGGGACCACTATGGGACTGCCAGACAACAGGATGATAGAGGATGCGTGGCAAGGAGCTTGAAACATGGGAAGGGGGTGGGCTGGCTAGCCCCGGAGGGGTCAGCGGCTGCCAGGTTGGAGTCAGACCTGACAGGCCAGGGGTGGTTTCTCACCAAGTCTTCTCCTGCTCCTCCTTCCCTGGATAGCTCCCTGCACAGCCTGCTGCACCCCCGGACCTGCTGCCAGAGCTTTGTATCCATACCCCATAGTCGCCCAGTCCCTCCCAGCGTTCCCCACTTCCCTGTCCCTGTTTGCAAGAGCTCATGCGGGTTCGCTGATGCCACCTGCAGCCACAGGGGCCACTGCAGGTCCACTGAGGCACCCCGCCCCTCCAAGCCTTAGAGCGTAAGGTAGGACTTGAAGCTGTTGGACATGCTGCAGACCCTTCACCTCGGTACTGCTGGGTGGGGCCCTGGGAATGCAGTCACAGGGACACAGGTTGTAAGAATTCACAAGAGGAAATGATTTTGTGCTCTGTAACTCGGGCCCTTCAAAGACTGGAGTCCATGGAATTTCTCCGTTCTCTGTTAGTCTGTTTTTCAAACTACAGGTCAGAAGCCACTGTGAAATGAGCCTAGGAGGGAACACCAGCATTTCTAAGAATGGAAAGGCGAAGGCTAAAAATGGAAAGCACCATACACCAATGAATGAACTTTACACACATCCTTTCCAGAGCCTGCAGGCAAGCTGGGAAAGTCCCTAAGGACTGTGGCATGAGGTCTGCAGTGCCAGGAGTCACTCAAGCCACTGAAAACAGCAGGGCTGCTGTTCAAAACCTATTTATTCTAAAATCTGGACCCTACAGAGCTTGCCAGCGCAAAACGTTAACAGCCGAGTTACTGGCCAGGGAGCCGCTTCTGAAAAACTAGCCACAGCCTTGCGGAACACGACCAGAACATAACCCACTGCTGTTGAGGCCAAAGCTTTATTGATCCCATTCCAGGTAACTGGTAGCCTTCTGTGAACTTGTCCCCAAGGAAGCAAATCCCCTACTGGGGATCCCAGCGCAGTGCCAGCACGGTTAGTAGCACCCCCACCCCCAGATCGGCACACTACAGGCCATTCTGTACTGCTTGGACTGAAGGCAAACTTCCTGCTACCATATAAAGCCATCAGTAAGATGAAGTAGGCAGAAGAGAGCTTTCCATATTTTCTAAAATTAACCTCGTATTTGAGCCTCAGATCTGGATTCAGGAATGAAAAAACTCACACCCAGTTAAGCTGGTAGAGAACCACAATGATCTTCGAGGGAAGTATGACACAGGTGGGATGCGGGAGCCCTCCCCTCCACGTCAGTCACATCACAACTCAACTTTGGAAACCGTTCTGGGGTTACTGCCCGTGTCCACGTCTGAGAAGCCATTCACATGTCCCTCTTCAGAACATGGACGGTCCTTACAGTGAAAAGCAATGCATCTTGCAATGAGCTTCAGGGCACCTGCAACCTCCAGACATCTTATCCGGAATAAGAAATAAACACACACAACCTTTAGAAATCGATGTTTATTTCTGTCAACCTCATTGCTGTTCTCTAAGATCACACTGTGGAAGGGCAGCTTAAGACCACTCGGTGGTGGTTCCCACCCACTCGGTGGCCTGAGCCGTGGGGGCTGCCGACCAGTCTTCAGTTGCAGGCTGAGCACTCCAGTCTTCTGTTTAAAAACAAAGTAAAAAGCCATCAGCTGTTGCAGTATTTTCCTCATCCTATCCCCCAGAAGCAATCTGCCTTGTTATTTCTCATCAGATACACATTTCAAAGACAAAGCTAGATCAAGGCCAGCCCGTTTCACAAGCACCTGAATTTAATAAGTACAGCTGTAGCCTGCTGTAACGAGAAAATATTTTAACGTTAGTTCAGGCCGTGGGGATCATTAAAGCTAGAAGATTACAAGGTTGGCACACTTGAATCCTGACACACACCAGAAGGGAACCACACACACACACACCAGAAGGGAACCACACAGACACACACCACTAGGGAACCACACAGATACACACCACTAGGGAACCGCACAGATACACACCAGAAGGGAACCACACACACACACACACACACACCCCAGAAGGGAACCGCACAGACACACACCAGAAGGGAACCACACAGACACACACACACCAGAAGGGAACCACACACACACCAGAAGGGAACCGCACAGACACACACCAGAAGGGAACCGCACAGACACACACCACTAGGGAACCGCACAGATACACACCAGAAGGGAACCACACACACACACACCCCAGAAGGGAACCGCACACACACACACCCCAGAAGGGAACCGCACACACACACACACACACATACCAGAAGGGAACCACACACACACACACACACCAGAAGGGAACCGCACAGATACACACCAGAAGGGAACCGCACAGACACACACCAGAAGGGAACCACACAGACACACACCAGAAGGGAACCACACCCACACACCAGAAGGGAACCGCACAGACACACACCACTAGGGAACCACACCCACACCCACACCCACCAGACGGGAACCACACAGATACACACCAGTAGGGAACTGCTGAATGGGCACAGAGGGCACCTGCACGCCCTCGGACCAGTCTGCCACCTCAGGCTGAGCAGCCGTAAATTCAGGAGCAGGAGCAGTCCATTCACCCTGAAATTCTTCCTTGGTCACAGCCTTTTCAGCAGCCGCCTGCTCTTCCTTTTCAATCTGGTTTTTCAAAAAGAAACAGCTTATAGGTACTGACCAATTTTATTTCCAAGAAGCACCAGGCCAAGGCGTCCCCAGGCTCAGGCGCCCACAAGCCCACACACAGCTCACCTCTTCAGGATCTCTGTAGAAGTAGAGGTCAGGCATGACCTCCCACGGGTGCTCCCGGGAGATGGTGCCACGCATGCGCAGGACTTCCCGGGCCAGCATCCACCACATCAGACCCACCGAGTGCGCTCCCTGCGAGAGTCTAGGTTACCGAAGAGACACCTCCAACAGCATTTCCCCATTCATCTAGCTCGCCCCCACAAGGAGTTATGTCCCTCGGCACCGAGAAAACAGACAAGTCTTGCTTTCAAAGTGCTTATAGCAAGAGAGAGAATTCTATAAACCAGTGGTTCTCAACCTTGACGGCACACTGGAATTGGAAATTTTTAAAAGAATAATTCGTGTCAAGGCCCCACCCCAGACAACTAAATGAAATCCCGGGGGTGGCGGTGGGTAACCTGGATGTTGGTATTAAAAACTGTGTATCTCCTCAGGCATTTCCTATGTGCAACCAGGGTTTTGAGACCAGTTACAAATGCACAGTCTGAACCACACAATCTCCCCTTTTCAACCACCTTACAGGAGGATTCATCAGGTTGGTCTGCAGAGGCCAATGCCTGACTGACAGGCCTAAGTACAGCAGGAAACAAGAAAGGCAGAAAAAACACTGGCTGTTTTTCAAACCATTTTCATCTCTCCTCAAAACTCTCACACGTTAGAATTACACTTGTAGCAAGGATTACTATCAAACTCCACTCATCGGGCCAAAGACCCTTGTGGTGTTAGCGAGAAACTTGCCCATCATGTAGCACACTACCTACACTTGTGAGTTCATCGGCCAGCCAACGGCCTCAACTCCAAGCTCTAACAATGTGCACAGGAACACACAGCTAGTTCTACAGCTCGCAGCCACAAGCCGGTCTGGATCGCAGCCATTACCTTGTTGTTGCATGGGATGGCAATGTCCACGTAGCGCAGAGGAGAGTCTGTGTTACACAGAGCAATGGTGGGCAGGTTCACGTAAGACGCCTCTGTGAGAGGCTGGTGGTCAGCCCTGGGATCAGTCACCACCAGAAGACGCGGCTCCCGGAAGGCTGCCTGGATCTGGTTAGTGAAGGTTCCAGGAGTGAAGCGCCCAGCAATGGGAGTGGCTCCAGTAGCAGCAGCAAACTTCAGCACCGCCCGCTTGAATGAAGAACACCGAGTTAGCAGTACTCCAGTTTCACAGGAACCCTCCACATGACAGCGTGCCCCAGCTCTGCAATTATGTGAAGCAGTCTGTCTAGTCTGAACCCTCAAATATCCCTTCTTCAAACATGAAAGCATCAAATTAAGTACGTATGCCCCCAACTCTAGGCCCTCTCCCCCAAATGCCGTCCCCTCTCCCTATTTCCTGTGGTCATTTCCTCACTTCTGGAAGCTCCAGAGCCAGAATGTCTGGTTTCACATACCATGTAGGCCACTTTGTGAGTAACTTGCAGAAGCTATTTATTTGCCTCTAAGTTCCTCACAGGGTTATGAAAGTTACAGAAAGCACAGAACAGTACGTGGCACCTCGCGAGCACTCCAGGCCTCTGGTCAACTTTACTCACATACCCTCCTGTACAACACAGTGCGTGCCCAGCTTTCTCTACCCTTTCCTTTTCCTCCATGGAACTCATCAATTGAATTTCGTGTATCCCCTGAAGCACCTAGCAACACCACCTTGCCCATCAGATGCTCACTAAACCTCTGCTGAGGAAAGCTGAGCGGTCACTCTTCATTCTACAGAAGTAATTAAACTGTCCTTCCTCTACCACGCACACCACACCGTGAGGGTTCCACATCACAAGCCAGCCTCTACACAACCCGATACCGAACGCTTCATCTTAAACTCATGGGAACTAGTTATACTGTCAACCTAAAATTAAAATAGGACCAGTCTTACAACATAATCTTTAAATCTCTGTCAAAAACCAACAGTCAAATATGTTTAACAAAATTCGAATGGGGTGAATAACCTTATTAGAGCTATTATACGTCAATTTTCAAGAAACCCACTAACACCTCAGTAGAAAAACCAAAGGGAGAATTGTCAAAAAGGTAATGGGGCAAATAACTTTACCTCGCTAGTTATTTTTACAAACAAAATACTTCAGTTAAATTGTCAAAGATTCTTAATAAAAAAACTTCCCTTAATGAGACTTGGATCTGGGAAGATTCTGAAACAACCTGCAGCTGACAACTACTTCCTGACCCAGCTTTTCATCCTTTTCAATATCAAAACATAAACCTCAACCTATCGTTAGCATGTCAACATCTATCTGTTAGATTGAACTGCATGAAACTGGTATGTCAAATACAGGGAATTTCTACGGTTCAGACAAATTTAAGACTCCTAATAACAATGGAATTTTGGGTCGTTTTTATTTTCTTATCCTTTTCTATACACCCCAAAATGTGTATGAGCTTTATTATTTTTATAACCAAAAAACTCGGAATGCTGTTCCACAGACCTGGCCGGTATTCCTGGAGGATATGACACTGACATCAGCCGGGTTTTCGATGGCAACAATGGCCCGAGCTGCCAACAGAAGCTTCTCCCACGTCCTCTTCAGGTTTATGATGTAGATGCCTAGATGTGGGCAGAAGGTACTGTAACAGCTGACTTGGCTTTGCAAACGGATGTTCTTCTAACAGCAGAGCGCATGTGGCAGCGAGTACTATCAAACTCCAGTCATAGAGGCAAGCTCTACTGGTGTTAGCGAAAATCCTGCCGTTGATATAGCACACTTCCGACACTCAGAAGTTCACTGGCCACGACTGGCCTCCACCCCGAGCTTTAATAGTGTGCAGCTCTCACCACCACCGCCCCCCCCCCCCAATCACAATTCACACCAGTTCTTACCCACTTCCTGGCCTCTTGCTACTCCTCTGATCATCTGCCCTGATGCCAGAGTCAATCTAAAACTCCTTTACAGAATGCCACTCCCAGGCTTAAACCCTTACATCTATCTCTAAGCTAAGGAACAGCCATCACCAACCATCCATATTCTCATGACAATCTACATTCCGTTTTCGATCCTTGCAGGCCAAATTAAGTTTATTCCCACCTCTTGCCCTACTTTCCTGTCAGAATTCAGTTCGACAAACATGTAATCAGTACCTACAAAGTAGAAGTCGTTAAGAGAGATTTAAAACCAAGGAAAGCAGGAACTCCGCGAGCTTCCTCACTGTGACCGTTACGGCTGTGTGTCGGCCTGGCTGGGCCATGATTCTCTGTGGTCCAGCAGTTATGCCACCACCTCCACGATAATATCTGCTATGAGCAGCCCATCAGCTGATTGGGAGTCTCCCTGGAGGTACGGCCTGCATCCAGTGTAAGTGGACTTTCTGGCAAAGCTCTCAGGCTCTGGCTCTGCTCCGGATCCTGCATTCAGCTGGTCGGCACCTCATCTCCAGTTCTGCCATCCTACCTGTGGATCTTGGCTTTGTCAGCCCCTGGAGCTACACGAGTCAGAAGCCACAACCTAATGCCTGACCCACCGACTTGGGAATTACCAGCCTCCACAACCATGTGAGCCATTTCCTCGAAATAATCTCTCTGTATATACATACATATACATGTATGTGTGTGCCTATATATACATATATATATACCCTTCACTGGTTTCACTTCTCTAGAGGACCCAGCCGAAGACCCTCACCTCCTTTCACAGCCCAACCCAAATTCCATAGCCAAGTGACTGTCATACTTCCCCACTGGAATCCTTCTTCCCCATAACCAGAACTCTTTCACTCAAGTTTTGAAACTTATTTCCAGACTAGGGGTCCAATTTCATTTTTTAGCCAAGAGCTCTCTCAGACAGAGATCTTAGATATGAAGAATTTGCCCCAGCCAATACTGCCTCTCAAAATAGCAGGGTCAAAATTTTTAAGCAATGACTGACCATCACTTTTCCTTTTGTAGATGTACTGTTCCATCTGGAAGTCAAGGTTGGTGCCACCTAAGTGGGTTCCTGCCGCAAGGAATTTGAGGACATCCTCCTCCTTCATCTGCAGGACATCAAGGGCTCCGGACATTGTGACAGTTTCCCTTTAAGTTACGGCGGGAACCTGAAAGGCAATAGTTAACAATCCAACCTTTTCACTGCAGCTAGTTAAGTGGGCAAGGTGCATTCTACTAATCTGGGAACTCTACCAACATCCTATTTAAAGGCAAGCAAGCACCACCCCTCCTAAAGTCAGCCATTGAGCTGTCCACTGTTAGAAGCGAAGAGACAGGACGCAACATCAACGAACACCATACATCACGAAGCACAGCAAATCTGGCTGAGTAAAGAGTCGCGTAAAACTGGCATAAACCCCACGTCATACAACGAGACGGAAGTAGTGAATTGAGACTTACAATCTTCTCAGAGTGCACAAGGCAGAAGGGAGTTACACATGAGCAAAAGGTTAACAACAGACTTGAATAGACCAGCCATGTATGAGTTCACGCAAGGGAGACATGTAGACAAGTTCCACGTTATGTTAAAGCCCACTATCGGCGAGTCCTTCGGAATCACTCACTGTGTGGGCACAACTAATTTTCCTCAAAACCCTGCCAAGAACCTAACAACCGCAGACGTGACTAACGCGACCAGCCGAAGTAGCCAGGGCCAGAGCTCACCGCCAAGGGTCGGTCCGAAGTGAAGGCAGTGAGGCTCACTTTCTGCACCCCCGCCTGCGCCCGTGCACCGAACCCCAGCCCCGAGCCTCCCCGGGAATGTGGGGGCCCGAGCACCGAACCCCAAGACTGAGCCTCCCAGGAATTGTTGGGACCCGTGCACGTTAGCCCAGCAATGAGCTTCCCTAGACTTATGGGGACCGCGCACCGAACCCTAGCCCTGGGCCTCCCCGGAGATTGTGGGGGCTCACGCACCGAACCCTAGCCCTCCGCGGGGATTGTGGGGGTCCACGCACCGAACCTCGGCCCTGAGCCTCCCCGGGGATTGTGGGGGTTCACGCACCGAACCCCGACCCTGAGCCTCCCGGGGCATTGTAGGGACCTGGGCGTGCGCGCACCAAACCCGGCCCTGAGCCTCGGCGACCTGGGCCCGCTCCCGGAGCATTGTGGGGACCCGCGCGCCTGGCCACGTGCGGACCGGAGGGCCTGCTGCCCGGGGCGCGGAGCGAGCCCCACTCTCCCGATCGGCGCCCCCTCGCAGTCTTAGCACCCCTCATTTGGACAGGACGCTCTCCTGGTGGCCTGGGGAACGCCGCGGTCCCCACGAGCGCCTTACCCAGAACAACGCCGTATGGACCCTTCCGTGGGTAGCGCGGAAAGACCAGCAGGGCGGAAATGACGTTTTTATATACTCCGCTGTTAGCCAATGGTAAAGGCGGTAAAGCGGAAGAAGGGCGGAGCCTGGAGGGCGGGTTTCCCTTCCCGGAAGGCGGGTCTGGGGCGCCGACGCGGCAACTCCGCGGACGCCTGACGGCCGCTCGCTGTAATTCCTGTCAGGGTCTGAGTTCGTTCCCCGCCGTTCGTACCTGTGAGTTTAAACGGGACCGTCACCTTTCCAAGCTGCAGCTTTCTTACCTGTAACGACTTGAATGCAAAAAGCCTAAGTGTTCTATAGACAAAACCTAGAGATATTATTCTCATTTTTTGGAGGACACTTGAGCAGTTTTTACGTCAGTTTTAAAAGTTCACTTACGAGAAACTTTCCTGAGAAAAAGGCCAAGACTGCACCCGTGGTACCGCATGAGGATTTTTTTTTTTTTTTGTATAAAAAAAATTGAATATTCATCAATAGGGGATTAAAGATTTATTCCATTCAATGCAATACCATGCAGCCGTTTAAAAATAATAAAATACAGAATAAGGGCAGTTAAGCAAAAATAAATATCGAAATTCTATGCATTAAAAGATAATTGCAAAGAAATAGCCAAACTGTTCATTATTATACTGTGGTTCTCAACCCTGGCTACACTTTAGAATCACTGGGATAGCTTTTAAATATTTCATGCCCGACCATAGACCAAAAAAATCTGATTTAAAAAAAATGGTTCTCCAGATAATTCTAACGTGCAGCCGGGCTGAGAACCACTGACAAAAGGGATTTTGTCTACATATATATGTATATGGAGCCCTGGTGGTGCAAGTGGTTAAGAGCTATGGCTGTTAACTAAACGGCCAGCAGTTCAAATTCACCAGCTGCTCTTTGGAAACCCCATGGGCAGTTCAACTCTGTCTTATAGGGTCACTATGAGTGGGAATCGACTCAGCGGCAAAGAGTGTTTATATAGATAGATAGATTTCACCACAATAAATTTTTTTTTAAACAAGTAGAGAAATTGGGTGATCCCCCCCCCCCCACTTTTTTAGTATTTTTGAAATGTTCTATGAGAAATACAGGTTTTTGAATTGCAACAAAACAAAACCCCACCGTATCTTAACAAAGAACTGATACAGAAGAAAACAGTAAACTTAGTCATTGCAGTCTCAAGCAGCAGCCCTAGAAATTGCTGGGAGTATCTGGAGACATTTTATCTCTCAGATGAAAGGATGACTTTTAAAACTAGCTCTCTGAAAACTGAATGGCTGGCTTCATGGACAGTTTTCTGTCACTGCAGGACTTCTCTGGGGGCCTTCTGGGACACCCCCAAACCATCTTAGTGACTCCATCCCCTATGCGCTAAGGCGTTTCATGAATACTTGCATTATAACAGCCAGAACATTCTATTGCAGTTACGTTTAAGTGTTTGTTTCTCCACAATATCTTAAGCTTTTTCCCATAAATTAACTTTGTCTTTGAGAACTGATCCACATGATAAAAATTCCTGGCCAGGTAACAGGTTGAGAAAGATTAGAAGGTGAAAAAATATACCATAGTGGTTGTAATCCACAGGCAGCACCGTTAGGCCCAGGAGGCACTTGTCAAAGGAGGGTTGTGGGCTCCCACCAAGTGTCCCCACCTTCCAGGCCCCTGGTCCTCTGCACAAGTTTCTACATCATTTTTATCCATGCCCACTCTTGGTAAACAAAAATCACACAGCCTTCCTTTTGCAAGCTTTGGTTTCTGGGGTTTGTATTTAAAAAAAAAAAAAAAAAAAATTAAAAATTGGGCTTAAAATTTCTTTTTCAAAGATCAAATTATGAAAGGAAGTGTGATTTTTTTGAACTCCCTTCCATTGAGTGGCTAGCAGAGCCCCTGTTCTGATTTGAAGCTGAGAATCCAGAGACCTGGAGCATGGGGCACCTTGCTTGTCTTCACCTTTGTCTGATATCCAGTCGTTCTGCATTCCTCTCCACCCACCTTGTCTCTACTAGCCTGAGCAATGTTCCAAAACTTCTCTTCCCTTGTTGCCCCAAAGCATTCCCTCAGTTACATGGTATGGTCCCTTCTGTCCACTAAAAGCGTTCCGTCTATAACTTTTCTCTTTCACTTAGCACTTTCTTATGTTGTGGTAGTTCATGCATTGGAATCCCAGCTCTGCCACATTAACTGTGACTCTGAACAAGTCACTTCGCTTCTTCCAGGAAATAGCTGTTGCTGTTGCTCAATATGGTGCAAGCCAGCCGTCCAGCTGAGAAGAGCCCCATGCCAGTAAATCCTGTAGGATGCAACTGAATAGACAAGGTACAGCTGATGTGCATATTTTTCAGAACCAAAAAGGCATTTTACTGCTCTATAAAAAAACAAAATTACATATTAAATATCAGAATTCAAAGGTTTAAAAATTAAATCACATATATATTCTTAAAAAACCACATTAACTAAAAAGGACACAGTTATCCCTGAGATGGAGACAGGCCTAGAGATTCTGGATTGCTTTGGTCCCTCTGGCCCTCAGCCTTCAAGCATTCTAACCAAAGATCCTCATTCTCACACAGGCCCAACAGTCATATGCACCTGCCAGCTGAACCCCTGTGTTCAGGAGTAGCCACATCCCCAGGATGTTCATCAGGAAGTTCACTATGAAGTCAAAGTTCCCCAAAGTCCAGATGGATGAGTTCCCAGGGCCAGCTGAGCTGAACTTCCTTTTATACAGATGGGGAAATCCAGGCCCAAATAATATCCAAAGTTACACAGAAAGTTAGAACACAATTATAATTAAAACTCAAGCTCAGTCCATAGTGAACTCTCTAAACACCGATTTACATACAGGTTTTCTTGATAGTGGGATGGGAACCAAGTTGCACCCTGAAGAATGTGTGGTATACAGGGAACACAGAGTGAGAAAGATAGGGCATTTCTGGTAGAAAGGACAGTATGAATTATAATAGCATATCCAAGAGCATTCATTCAGCATTCATTAACCCACATGCCTGCTGTTGTGAGAAGGACTTACTGAAGGATGGGCAAGTCATCTGGCGGCCAAGACCCAAGGCAAACAGGCAGTACAGAGGAAATGTAGGCTAACGCCTGAAAGAGGACTTGGGAGTATCATCCTGAGAGTTTGGTGTATTCTGCAGGCAGTGGGGAGTCAAAGGATTACTAATAACGGGGATGGGTTTTATGAAGAGATTTCGGAGAAGCTTAGGTTAACTTCCAACTTGTTGAGTTAAAGTGGCCGTGGGACATCTTGAGTAGGTGGGGATGGCAAGCAGCTGACATGCATAGAGGTAATAAGCCAAGTTCTGAGGAATGGATAAGAGAATTAAAAGGCAGGTATTGTTCATTCACTAAATACTCATTGCATGGCTTCTCTGTGCCTTGAGGCATGGATGGAAGCTGGGGATACAGTGGTGAACAAGACACAGTGCCTCACGGAGCTTATGATTGAGCTGGAGAGAGACTGAACAACCACTGCACAATTATTACAATAATCATAATCACAGTAGGGCTAAATGCTACAATAACAACAACAGAAAGATAGGGTTTCGGAGCATCTGTAAGAGAAGGAACTGATCTAGCATGGGGAGTTAGGGAAGGGTTCCCTGTGCAAATGATGTTCAAAGTACAAAAAGGACTTACCTGCTTGGGGTGGAGAGGATATTCCAGGCAACTCAAAGGTACCAAGGCAGCAAGAAGTGGGAGGAAGGTGAAAACATGAAGTCACCAAGGGTACAAATACAAGCAGAGACACAGGTAAGACTTGAGGCTGGCTCACAGAGTCGAAAGGGAGATCATTCCGGCTGCAGGCAATAACGTGGGAAAATATGGTGAAACACAAAGCATAAGACTGCGTACTCCAGTTCTGGAATACCTGGCCAAGGAAATGAGGTTCAACACCAGCACCAAACTACAGGGGGTGGCTGGGTGGGAGGGGAGGGTGCCATCAGAAAGGGAAGCACATGATAAAACAGTACACAAATAACAGATCTGGACTTGCATGTTTTGATAACAGTTGTCTTAGTTATCTAGTGCTGCTATAATAGAAATACTACAAGTGGATGGCTTTAACAGAGAAATTTATTGTCTCACAGTCTAGGAGGCTAGAAGTCACAATTCAGGGCATCAGCTCCAGGGGAAGGCTTTCTCTCTGTTGGCTCTGGAGGAAGGTCCTTGTCATCAATCTTCCCCTGGTCAAGGAGCTTCTCAGCGCAGACACCCCAGGTCCAAAGGACACGCTATTCTCCTGGCTCTTGTTTCTTGGTGGGATGAGGTCTTCCTGTCTCTCTGCTTGCTTCTCTTTTATTTCTCAAAAGAGAAATTGACTTAAAACACAACCTAATCTTGTAGATTGAGTCCTGCCTCATTAACATAACTGCCTCTAATCCTGCCTCATTAACATCATCCTAACTTGTTGCCGTCAAGTCGATTCCAACTCATAGCAACCCTATAGGACTGACTAGAACTGTCCATTAACATCATAGAGGTATGATTTACAACACATAGGAAAAATCACATCAGGTGACAAAATGGTGGACAATCACACAATACTGGGAATCATAGCCTAGCCAAGTTAACAGGTATTTTTGGAGGACACAATGCAATCCATGAGAACAGTTCAGGAAAAAAAAAATCAGGAAACAGCAATTTTTTTTAAAGTCTGCAGACTGTATTTATTATATAAATAAGCACAGTAAAATCTTTCAAAGATAACATATATACAAAACAAAGTATACAAATACAACTTTTGACAGAAATAATGCAAAGTGATGACAATTGGTACAATGCCAGGAACTGTCACAGATCATTACAAAGTCCATTATAAAGCAGTCCTTATTTTTTCAAGCTTCCTCATGTCAAAAGTACACAGATTTAGTTAAAGTTGATTCGTTACAAGTGATACCTTTGTTGGTTTCTCACACAGATGAAATTCAGTGTGGACCATTCTGTTACTCGCCTGTAAGATAAAAGCACACATTTTCCAAAAGAAAGTGAAGCCCTGAGCAGAAGCCTTTCAGTAAACCCATAGAACCAAGGGTAGAATCCAACACTGTGCCAAGAAACCCACACCAGCATCACTGTAAGGAGCACACCCTTCTGTGTGCTTGGAAGGCAGCACTGCGGGCTGGAAAGACGAGGGGTCTGATGTCCGCAGACCTGGGGTTGTCCACAGCTCACCTCTTAATCATACCAGGCAAGATACTAAACTCTCTGAGCCTTGTAACTCCTGATAAAATGAAGAGGTTGGATTAGGTCATCTTTAAAGATGCACCAGCTCTCCAATTCCAGGGTTGGTTTTGAGCACATTCATCTCTTGCCACCTCACCAAGCCATAAGCCCTTTTAACGAAGAGCCACATCATGCTCGTTTCTGGACTTTCTGTTAGTGTCTGCTCAGCAAAGTGCATTAAAAATGAAGGGTGTTTAATAAAGATTTGTTAATGAACATCAGTCAGCAAAACAATTTTTCAGTTAGCATTAGCTGAAATGGATTTCTATTTACAGGTTGGTTAAATCTCTTCATTACTACATGTTCCCAAGAGGTTGACAGGAAACTATTAAAGAGAGAAATCAATCAATATGGATACTGGGAATATAGTTGAAATGACTGTCAAAATAGTTTACAGTTTTCCCCTTTAAGACTTTTCCCTCAAGCGCTTACCTCAAATGAGGTGAAAAAGAACTTCGAAAAGTGTTAAGCATCATATGCAAAGTATGAACATTAAATCTTTCCTTTCTTTCTTTAAGAAATAAAAAGTTACCATACCTTGGGGAGGTAAGGAACCATCATAGCCAAGTGGTCAGGGCATGAATTCTAGAACCACTCTGCCTGGGCTGGACTCCCAGCTGCTAGCTCCCTGCCTTAGTGTCCACATCTATGACAGCGGATACGCGTCCGGTGCCCACCTCAAAGGACTGCTGGAAGGGTTAAATGGATCAATAATACCTGTAAACCTCAGAGGACAATAGCTGGCACAGAGTGAGCCACTTAATGTGTGTTAGTATTGTTACTGTGATCATTAAAACTTTTTCTAATTGGCTCTCTTCAAGTACAAAACTGCCTGATTAAGAAGCAAATTACTCTTCCATCCTGGTTTGATGAACCGCTGCTATCATTGGGCCATTCTCTAAGCCACGGTCCATGCTGCAATTCTTGACTACTCATTCATTCACTGAACATTTACTGTAGGGTACAAACTGTGGGGAGTCCCTGGGTGGTGCAAAGAGTTAGTGCGCTCAGCTGTTAAATGAAAGGTCCATCCAGAGGCACCTCAAAAGAAAGGCCTGGCAATTTACTTCTGAAAAAATCAGCCGTTGAAAACCTTAAGGAGCACAGTTGTACTCTGACACACGAGGTCGCTGTGAGTTGGAATCGACTTGAGGGCACCTGGACAAGCTGGGGAGACAGAGGTAAAGACGAGCCAGTGCAGGTCAGCAGAGCAGCCCTTGGTAATGAGTAGGAGGGCTGAGTCAGGGCAAAGCTGAGTGCAGCGGCAGGATCTCGGAGCAGGCAGGGACTTGGAGCTCGCCCAGCAGCCAGCAACTCCACGTTAGAACAAGTAGGCAGTGTCACTGCCAGCTTTCCTTGGCATCTGGCTCACCATGGTTTCCTGCTAAGAACATCTAAACTTTGACTTGTGGTCAGCCCATTGTTTTCATGCAGCTTTTTAGTATATCTTAGTTTTTCATAGATAAAGTAAATTTCCTCACAAAAACCTTCTCATAAAATGCATTTGCTTTAGAGTGAATGGAGCACATGTTCACCTGGATTTACTTCTTCGGTGAAAAAGCGGACGATGTGGCACTTACTGTCATACTGATTGAAGACTTCAACCATCACAGAGCAAGTGAGGCAGTGCTGTAAAGTGACATGATCTATACGGAAACACAAAAGCATTTCATTCTTTTTCTCCCGTTTGCACCTATTTTGTTCTTTTACCCGTGGTCAAAACCTAGAACATGGCTTTGATCTGAGAGGACAGAAGCACACGGGCATTAGCAGGCGAGTGTCTGGGGCTCTAACAGACAGGAGTGCAAACAGGAAGCACCTGAGCTCCACTGCCAGAAGGCTAGGTGGGGCGAAGACACCTCTGTGACCAATGGCGCATGAACTCCTCAAGAGGTCATTCTTTGTACCTTTTTTTTTTTTTTTTTTTTTTTTGGCAGAAAAAGCATTTAATAAAATCTATTCCCAATTTAAAGTCAAACAACTTAGCTGGGCATAAAAACCAAACCCACTGCCATCAAGTCGATTCCGACTCACAGCGACACTATAGGACACAGTAGAACTGCCCCACAGGGTTTCCAAGGGTGTAATCTTTATGGGAGCGGACTCCATATCTTTCTCCCGAGGAGCGGTTGGTGGGTTCCAACTGCCAACCTTTCGGTTAGCAGCCGAGAGCTTTAACTGCTGTGCCACCAGGGCTCCATTAGCTGAACACAGAAGTGAACAGCTTTAACCAGATAGAGTATCCACCAAAACCCTACAGCAAACATCATATATAACAGTAAAATTTGAGAATTCTCATTAAAGACAAATAATAGTCACCTCTGTTAATCACCACTGTACTAGCGAATGGGGCCCTTGGTGGCACAGTAGTTAAGAGCTCAGCCGCTAATTGAGAAGGTCAGCAGTTTGAATCCACCAGCCACTTCTTGGAATCCCTACGGGGCAGTTCTGCTCTGTCTTGTAGGGTCTCTGAGTCGAAATCAACGCGATGGCAACTGGTTTGGTTTTTTATCATACGACAAGAAAAAAATGTATTTTGTGGATTCCAACTTTGACTTTCCTCTTTTAATTTTAATAATTGTGAAACTGGGGTTTGTTTTGTAACCTCTGTGGTGTGATCATTGAATTGGTAGCGTGTTTTCTTTCTTCGTGATGCACAAAGTAATGGTGCAGCTTTCAGTTTCCAGTCTTTGCAGAAAAAACAGACCTAACGCAGTGAGCTCAGAACAGATTTCCTCACAAGTGGGGCGCCATTGAGGAATTTTAGTTAGGGGAGTGACGTGATGCGATTTACTTTTTAGAGGGGTCATCCTGATTGCTGTGCGGATATTAGATCATATAGACACAGACTGACGAGTGGGAAGGGTCCCCTGGGAGCTTTTGCAGGACTGTGGGTGGCCTGGATTAGAGGGCCAGTGAAGGAAATGATGAGAAGCAAAGCTGAGAGGCGATAAGTGGGTCAAAATTTCAACTGAAGTTTATGGCTGGCTGGGGCTCGGAAGACAGCAGCATGAATTGTGGGCTTTGTCTGTCAGCTGGCACCTGATTTCTTGATACAGGGAGACTGGGCTAGGAGAATTCCAGAATCCTTGCCAGTTCTGTCCTTCCCTTCATGGTTGCTTCTCCCCTCCAGCCTCTTCTCCCTAAACTACAATTTACTTTCTTTTTTTTTTTTTTTTACTTTTTTTTTCAAGTGTGGTAAGTGTATAGTAATAGAACAGTTGCCATTTCTACAGTCATCACACGTACATTAACATTAATTACATTCATCATGTTGCTCAGCCATCACCATTAACCATTCGTAAATGCTTCCATCACCATTAACAGAAGCTCAGTGTCCCCTAAGCATTGTGTCTTCCTTCCCCCTCCCTCGTATCCACCCCCGTGACCACTAATAAGACTTTGGTGTCTGTACACTTGCCTGTTCTAGATGTTTCACGTAAGTGGGATCATACAGTATTTGTCCTTTTGTGACGACTCATTTCACTCAGCATAATGTTTTCAAGGTTCATCCAGGTTGTAGCAAGTATCAGGACTTCTTTCTCTTTATGGCTGCATAATGTTCCATTGTATGGTTGTACTGCATTTTGTTTGTCCATCTGTTGATGGACGTTTAGACTGCCTCCACCTTTTGGCTACTGTGGATAATGCTCCAGTGAACAAGTGCAAGTAACTACCTGAGTTCCTGCTTTTAATTCTTTTGGATATAAACCTAATGGCATTGCTGGATCATATGATAATTCTCTGTTTAGCCTTCGGAGGAACCACCAAACTCCTTCCCACAGCGGCTGCACCATTTTGCATTCTCACTAGCAATGGATGAGGGTTCCAGTTTCCCCACATCCTCACCAATACCTGTTGTTTTCAGTTTTTTTAATCATAGCCATCGGTAAAGTGGTACCTCGTTGTGGTTTTGATCTGCGTTTCCCTAATGACTAATGATGCTGAGGATCCTTCCTTGCATGTGCTTGTTGGCCATTTGAATTTCTTCTTTCGTGAAACGTTTATTCTAGTCCTTTGCCCATTTTTTGACTGGGTTTTTTTTGTTGTTGTTGTTAAGTTTTAAAAGCTCTTTACATATTCTGGATATTAAATCCTTACCTGGTATGTGGCCTCCAAAACTGTCATCTCTATGGTATTGAAATTTTCCAACTATGACTGTGGTATTATTTCTCATCACTTATTCTTATTTCTTTTTATGTCTTTCAGGAATGTTTGTAATTTTCTGTAATAGGTTCTTACTCATCTTTTGTTAGTCATTCATAGACATCATTCACTAAAGCAAGAAAAATAATAAGGGATATTTTTCTTTTCTATTATATGTTCTAATTGATTATTGCTACTGTATTCAAAACAATTGATTTCTAGGATACTGATCCTTGCGGCACTTTTTCTTATCTTAATGCATTAGCTAAGACCACCCAAACCCAATTGACTCATAGTGACCCTATAGGGCAAAGTAGAACTGCCCCATAGGGTTTCCAAGGAGCACCTGGTGGATTCAAACTGCTGACCTTTTGGTTAGCAGACCTAGCTCTTAACCACTGCGCCACCAGAGTTTCCAGGATCACCTGCACCATGTTAAATAACAGTGGTAATAGTGGGCATACTTCTCTGATACTTAACTTTTAAAAAATTTTTATATCTGTATTAAAGTATAATTGATAATTTGTAATCATCTGTACATATTTTAAGTGTACAATTTGATAAACGCTGACATATGTATACTTCATGAAACCACCATCACAGTCAAGATGAACATACCAGTTACCCCAGGTGTCCCTGCGTTGCTTTGTAATCCCTCTCTTCCTTCCCTTCCCATCCCCAGCCACCACTGATTTGCTTTCTGTCACTATAGTTTGCATTTTGTAGAATTTTATATACATGGAATCATAAAGTGTGTACTTTATTTTGTCTGGTTTCTGTCACTCAGCATAATTATTTTGAGATTCATCTATGTTGTAGCATATATCAGGAGCTCATTCCTTTTTACTGCTGAGTTCGGTTGCTAATCAAATGGTCGGCAGTTCAAATCCACCAGTAGCTCTTTAGAAACCCTATGAGGCAGTTCTGCTCTGTTCTATAGGGTCGCTATGAGTCGGAACCAACTCAACAGCAACAGAGTTTTGGTTTAGTATTCCATTTACGTTACACTAAAATTTGTTTATCCAGTCACCTATTAATGGACATTTGGGTTGTTTCCAGTTTTCAACTATTTCAAATACAGCTGCTCTGAGTATTCACATGCAAGTCTTTGTGAAGACAGACATGCTTTCATCTCTCTTGGGTAAATATCTAAGGAGTGGAATCTTACACCTGACTTTAAATGGGACATCTTTAATGTCTCACCATTCACTATGTTTCATTTTACTTTACTGCTGTTATCTTCCTTTGCTTTCATTTCTTCACTAACAATTGAATTGCATGTATGTATTTGGAATCTGGAGCTCTGGTGGCACAGTGGTTAAGACCTCGGCTGCTAAGCAGGTCAGCAGTTCGAATCCACTAGCTGCTCTTTGGAAAGCCTATGGGGCAGTTCTAGTTGTTCTACAGGGTTGCTATGAGTCAGAATCAACTTGATGGCAACAGGTTTATTTGGAAAATATCTTAACCCTTTTTGATGGAAAACAAGATAAAAATAGCTAAATAAATGTCATTAACCACTTGCTTCTGCTTGTCTTCATTTTCCTATTTCCCTTCACAAGTAAGACAAGTCCACGCCTCCAACACACAAGATTCTTCTGGACTTTAACTTATTATTATTACTTAACTAGTAGTAGTAGTAGTAGTAGTAGTAGTAATGATAATGTTATTGACATGTTAGTAATAACGGTAGTTAACTTTCATTTACCGTGCCACGTATCACATAAGCACAATACTCGCATTATGTAATTTAACATAATTTTTACCTTTCGTCTTTGACATGCAGAAGCTGCCCTTTTCAGAGGCTGAGAAATATGGACAGCCCCAAATCCAGAAAGTGGGAGAGCGAGCCCCTGAACCAACATCTTTGTCACGTGAAAGCCAGAGGACTGGGGAGGCGAGTCACCCCTGAATGAGAACCACAACCCTTAAGACGTAGGATTCCGACTCTGGCAGTCTAGAGCCACAGCCTGTGCTCATGGCCCTTCTGCTCTGCTGGTCCTTGGCATGTTATGGACTGAATTGTGTCCCCCCTAAAATAGGTGTTGTAACTTCTAACTCCTATACCTGTGGTTACAGTCCCATTTGGGAATGAGTTTTGTCATTTTAATGAGACAGTATTAGTATAGAGTGTGTCTTAAGTCAGTCTGAGATACATAAGAGATTAAACCAGCAAGTGAGCAAGCAGAGATGGGGGAAGATAGATGCCAAGCCACTCAAACCAAGACCCAGGAAAAATACCTAAAATACTCTACATGAAGTAGGGACTGTAAGCAGATGTCAAAATATATTGTGTATTCTGGATAGTGGGGATCAGTGCACAACTTTGTGAACATGCTAAAAACCACTGAATTACACACTTTACAAGGGTGAACTTTGTGATGTGACTTACATCTTAATAAAACCAAACCTGTTGCCATTGAGTCAATTCGGACTCATAGCAACCGTATAGGACAGAGGAGAACAGCCCCATAGGGTTTCCAAAGGAGCAGCTGATGGATTTGAACTGCAGCCTTTCGGTTAGCAGCCAAGCTCTTAATCACTACACCACCAGGGCTCCTAAATCTCAATAAAGCTGTTACTTAAAAAAAAAAAAAAAATAGGACACACCATCACTTCAGTGGAATTCTTGCCAAAAATGTATAACCTGAGTCAAATCATGAGGAAATGTCAACAAACCCCAAAACAAGCCTGAACCCTTCAAAGGTGTCAGTATCCTGAAAGACATTCCCAAGGTAGGATTATGACATTGTGCTCATGTAAGAAAATCCCGAGCTTCTAGAGACGCGTACTGGAGTATGGAAGGATGAAATGGTGCAATGTATGGGACCTGCTTTTGAAAGCTTCACACAGGAAAGAAACAAAAAGGGAGAGAAGCAGCAAGTGTGGTGCGATCTCCACAGTGATTGTTCAGTCTGGCTGATGTGCGTGAAGGACCATTACATCATTTGCTCTCCTATTGTGATTGACTGAGATACTTTGTATTTTTTTAAATCGAGTATTACTTCAGCCTGACAGCTTCTTCTGGGTCCTCTCTTGGCTCATGGCTTACTACACCTAATCTCTTCTTGCCAGATGGCTTTCCTCCCACCAAGCCCCACCTCTGATAATTTGCTTTAAGTCTGAGGCAGACAAGAATAAGTAAAAAGAAAAAAAGAGCAGTGTTTGCAAAGCTGGCTGAAGCTCACGCGCCACTTCCCTTCTGAACTCGAATACCAGTGAGAGACTGCAGAGGGGAAAAACGAGGCCTTGGGGCCTGGGATGCGTCCAGGGACGCCTGAGCTGGGTCAGGCCCACAAAGACAAGTGTCAGTCCTACCCCACTGTCTTAGTTACCTGGGAGTGACTCTGACGCCTGGTGACCCCATGTGTGTCAGACTCATACTGTGCTCCACAGGGTTTTCAATGGCTGATTGTTCAGAAGATCACCAGGCCTTTCTCCTGAGGCACCTCTGGGTAGACTCCAGCTCCAACATTTCCATAAGCACCCACCCAGGGACTCCCTTAGTTACTTAGTGCTGCTGTAACACAAATACCACAGTGGGTAGATTTAAAGAACAGAAATTTATTTTCTCCCAATTCAGGAAGCTAAAAGACAGATCAGGGTCTTGGTTGGATGGATTCCTTCTGTGAGTTCTAGTTCCTAGTGTCTGCTGGAGATCCCCAGTGTTCCTCTGCGTGTAGACAACCCTCACATAGTGGCTGTCTTCCCCCGTGACTGTGTCTGTGTCTGTTCTGCTCTTTCTACAACTCAAAGTGATTAGGTTGGGGACTCCATCCCCCAAACACTGGTGTGATCTCATTATCACAACAAAAGAAAAACCTTTCCAAATAGGATCACATTTATAGGCCAGGATTTCAACACGTATTTTAAGAGGACACAATTCAATCCACAGCACCCATGTTTACAGAATATTAGACTATTTGTCCAAGTTTTATTAGGATTATTTGCCCCAAAAGAACAAATGAGGAGCATCTAAGGGGTCTTTGGTGGCCAAAATTTTCCAGCCGGGTATAAGGAGCCAGTCTCTACTGGAAAGAAAGAAACGCACACCTTCAGCATGGTCTCTGCTCCTCCCTCCCTGGTGCCCCCAGTGGCCCTCCCAGGTGCCTGCAGCGGCCCTCCGTGGCATTAGGCTCCGAGGGCTCCAGATGGACGAGGCTGACAACAGACCTGCAGTGCTCCTACCCCAAACCTAAGCTCTTAGGAGGCATCCAATCCATCCATCATCCGCGTGTTCAGATCCCCTGCTCCCTCTAGTCTCCTCCAGAGCACCATTCCACTCCTAGGTGTGCCTGCTTTCCTGCACACGGTCTCAAAACACACAGGTACCAGCACCGGTGGCTCGGGGCCACTATGAAATCAGGACCCTACTTTATACTCTCCCATACCCCTACCCAAGTTATTATTTTGAATAGGGCACTGTAACCTCAAACCTAAAGTATAAATTTATTTTAAACTTATAAATCATTAAATAAACTGAGCACATACCGGAAACATTTACTCATTTAACCCCCATAACTACCCTACCAACTAACCCATCACCATCGAGTCGATTTGAACTCGTGGGGACCCATGTGTTACAGAGTAAACTACTCCCTAGGGTTTTCTTGGCTGTAATCTTAATGGAAGCAGATTGCCAGGCCTTTCTTCCACAGCAAACTGCCAACCTTTAGCTTAGTAGTCAAGCGCAAACCATCTGTCACCCAGGGACCTCCACGGCCACTCTAAACAAACAGAACTAAACCTGGTGCCGTCAAGTCGATTCCGACTCACAGCGACTGGACAGGAGGGAGCAGAACTGCCCCAAAGGGTTACAGCCACTCTAGGAGGTAGGAAACATCACTCTCCCCATTTCCCAGGCACAGGGTCAGTAACACGTCTAAGTGAATGGAGAGCCAGGTTTTCCACAGGGACTGCCTGAACCCAGAGCCATGTTCTTAACCACTAGACCGACCAAGCTTGCCCCTTCTGCTGCCTGGATAAAATAATGGCCCTTTCCTAAATTTGAAAGGTGATAGAAAAAATTGGAATATACACCAGAATGACCGATATAATACATAAAACAATAATGAGTGCTGGCGAGGATGTGGAGGAACTGCAACCCTCACGCATCGCTGGTGCGATTGTAAAATGTTTCAGCCACTTTGGAAAACAGTCTGACAGTTCCTCAAGTGGTTAAACTAAGAGTTACCATATGACCCAGTATTTCCCTCCTAGGTATCAGCCCATGAGAAATTAAAACATATGCTCACATAGAAACTTGTTCACAAATGCTGTTCTTAATAGCCCAAAAGTGGAAGCAATCCAAATATTCCTCATCTGATGAATGGATAAATCAAACGTGGTATATGCATACAATGGAATATTATTTGGCCATAAAAAAAGAACAAAGTACTGATACACGCTACAACATGGATGAACCTCAAAAACATTATACTAAGTGAAAGGAGCCAGACACCAGGAACAACATATTGGATGGTCCCGTTAACGTGAAGTGTGCAGAAAAGGTAAATTTATAGACACAGACAGTATATCAGTGGCTGCCTGGAGCTGGAGGTGGGAACAGGGATTCACTGTAAGTGGGCAGGAGGGACCTTACTGGGGATGAAAATTTTCTAACACTGATTTATGATGATGGTTGTACCGCTTCATAAAGTTATGAAAAATCACTGAATTGTACACGTGAAATGGGTAAACTGTATGATCTGTAAGGCCCTCAGGTGGCATAAACAGCTGGTACTCAACTACTAACCTAAAGGTTGGCAGTCAAACCTACCCAGCAGCATCACGGCAAAAAGGCCTGGCAATCTGCTTCCATAAAGATTACAGCCAAGCAGACCCTATGGAGCAGTTCTACTTTGTAGCAGCACATGGGGTCGCCATGAGTTGGAATGGCAGCGGGTTTAGTTTTGTTCAAAATGTGGGCTTCAGGGACCTATGTGGGTCAAGAGCCAGTTACCCTAAAATTATTACATTATTTTTAAACAGAGCGACAACACTATTTAGGTTTTCCAAGCAGCTTCCAATGATAAAGTGCTTCATTTTATTTATCTGAAATTTAGTTCCATAAAATGCCAGAACAACTTACAGTTGAAATAGTTCAGGGGCCAAGACAACATTTATTTAGTCAACATGTCTAGGCTAGGAAGCCACTGTCCCTGTTCTCCAGAGCCTCTGAGAAGCTGATAAGGGTATCTTTTCTTCCTCATCCTACATCCTTCCCCAGACACAGCAGGTGGCCTACAGCTTTCTCTGGGGTTGTGACTTCTTGCCCCACAGGGTATCCACAGAGACACGGATGGTATAGATGGGTGGCTAACGCAGACCAGCTGATGGAGCTCTCTCTGGACAACACCTTTCCGAGTAGGCTTGTAGCGTGTGCAAACCTTTCTCCTAACTCCCCATTACTCCCAGTGTGGTATCTGTATGGACGATTCCTCTTTTGGGAGACTTCTGGAGCTTGAGCTAGGCCTCGTTTCTCTACCTGAATGGGGCACTGAAGGCAGCATGTCTCCCTGGCTCCCAGACTGCACTTCATCTTACTCCAGGATGGTGAGGGGAGCAGTCCCCTCTCGGTCAGGATTTGAGGCCCATCTTGGCCATCATCTCTTCGTAGACTGTCCATGCCATCGCCGCCATCAGGGTTCTGCGGAGGGCCCGGGGGACCCAGCCTTGGAAGAAGCCACGCAGCCCGTGGTCCTGCAATGGAAATGAGGGTCAGACCCCAGAAGCCGAGCAGCGGCGTGATCAATCACCCACCTGGTGTGACAGTGCGTGTCTGTTACCCCATGTCCAACTCTTACTGCTCAACTTTCACAGAATGCCAAACCTGTGACTAACGGGTCCACAGGGACAACCAATTGAACTTGACGCTTCTTTTGCATAGCTGCTAGGCTTTACCTTTTGAGGCTTGTTCTATCCAGGGAAATCCACATCTTAACTGAAAATCTCTGTACAGGCCTGCTATGTACAGTTGTACAGTTTGTGCACTGCACAGAGACACCGAGCCCATGGTGTCAGCTGAACTCCAGAGAGGTCTACTAGCTGAGCCCTGGCTCCAGGATGAAGGAAAAGGTGCTTTTTTGCAATCTGTCTGCCTGGAGGGAGTACTTTGTTGTAATTCACTGTATGCTCTCTCTCAGTGGCCCTATCTTTATAAAGACAAAACACCTTTTTCTCCTCTTCATAATCTGGATTGATTTGTTCATTTCTATTGTTATAATAAGGAGTCCTGGCGGCGCAGTGGTTAAGCACTCGGCTGCTAACCCAAACATCAGAGGTTTGAACCCACCAGCTACCCCACAGGGGAAAGATGTGGCATTCTGCTTCCGTAAAGACGACCACTGCCACTGAGTCGACTCTGACTCAGTGATCCCCTAGGACAGAGCAGAACTTTCCCACAGGGTTTCCAAGGCTGTAAATGTTTACCGAAGCAGACTGCTACACACTTCTCCCATGGAGCCGCTGGTGGGTTCCAACCGCCGACCTTCTGGTTAGCAGCCAAGCGCTTAACCACTTCACCACCAAGGCTCTTCCGTAAAGATTACAGCCTTGGAAACCCTATGGGCCAGTTCTACTCTGTCCTATGGGATTGCTATGAGTTGGAATTGGGTTTGGTTCGGTTTTATTGTAATCATACCTGCAATTTTCACATGTATTAAAGAATATATGATTTTCATACTTTATGATTTTAGGATATTATCAGATTCACAAATACCTGCTTATGTCTAGGGTGAGACCGTGTATATGGTTACGTGTTTCATCTATTACACAGAAGAAGTGAGAAGTACAGAAAAATCTAAAGATGTAGGTGCCAAACGGATCTTTAACAAGTGTATCGAGTTTGCAGTAACAGTACATGTTCCAAAAGGGCTAACCCAGTAGCTTTTAAATAGCTTCACATCTATTGTACTTTTTATCTTCAATGATAGCATTTGTCCATTTGTATTGGAGCAAACTCCTAGAAACAAAACAGTGTGTTTTTGTTTTTTTCCGATTGTCTTTATTCCTAGGTCCTTAATTAGACGCCTAGGTCTCTGCCTGATTCAGTAGGTCTGGCATGGAGCCCAGCAAATCTACATGTAACATCAATATTGCAGGTGGTCCCAACGTAGGTGTCCTCCCACCCCTACCCTCAACCAAAAAACAGGCCTCTAGCAGTGGTTCTCAACCATGGCCACACAGATCACTGAAGAGCTTTCAAGGCTGCTGATGCTGGGGCCCCATCCCCATAGATTCCCATATAAGCAGCCCAGGTTGTAGCCTGGACACTGGGATTTTTAACAGCTCCCCAGGCAATTCTAATGGGGGCAGGAAGGATGAGAAGTACTGCTCTAGAGAAAGAGGTCCTTAACCACAGTAAGAACCAATACTTATTCTACAACCTTACTTTAAAAATGAGTGCAGCTGTTTGGCCAATCCACCGACATTTCACCGGGGCAAGCTGCATATGAGTTTTGACAACGTCTGCGGGCTGAGTTACCAAGGAGGCCAGAACACCAGCAAATATTCCACAGCTGAAGTTCACAAAGGGAATAAGGACTGCATCCAGCTGGTCTGAAATATGACAAAGGCAACATTCAGTTATAAACTTCATTCATCAGACAAACATCAACGCAAGCTGCCACGAATTCTGCCCCCAAAGGTCTAGATTCGAACAAAGCTAAGAATTAACATTTTAAAAGTACAACTAATAAATGTAGGTGGAATAATGGAGTTAGAGAATCACCTTTTTACAACCATTATCATAATAAATGATTTAGGTCATTGTTAGTTCTCACTCAGGGCGAGACCCCACATGTGCAGAGTAGAACTGCTCCAAGGGGTTTTCAAGGCTGTGACCTTTCGGAAGCAGATCACCAAGCCTAACTTCCGAGGTGCCAACCTCTCGGTTAGTAGTCCAGGGCTTAACCGTTTGTGTCTCCACAGACTCCACAGTGAAAGAAATAGGACATTTGCAGGGATTCCACATCTCCCCACAAAGACACAAATTACAAAAGGAAGACAGTTGAGTTTCCAGTAGAGACACCTGGTAGACACTACCTTCACCGAGCGACAGAGTTAACGTCACCCACGATGGGACAAACCGACATCATGAGCTTCTTGATCTAACACACCAAGGGTGCAACGTCGCTTCTGTGGTCCTCTTGCCAACAATGTACAACAGAATCTAATCACAAGGAAACATCAGCTAAATCGACACACTGAGGGACATTCTACAACGTAATTGGCCAAGGAGCCCTGGTGGTGCAGTGGTTAAGAGCTCAGGCTGCTAACCAAAAGGCTGACAGTTTGAATCCACCAGTCGCTCCTTGGAAACCCTATGGGGCAGTTCTACTCTGTCCTATAGGGTCGGTATGAGTTGGAATCGACCAGATGACACACAACAACAACAACACCCTTAAAAGGAACCCTGGTGGCACAATGGTTAAGCACTCATCGCTCCCATAAAGATTATAGCCTAGGAAACCCTAGGAACAGGTCTACTCTGTCCTATAGGGTTGCTATGAGTTGGAATCTACTCGACAGCACACAACAGCATACTCTTGAAAATAGAAAAACAACATTGATACACAGCATGTTACTAGAACAATTGGAAAAATTAGAATATGGACTATAGAGTAAAGAATTAGATCTATGTTGAATTTCCTGACTGTGATAACTGTACTATGTTTACATGCGAGAATATCCTTGTTCTTAGGAATATACATGGAGGTATTTAAGGGTGAAGAGGCATCATACCTGCAACTTACTCTCAAATAGTTCAGAAAAGAAAATTATACGTATAGAAGGAGAATGTTAACGGGTATATGAAGTTATTTGTACTATGCTTATAAGTTTAAAATTATTTACAAGTATCACATCTAAATTTTTTTAAAGATGGACTAAGCAGTGAAGAATGCATATCCAAGCTCCCTTACTGGCTCAGCTTCTACACTGCAGAGTCAGGCTGTGACCACAGTGCTCCGTGTCCTGGCAGCTGGTGAGATGCAGCCAGTCCCTCAAAGACAGAGGTTAACAACTAAGGGTGTATCCACGTCATGTCAAACCATACTTAGGACTGTTTGTACATCCTATTGTTGTGAATACGTACAACATACAGTGTCGCAGCACATAATCTGTTGATGTTATCATTCTCATGCCAATCCCCAAAGACAGATAAAGATCGGGTTTATAAAGATACTGATAATAAAAGGCAATAAAAATGAAAACTAAAAAAAAATAATGAGGTATTCGACTTATGTCAGAACCAACGTAAACAGAGTCATTGGAATGGAACCTCTGTTGTAAGCTGGGGACTGCATACATAAAGCCCTCCAAGCTGCAGCACATCACCACAGTCATGGTGGGCACTCAGCTTTCCCAATGACCTTGTCACAATTCCTGGCTCAGGATATTGCAGACACTGCGTGCAGGCTCATCCTAAGGGATATGTCTCCACCCATTCTTGCCATCGTTGGGTGGGTGTTTGCCGTCCACTGATTTTGCCCATTTCCAGCCAGCATGAGCTTCCTGGTGGGGCAAGCAGCCCCTGGTGGGCCTCCAGACCAGACACCCCATCTCCACCCAAATGGAGGGCTCAAAACCACAGCAACTGGCAACACAGGAGCAGAGGTGAAAGTAACATTTCCCTGCAAGCTCCTAAGCCTTCCGTGTTTCCCAGACCTGCCAGATTAGGATCACATCAATTGCTTCTGGAAAGATTCAGACTCCCAGGTCTCACCCCAAAGCTTCTGACTTAGGAACGGGGACCCAGCAATCTGAACATTTGGCAAAGCCTTGCTGCAGGACCTCTTCCACCCCAAACCACAAGACTCTAAGTCCTCTAACGTAATAGATAAAATCCCACAGGGCAGAGCCCGCCATCTGTGAGGATGATCTGTGCACTCTGCATCCAGCCCCGTGCCTGACACCATCCTGACTGGCTCGGTTCCTAGACTCAGCTAAGATGTGCAGCAGTGCTGACAACCAGTCTCCTGTCCCAGAGAAGGTGGTGAGGACTGGATGCCTTGGACATATCTGGTCCCGCCACACCTTCTGTTATCCGTACCTTGGGGCACTATGTTTTTGGTCTGGTTGTAAAACATTAGGTAGATTCCAGAAAAGGGCGCGTCACGAAGGAGGGTGGCTGTCAGGCCACTGAAGAGTCCGCGGTGGCCCTCGCTGCGATAGATGGTCTTCAGGGCTGTGGAGATGCTCTGGTAGCCATACCTCCCACTCTGTAAGGGGACACACCGAGGCTGAGCACGGAGCCCCAACCATACCTCCCGCTCTGTAAGGGGACACACCGAGGCTGAGCACTGAGCCCCAACCATACCTCCCGCTCTGTAAGGGGACACACCGAGGCTGAGCACTGAGCCCCGACCATACCTCCTGCTCTGTAAGGGGACACACCGAGGCTGAGCACTGAGCCCCGACCATACCTCCCACTCTGTAAGGGGACACACCGGGGCTGAGCACTGAGCCCCAACCGTACCTCCCGCTCTGTAAGGGGACACACCGACTGTACCTCCCACTCTGTAAGGGGACACACCAGGGCTGAGCACTGAGCCCCGACCGTACCTCCTGCTCTGTAAGGGGACACACCGAGGCTGAGCACTGAGCCCCGACCATACCTCCCGCTCTGCACAGGGACGCACCAAGGCTGAACGCTGAGCCCTGATCATACCTCCCGCTCTGTAAGGGGACACACCGAGGCTGAGCGCTGAGCCCCGACCATACCTCCCACTCTGTAAGGGGACACACCGAGGCCGAGCACTGAGCCCCGACCGTACCTCCCGCTCTGTAAGGGGACACACCGAGGCCGAGCGCTGAGCCCCGACCGTACCTCCCGCTCTGTAAGGGGACACACCGAGGCTGAGCGCTGAGCCCCGACCGTACCTCCTGCTCTGTAAGGGGACACACCGAGGCTGAGCGCTGAGCCCCGACCGTACCTCCTGCTCTGTAAGGGGACACACCGAGGCTGAGCGCTGAGCCCCGACCCTCCTGCTCTGTAAGGGGACACACCAAAGCTGAGCACTGAGCCCCGACCGTACCTCCCACTCTGTAAGGGGACACACCAAGGCTGAGCACTGAGCCCCGACCATACCTCCCGCTCTGTAAGGGGACACACCGAGGCTGAGCACTGAGCCCCAACCGTACCTCCCGCTCTGCACAGGGACGCACCAAGGCTGAGCGCTGAGTCAAGAGACTGCAGTTACGTGGCATTACTGGGGCTCTAGTTCACCATGACTTGGGCTGCCTACACAAATGGGTTCTCTGACCTCAATGGCCACTATGTTAGATTATAAATCAGGAGTTGACATCAGTGGTCACTTGACCCAATTCTACCCAAGAGCCCAAGTCCCTAAAGTGGTCAAACTCACCTCGTAGCGTGTCTTGATCACAGTGATGGGCGACATGCAGACCCCTGCCACAGAGCGAGAGCCCGCCCCCAGGATGATAGACTCCAAGGCAGTTGGGGGATGGCCTCGCAAGAAGTATTGCTTCAGGGAGTAGAGAGTGCCAAAGTAGATCCCAACACCAGGGACACATCTCACGATGGACTGCAGACAGACGGCGGAGGAAGGAAAGAAATCAAATACTGTCTTTGCTGGCTTTTCCCAAAAGGCGATCCTGAGAGGATTTGTGTACAAGTGGTTTATTTGGAGGGTGGAGGGGCCGCAAACAGAGGAGTGGGGAAGTGGCACAGGAAGGAAGGCAACCAAGAAAGGGTGTGGCGTCACCCCAGTTACTGCCGAGGGCAACTGGAGCTTACTTCCCTGGGGAGCTCTGGGAGTCAGGGCAGAACTCAGGCCTCAGTTATTCCTCTACCTGAGGAGGGAGGGAGAACAATCAAACAAAAAGACCCAAATCCATTGCTATGGAGTCAGTTCCAACTCACGGCGACCCCATGTGTTATAGAGTAGAATAGCTTCATAGGGTTTTCTTGGCTGTAAACTTTATGGATGCAGATTGCCAGGCCTTTCCTCCCCCATGCCGCTGGGTAGCTTTGAATCACCAACCTTTAGGTTAGTAATTGAGCGCAAGCCATTTGTGTCACCCAGGGACCTCGAGAGGGGAGGGAAGTGAGGTTTCAAACATCAACTCCCATCTTTCATTGGTTGACGGCTGCTAAAGGGTAGGGGAAAATGAGCCTTGGTGACACAGTGATTAAAGTGCTTGGCTGCTAACCAAAATGTTGGTGGTTCAAACCCATGAGCCGCTCTGAGGGAGAAAGGTGTGGCAGTCTGCTTCCATGAAGATTACAGCCTTGGAAACCCTATGGGGCAGCTCTACTCTGCCTCCAGGGTTGCTGTGACTCGGAACAGACTCGAGGGCAGCGGGTTTAAAGGGTAGGGGTGGGCATTAATTCCCCAGCACCTCCAGCAAAATGAGTTCCTGACGCCAGAAAGAGCCTTGGGGCAAAGAAACGCAGGGTCGGTGCACCTAAGTGGCCAGGGCAGGTGGGGTAAGAACTGCTCCAGAGCCTTCCTGCTGCACTAAGGTACCACACCAAGGTGTGCAGAGTCCGTACTTCCCCAGACCTCAGACACAAGTCGGCAACAGTACGGGGCGTGCAGGAAGACCACCCAGGTCCTCCCACCACTTCCAACTCACACGCCCTTAAAAGCTGGTGAGGTGGATGAGAAATGGCTGCTTATCAGTGGAGAAGGTGGAAGAGAACCCAGACCAAAAAGGCAGCTTACAGGGGACATCCCTTTCCAAAGGCCCAAAAGACTCTCCGTGCGAACCACCTTTAAGAGCAGTGCGAACATCCCAACACGTCTGGACCTGAAAATAGACGAAGTGGAGGCAGGGAAGAAAAAAATCAGAATCACTTAGACTGCTTCCGCAAAAGAACTCCAACTCAAAGCAGACTTTGTGTTGACTCCAGTGTGTTCACATCTTCTAAAACACTTAAGAATCTCTACGGTGGGTCTGGGGATGACTCTGAGCTCTTGTGGTGTTCAGAATTCGGCATGCACGTGTCTGACTGTCCACTGATGCCGTGAGCAACTGGAGGGATAACCTCCTGTTTTATACACATTCTGTACACTTGTCACAGCGCTGAGCCCACTACAGGGTCTAAAACAGACGCTCGATACTTAGATCACTTTCAGAAAACCACCCGCTACGCATGCCAGCCAGTGCAGTCATGACGTCACACAGTAAACTCTCTGACAGTGTGTGTAAACCCAACCAAGGCACATCCCGGGAAGCTGCTCAGGAAAGGACCCTGTTTAATTACAAGAAATGTCAAATATAAAAAATACCCGTAGAAAAGGGAATGCAAATAACATGCGAGAGTTGGATACAGCCTGTGTTTCTCTCTGAGCTCCCGACAGAACGGAAGTTAGTTTAACGTAATGAAGATGCTCATGTGTCTGAGAAGCTGTTGGAGCCAGGTCCACAGTGAAATGTGGGGTATCGGTACCTACCCATGGGCTGAGGGCTGGAGAGTCTGGAGGCGCGTTTTAAGGAGATCCAGAGGTTGAAAAAGGAGGGTCGAGCAGGTCCCACTGATGGAGCCACACAAAAAAGCCTTGATCGCTGGGTGTAACTACAAGACAACAGAACGCGGTCAGCAGCTTTGCCTCAGCAACCCTCACCTTTCTCCACATCGAGACCAGCGGATTCCTCCGTAAGGATCCTCGTGGCTCCGCATGTCATCCCATGCTTCAGAGAAGGGAAGGGTGTCACCAGAAATTAGTGATGCTGGAATACCGTGGAGGACAGTGCAGGCTGCAAGAGCTGGAGGTCCCTCGGGAGAAGTTTCTCGCTGGTCTTAGTCCTCCAGTGGTACAAATGGTTAAGGTGCTTGGCTGCTAACTGAACGGTCCACTCAGAGGTGCTTTGGAAGAAAGGCCTGGCAATCTACTTCCAAGATATCAGCCGTTGAAAATCTTAGGGAACACGGTTCTACTCTGACACACATGGGGTCACCATGAGTTGGAGTCGACTCAGAGGCAGCTGGTTTAGTATAATAATTTTGCTTCTCCTGAGGAACGTGTCTATTTCCTTCTGTGAATTATGCCATCGACCACACCTCTTTATTGTCCTACTGCCAACAGTAACTGGCTATGTTCTTAACCTCGCAAAAGCAGAATCTGCTGAACGCGGTGTCTTAACACTGGAGTTCCCGTGGCCTCGCAAAAGCAGAAACAGCTGAACGCGGTGTCTTAACTCTGGGGTTCCTGTGGCCGTAGCACCTGTAGATATTCACCACAGCCAAAGGAAGTAAAGCCGGAAGCTCAGCCGCGTGTCCAATGTGGGTGCCCCGTCCTGACAACCTGGGTATTTCCTTAGTGTAAACCTTTCCCTTGCTCTTGTGCTTGGACCATAGGCGGCTCTATGTCCCAGAGGCCCTCCTAGGTTTGCAGCCTCTCCGTTAGCCCAAGAGGCACCCCAGGAAGGGCAGGCTCCTCAAAGGCTGAATGGACCTGCCTCGAGCACCTTCCAGGGGCCTCCACTCCCAGCACTGCTGTTGTGACAGGCCAGCGTCCTCCCCCCAGAACCCAGCCTCGGGACCACAGCTGCAGTAAAAATTTAAAATCCAACCAGCAAACAAAAATGCCCTGTTCCAAAAGCCACGCTTGGCAAGTTCTGTCCAAAAAGACCTTCTCTCGCCCTCACTGCGTGAAATCTGTGCTGTTGTTTTCTAACAAATGGTGTACTGCTACCCTAAAATACTGTAAGACGGACACAAAATCATGTTACACACGTCACTATCGACCCAGAACTAACATTTTTGTAATCTGTAGAATTTGCTTCATGGAGAAGAGAGATCATTCCAAATTATAGCAAATGAGCAAGTCAAGTTGTAACGAGAATTACTTAAAAGGCTGTTGGAAGAAGGACCAAGTAAGTTCATATAATGAAATCCTGGAGCTCATACCCACTTTCCAATAATATTCAAAGGTGGTAGAGTTGAAAAGACAACAGGTAAACCCAGCAAACTCTATAGATTTCAGCAGGTCCGCAGCAGCACCCATCTCTGCCCAAAGAGGTGCTCTGCTCTTTTGCGGATCAGCACTCCCCTCCTGTGCTTCTCAGCCTCGCCCCAGGCTTTGTGATCAACCAGCCACTCTCGGCCGCCGCACACTTGGCCTCCCCTTCCACTGGCATCTTCTCTGCGTGCAACCACGTCCGAAGCCTCCAGTCTTTCCAGCCTGGACTCCACACCATCTCCACTCTCTCTTTGCCCCCTCCCCCGCCTCTGCCTGCTCACCAAGGACCTGCCAAGTCCCAGGACCCTCTTCTGTCCTTAGCTTGGTGGGCCTCTCAGGTACATCTGAAGTGGCTGATGGCCGCTCCTCTCCGTTTTTGTTTCTGAGATACGACCCTCTGGCTGCCCTCTCAGTCTCCTTCCCCGGGCCTGCCCCTCACAAGTCTGTTCTTATCTCCTCCCTCTGCAGCTCTCCAGGGCAATCTCACCCACATCCAGCCTTCATACACATGTGCTGGTAGCGCCTGTCTCCAGCCCAGCCCAGCCCTCTCTCCAGACTCTCTCTCCCATCTCCCTCCCCTCCAGTAGCTCACAGCCATCTCAAATTCAACACGTACAAACTTACTTGCCTCTTGCCGAATCGGCACTGGGACACTCCGGGCGTCCAGCCTGGAGATCTGGGAGACACTGAGGACCCCTCATTCCACCTAGTCATCATGACCAAGTCCTGCTGACTGACCCTCAATCTCTCAAAGCCTGCCCCACACCGATCCATCCTAATGATCCTAATGGCCTCCTTAGCAGTTTCCAGTCTCAACCTTGCCAAGCCATCATCCTCCACTGAGCTCCCAGGGTAGCGCAGCACCAGTTAGGCATCTACACACACTACCTCGAAATCTCACAACATCCCTATGAGACAGGTATCCGAAACCCATTTTACAGAAACACAGAAGTGTTCTAAATCACAGGGTCTGAAGCTATTGGTCAGGACTCAAGTTCACACCTTCTCACCACACAGAGTCTGAAGTAGAAATCCAAAGGACACTTCTCAGGCCCCCCAGCAGCACTGGTGACCACTACTGTTTCTTCTTGAAACTCTCTTCCTGTGGCTTCAGGGATTAATGCTGTCCTGTTCTCCCCCCACTTCTCTGACTTTTCTGCCTTCAAACAAAGACGCTCATCTTCTTTCCTTGAACATTCGCAGCCCTGAACAATCTTCCCCTGTCCCTCCACAGCTTCTATTTCTACCCTTATATCCATACTTGGAGCCTCTTTGCAGAAGTCCACACTCACATCCACTTACTCAGCTGTCCCATAGGCACCTCAGACGACATTTCAAAACCTGAACCCATCTTTCTCCCCAGCCTGCTCCTCCTCCAGGGTGCCCTACCCCAGTGAATGCTCATCCACCTCTCCACCAGCCTCTTCACCTCATTTCCTCCGCCCCTCCCTCTAATCCACTCTCTACCCTGCTGCCAGTCATCCTTTAGAACTAAATCTGATTACAGTGCTTCCAGGTTCAAAACCTTTCAATGGGAGACTTAATGTCTTGAATAATTTGAATTTACTAAAGAAAGAAAAAAAAAGTGAAATGCAAATACAAGTCGTGATAAACATTGGAAACCACGAAGTATTATATGAACTTGTCATTAATATTCGTTGAATTAAAGTAAAAAACAAAACCCAACTCAAACCAAGCCCGATGCCGTCCAGGCGATTCTCCTTTAACAGCTGCCTAGCACTTCCAGTTTGACGGAGTCCACACTTCGGCTTCGAAGGCTCCTCTTGAACCACGTGGCTCCTCCTTGTGGGTTTGGCCTGTGCCCTCACCCCCTCCCTCTTCCGCCCGCTGCAGTCTCAGTGAGGACTCTCTTCCTCTCACCCCTGAAAACGCTCACGTGTGGTCCCTCTGCCCTAGCTGCACCTGAGCCTAATCCATCCCTGGGGGCCTCCACTTAGACCTCACCTGCTCTGGGAAACCCCCTAACTCCCCGGGTCTGGCTTCGGGGCCCCTCCTCGGTGCTTCCCCGGCATGTGTGCCTTGTTTATTTGTCCCCTTCCCTCAGAACTGAGAGTCCAGGACAGGAGAGGCTGTGGCTCCAGTCTGTCCTGACAGGCGTTTTGCCAGCACTGATGGTGGAGCCTGGCGCACAGCAGTGCTCATCAGTGATGAAAAAATGAATCGTCATCTAACAGGAAACCCTCACGTGGCCCTCCCTTGAGCACAGCCCCACAGGATACATCTCAGAGGTTCCTGCCCGGCTTCGAGGGCCCTGAACGCCCTTCCCCCGGACAGGTTACGCTCCCACACCTCCCTCCAGCCGTCTGCTCCAGCAATGCCCACAGGTATTGTATTTGTTTTAAGGGCTGTAGTCCTCCCCAACCCCCACTGCAGGAACTATCTTCTTTATGTCTTTATTTTCACAGCACAGTGTTAGGACATATTATTGGCTAAACAAACATTTGTTGAATACATGCACTCCTTCCAAATGGAGCCCGCATCTTCTTTAACTTTGTAATTCTCCACACTGCATTAGCACAGAGCAGATGCTAAACAAACACCATCCGTATAAAGATGAGCCCCTAATATGTGGAAGCAGGTAACACAGCTGCTAGAAACCCCCAAATAGAATGACACTCTTCATTTTGAATGGTTTTAAGATATTGTCAGTAGTAGATGACACATCCTTGAATAGTTGACTTGATATTTTAAAACAGCCTCAAAGTCACTCAAGACAAAGAAACCAAAAACCAAACTTGGAGCCGTGGAGTCTATTCCAACTCACAACAACCATCTAGGACGGGGTGATCTGCCCCACTGGGTTGCCAAGGCTTTTATCTTTACAGAAGCAGACTGCCACATCTTTCTCCCGGGTTTGAACCCCTGACCTTTTGGTTGGGTGGCTAGCGCTTTAACCGCTGCGCCACCAGGGCTGCTATTCAAGATAAACAGGATGCGTAATTCATTTGGGGTGGCGCCAATATACAACCAAACCACACACCGGCACACAAGGCAACGAGCGGCACTGAAGCAGCTTAGAAACTAGTTCCAAGAGTAATTCGTACTCCCCCCCCCTTTTTTTTTTAATTGTACTTCAGGTGAAGGTTTACAGAATAGTTTCTCATTAACGTACTTCCCTCATTTAAAAAAAAAAAACAAAAACCCTACATCCAACTCAAATCAAGGGTCCAGAGCCAGAAGGCCCGGGTAAGCAGGAAGCATGTTATCAAACATGCCGACTTAGAGCCGCCGCCTCAGCCTCTTTAAGGGTTTTAAAGAAAATCCAGCCCCTCCCGCCTCCGCGGGTCGCCCCACACCAAGCCCGCAGGGAGAGAGCGGCCGCCGCCCGGGGACTTGGCCCTCTCCCGAGTCCCGCGGGCGCAGACCCACGCCGGCCTCCACCTCCTCCACGCACGCACCAGCCCCGCCCCGCCCCGCCTCCACCAATGGCGGGCCGGCGGCTCGACCGCGGCAGCCAATGCGGACGCCGGGAGGGCGTGGTCTCGTGGCGCCAGGGGCCACACCTTCCCCCAGCGGGCCGGAGACGGACACACCCAGACGCTGCGCTCGCCCCGCCCCCCGCATCGCTCGCCGCTGACCTCCGGCGCAGTGCGGTCCTGGGCGACTTGGCTCAGGCACCGACGCCCATCACCGAACCCCGAGACGGTCTAAATAGAAATATTATCTGCCCGGGCAGGGAGCCAACTCAAAACAACGTCCTGCTGGGCACGCACCTCGACAAACCCCCAAACACCAAAATCCCAAACCCACTGCCGCCCAGTCGATTCCGACTCCTACGACCCTGCAGGACAGAGAACTGCCCCAAAGGGTTTCCAAGGCTGCGCCGGGGAGCGGCTGGTGGGCTCGAACCGGCGGCATTTCAGTTCGCAGCCGAGCGCTTAAGCACTGCGCCACCGGAGCTCCGCCATCCCCCAAGGCCCTGGCCATTCCGCGGATCGAGGCAGACACAGCGCCGCGGCCGGGCCCCGGGCCCCTCCTTGCCCTTCCCGTCTCAATCCTAGTCAAACGCCCCCTCTCCCACCGAGCCCCCAGCCCTGTACGATGGGGGCGGGAACGGCTCCCCGAGGGTCGCTGACGCTCAGCCACATCCCCAGTTTCCCTGCCCGAGTCGGCGGTCGCCGAACCTCGGCCCTCCAGGCCCCGCAGCTCACCATGAGCGTTTCCACTCGGTCTCCGACATCTTGAGGCTGCAGCAGCGCCGGCCGCGCCTTCCGAATCATCCGCGATGCGGCCCGTGAGGGCGCGGGGCTCAGGCCCGGCCCGGAGACCGTGGGGAGGCGACGGCCGTGCGACCGTTTTAAACCGGGGCTCTGGTGGGTGTGCTCAGGCAGGGCCAGGCCGTCGGGGGCCCCGGCCTGTGCGTCGCGGCCCGCGCGCTGCTCCCTGCGCCGACAAGGTTGTACTGGAGCGCCTAGCCGCTGATCGCTCGCCCGGCAGACACCGCGTCTCCTGGCTCTGGGACCAGAGGCGATGAGGCTGTGTGTATCCGGGGGGTGGAGAAAGCCGAAGGGACTAGACCCAGCGGTGGGATTTTAGCTTCCGGGGTGGGGCGTTCGTGGAGCGCCCCCTCGTGGGAACGCCCGGGACTGCAAGACCTGCGGCCTCCGGCGTCCTGGGCCGAACCAGGCCTCGGCCGGGACGTTTGCCTAAGGTGGAGCCTATGAAGCTGGCCGTCCCCGTTTGCGAATTCGCCTGCTAGCCCACAATATTTGTCACCCCCGTCAGGGCTCCGAGGCTCTCGCAGAGACGTGCGCAGAGAGGCGGAACAGCCGAGTCGCCCGGGTGCGCGCCCTGCGTCCCGGTTCCAGCTCTCAGGGTGAACCCGTGTCCTGAGCGACCTACTCAGTGACCATCTTTGTCGTTTTTGCGCCCTTTGTTGGCGGCTTCGCTGTTTAGCGTGGGCCCGAAGCATCGTGCCGAGGTTCTGCCAAACGCTCCTAAGCGCAGAAGGCCGCGATGTGCCGCACGAAGGAAACGTGCGAGCTGGAGAAGCTTCTCTCGGGCGTGAGCGACGGAGGCCACGACCCGCTACATCCCGAAGGAGGAGGAGGACAGCAGCCGGTAGGTGCGGGAGGCCGCCCCGGAGAGCGCCGGAGCCTCGGCCGTCGAGTGTTTGAGGAGGCCATGGCGGGGAGGGAGAGGGGCCTCCACCTGTGGCTTCCAAGATGGCGGCGGATCCCCGAGGCGCGGTGGACAGCATGGTGGTGAGGCGGGAAGCCGGAGCGATTGACAGCCACGTCGAACCCTTCTGGGCCAGCGCTGGCTGCCTCGCGCATTTCAAACGGCGACACGGAGCGAGGCTGCTTCCGCCTATCAGGAGGCCGAGGATGAGTTTTAAAAATACCTGCTGGACGTTATACAGGAGAAGGGTTATGTGGAAGATGAGGTTTTCAACGCTGACGAGACTGGCTTGTTTTATGAGGACCTTGGCAGACGAACGTATAGAATGCAGACGGCCTCCAAGGCCCCTCACTTGAACCGTTCAGAGACTGCACCCTTGCTATCGTGCACGAATGCTAAGGGCGATTTTAAGTGCAAACCGCTAATGGTGTACAGAGCTCCAAATCCACAAGCACTTAAAGGGAAAAACCTGAACTGTATGCCAGTCCATTGGAGATGGAACAAAAAAGCATGGATGGCATCCGAAATATTCTGGGACTGGTTCCACAACTGCTTCGTCCCAGAAGCTGAACGCTGTCTCCAGGGCAAAAACCTGTCTTCTTCAAGGTTGTTATTAATTTTGGATAATGCCCCAGTCCATTGCCGTGAAGAACTGGAAGATGCCCACCCCAATGTAGTTCTTTTCATGCCCCCAAACACTACGTCTCTCATCCAACCCCTCTGTCAGGGCATAATAAAAGCTTTTAAGGCTTACTACATGAGGGAGCTTTATAGCAAGGCTTGCGAGGCTCTCGATGCCGACAAGGAAGCCACCATGTTGGATTAGTGGAAGTCAGTCACTTTAGGCAACGTTATTGATTATGTCGGCACAGCATGGGACAGCATCAAGCAGGCTACTGTCAACAATGGTTGAAAAATGTTTGGCTGGACTGCGTGAAAAATGTCAAAGGTTTTGAAGGAGTTAAAGAAAATATAAAGAACACTGTCAAAGGCATAATGTTTATGGCACGCAAAATAAGTGGAGAAGGCTTCGATGACATGAAGGAAGAAGACGTGGAGGAAATTTCGGTAGAGATGGCAATAGAACCCACCAATGCAGACCTGACAAGATGGCAAAACAAGACATCGGAGTCAGTGAGGATGGTGATGAAAGTCAGCCTAAGAGTCCAAGAATTTTCCCGCTCACTGCAGCCAAAATATCAGAGTGGAATTTGGCCTTGGAAGAAATTTTCAGTGACATGGAAGAACATGACCCTATGCTTGAACGCAGCCTCAAATTTAAGCGCCTAACCTCTACTGCATTCCTCCCTTACACAGAGATGCTTAAAGATTTGAGGTGGAAGGCCCAGCAGACAAGGCTGATGCAATTTTTCAAGCCAGTGCAGGAGGGAAAATCACCAACGCCATCTAGAAATCTGGAAAACCAAACTCCTGAGGTAGAACTGCCAGATGTGGACATGCCACCCTCATAGAAGTCTTCCTCTTCTGCAAAGTGAGTTCCACCAACCCCTCCCTCAGGTTTTGTGGGGCGAGCCAAGGTGGAGAGCCTTAGCCACCCAGGGCACTGCCCCATCACACATCCTGCAGCACCATCAAACGTAAGATTTTAGTTAATGTTTTTATAAAACTATAAATATGGGATCTTTGTTTAATTTTTTTCCAGGACTTTCTTTGCATTACTGTATTATACAGAAAGTGTTGTGAGCAGAGACTTGCAGGAACTTAAACCCTGTGTTTCCCGCAGGAGCAATGGTTTAGTGTTTGCTCATTTAATGTTTGAGGAGACTTTAGAGAACATAACTACCAGGGAGAGTGAGAATTAATTGTATTTACAGTTTAGACCGGGTCTACCCAGTATGCTAGCCACTAGCTATATGTAGCTGTTGACCACTTGAATTGTATCTAGTGTGACTGAAGAACTTTTAATTTTAATTATATTAAAAAACTGAGAAATCATGTAATATTTAAACCCAACTTTATTTGTTTGGTAGGACCACATTTCACTATAAATGTTGAACATTTAGCATAGGAATTGATCTGGGTGGTAAGTGTAAACCACATACCAGATTTCCAAGACTTAGTACAGTAATAAAATAAAGTTGGGTTTGAACTGCTAACATTTAGGTTAACTGTCGAGTGCAAACCGTTTGAGTCACCCTGGGACCTGATAATAAGGTAAAATATTTATAATTTTTATATTATTACATGTTGAAATTACATTTTGAATATAATGAGTTAAGTGACATTAAAATTAATGTCACTCGTTTGTTTTTGCATGTTGCTCACATTGCATTTCTGTTGGAAAGCGCTCTTCTAGATGGTTAAAATTCTGGTTGTGTCTCTCATGTGGACTAGTCAGTAGCCTTGTCTTTGGTCTCCCAACTTTGTATTATGCCTGCCTGGCTGATTCATGGAAGAAAAGCATTACTGCTGGGATCCTGACACTCCTGTTGGAAGGTGCAGACACACACCTTCTTCAGTGGGCTTGGTTATCTACAGAATAAAGTCCAAACTTTTCATAGCGACAGTCTTCAGTGTTTTCCACAATCCCTTCTTCACTCAGGAAGTCTAGGTCAGCAAAGAAACTGATGGCTTAGGGCCACCACTGCCACCAGGTGCCGTCACGTGGCCTCCCACCCATGGCAGCCCCACACGTATCACAGTAGAGCTGTGCTGATAGGGTTTTCAGTGGCTGATTTTTCAAAAGTCGATCATCAGGCTTTTCTTCCAAGGTGCCTCTGGTGGACTTGAGCCTCCAAGCTTTTGGTTAGCAGCTGAGCGCCTTCACCGTCTGCAGCACCCAGGGACTGATGGCTTAGGGAACAAGAGGCCATTTTTAAGGCTTCATTCCTGTACTATTGAGGCACTTGGAACAGAAAGCAGACCCTCTGTTCCCAGAGGGAATTAAGGAAAGTGGAAATGTTAAAAAGAAATAAAGTCAAAGACCCAAAACGTTCAGGATTTTGAGTTGGGTTATGGATCAAATTGTGTCCCCACTAAATATGTGTTGGAATCTTAACATTTATTTTTGTTAAGGTTTTGGTGATAGGTTCTTAGTCTGGTAGGAATGACAACAATATAAATTATTTATATTCATGTAGTGAGTGTTGAATACTTTGCTCCCCCTTGTTCTGAGCTGCAAGGCTCATTTTCCTTTGTGCAATACTGATGACTAAGCTGAAACTTCTTTTCAAAGAAAGACCTAATCCGCCCCCCCCCCACCCCCCGCCACCGTAGGACAGGTATTCCTACTGTTGAGAAATAAGAGCTTGGTGTATTTCTGAGGCTGCTCTTGGCCACTCTGGGGTAGTCACCGAGGTAAGACCTTGAGTGAAAGCCGTGCTTCCTACTGGCCCACCTTCAGCAGGTGTTTCTTCAGCTTGGCTCTGAGATGCAGGAGAAGGGCTAGCTTTCAAGGTGGAGGCTGCTGTGTTTGCCTCCTCTGTATCTTCCTGCTATGTAGTCATACCTCCCCCCAACCCATATGTTCTCGGGGATGTGGAGGTATATAATAATCAAGTGAAAGAAGCATTACCCATCAGCAGATGAGTGAGGGCTTTGGAGCGGTACTTACTTAATGGCAGAGCTTGGAGAAATGAATTTAAAAAATAAATATCTGGTGAAAAACATTATGGGTGACTTAAATTCAAAACAAAGTCATTGTTATGGATTAAATTGTGTCACCCTCAAAATATACCTGTGGAAGCCCCTAAAATACTTGCGGAAGTAATCCTCGGTGGTTGTGAATGTGATCATTCTGATTCATTAAAAGAGCAGATTAGACACAGAGATCTGCACACATGGGAGAAGACAGACGCCATGTGAGGGTTGTCAGGGAACCAAGGAGTGCCCTCAGGATTCCTGACAAGGAAGGATTGACCCACCCGAGACCCGGATTTGGACCTTTTGCCTCCAGAAGTGTGAGAAAATAAATTTCTGTTCTTTAGAGCCACCCACTTGGGATATTTCTGCTACAGCAGCACTAGGAATTTAAGACAGCTGCGAACATCAGGCAAGCGTTCCCTGACCTGTCTGCAGTCAGTGAAGGGTGATTGGCTGCTGTGATCATGCTCCCCCCAATGACATGTTATGTTCTTCAGACACTCAACCTGGGCCTGGTGTTCTGGGTTGAATGGTAAACTCACATGATGTTTTCCCATCCCAGTGGTCATAGACAGCCTCTATCCAGGAAAAAATACAAATCAATTTGGATCCTGGACTCCTTCTTAAAACTTTATTCACAACAAGCGTTGACATCTGGAGGAGTTTCTACCATCCAGGAAGGAAAGGGCTGAAGTGTACATGGGAAGCTGGAGATGGCTGGGACAGTAGAAGCTTGGTTTCCTGGCCCTCTGCCCACCAGGGCATAAGATGAGCCTCACAGGGCCTTGCCCCTGCATCACTTCCTTTGAAGGAAGATGGTTGGAATGGTGAAGAGCACACAGGTGAGTCATCCTCCATGCTTCCAGGAAAACCAGCTCTGGGGGTTACCTTCCATGCCTGCTGGAGCCAGAGCTGCTTGTGGAAATACGTGAAGTCCCAAAGCAGTGGGCCTACCTCTGCCTTTTGGAAGCCAGGAAGGGGTTGAGAGGCAAGATACCACACACACTGCTGCCACAACCCCCTCCCCGCCATCTTCATAATCCTTCGTGAGGCAGTGGTCTCCCAGAGAGGTGTGTGGGCATGTTACAATGGTCTCCATCCTATAACTAATGGAGGCTCCTCCCCACATGTGCCCCCGTCCCACCCTGAACACACACACTCTGAAGGAGCAGTCATAAGAGCTTTGCAGGGCACTGCCCTCAGCAAGTGGAGGACCTGTTCTCTGTGTCCCATCACAAGGGTGGACACAGAGCAAGAAAAGAGAATTTGAATGGCTTTACCAGAAGCTTCAGCAAAGAGGATGGTCCTGCCACTGTTTTGGGCTTCACAACAGAGGAACACCTTCCTTCCTTCCGTACCAGTGACCCTTGCCTCCAGCCACACCACGGAGCCGAGGGTGACCGGGCTAGGAGAGAGAAAAAAGGTTGAGTGAGTGGCAACCCTCTGAAGTCGGGGTGGACAGCTCTGTGGGGGCTGGCCTGTCTCCCTGAGAGTGGAGATCTGGGATTCTACTTCAAGGGCCGAGATGTCAGGGGCAATGGCAGAAAGATGAATCTTAAAGCAAGCATGGGCTGTGTGGCATTTTATGTTTTATCATCATACAGGAGCCAAAAATCACTCCATCAACATGTGGCAAACCATTTTCCTACCTTGTATAAGATCAAGTAGCTCTTGTTTTCCTGCTGACTCCCAATGAGAAAATATACTCTATGCTGTGGCTAAATTTTGTCAGTGTAAGCACATAGGTTCTGGTCACAGTTCTAGTTACTGGTGAATTTGAACTGCCCACAGGGATGAGCAGGACCCACTTCTTGCCGATTGCTTAACTCCAAGCAGCTCTATCCATCCACATGCAGAAGGTTTTCTTTGGCAGAATTTGTAAACAAGCATCCTTTGGTTCCCTTCCTTGGGGGCTAGAGGCTTTGTGTGTCCTGCTCACCTGTATGTCCTCAGGAGCCCACTCAGGCAGAGGGGCATTACGCCAAGAAAGAGGACTTTGGAATCAGGCCATGATTCCTGCATTTAATCCTGGCTTTGCCACCTGCTAGCCGTGTAATCTTGGGCAAAAAATCTAATGGCTGTTCACCTCAGTTTCTTCATCTGTCAAATTGGGTATAGTATTATCTACCTCTCAGGTAAAGATCAAATAAAATAATGTGTATGTGAGTGGTTTCACAAAGGTCTAACCAAACAAGAAATGTTTACGGGAGGGGCTCAGTAATTATGTGTGGACTGAGTTAAATACTGAGAGTCACCTTTGTCTGCTTTCTCTACACCAGACGTAGCCAAAGGTAGCTCATGATCATTTGATGTAGAATAGTTTATGTCTGAACACATAAACCATCTTCAAGCTTGTGACCTTGTCCTTGGATGGAAAGGAACATCTAAAAAGTTTAGATCAGTCCATGTGAAAATCAGAAGTAGACCCATATTTTCTGTCATCCACCACGTGGAACAGCCCGGTCCCAGTTTATTTCTGACTTGAACCTGGGCAAGGAAACTGACCTCTTGAAGACGGTGGTCATGGTCCCTGTAAAGATGGCATCGGCACTCTTGCAGGCCGTCATGAAAGACGTAGTGTCTATCATGGTCCCCAGCGCGCCACCGTGGATATTCCTGCAGGGCCAGGTGGGGAAAAAGGGAAAGCAAGAGTTACCCCAGACTCCGCACAGTCAGGTGTGGGTACGCCGAGGTGCTGAAGGGCCCCCAGAAAACCAGGACCAGATTCTTGCATTAGTCAGGGTGGAGAAGATGAGCGAGAGCAAAACAAACACAAGGGGCAGACAAGCAAGGTTGTCTAAAGGTTGTAACTGCTCAGAACAGGGAGAGTTATTCAAAGTGGCACCCACTGCCAGCCTCAACCTCCAATTCTCATGGGTTGTGTGTTCCCTCCGGGGTTAATCTCAGGTGGAAATAGGATGGTGTGGGGGCCGGGGGTGGGGATGGGGTGGGCTGGGGAGAAAGCGTGGGTTTTGCAGGCAGAGGGAGCTAACTCTGAATCCACGCTTTAGCCGTGTGACCTGTCACATAACAACTCTGGGCATCTGTTTCTGTATCTGTAAAACAGGAAAAAGTCGAATCTGCCTCTCAGAATTTTTGTGAGCATTAAATTAACATCACCAGTGTTCCTAGTACAGGCTCTGGCATATCCCAGTCTCTGAACAGGTACAGTTTTTCCTCCTTTTTGTTTTTAACAGTGACTCCATTGCAGTTTAGGAGATTGAGGATCGGTGGGTAAGAGGCTACAGAGGGGCAGGGTGGGTAGAATGAGACAGGTTCACCTCCGTGCTACAGGAACCAAGAACCTGCTGGAGGCAGCTGTGGACCCACCAACTGGCCTCTGACCAAGAAAAAGCCAATCCGAGCTGCTAGCTGGGACAGCCCTCCTTGTCTTACCCAGGCAGCCCCTCCAGGTGGGGCCCAGGCTGGAACAAGCAGACACACTTCATCTCCAAGGGGTTACAGAAGATGACATACTCAAAGCCAAGTCCCTCCTTCTCTGCGATTCTGAGGAAGACGCGGGTGTCTTTTGCTGTTGCCAGTAGAGAGAGGAGTCGAGTCAGTGAGTTACCTCGTGCTGGAGTCTGACTCGAGGGTCCTGAGGAGCTCCAGGGCAGAAAACACCTGACCAGGGGAGTCCTCGGTACCTCCTCTCAGCCTCCTGAAATCATCCCACAATCCTCTGTAGGAGGAGAAGAGCAGTTTCTGGGGAGGGGAAGGATTAGCAACTCGAGAGGCAGTGAGGAGGGGCGGGCCACCAAGGAGATCAAGATACAGGTGTTTCTATCAATTGAATAATATGAAAGAATAAACTGAAGTGCACCAGTTTTGGCAGGTCAAGGAATAAGTAAGAGAAAATCTCAGTAAAACAGGAAAATGTGTCCCCTCCTCTCATGCTTTCAGATTTGGATTTGTTTAAGAGAAATTTGTCTGTACCATATGACCTCTAAGGAAAACAGTGGGGGCAGGGGGGTGGGCTTTAACTAGAAGTCAAGAGGGAAGCCTCCAATAGATCAAATCCATGTACTTAATCAAACACCTGCATTTTTATCAAGAATCTTAAAAAGCAGAACTTTTTTGTTTTGTTTTTACATTTTTTATTGTTGTATAAACATATATAAAACAACATTTGCCAATTCAGCGTTTTTCATGCGTACAATTTAGTGACACCAATTACATTAATCATGTTGTGCAAAAATTACCAATATCCATTGCCAAATTTTCCATCACCATAGACAGAATCTAACTGACTTTCTAATGACAGATTAGGTATGTAAAATTAGAAGTCTTCCAACTGGCCCCCAGGTGCCATGTCCCTTCTTTTGCTTTCTTTTCAATCCATACCTTCACCCACTCGGGAGTGTAGCTCGGATTGACCACTAGAGGGAGCATGAGCTCTGTCCCCAGCAGGGTCTGGCTCCTGTCCCCAGATGTCATTGAGACACCTGAGGATCCCACTGGCAGTGCTCCTGAGCTACCAGCCTTGGGCTACAGAGCAAAGCCACTTGATCCCAAACACGGCCCCTTCCCGTCTCCCTGTTCCGTGTCTGGTCTACATGGGAGACGGTGGGGCAGGCAGGCACAAGGAGATGCCAAGGAGTGACTGCAGGCAGGGTGGAGACAGCTCTGAGCCGGGAGTCAGGAGTTCTAGTCTCAACTTTGCCAGACTAACTTAAATAAAAAAGGGTAACTCCCTGCATTGCCAAGCCAGGCCTCAGCTTCTCACTTGTAAAATGAGGGGTTGACCTAGGTGATCTCTAGGGTCCTTTCCTGATCTCATACGTGAGCCTGAGATGGTATGTCCAGACTGCCTCGGTCCTAACTCAGACTAAGGCAAACCACACAGGAGGTGGAGGAGCTGGGCTGGGGCACAGATCGCTTTGAGGAAAGTACCCACACACAGCAAAGCTTTGCCAACACTTCTGCGTTCCTCAGAGCCCCCCTCAAGCCCAGGTTAGGCCCTCCGGATGTCAGCTGTTGGGACGTACCGGGGCAGCTTTAGCAAACCTAACAAGGTCTTGCTCTTTCAGGAAATGCACGGAGTGCAGATAACCTGGAAGTGGCTTCCGTGACCCAGCCACGGTCGTCTCACTGAGCTCATGATACGGCCGCACCATGTCGGGGCTCCCGCTGGCATTGGGGAGGAAATGATCCTTTGTATCTGACTGGAGGTGGCTGCTTGAGACCTGAAAAGTTCAAAAGAGGCAGTGGACTGTGTCCAACACAATTCCAATTTGATTAATTAATCCATGCATTTATTTAATAGATGTGCCTGTTTTCACCAGGCATTTCATCATGTATAAACGCCCAGAGGTGAGAGACAGCTTGTCAGGTTCCCAGAACTGTGGGAGTGGAAGGTGTGTGTGTGTGTGTGTGTGTGTGTGTGTGTGTGTGTGTGTGTGTGTGGTGTGGGTGGGTGTGGGGTGTGTGGGTGTGGGGTGTGTGTGTGGGGCTGTGTGTGTGTGTGTGTGTGTGGCAGGCAGAGCGAGGGGGGGTGGCATGGGAAGAGGCCAGAGAGAAAGCCTGGGTCCAGATTAGCCAAGTTAAAGAGTTAGGACATCATCCTAATGGGTTTTAAGCAGGAGAATGACGCAGTCAGATTTGTACGTTAGGAAGATCCTTACTTGCACATAACAGCGTTTGATGTGGTCCAGGGAGTCTGGCTGATAGACAGTCCAGACAGTTTTCCTTCCTTTCTCAGCTTCCAGCTTCTCTGTGCTTCCCTCCTCTGCCCCCCTCATCCATCCTTCAGGTTCTACTTCTAAGCCAACTCACCTTGAGGGACCATTTATTTCATTATGCTTCACTACTCTGTCACTGGATCTGTGGGTGGTGCAAATGGTTAGCATACTCAGCTGCCAACTGAAATGTTGGAGGTTTGATTACACCCAGAGGTGCCTCAGAAGAAAGGCCTGGCAATCTACTTCTGAAAAATCAGCCATTGAAAACGCTATGGAGCACAGTTTTACTCTGACGTACGTGGGGTCTCCCTGAATTGGAATCAACTCAACAGTAACTGTTTTTGTTTGTTTTTTAACTGTTCCATTACAGTTAAAAGGCTCAACCTTTTAACTCCTTTTCTCAGCAGACCAGGTAGCTAGCTCTCCCCTTGCAATTTTGGATAATCCATCACCTGGCAATACCCTCTTGGGCCCTCTACTGATTATGGTTTGTGTTCACTGGGGCCAATCAGTCCTTCCTATGCTTGGTACAGTTTCTACATTTTCTAGCTCATTTATCTGGCTTACTCAGAATCAACTCAACAGCAACTTTTTTTTTTTTTTTTTTAAACGAGAACACCACCAACTGCCCTGCAGGTTGCTCTGAGGACTGCATGAGGTAATGATATCTGAATGGATACCTGGCTTAGTACCTGGCCCACAGCAGGCATTCCAAGATGTTAATTCCACCTGATCAATAGGAAAGTCTCCCCTTCTCTAGCTGTATCCCAAATAATTCTTTCCTAGCACTGATCATACTAAACAAAGTCCAGACTCAAATCCTTTTGGAATGAGGCATAGTATAATTAGTCATGCTACGAAAATGTGAAAGTGGTGACATCCAATTGATACTGCTTATTAACACTCACTTGCACAGAATTCACTTTTAATTTTGCCTAACTTTTTTCTTTGTCCAGAAAATATTTCATTAAAATGTAATTACTGCTTTCCCGTAAGTTGTCACTGCTTAGATTTCGGTCTGATCATTGTGGGGGATTGGTAGCCCAAACTTTCCCGTATCAGAAATGTTCAGCAAAGACTGCAGGGTTGCCACAGAGCCAGTGAAAGTGGAGGGGCCTCCAGATGTTTCCCCTAAGTCCCCAGAGGCCTCAGTTTTAGAGCCCCACCTTAATCACTCTAAGGACAATATAGTCAAGTGGAATGAGCACCTCCTGAGAATCAGGCGTCCTAGCTCTAAGTCACAATCCTGGCAATAGCTGCTGTGGCCTTGGGCAGTCCACCCTCTGTCTCCAAGCCTCAGTTTCCTCATCTGTCAAAGGAGCAGTCTGGACCAGATGATGTCTGAGTTTTCATTCTGAACTCTGACTAGCCTCACAGCTGCTCAAAATCTGATGCATGATGAAGATACTTACGGTGATGGGCCGGACTGGCATCCGGGCTGACCTGGGTGGCCGGGGCTGGCCGGCCAGCACTCGGAGAAGAGGTGCTGCATGGCAGTGCACCATCAGCCACCTGAGACCTCTCTGCAGCATGATGTCCAGCTGAGAGCTGCCAACTGAACCTCCTTAGTAAAGCCAGCCTTCTTTCTAGTAGGTGAGCATTGGCCGAGGCTCTGATTCAGCCAGTCAGAGCCTGCCTTTGTCCCTTTAGGGGCAGAGAGCTGCAGCAGAAAGCCTACTCCCTCTGCCCTACCCAGGCAAAGCCAGAGGAGCAGAACCAGAAGGACATTAAGCAGTCATGAGTTAGTTAACTACAGATGCATTTGAGATTTGGAGCAGCCAGAGGCGTTTTGGTTGGTGTTAACCAGGTGCCTGAAACATCTGAATTAATATCAGAATGTTTATAGACCAGGGGTGACCGGGGTGACCAACAATGACTAGGAACTAGTAGATACCTCAGTCCTTACATGTGAGGAGCAGATGGCCCTGAACTCCTCACCCTAGTTCTTAACTCTCTCTTGTTGCAGGAGCCCAGTTCACCCAGTCATTCAACAAATATTAATTGAGCACGTATGTGGCAGATGCTCTTCCAAGCTCTGGGGTGAATATGGCAGTGAACAAACCAGAAGAAGTCAATGCTCTCATGGGGCTTCCATTCTAGTGGATAATAACAAGTAGAGTTAATTGTGCTTTCTGTATCCCAGACACTAAGTGTTTACCTGTTTTATCTCTTTTAATGCTTGTTTTAATACTTACTTAATATATCGTCTGTATTCAGATTTCGCCAGTTGTCCCCAAACTGTCCTGTGTAGAAATTGTTTTCCCTGACCCAGAATGTACTGCAGAACCACATATATCGGTTAGTTATTGTGTCTCCCTAGTCTCCTTAATCTGGAACAGTCCTCCAGCCTTTCTTTGACAGACATGTTCCTGACATCACACACACACACACACACACACACAGAGGAAAGTGCTGCAATTCTTTTTCTTTTCCTGTAGGTGGCTACTGTTATTACCAGCTGGTGATGGCAGGTGGCATTAGAACCCAGCTCCACAATCCTGCATGACTGGGTCACATAAACTAAATCAAAACCAGTTGCCATTCAATTGATTCTGACTCATGGTGACCTCATGTGTGTCAGAGTAGAACTGTGCTCCTTAGGGGTTTTTTTTGTTTTGTTTTGTTTTGAGAACACACAGCAAAACAATCACCAATTCAACAGTTTCTGCGTGTACCGTTTAGTGACATTGATTACATTATTTGAATTGTGCAACCATTCTCACCCTCCTTTTCTGAATTGTTCCTTCTCTATTAACATAAATTCACTGCCCCCTGAGGTTTTTATCTATTATTTCAAGTTGCTATTGTCAATTTGATCCCATGGAGAGAGTCCTTAGAAGAGCTTCACGCTCAAGGCAGACATTTTTTACTAGCTAAGTTAAACTATTGTTTGGTTTTAAGAAAACTTCAGGGGATATTTTTGGTTTAAGGCTTAAAGGTTATCTCAGGGAAATAGTTTCAGGGGTTCATCCAACCTTCATGGCTCCAGGAAGTCTGGAATCCATTAGAATTTGTAATTCTGTTCTGCATTTTCCCTCTTTTGATCAAGATTCTCCTATGGAATCTTTGATCAAAATATTCAACAGTGGTAGCCCACCATCACTCAGTTCTTCTGGTCTCATGGCAAAGGAGGCAGTTGTTCATGGAGGAAATTAGCCACACATTCAGGGGTGGGTTACCTAATAATCAAGGTAGGCACAGGCTTAATTGTGCTTACTTACTAATCTGTCACCACACGTCTGTCAGTTTGTTGTTTACTCTGGTGGCTTGCATGTTGCTGTGATGCTGGAAGCTATGCCCCCAGTATTTCAAATAGTAGCAGGGTTACCCATGGTAGACAAGTTTCAGTGGAGCTTCCAAACTAAGACTAGGAAGAAGGACCTGGCAGTCTACTTCTGAAAAAATTAGCCACTGAAAACTTTATGAATAGCAGTGGAACATTGTCTGATATAGTGCCAGATGATGAGCCCCTCCGATTGGAAGGCACTCAAAATACAACTGGGGAAGAGCTGCCTCCTCAAAGTAGAGTCAACCTTAATGACATGGATGGAGTCAAGCTTTCTGGACCTTCATTTGCTAAGGTGGCACAACTCAGAATTAGAAGAAACAGCTGCAAACTTCCATTAATGATCGGAACATGGAATGTATGAAGTATAAATCTAGGAAGATTGGAAGTTATCAAAAATGAAATGGACCACCTAAAGACCAATATCCTAGGCATTAGTGAGCTGAAATGGACTGGTATTAGCCATTTCGAATCAGACAATCATATGGCCTACTATGGCAGGAATGACATTGCAGAGGAATGGTGTCCCATTCATCATAAAAAGAACATTTCAAGATCTATCCTGAAGTACAGTGCTGTCAGTGATAGGATAATATCCATACACCTACAAGGAAGACCAGTTAATGTGACTATTTTTCAAATTTACCCCACAACCACTAATGGCAAAGATGAAGAAATTGAGGATTTTCACCAACTCTGCAGTCTGAAATTGATCAAACACGCAATCAAAATGCATTGGTCATTACCGATGACTGGAATGCAAAGGTTGGAAAATATAGCCTTGGTGATAGAAATGACGCCAGCGATCACATGATAGAATTTTGCAAGACCAACAACTTCTTCGTTGCAGATACCTTTTTCCAACAACATAAACAGCAACTATACATGTGGACCTCGCCAGATGGAATACACAGGAATCCAGTCAACTACATCTTTGGAAATAAACAATGGAGAAGCTCAATATTTTCGGTCAAGACAAGGCCAGGGGCCGGCTGTGGAAGAGGCCATCGATTGCTCATATGTAAGTTCATGTTGAAGCTGAAGAAAATTAGAGCAAGTCCATGAGAGCCAAAACATGACCTTGAGTATATCCCACCTGAATTCGGAGACCATCTCAAGAATAGATTTGACACATTGAACACTAATGACCTAAGACCAGACAGATTGTGCAAGGACGTCATACATGAAGAAAGTAAAAGGTTATTTAAAAGACAAGAAAGAAAGAAAAAACCAAAGTGGATGTCAGAAGAGATTCTGAAACTTGTGCTTGAACATTGAGTAGCTAAAGCAAACAGAAGAAATGTTGAAGTAAAAGAGATGAACAGATTTCAAAGGGCAGCTTGAGAAGACAAACTAAAGTATTATAATGAGCGTTATAAAGTATTATAACTCTCCAGAGTTAGAAAACCAAAAGGGAAGAACACACAAGCCTTGAGTTGCAATATTAAAGTATTCTACAGGGAAAATATTAAACGATCCAGGAAGCATCAAACGAAGGTGGAAGGAACACAGAGTCACTGTCCCAAAAACAACTGGTCGATGTTCAGCCATTTCATGAGGTAGCATATGATCAAGAACCAGTGGTATTGTGAAAGAAGAAATCCAAGCTGCACTGAAGGAAATGGCAAAAAATAAGTCTCCAGGAATTTATGGAATACCAACTGAGGTGTTTCAACAAACAGATGCAGCGCTGGGTGTGCTCACTCATCTCTGTCAAGAAATTTGGAAGACAGCTTCCTGGCCAACTGACTCAAGAGACCCATATTTGAGCCCATTCCAAAGACAGTTGATCCAACAGAGTGAGGAAATTATCTAACAATATCATTAATATCACACACAAATAAAATTTTGCTGAAGATCATTCAAAAGCAGTTGCAGCAGTACATCAACAGGGAACTGCCAGAAGTTCAAGCCGGATTCAGAAGAGGACATGGAACAAGGGATATCATTGCTGATGTCAGATGGATGTTGGCTGAAAGCAGAGAATACCGGAAAGATGTTTACCTGTGTTTTATTGACTATGCAAAGGCATTCAATTACAAATGGGTCATAACAAATTATGAATAACATTGCAGAGAATGGGAATTCCAGAACATTTAATTGTGCCCGGGAGGAACCTGTACATGGACCAAGAGGCAGTCATTGGGACAGAACAAGGGGATACTGCATGGTTTAAAGTAAGGAAAGGTGTGCATCCAGGTTGTATCCTTTCACCACACTTATTCAATCTGCTGAGCAGATAATCTGAGAAGCTGGACTGTATGAAGAAGAGCGTGGCGTCAGGATTGGAGGAAGACTCAGTAATAGCCTATGGTATGCAGATAACACAATCTTCCCTGCTAAAAGTGAAGAGGACTTGAAATACTGATGAATGTCCAAGACTACAGCTTTCAGTATGGATTACACCACAACATAAAGAAAACAAAAATCCTGCAGCTGGACCAATAAGCAACATCATGATAAACGGAGAAAAGATTGAAGTTGTCAAGGATTTCATTTTACTTGGGTCCACAATCAATGCCCATTGAAGCAGCAGTCAAGAAGTTAAACGACATACAGCATTGGGCAAATCTTCTGCTAAAGATCTCTTTGAAGTGTTAAAAAGCAAAGATGTCACATAAGGACTAAGCTAGGCCTGACCCAAGCCATGGTATTTTGAATGCCTCATATGCATGGGAAAGCTGGACAGTGAATAAGGAAGACTGAAGGAGAATTGATGCATTTGAATTATGGTGTTGAGGAAGAATATTGAATATACCGTGGACTGTAAGAAGAATGAACAAATCTGTCTTGGAAGAAATACAGCCAGAATGCCCCTTAGAAGCAAGGATGGTCAGACTTCATCTCATGTATTTGGACATGTTATGAAAAGGGACTTCTTCCTGGAGAAGGACATCATGCTTGGTAAAGTAGAGGGTCAGTGAAAAGGAAGAAGATCCTCAGTGAGATGGATCGACACAGTGGCTGCAACAGTGGGCTCAGGCATAGCAATGATTGTGAGGATGGCGCAAGACCGAGAGGTGTTTTGTTCTGTTGTACAGAGGATCGCTATGAGTCAGAACCAACTCGACGGCACCTAACAACAACCCTAACCTGTAGTGAATAGTCTCATGTGAAATTGTTCACTACAGGTTAGTAAGTAAGCACAATTAAGACCGTGCGTGCCTTTCTTACTAGTAAGCCGGTGCATACTGGTTAATCCCCCCCTGCACACATTCCATATCCTCCTCCTATTCCTGACTCTCCTTCTGTTGCTGCAGGTGAATAGAGATCAATTGTTGTGCCTTGGATGGCCACTTGCAAGTTTTTAAGACCCCAGGCACTACACAACCAACTAGGAGGTAGAATAGAACCACTAAACATGTTATTAGGCCAATTAACTGGAATGTCCCATGGAATCATGACTCTAAACCTCCAAACCAAGGAACCAAATCCCATGAGGTGTTTGGTTGTACATAAGCAGCCTCAGCAGCTACTCTTTTATTTTCTTTTTGGTCATTGTTGTAAATGTATTTATCACACAACTTCTGCCAATTCAACTTTTTACAAGTGTACAACTTATCGACAGCAATTATAATAATCAGCTGTGCAACCCCACCCTTAATCAGTGCAGTATTTCCATCACCTTCAAACTCCCCTTTCCTCCTCCCTCCGGTCCCTGATAATCACTAATAAACTTTGTTCTCTGTACATTTGTCTTTTCTTGTCTTTTTATATAGGTGAGGTCATACAGTATTTGTCTTTTTGTGATTGACTTATTTCACTCAGCATAATATCTTCTAGTTCCATCTGTATTGTAGCATGTATCAAAACTTCATTTCTCCTACTCGCTGAGTAGTATTCCATTGTATGTACGTACCACATTTTATTTATCCATTCACCTGTTGAGGGGCATTTAGGTTGTTTCCACCTTTTGGCTATTGTGAACAGTGCGGCAGTAAACATTGGTGTACAAGTTTCTGTTTGTGTCTCTGCTTTCAAGTCTTTTGGGTATATATCTAGGAGTGGAATTGCTGGGTCATATGGTAATTCTATTTTTAGTTTTTTGAGGACCCACCACACTGTTTTCTGCAACAACTCTACCATTTTGCATTCCCATCAACAATGGATAAGGGTTTCATTTTCCCCATATCCTCACGAACGTTTGTTATTTTCAGTTTTTTTTTTTTTTTTCAATCTTAGCCATCCTAGTGGGAGTGAAATGGTATCTTACTGTGATTTTGATTCACATCTGATGGCTGATGACGCTGCGCATCTTTTCATCTGTTTGGTGGCCGTTTGAATGTCCTCTGTGGTGAAATGTCTATTCAAGTCCTTTGCCCATTTTATGATTGGGTTGTCTTTTTGCTGTTAAGTTGTCGAAGTTTTATACATATTTTGGTTATTAGATTCTTGTCAGAGATACGGTTTCTGAAGATATTCTCCCAGTGGGTAGCTTGTCTTTTTACTTTTTTGGGAAAGTCTTTCGATGAACAAAAGTTTTTAATTTTTGGGAGGTCCCATTTATTTAGTTTGTCTTTTGGTGTTTGTGCTTTTGTTATTATACTAGATAATCCATTGTTGAAAGCTAAGCCAGACAGCATTGCCCCCTCCATAGGTTTTTTGTTTTTTTTTTATTGTACTTGAAGTGAAGGCTTACAGAACAAATAGTTTCTCATGAAACAGTAGTACACATATTGTTTTATGACATAGGTTAACAACCCCACAACATGTCAACCTCTCCCTTCTCGACCTTTTTTTTTTTTTTTTTTTTTTTTGGTGAAAATATACATAGCCAAAGATACACCATTTCAAAAATTTCTACATGCACAGTTCAGTGACATTGACTACGCTCTTCCAGTTATGCTGCTATTCTCACTTTAGATGAAGGCTTACAGAACAAAATAGTTTCTCATTTAACACTTAGTATACATGTTGCCCTATGACAATGGTTAACAGCCTCACAACACATCAACACTATCCTTACTCAACCTTGGGTTCCCTATCACCAGCTTCCTTGTCCCCTTCTGCCTTCTGGCCCTTGTCCCTGGACTGCTGTACCTCATTAGTCCCATTTGGTTTTATGCGGCTGTCCACTCCCAGGCTGAACGGTGAACCTCGGAGATGACTTCACCACTGAGGTAGAAGGGTGTCTGGGGGCCATACTCTCAGGGTTTCTCCAGTCCCCTTTAGGCCAGTAAATCTGGTCGTTTTTTTGTGAGTTAGAATTTTGTTCTACATCCTTCTCCAGCTCTGTTTAGAACCCTGTGTTGTGATCCTGGTCAGAGCAGTCTGTGGTGGTAGCCGGGCACCATCTAGCTGTACTAGACTCAGTACGGTGGAGGCCTTGATAGCTGTGGTCCATTAGTCCTTGGGACTATTCTTTTCCTTCTATCCTGTTTCCTTCATTCTCCCTTGTTCCCAAAGGGATGAGACCAGTGGAGTATCTTAGATGGCTCCTCACAAGCTTTTAAGACCCCAGACGCTGATCACCAAAGTAGAATGTAGAACATTGTCTTTATAAACTGTGTTATGCCAATTGAGCTAGATGTTCACCAAGACCAAGGTCCCAACAGCCCTCCGCCCAGCAGTTCAGTCCCTCAGGGAGTTTGGATGTGTCCATGGAGCTTCCATGACCTTTCCTTGTACAAGTTGTGCTGGTTTCCCATGTATTGTATACTGTCTCACCCTTCACCCAAGATACCACTTATCTATTGCCTATTTAGGATCCCCCCCACCCCCCGCCACCTCTCCCATCCCTGGTAACCAACAAAGATTGTTACATTTTGTGTGCTTTTTTTATGGGTTTTTTTTTCATGGGTTTTTACAATAGAGGTCTCATATAATATTTGTCCTTTTGTGATTGACTTATTTCACTTAGCATAATGTCCTCCAGTTTCATCCATGTTATGAGATGGTTCACAGATTCATCATTGTTCTTTCTCGTTGCATACTACTCCATTGTGTGTATGTACCATAGTTTGTTTATTCATTCATCTGTTGATGGGCATCTAGGTTGTTTCCATCGTTCCTGCTATTGGGTACAATGTTGCCATGAACATAGATGTGCATATATCTATTCAAGTGACGACTCTTATTTCTCTAGGATATATTCCTAGGAGTGGGATTGCTGGATCGAATGGTATGTCTATTTCTAGCTTTCTGAGGAAGCGCCATATCATCAAGAATGGTTGTATCATTTTGCATTCCCACCAGCAGTGCATAAGAGTTCCGATCGCCCCACAGCCCCTCCAACATTGGTTATTTCCAGTGTTTTTGATTCGTGCCAGTAATGCCGGGGTGAGATGGTATCTCATTGTGGTTTTAATTTGCATTTCTCTAGTGGCTAGTGATCGCGAGCATTTCCTCATGTGTCTGTTGGCCGTTTGAATGTCTTCTTTGGTGAAGTGTCTGTTCATTTCCTTTGCCCATTTTTTAATAGGATTATTTGTCTTTTTGTTGTAGAGGTGTTGGATTTTCATGTAGATTATAGAGATTAGACCTTTGTCTGACTTGTACTGTCCAAAAATTTTTTCCCAGTCTGTAGGTTCTCTTTTTACTCTTTTGGTGAAATCTTTTGAAAAGCATAGGTGTTTGATTTTTAGAAGATCCCAGTTATCTAGCTTATCTTTTGGGGTTTGTGCGTTGATGGTTATGGTTTGTATCCTGTTAATGTGGTGTATTAAGGCCTGTAGTGTTGGTCCTATTTTTTCTTCTATGAACTTCATAGTTTTAGGCTTTATATTCAGGTCTTTGATCCATTTTGAAGTACTTTTTGTATACGGCCTGAGGTATGGGTCCTGTTTCATTTTTTTGCAGGTGGATATCCAGTTTTGCCAGCACCATTTGTTAAAAAGACTGTCTTTTCCCCATTTGATGGACTTTGGGCCCTTGTCAAAGATCAGGTGACCATAGGTGGATGGATTTACATCTGGGTTCTCAATTCTGTTCCATTGGTCAGTGTATCTTCTGTTGTACCAGTACCAGGCTGTTTTGACTACTGTAGCTGTATAGTAGGTTCTGAAGTCAGGTAGTGTGAGTCCTCCAACTTTATTCTTCTTCTTCAGTAGTGCTTTACTTATTCGGGGCTTCTTCCCTTTCCATATAAAGTTAATGATTAGTTTTTCCATCTCTTTGAAGAATGTTGTTGGTATTTGGATCAGGATTGCGTTGTATTTGTAAATTGCTTTGGGTAGAATTGTCATTTTCACAATGTTGAGTCTGCCTATCCATGAGCATGGTATGTTTTTCCATTTATGTAGATCCCTTTGGGTTTCTTGCAGTAGTGTTTTGTAGTTTTCTTTGTATAGGTCTTTTACATCCCTGGTCAGATTTAGTCCTAAGTATTTTATCTTTTTAGGGGCTATTGAAAATGGTATTGTTTACCTGATTTCCTTTTTATCGTTCTCCTTATTGGTGTATAAGAATCCAACTGATTTTTGTATGTTTATCTTGTATCCTGCTACTCTGCTGAATCTTTCTATTAGTTCCAGTAGATTTCTCATGGAGTCTTTAGGGTTTTCTATGTATAGCATCATATCATGTGCAAACAGGGACAGTTTAACTTCTTCATTACCAATTTGGATGCCCTTTATTTCTTTCTCTTGCCTTATTGCTGTAGCTAGAACTTCCAGCACAATGTTAAATAGGAGTGGTGATAAAGGGCATCCTTGTCTTCTTCCTGTTTTCAAGGGGAATGTTTTCAGCCTCTCTCCATTAAGAATGATGTTGGCCATTGGTTTGGCATAGATGCCCTTGATTATGTTGAGAAATTTCCCTTCTATACCTATTTTATTGAGAGTTTTTATCAGGAATGGGTGTTGGACTTTGTCAGATGCCTTTTCTGCGTCAATTGAGATGATCATGTGATTCTTTTCTTTCGTTTTATTTATATGGTGGATTACATTGATTGAGTTTCTAATGTCGAACCATCCTTGCATACCTGGTATGAATCCTACTTGGTCATGGAGTATTATTTTTTTTATATGATGCTGAATTCTATGGGCTAGAATTTTATTGAGAATTTTTGCATCTATGTTCATGAGAGATATTGGTCTGTAATTTTCTGTTTTTGTGACGTCTTTGCCTGGTTTTGGTATCAGCATTATGCTGGCTTCATAGAATGAATTTGGAAGTGTTGCTTCCTTTTCCATGCTCTGAAATAGCTTGAGTAGTACCGGTACAAGCTCTTCTATAAGTGTTTTGTAGAATTCTCCAGTGAAGGCATCTGGGCCAGGGCTTTTTTTGGTTGGGAGTTTTTTTATTACCTTTTCAATCTCTTCTCTTGTTATGGGTCTGTTCAGATTTTCAACATCACTTTGTTGTAGTTTGAGTAGGTAGTGTGTTTCTAGAAATTTATCCATTTTCTCTAGGTTTTCAAATTTGTTGGAGTATAGTTTTTTATAAGATTCTGTTATAATCCTTTTTATTTCAGTTGGGTCTGTTGTAATGTCCCCCATTTCATTTCTTACATGGGTTATTTGTGTCCTCTCCTGTTTTTCTTTTGTCAGTCTGGCCAGTGGTTTGTCGATTTTGTTGATTCTTTCCATTGTTTTTCTGTTCTCTATTTCATTTATTTCTGCTCTGATCTTTACTATTTCCTTTCTTCCGGTGGCTGTGGGCTTTTTTTGCTGTTCTCTATTTGTTTGAGTTCTGTAGTTAGTGTTTTGATTTTGTCCCTTTCTTCTTTTTTGATGTGTGCATCTAGTGCTATAAATTGTCCTCTGAGGACGGCCTTTGCTGTCTCCCAAAGGTTTTGGTATGATGTGTTTTCATTGTCAGAATTTTTTGATTCCATCTCTGATTTCTTCTATTACCCAGTGATGTGTAAGCAGGGTATTATTCAGTTTCCATGTAATTGCTTGTTTTTCCTTGATCTTTCTGTAGTTAATTTCTACCTTGATGGCATTGTGGTCAGAGAAGATACTTTGAATTATCTCAGCGTTTTGGATCTTGTTGATGATTGCTCTGTGGCCTAAGATGTGGTCTATTCTGGAGAACGTTCCATGTGCGTTGGAAAAGAATGTGTACTTTGTAGCGGTTGGATGGAGTGTTCTATATATGTCTATGAAGTCACATTGTCTGATTGTGCCCTTTAGGTCTTCTGTATCTTTGCTGAGTTTCTTGTTAGTTGTTCTATCCTTTACTGAGAGTGGTGTGTTGAAGTCTCCTACTATTATTGTGGAACTGTCAATTTCTCTTTTCAGTGTTGTTAGAGTTTATTTTATGTTATTTGGAGCCCTGTTATTGGGTGCGTAGATGTTTATTATGGTTATGTCTTCATAATAGAGCATCCCCTTAATCATTATATAGTGTCCTTCTTTGTTTTTTATGGTGGATTTTGTTTTAAAGTCTATTTTATCTGAGATTAGTATTGCCACTCCTGCTCTTTTTTGGTAGTGGTTAGCTTGATATATTTTTTTCCAACCTTTGACTTCTAATAAATTCACATCTTTGTTTCTAAGGTGTGTCTCTTGTAGACAGCATATTGATGGATCCTGTTTTCTTATCCATTCTGTCACTCTCCGTCTCTTTATGGGTGCATTGAGTCCATTTACATTCAGTGTAATTGTTGATAGATGTGAGTTTGTTGCTGTCATTTTGTAGTGCTTGTTTTTTGTTGTGCTGACGTTTTCTTTGTTCTTCTTACTCTCTTGTGCTGAGTTACTTTTGTTTGTGGATTTTTTTTCATTTCTTTTGTTTTTGTAGGTTTTGTTTTTGCTGAGACTATATGTTTTTCCTCTTTTTTTATGAGTATGTTTGTTAACTTTTTTTGTGGTTACCGTAAATTTTACCCTCATCTTTCTAAGTTTGAAGCAGTCTACCATTACTTGGTATTGCCTTGCCTTCATCTCCATTAGAAGATTCTATACCTATGCCGTTTATTCCCTCTTTTATTGTTTTGATGTTGTTGTCATTTACTGATTAACTGCTCTGATTCCCTGTTGTATTTCTTTGGTTTTGGATAGTCCTTGAGAGTTCATTTCCTAGATTGGTATCTGGCTGATATGATCCTGCGTCCTAGATTCTGCCTGTGAGCTGAAGTTGTTTGTTCTCAGATCGAAGAACTCCCTTTAATAATCCTTGTAAGTTTGGTTTGGGTTGTACATATTCCCTTAATTTCTGTTTATCTGGAAATGACCTAATTTCACCATTACATTTGAACGAGAGTTTTGCAGGATATATTAGTCTTGGCTGGCAATGTTTTTCTTTCAAGATTTTATATATGTCATCCCATTGCCTTCTTGCCTGCATGGTTTCTGCTGAATAATCTGAGCTTAGTCTTATTGTTTCTCCTCTGTGTGTGACTTCTTGTTTTTCATGAGCTGCTCTCAGCATTCTTTGTTTGTCTTTGGTTTTGGCGAGTGTGATTATGATATGCCTTGGTGATTTTCTTTTGGGCTCTCTCCTATATGGGGTTTGTTGAGCTTCTTCGATGGCCAGCTTTTCACCTTTCATGATATTGGGGAAGTTTTCTGTCAGCAGTTCTTCAATGATCCTCTCTATGTTTTCTGTTTTCTCCCCCTGTTCTGGAACTCCAATCACTCACAAGTTTTTGCTTTTGATTGTATCCCACGTAACTCTTAGGGTCTCTTCATTTTTCTTTGTTCTGTTTTCTGAGTTTTCCTCAAACAGAGTTGTATCCAAGTGTTTGTCTTCAATTCCACTGATCCTGTCTTCCAGAGTTTCAAATCTGCTTCTCAGCCCTTCTATGACACTGTCCATTTCTGAAATTTTGTTGTTTATCTTTTGGATTTCTAATTGTTGTGTTTGTGTAATTTCTAGTTGTGAATTTATTTTGGCATTTTGTTCCTGCATTATTTTCCTGAATTCTTCCAATTTGTTGTCTGTATTTTCTATGAATTTGTCTATTTTTTCCTTATTTTTGTCTGCTTTCTGCTTAAGCTCTTGGAGAACTCTGAGTATTAGAGATTTTAATTCCCTGTCAGGTAGTTCTAGTGCGTTTTCTTACACTGGACCAGATGACTTCATCTGGCGTTTTATTTTGGATGCCTACTGGAACCATCCTGTCCTGTTTTTGTAAATGTTTTGATAGTATCTGCTGTCTTTAGGGCATTCAGTAGTTATTTTTCTCATTTATTGATTGTAGATTTGTTTGTTTCGTCCCTTTTTTTTTAATTTGGGTATGTCTGAGCAGGAAGGCTGTGTGTTCTTTGTTGTTTGCTCATCTGTGGGCACAATACTTTTTGCCTCCTTCTCAAATTGGCAGGGTCAGGCACTCAGATATGGCATGGCAGGGCAGGTCTAGCTGAAGAGGAGTTACTAGGACGGGTTGTTTGTGGCACTTACTACAGCCACCAGGGTGGGTCTGCAATCAGTGCAGGGCAGGTTCCAGTAGGCTGTGCCTGTGCTGCTTGGTGGTGTGATGTTAAGCGCACAGTGCAGGTAGGCAGGAGGTAGCGGGGAGATTGTTATTTGTGGAGCTAAGATGGATATGGGAGAGAGGAGAGAGGAACAGGTGCCAAAAACATGCAAACAAACAAAAAAGAATGCTAGGGGAGCTTGCCGTTGGAGCAGAGAGATGAGAGACTATGAAATGGAGAAAAACAAAAGGGGAGGAGGAAGAAAAGAAAAGAATGAATAAATAAAAATCGGAAAGGTTAAAGAACAGCAAAGTTCCCAGGTATCCCACTGGTGCGGCTGTGAGGTCTGGGGAAGTTGTTCTCAGGTGTTGCAGTACAGCCTGGCTAGAAGGCGTAGAGATATACAATGCCAGAGATTCAGGGACAGAAAGAGAAGGAAGATATAGAGATATGAGAAACTGAGTAATGAAGAAAGACAAAAAGGGGAAAAGAAAACAAAACAAATTTAAAAAAAAAGAACAAGAAAAGCCCCAAAAAAAACAGAAAAAAAGAAAAAAAAAAACAACGAAAAAAGAAATGTCCTCAGGGATCCCTCTGCACATCTGTGCAAGCTGAGGGGGTAGTTTCCAAGCCATGCAGCACCGCCTGGCCAGAACGGGCTCCCAACTCAAGAAAATGAAAAGAAAACAAACAATTCAAAACAAACAAACAAAAGCCCCAGGATCCCACCAGCACAGCAGCCGAGACCGGGAAGCAGCTCCACACTTGGAGCTCCGCAGCCCCTCAGAAAGAAGCAAAGATGGCACACGGTGCCAGGTATTTGAGCGAAAGGAAGGGGAGGTGGTGAGAGGTAAGGAAGAAATCAAAAGAAGTGGAGAAAAAGCAACACCAGCAGCCAACAAATGGCACTCAGGGAGCCAGCTAGTGTGGCCTGGTGAAATCCAAGCAGCCAGTGTTTCCCAGACAAGAGACTGTGTCCGTGGGAAGCAGAGGAGGCCAAATAGGGGTGAAGAAGGGTAGGGGGTGGGAAAGCGTGTATCACAAATTACCAGAGCTCTGCAGCCCCTCAGGAAGAAGCAAAGTTGGTGCATGGAGCCAGGTATTTGAGTGAAAGGAGGGGGAGGTGGTGACAGGAAGGAAGAAATCAAAAGACATGGAGAAAAGCAACACCAGCAGCCAACAAATGGCACTCAGAGAGCTGGCCTGTTCGTGTGGTTGGAATCCAAGCAGCCGGTGCTTCCCAGACAAGAGATTGTGGCCGCAGGAAGCAGAGGAGGCCAAGTAGGGGTGAAGAAGGGTGGGGGGTGGGAAAGCGTATATCGCAAATTACCAGTTGTTTTGTCTCCCGCTGGAAGCTCTGTGAAGCTGCTTTCTCATACCCCCTGTTTGCTGGTCTCCGATAGGAGTCCAAGATCCCTCCATAGGGTTTTTAATGGTTGATTTTTCGGAAGTAGATCACCAAACCTTTCTTCCAAGGCACCTCTGGGTGGACTTCAACCACCAGCCTTTCAGTTGGCAGCTGAGCCTGTTAACTGTTTGCACTACCCAGGGACTTTTTCACATAAACTGGAGGTATGAGTTATTATTCCCCCATTTTGCATATAAGGAAATTGAGGCATAGAACAGTTCAAATAAGATGCCCAAGGTTTACAAGTAGTAAAAGGCTGTATATGGTTTATTTTTATTATACTAATTGCCTTATATGTGTACAAGGGGTTTATGGGTTACAGGTTGGACATCAGGCAGTTCTACAGAGCAGGCAGGACAGCTAGCATCCTTATCACCATCTTCATCATCCCTATCTTGCAGATGACTGCCCTGAAGCTCAAAGAGGCTAGTTCAGGCCAGCTTGTAAGTGGTGGAACTGGGCACAGGATAGGTCTTGCAGTGTCTCCTCTGGGTGGCCTGTATGGCTCAAGGCCCAGAAGTGCATCCCACTTTACAAGTGTCAGCTGCTCCAGATGGCGTTCACTGGTGCTGGGAAGAGTAGCATCCTGGCAGTCAAACAGACTGGCTGGAAGGTAGAGGGAACCCTCCTGTTCTGTATGTTTTTACAATGATCTCAAATCCCATATGGTTTAAGTCACTATTATACTTCCAAAATACATATGTATAAGCACTCATAGTATGAGCTTAGAAATAGAACTGTGTCTACCTTTGCAAGGCGCTCTAACATTAAGTGTAAGTCATTAGAAACTTGTGAGTCGTAAGAAAGTTATTTAGAAAATTTTTGAACTTAAACATAGAAACACAGAAGCATGTGAAGTATGTAGAGAATGTAAACAACCTTTAAGTTCACCTTGACCCAGCACGCTGTGACACAAAAAAACACAACACAAATCTCAACAACCTCCCTAATCTCTAACCTTGATGAGAAGATGCGTCGCTCAGCTACTCTCTAACCCTGCAGAAAAGACATAACATACTGGTCTTTGATGTCACACAGCTTTGTCGTGTGGAGCCAAGGTGACAAATGCACATATAAACCCTGAATTTCTGCCCACTTACTAAGAGAAGGCAGAGATGGAACTGAGATTCTGTCCACAGCCACTGACTTGGACCCTAGCTATGAGGGACCTCCGCTGAGTTTGAGCCATGGTCAAGCCTTCCTCCCAAGACCTCTCATTAAAGGTAAAATCCTAAAGTCTAAAAATTTTAACTCTAACCATTGAACTAACATTATAATTGTAATTGATAATTCTGATTCTCCGGTTCTAAATGAATGTTGTGAGGTCTTAACTTGTGTGCCTTGCCACGACTACCTTGCAGTAAACTGAGTTTATGCATGACAAACCTGCGTATCCCTCTATTATAAATTTTCTAAAATTTCTAAACTCCTACACAACACCTCCCCAGTTCTCACACCAACCACAGAACTGGTCAACTCTTGCTGTGCCCAGGGAGCCAGGCAGCCAGAATCGCGTCTTCCAGGGTATTGCCTACTGCAGGCCAGGCAGCAGGGGCAGGTATGGACAAGACGGTGGTCTTGCTGACCAAAGCAGGAGATGGGGTGGAAAGAGCTCCTGGCGTTCCTACTCTGGGATTCCTATTTGGTAGCCTCCCAGGATAACAGTAACCATCTTGAAGGATTCTTTCAAGACTAAACAAGAAAATGCTGATTAAGTGCCTAGCTCAGAATAAAACAAACAAACAAACAAATCCAAATCTATTGCCATCGAGTCCATTCTGAGTCATAGTGACCCTATAGGACAGAGTAGAACTGCCCATAGGTTCCCAAGGCTGTGGTCTTTATGGAAGCAGACTGCCATATCTTTCTCCCATGGAGTGGCTGGTGGGTTTGAACCGCCAACCATTTGCTTAACAGCCGAGTACTTAACCACTGTGCCACCACAGCTCAAGTATATGTCTAAAAATATGAGTGTTCCTCTCTCCTCTTCCCCATATCCCTCCTGCCTTCATCATTTCAATAAGTATTGATCGAGTACCTCACAATGCCAGTGTAAAAAATATATGAGTTGAAATAAAGAGTACATTATATATCTCTGTCTGTATATCTACCTTAGTTTCTTAGTGCTGCTATAACAGAAATACCACAAATGGGTGGCTTTAAAGAACAGAAATTTATTTTCTCATAGTTTAGGAGGCTAGAAGTCTGAATTCAGGGTGCTGGCTCTAGTGGAAGGCTCTGTCTGTCCACTTTTCAGTAGTGGTGTCCTAGGGTTGATGTTACCCAGTGCAGTAAGTCATGGTTTCACACCCCTCCCCACTGCCACCATGGACCTCCTCCCGTACCAGACCATACAGATTCCTTAGTGTCTTAGTTATCTAGTGCTGCTATAACGGAAATACCACAAGTGGATGGCTTTAACAAAGAGAACTTTATTCTCTCACAGTCTGATAGGCTAGAAATCCAAATTCAGGGCATCATCTCCAGGGGAAGGCTTTCTGTCTCTGTCAGCTCTGGAGGAAGGTCCTTGTCACCAATCTTCCCCTGGTCTAGACACTTCTCAGCACAGGAATCCCAGGTCCAAAGGACGCGCTCTGCTCCCGGTGCTGCTTTCTTGGTGGTATGAGTTCCCCTGTCTCTCTACTCATTTCTCTCTTTTATATCTCAAAAGAGATTGATTTAAGACACAACCTAATCCTGTAGATTGAGTCCTGCCTCATTAACATAAACTGCCGCTAATCTCACCTCATTAACATCATAGAGATAGGATTTACAACACATAGGAAAATCACTTCAGATGACAGAATGGTGGACAATCACACAATACTGGGAATCACGGTCTAGTCAAGTTGACAGGTATTTTGGGAGGACACGATTCAGTCCATGACACTTAGTAATGTTTATTATCAATTTTAGTCATAGAATAATATGTGGTAAACATAGTTGTAAATTGCTTAAATGTAATATTTCTTAGAGTATATGAATTATAACAGAATTATTTTGTAAAATCTACATTGAATTATAACATTATTATTGACAACATTATTAGTAACTGAGCAGAAGCCATTTTTTATTTTTTTTTCCATCTTTTGCTTTAATTACTTCTTCATTCTCAAAATATTGATATAGCTTAACAAATACTAAAAAAAATAAAAGAAAACCCGCTGGCAAAGTCAATTCCAGCTCATAGCAACCTTATAGGACAGAGTAGAACTGCTCCATAGGGTTTCCAAGGAGCAGCTGGTGGATTCGAACTGCTGACCTTTTGGTTAGCAGCAGTGGCTCTTAACCACTGCACCACCAGGGCTCCTCACAAATACTAATTACCACAATATTGTAGCCAAAACAGCAGAAAATTTGACAAAATCAGTGACTATAAGAACACTGGCAGCAACAAAAACAGCAGCGCCATGCTTGTAGCTTGTGCTTGTAGCACATGCAGATGAAACCACGTGATTCGAAGCATCATTGTAATTGAGTAATAATGACAGCTCTGATTGGAGTGCATTAGAAGGTTCAAAAAGTAAAATAACATAGAGTTTTAGCCTTATTGGTATATTGGCATATATGTAAGCTAGCCTTATGAAAAATATTTTGTTGTTATAACTAACTACAGTGATATTTGTATAAAAAATAATAAATTTCTGCTGAAACACTGCACAAAAATTTTACAGACAGTCATTTCAGTGTTACCCCCTCCCACAGTGTCACCTGGTGTGATCCACACCCCCTGAACTCCTCTAGTGATGCCGCCGCTTTTCAGCTTCTGTTCCTTGGTTCCTTGGCAATCTTCATGTGGAGTGGCATTTATCTTCCCCTGTGCAATGGATAATGGACTATTCTGCATCACTTCCATGGGACTTGGGGGGCAAAAGGGGATCTAATACAACTAAGTTATGGATTTTCTGTTTTTAATCTACTTGGGATTGTAAGACTTATTGAATTTGTCTCCTGATGTCTTTCCTCAGTGTGGGAATATACTCAACCATTACATAGTCTAATATTGCTTCTACCCCATTTTTTGTCTCTTTTCCTTCTAGAGATCTTAAAAATATGGTAGAATCTGTCATCTGCTCTATGTCTCTCATTCTCTTCATTAGATTTTTGGTTTTTTCTTTCTATCTCTCCATGCTTTATTATTGATATTTTCTTTTTGCCTGTTGTTATGTTCACTAATTCTATCTTCAGTTGTGTCTAATCTGTTGGAAAACTCATCCATGGAGTTCTTAGTTTTAATTATTGTATTTTTCAGTTTTAGAATTTCTATTTAGTTCTTTTTTAAATATGCTATCTCCTTTTTTAAAATTATAGTTCCCAGTTCTCTGCCCGAATTCTGAAGCCATTCTTTTATCTAGGTGAAAATAATAAGCATAAATATTTAAAACATGTATTTCATCACACCAATCTGTGGAGCTCCTGTAGGTCCGTTTCTTTTGTCTATTCCTATTGTCTTTCTTGTTTATGGTGTTACGTCTTTTTATGTGCATGGTTATTTTTTATTGTCAAAACACAATAAAAATATTTCAAAAGTATTTTTAATTACTTGTAAAAACAATTGAGAAGTTGTATGATATTATCTTCCTCCAGAAAGATTACTGTTTGATTCTGCCAGATTCCTGAGGGGCAGTAGCAACCCAGATCACCTCAAATCAGTTTCTAGGGATTGAGATAACAGGAGGCTAGTTTATAGTTCCTCCAAGAGCTGGTCTATTTCTGGCTCACCTTAGTCCTAAGGTATAGTCTGCAAGGTCCCGACCAAAAGCAGAAGAGATTTACTGGCATTCCCTTTGGAAAGTTCTGGGGTCCAACTTTAATCTCCATACCCTTGTGAGTCAGTCAAAAATACTGCTCAGCTTCTTAGCCTTACAGAAAGAAGTCTCTTCTGAAATTGGCAAATACTCCACCGGAAGAGCAGACCCAAATGCTAAGTTCAGGTCTCTGGAATTATGTCTTTTCCAATATCTTATGATTATCCATTAACTTTTAAGCAATGGAGATACACACACACACACATATTTTTAATTTTACTCTAGTTTTTTTTACTTTTCCTCAGTTACGTCTATTCTAGAACTCAGACACATAATTTAAAAGCTTACCACAGAGAAACCCCAGGCCCAGATGTCTTCACTAGTGACATTTACTAAGCATTTCGGGAGGCAGTAATACCAATTGTGTATTCAGGTGTGTTTACACAAGCTCTTTCAGAGAATAGAGAAAAAGGCGGCACTTCTCAGTACATTTTAGGAGGTTGTGATGGTTAAGATTGTCTGTCACCTTGGCTGGGCCACAGTTCTCCGTGTTTTAATGTAATCACTCCCGTGATTGAATATACTGTGAGTAGCCAATCGGATGAAAGGGAGTCTCCTTAGGGGTGTGGCCCGCATCTGTATCTAAGCAGACATTCTGGCTTTTTGCTCTCTGTGGATCCTGCGGCTGCTTCCTGTCGTCTCATCTCCCGTTCTTGGGACTTGAGCTGTCAGCTTATCTGCCGAACCTGGGGCTTATCGATCTGCACAGCCTGTGAGTGGGGGCCCTGTTCTCCAACCTTCCAATCTTGGGCTTGCCAGCTTCTGCAGCTGTGTGACTTGGGAGAGGCCTCTACCCTGATCCACGGACTTGGGACGTTCTAGCCTCTACAATCACGTGAGCTGTTTCCTTGATGTAATCTCTCTATATATATTTATACACTTTACTGGTTTTGCTTCTCTGGAGAACCCAGCCTAAGACAGAGGTTAAACTTGACCAGGACATTACAAGAAAGGAAAACTAGAAAGATAGACAGACAGATAGATAGCTGCCATTGAGTCAACTCCAACTCATGACTACCTTAGATACAGTAGAATGAAACGCTGCCCAGTTCTGCATCATCCTCATGATCACCAGACTGTTTGAGTCCATTGTTGCAGCTGTCGTGCCCATCCATCTCACTGAGGATCTCCCTCTCCCTCACTGGCCCTCTACTTCACCAAACATGATGTCCTCCTCCAGTGATTGATCCCTCCTGACGATGTGGCCAAAGCAAGCGAATCAGACAATGTTGTGATCCATAAGGTTTTCATTGGTTAATTTATTAAACTGATCAAGATGCCATTTTTCCAGAAAAAGTATAGGTTGGTTTAAGATAAGAAGATCAGGAGAGGCAGGTCCAAGATGGCAGAGTAGTCAGATGCTTCCTGTGGTCTCTCTTACAGTAAAGACCTGAAAAAACAAGTGAATCAATTATATATGACAATCTAGGAGCCCTGAACATCAAAGGCAAAGGTGAGGAATCGGACTGGGTGGCAGAGGGAGGGAAAGACATTCCAGAAGCAGCAAGGAGTTGCCAGACCTGACCCGGCAGGGGCCAGCACCTTTCAGGCTGAATTGGCTGGCATGCATGGTGAGGCAAACAGTGGCACTTGGGAGGCGTTTTCTACGTCGGGAGAAACCAAGCAGCAAAGAATCTACTCAGGCCTCCAGAACCAGTGAAAAGTGACGCTCATTCGGCAAAAGATAAGTACATGCATCTGATATACTGTCTGGATCAAAAAACACCCCCTTTGGGAAAAACCTTGCTCCCATTTACCTGCCCCCTCCCCAGTCTGCACTGGGTCCCGGGATGGCTTCTGCAATTGCCCACTCCCTTGGGCTGGAGGTAGGACCTGTCATGCGCTCTGAGCCATTCTCCTGGCCTTGGAGAGGGAACAAATTAGCAAACAGGAAAAAATAATCTGCCAGCTCCCCTAAGCCAGGAACTCAGGGTAGGCACAGCTCCTTTGCCTAGGCACAGGCATAAGGGGTTCACGGACTTTGAATGCCTTTCACCACTGCTTAGACCTATGTGGGCCAATTTCAACAGCATAGGCCCCCATTAACACGGTACAACAGAGTATATACCTAAAGCCTAACTTCAGCTGTATCAGCTGTTTGCTGGAGGCAGGTTCGTGACATTTGATGCTGCTCTGCCCATTAAGCAGGGTCCTCACCTACCCACATCAGGGGCCTGAAGACTGGTGGCTCCACCTACGCCACCTAGCCACCTGTGACAAGGGTCCAAGAATAAGTGGTGCCTCCCAGTCTTTACAACCAACAGCATTGGGTGCTCATAGTCCAGCTGCAAAACCCACCCACCTACGTGCTCTAGGGAACAAGGACATGCTTTTCTCTCAGACACTCTGGGGCAGCCATCAGCCTCCTGTCTTGCTCAGTGTGTAACCCCCTACTGCAGCTAGATACCTGTGCCTACACTAATCACCACTGCCTGTCTAGGACTGTGAGAGCCTGCACCACACACTTGGTGACTGACTACCTAGACACCTGAGCTGAATCCATACAAGAAAAGTAAACAGACTTCTGGCATCATATATCTAGTAACAGATCTAACCACCTGGTGATGGGATGTTAGAACTTCAAAGTTGCCAATAATCAAACCAGCTCACATGAGCAGCCTATTTGGGCATATCAAAACAAACTAAAACAAGAAGCTAGGACACAGTAAGCAAACATAAATAAATAAATATAATAACTTATTGATGGCTTGGAGACAGCAGTCAATATCAAATGACATAAAGTGGGAGACCGTGATTGCTTTAATAAGCTCCCAAAACAAAGAATCAAGAAATCTTCTGGAGAAAGAGAACTTCTTGGAATTACTGGAGGTAAAATACAAAAGATTAATATACAGAACTCTTCAGGAGATCAGGCAAAATGCAGAACAAGCCGAGGAACATACAGACAAAGTAATAGAGGAACCTAAGAAGATGAGAGAAGAGCATAATGACATATTTAACAGGTTGCAAGAGTCCATAGAGAGACAGCAATCAGAAATCCATAAGATTAACAAAATTTCAGAGTTAGACAACTCAATAGAAAGTCATAGGAACAGAATTGAGGCAATGTAAGTCAGAATTGGTGAGATTGAATATAAAGCACTTGACACCAACTTATTTGAGGAAAAATCGTATAAAAGAATTAAAAAGAATGAAGAAACCCTAAGAATTATCTGGGACTCTATCAAGAGGAATAACCTATGAGTGATTGAAGTACCAGCAGGAGGGAGATAACAGAAAACACAGAGTTCTTGAAGATTTGTTGACAGAAAAACCCCCTGATATCATGAAAGATGAGAAGATATCTATCCAAGATGCTCATTAAACTCCACATAAGGTGGATCCCAGAAGAAACTAACCAAGGCATATTATAATCAAACTTGTCAAAACCATACATAAAAAGAGATTTTAAGAGCAGATAGGGATAAATGAAAAGTCATCTCGAAAGGAGAGTCAATAAGACTGAGCTCAGACTACTCAGCAGAAACCATGCAGGCAAGACGGCAATGGGATGACATATATAAAGGCTTAAAGAAAAAAAATTGCCAGCCAAGAATTATATATCCAGCAAAACTGTCTCTCAAATATGATGGCAAAATTAGAGCATTTGCAGATATACAGAAGTTTAGGGAATTTGCAAAAACCAAACCAAAATTACAAGAAATACTAAAGGGAGTCCTCCAGTTAGAAAATCAGTAACATTAGATAACAACCCAAGACTGGAACATAGGACAGAACAACCAGATATAAACCCAGATAGAGAAGTCACAAAAATAAATCAAAGCTAAAACACAGAAAATAGGGAAACAGACGTCAATATGTAAAAGATGACAACATTAAAACAAAAAAGAGGGAGTAAAAAATGTAGACATAGATCTTTTGTATGGAGAGGAAGTCAAGACGATATAAAGAAATAAAAGAGTGGTTTAAACTTAGAAAAATAGAGATAAATATTAAGATAACCACAAAGGAAACGAACAGTCCTACACATCAGAATAAAAAACAAGAAAAACATAAAGACTCAGCAAATACAAAATCAACAACAATAAAAAAAATGAAAGAAAATACATAAAGAAAAACGACTCAGCACAGAAAATTAAGTGAAACAAAGAAACTGTCAACAACACACACACACAAAAGACATTGAAATGACAGCACTAAACTCATTCCTATCAATAATTATGCTGAATGTAAGTGGACTAAATGCACCAATAAAGAGACAGAGAGTGACAGCATGGATTAAAAAAAAAACAAGATCCATCTATATGCTGCCTACGAGAGACACACCTTAGACTTAAAGATACAAACAAATGAAAACTTAAAGGATGGAAAAAAATATACCAAGCAAACAACACTCAAAAAAGAGCAGGAGTGGCAATATTAATCTCTGACAAAATAAACTTTAAAGTAAAATCCACCACAAAGGGTAAGGAAGGACACTATATAAAGATTAAAGGGTCAATACACCAGGAGGACATAACCATAATAAATATTTATGCACCCAATGACAGGGCTCCAAAATACATAAAACAAACTAACAGCATTGAAAAGAGAGAGAGACAGCTCCACAAGAATAGTAGGAGACTTCAACACACCACTTTAGGACACTCCACCCAACAGCAGCAAAGTATACTTCCTTTTCCAATGCACATGGAACATTCTCCAGGATAGACCACATATTAGGCCATAAAGCAAACCTTAACAGAATCCAAAGCATCGAAATATTACAAAGCATCTTTTCTGACCATAAAGCCATAAAAGTAGAAATCAATAACAGAAAAAGCAAGGAAAAAAGTCAAACACATGGAAACTGAACAGCAACACACCTTGCTCAAAAACTACTGGGTTAGAAAAGAAATTAAGGCTAGAATAAAGAAATTCACAGAACTGAATGAGAATGAAAACACACCTTGCCAGAACCTTTGGGACACAGCAAAAGCAGTGCTCAGAAGTCAGTTTATAGCAATAAATGCACACATCCAAAAAGAAGAAAGGGCCAAAATCAAAAGATTAACCCTACAACTAGAACAAGTAGAAAGAAAGCAGCAAAAGAATCCCTTGGGCACCAGAAGAAAGGGAATAATAAGAATTGGAGCAGAATTAAATGAAATAGAGAATAGAAAAGTAATTGAAAGAGTCAATAAGACCAAAAGCTGGTTCTTTGAAAAGATCAACAAAATTGATAAATCATTGGCCAAACTGACAAAAGAAAAACAGGAGAGGAAGCAAATAACCTGTATAAGAAATGAGATGGGTGATATCACAACAGACCCAACTGAAATTAAAAGAATCGTTACAGAATACTATGAAAAATTGTACTCTAACAAATTTGAAAATCTAGAGGAACTGGACAAATTTCTAGAAACTCACTACCTACCTAAACTAACACAAACAGAAGTAGAACAACTAAGTAAACCTGTAACAAAAGAAGAGATTGAAAAGGTAATTAAAAAACTTCCAACAAAAAAAAGCCCTGGCCCTGATGGTTTCACTGGATGATTCTACCAAACTTTCAGAGAAGAGTTAACACTGCTACTACTAAAGGTATTTTAGGGCATAGAAAAGGATGGAATACTCCCAAACTCATTCTATGAAGCCAACATAACCCTGATACAAAAACCAGGTAAAGACACCACAAAAAAAGAAAATTACAGACCAATGTCCCTCATGAACATTGATGCAAAAATCCTCAAAAAAATTCTAACCAATAGAATTCAACAACATATCAAAAAAATAATTCACCATGATCAAGTGGGATTTATACCAGGTATGCAGGGATATTTCAACATTAGAAGAACAATCAATGTAATCCATCACGTAAGTAAAACAAGAGACAAGAACCACATGATCTTATCAATTGATGCAGAAAAGGCATTTGACAAAGTACAACACCATTCATGATAAAAACTCTCAGCAAAGTAGGAATAGAAGGGAAATTCCTCAACATAATTAAGGGCATTTATATGGCGCCAACAGCCAACATCGTCCTAAATGGAGAGAGTCTGAAAGCATTCCCCTTGAGTATAGGATCCAGACAAGGAAGCCCTTTATCACCACTCTTATTCAACATTGTGCTGTAGGTCCTAGCCAGAGAAGTTAGGCTAGAAAAAGAAATAAAGGGCATCCAAATTGGTAGGAAAGAAGTCAAAGTATCTCTATTTGCAGATGGTATGATCTTATACACAAAAACCCCAAAGAAGCCACAAGAAAACTACTGGAACTAATAGAAGATTTCAGCGAAGTATCAGGATACAAGATAAACATACAAAAATCAGTTGAATTCCTCTACATGAACAAAGAGAACTTGGAAGAGGAAATCACCAAATCAATACCATTTGCAGTAGTCCCCAAGAAGATAAAATACTTAGGGAGAAACCTAACCAGAGACATAAAAGACCTATACAATGAAAACTACAAGACACTACTGCAGGAAACCAGAAGAGACCTGCATAAGTGGAAAAATGTAGCTTATTCATGGATAGAAAGATTCAACATTGTGAAAATGTCAGTTCTACCCAAAGCTATCTACAGATACAATGCAATCCCGATCCAAATTCCAATGGCATTTTTTAATGAGATGGAGAAACAAATCACAGCTTCATATGGAAAGGAAAGAGGCCCTGGATAAGTAAAGCATTACTGAAGAAGAAGAACAAAGTGAGAGGCCTCACACTACGTGATTTTAGAACCTATTATACTGCCACGATAGTCAAAACAGCCTGGTACTGGTACAACACATACATAGACCAATGAAACAGAATTGAGAATCCAGACGTAAATTCATCCACCTGTGAGCAGCTGATATTTGACAAAGGCCCAAAGTCCATTAACTGGGGTAAAGATAGTCTCTTTAACCAATGGTGCCGGCAGAAAAATGAAACAAGACCCATACCTCACACCATGCACGAAAACTAACTCAAAATGGATCAAAGACCTAAATTTAAAATCTAAAATGGTAAAGATCATGGAAGGAAAAATAGGGACAATGCTAGGAGCCCTAATACATGGCATAAACAGAATACGAACCGTAAGTAACAATGCATAAACACCAGAAGAGAGACTAGATAACTGGGAGCTCCTAAAAATCGAACACTTAGTATGCTCATCAAAAGACTTCACCAAAAGAGTCAAAAGACAACCTACAGACTGGGAAAAAATTTTTGGCTACAACAAATCCGATCAGCATCTAATCTCTAAAATCTTCAAGATACTGCAACACCTCAATAACAAAAAGACAAAATAACCCAATTAAAAAATGGGCAAAGGATATGAACAGGCACTTCACCAAAGAAGACATTCAGGCAGCTAACAGACACATGAGGAAATGCTCACGATCATTAGCCATTAGAGAAATGCAAAGCAAAACTACAATGAGATATCATCTCACCCCAACAAGGCTAGCATTAGCCCCAAAAATACAAAATAATAAATGTTGGAGAGGTTGTGGAGAGACTGGAACACTTATGCAGTGTTGGCGGGAATGTAAAATGGTACAACCACTTTGGAAATCAATTTGGCCCTCCCTTAAAAAGCTAGAAACAGAAATACCATATGATCCAGCAATCCCACTCTTTGAAATATATCCTAGAGAAATAAGAGCCATCACACAAATAGATATATGCACACCCATGTTCACTGCTGCACTGTTCATGATAGCAAAAAGATGGAAACAACGTAGGTACCCATCAATGGATGAATAAATAATTTATGGTATATTCACACAATAGAATACTATGCAATAATAAAGAACGATGAATTGGTGAAACATCTTACAACATGGAGGAATCTGAAAGGCATTATGCTGAGTGAATTTAGTCAGTCACAAAAGGACAGATATTGTATAAGACCACTATTATAAGAACTCAAGAAAAGGTTTAAACACAGAAGAAAACGTTCTTTGATGGTTACGAGGGTGGGGAGGGAGGGAGAGGGTTGTTCACTAACTAGATAGTAGACAAGAGTTATCTTAGGTAAAGGGAAGGACAACACACACTACAGGGGAAGTCAGCACAACTTGACTAAACCAAAAACTAAAAAGACCAGACTTAATGGTTTGACTAAAACTGGAGGGACCCTGGAAGACATGGCCCCCAGACTCTCTGTTAGCCCAAAACTGAAACCATTCTCGAGGCCAACTCTTCAGACAAAGATTAGACTGGACTATGGAACATAAAATGATACTCGTGAAGTGTGCACTTCTTAGCTCAAGTGGATACATGAGACTAAATGGGCAGCTCCTGTCTAGAGGTGAGATGAGAAGGCAGAGAGGGTCAGGAGCTTGTTGAATGGACATGGGAAATCCAAGGTAGAAAAGAGGAGTGTGCTGTCACAGTACATGGAGAACAACTAGGGTCACATAACAATGTGTGTGTAAATTTTTGTATGAGAGACTAACTTGAATTGTAAACTTTCTCTTAAAGCACAAAAGAAAAAAAAGTCAAAAAAGAAAAATCAGTGTAGTTCACCAGGTTAACAGAAATGGAGGAAAGTATATGATCACCTCAATACACAGAGAAAAAAGCATTTGATAAAATTTAGCATTCATATACGATAACGACATGCAAAAAAATAAGAATAGAAAGAAATCTCCTTAATCTGATAAGATTATCTCTATAAAAAAAAAAAAACCCTTATAGCTACTATTATATTTAATAGCTAAATAATGACACTTTCTGAATTCAGGAGCAAGAGAAACAAGACAAGGATGTCCACTATCACCAGTTCCATTTAAATTGTACTGGAGGTTCTAGCCAGTGCAATAAGATAAGAAAAAGAAATAAAGGATCTATAGATTCAGAAGTAAGAAGTAAAACTGTCAATATTCACAGACGACATTATTGTGTATATAGAAAAATCAAAGGAATCTACAAAAATTATTATAATTAATAGATAAACTTAGCAAGGTTATTGGATACGAAGATAATATACAAACTCAATTGTATTTCTGTATACTAGCAACAAACAATTGGAAAAAAATTTAAATAAACTTAATGGCATAAAGAAACAGCAAATACATAGGAACAAATAAAGTGTGTAAGACCTCTAGATTGAAAAATACAGAATGTTGTTGCAATTAAAGAGTACTTAAATGAGATATACCCCATGATTCACAGACTGAAACACTTAATATTCTTAATATGTCTGTTCTCCCTAAATTGATCTACTCAATGCACTTTTTTTTTTAATCTTGAAATCTGTTTTATTATAGTGAAGAGTTCTTTAACTTATATGATTAATCATGTCATCACCATAGTTAGTACATGACTTAGATCATTTAGGTTATTGGAAATAATTTAGTTAAAAGAGTTCACTTCAGCTTACTGCAAACACACAGCATATAGAAGCTAGATGAAAGCTTTCATTTCAGCTCAAAACATATTAATTTATTAGCCAAGAAATTCTGTCAAACCTCCTGACTAATCAAAAATATGTATTTGAGCAATTTGCTGTTATGAATTTAGCCTTTTGGTATTTTTCCCCTCTCTTTGAATTTCAGTTTTAGACTGTTGCTTAATTCCCATCATAATTAATTAGTTTATAAGTAATTTATATCCCCTCTTCTCCCAAGGAAGGGTCTAAGGAGGCTCAATGCAGTCTTTAAAAAAAAAAAAAAAAGTTTGCTGAGCAAATTAGTTTCCCATTCAACACATTGTACACAAAGTGTTTCATTCAATGCAATCTTATGGATAAAAAACTACATTTTTTTTTCTTGTTGGAAATTGACAAGCAGATTACAAAATTTACACAGAAATTTAGAGGATCCAGAATAGCTAAGACAATATTGTAGGAGAAAAATTTTGGAGGGATTACATTTCCAAATATTGAGACTTACTATAAAGCTACAGAAAGGGGCCCTGTTGACACAATCATTTGGCGCTCAGCTGCTAACTGAATGAAGGGTCGCTGGTTCAAACACATACGCTGCTGGGTGGGAGAAAAGAACTGGTGATCTGCTCCGGTAGAGATTACAGCCTAGAAACCCTATGGGGGCAGTTCTAGTCTATCCTACAGCATAGGGTCGCCATGAGTTGGGGTTAACTTGATGGCACACAGCCACAACAATAGAAAGCTACAGAAAGCAGGAAAGATGTTACTGATCCAAGGATAGAAATTTAGACAGAAAGAGATCGATGGAACAGACTAGAGAATCCACACATATACTCACCTGATTTATAATAATCGTGCCTCGGTAATTCAGTGGGGAAAGAGTGATTTTTTAATAATGGTGCAGGATAAGTTGGATATTTGTATGGAGAAAAAAAGAACTTCAACACCTACCTCAATGACACAAAATCTTTATTTGAAATGGATCACAGAGTCAAATGTGAAAAATAAGTCAAGCAAGCATGTGGAATATATATATATATATATAAATATCTTTATGACTTTGAAATAGTCAAAGATATTTTTAACAGTACACAAAAAGCACTATCCATAAAAAATTATTGACAAATTGGACTTTATTAAACTTCCGTTCATCAAAGAAGTACCACTACCTGCTTTCTCAACAACAAAATAAATAAAATTTAGGAAAAAAACACCACCACTGATAAAGTGAAAAGACAATCCACAAACTTGGAAAATATAATTAGAAACATATTTGCAATTGATAAAAACCAGGCTGTGTACATAGGGTTGCTATGAGTCGTAATGGACTCGAAGGCGCCTAACAACAGCAACAAAGGGCTCATATCCAGAAGTATTTAAAAGTTCCTAAAATTAATAAGAAAAAGATAAACAACCTAATAAAATATGAAAACTATTTTAACAGGCACTTCACAAAGAGAATATCCACACAACCGGTAAGCATTTCAAAAGTTACTCAACATCATTATTCATCAAGGAATTGCAAATTAAAATCACAATGAGATACCACTGCACTCCCACCATGGCTCAAATAAAAAAGACTGAGGTTACCAAGTGTTAGCAAGGATGTGGAGTAACTGGAATTCTCAGAGTTACTGATGGGAATGTAAATTGGTACAAACACTTTGGAAAACAGTTTGGCAATACCTAATAAATCTCAGTGCGCTTAAATGCTATGACCGAGTAATTCTATCCCTAGATACATCCCCAAAAGAAATGAATACTTTTGGCCACCAGAAGACATATAGAAGAATATTTATAGCAACTTTACAGTTAACCACTGTGCCACCAGGGCTCCTTACTTTATACATAATACTCCAAGATTGGAAACAGCCCTAATGTATAAATAAACAGTAAAATGAACAAAAAATATGTATTCATCCAATGGACTACTACACCACATAAAAATGAACAAGCTACTTCTATAAGCGAAAACATGGATGAATCTCACACACAGGATGAATGAAAGCCATGAGGAGTGAAGGAAGTCAGACACTAAAGACTATGCTGTATAATCCCATTTAAATATATTTCAAAAACAGGAAAAACTAACCTATGGTGACAGACGTCAAAAATAGTAAGACAGAATTTGGTACTGAGAGGAGCAGGGGTGCTGTTCTAACAGAGACCTAAAATGCGGAAGCGGTTTTGTAATTGGGTAATGGGTAGAGGCTGGAAGAGTTTTAAGATGCCTAATAGGAAAAGTCTAGATTTCCTTGAAGAGACTGGTGGTGGAATTTTGGACATCAAGGTAAAGTGACTTACAAAGTCCCACACCAGTTATGTCAGGACAGAAACTACCCTCTCATGTTACCTTCAGTAGAGAGTGCTTTTAAATTACCGTACCTGTTGCTACATGAAATTAGCTCAGAAATAAAGGGAAACCAATATTGTATTAGGGCAGCAGGAGTATGAGTATTTTCCCCTTATGTTTCCTTTAGCAGTGTTTTAAGAAACTTAAAAAAAAACAAAAAGGGATAAATGAAGTAAGCCTAGGCTCAGAGGTTTCCCCACCTGCCCTAAGCAGATGTAGCCCAGCATGGTGGTTAAGTACACGGGCTCTAGAGCAAAACTGGGCTCACCTCCCAGTTCTGCTGACAACGCGACCTTGGGCAAGCAGCTTAACCTTTCTGTGCCTCAGTTTCCTCAACTGTAATAGTACCTAACTCATAGAGTTGTTCTAAGTATTAAATGAACTAATACATGCAAATCTCTTAGAACCATACCTGGTACACAGTAAGCTCTCAATATCTGTTAGCTATTACTATTAGAATGGAGCCCTGCTGGTGCAGTGGTTAAGAGCTCGGCTGCTAACCAAAAGGTCGGCAGTTGGAACCCACCAGTCACTCCTTGGAAACCCTATGGGGCAGTTCTACTCTGTCCTATAAGGTCACTATGGATCGGAATTGACTTGACAGGAAGTGTTATAGATTGAATTGTGTTCCCCCAAAAGATATATTGATGTTCCAACCCCTGAACCTATGAATGTGTCCCTGTTTGAAAGGGTTTTCTTTTGTTATGGAGGAGGGTGGGTCCTAAACCTACTCCCTTCTTTGTAGAGTCATATGAGAAGCAGAATAAACACACACACACACGCAGGGGGATGAGACCAGGTGAGGATCTGTCGCCACGCTAAGGAATGCCAAGATAGGCTGCCAGAAGCTGCGAGACAAGGAACGACCTTCCCCTAGAACAGGCAGCACAGCCCTACAGACACCCTCAGTTCAGACTCCTAGCATCCAAAACTGTGAGACAGTAAATTCCTGTTCTTTAAAGCCGCCCACTGGTAGTATTTTTGTTACAGCAGCACTAGGAATCTAAGACAGGGCATCCTACTTTTTTGTTGTTGTTATACTATTTTTGATAATATTGTCTGAATTTATTTACCTAGTTTACCATGACTACCACCACCACTACCCTCTCCCTAACCCCCACCACAGAAAAGGTATCCAAAATAGGATATTTCTAGAAAATAGTAATGAAGTCCTTGAACACTGAGAAGATTAATTTGCAGTAGTAGGATTTATTAAATACCATGTGGTTGCCATAAAATGTGTGTTTAACCAAAATTCTAAGAGTTTACCTTCGTGTAGCCTCAGAATCCCGTGTAAGTAATATTTGTCTCTTGAAAGAGGAGTGGCAGTGAGGTCAGAAGCTTCTTCGAGGCACCCTGGTCACAAAATGTAGTCTATGCTGGAGGAGCGAGAGGGCTGCTGATGGAAGGATGACGACCTTTCCCAGCCCTCTTTGGAGACTCGTTTCCTGATGCAAACGAAGACATAGCTGCAACTTTTCTGAAATATTTCTGAGAGATGTTTCTTAAACTTCTCACCCATGAAAGCATAGATAACAGGGTTCACACAGCAGTGAGTGAAGGAAATGGTTTCTGTGATATGGGTGGCGTAAATCAGCTGCTGGCTCATGACACATCCATCCAGGATGTGCATGCTGTGCAGGGAAGTGAGGAAGAGGACCACATTGAAGGGGATCCAGAAGAATAAAGATGCAATGACCACAATGAGTACCAACCTGATGGCTTTGGCCTTGTTGCGGTTTTGGCAGCCCCTCAGCTGGTGCAGGATGCTGATGTAGCAGAAAATAAGGATAGTGAATGGGATCAATAGACCCAAGATGTTAATTTCAAAGTAGGTGAAGATCTTCCATTTTAATGTCTGCTGATTGTAAGATGAATAGCACTGCAGACTGCCATCTTCAGAGGCCACTTGGTAAAACACTAGCAAGGGGCTGGTGGCAGTGATGGCAGTCAGCCATACTACCAAGCTCAGGGCTGTGCCCACACTGGCTGTCCTCACCTTCATGGCATACACAGCATGGACAACAGCCAGGTATCTGTCCACACTCATGAGGGTGATGAAGAACATGCTGCTGAAGAAGCCAATGTAATAAAATCCAGAGACCACCTTGCACATTACAGTCCCAAACACCCACTGGTCCAGGCGATAGTGGGTCAGAAAGGGGAAGGAGAGGACAAAAAACAAGTCAGACAGGGCCAGGTTCAAGAGGTACACATCTGTGATGCTCTTCAGCTTCTTGCGGGTGATAAGGACCAGGATGACCAGGCTGTTTCCCAGAAGACTGAATACAAACAGAAAGCAGTAAAAGATGGCAAGAAGAAAGTTGCTGCCTCTCTGGATAAGTTCCCCATCACAGGGGCTTGAGAAGACATCAGGATAGTAGTAGTCAGTTTCTGTCACGTTGGGCTCGAGTGTGTAATCCATCAAGGCAGGAGGACCTGGGTACAGAGGCATATACGAGAGACTAGTTCCTTAAAAATATTTTTATTAGACAAATTTGGGGAGGGGGATTGATGAGAAAAGACAAAAAATACAGAGAAAACTTAAATACCTGTAGTTCCACCATCCAGAATTATTTGCAAATCATACTTGCTTTTGGTTCTTTTTTTTCTTAAAAATATATTTTCCTTTTAAAGAAAATTATATTTGTTTTTGGTTCTTCTTTCTTTCTTCCTTTCCTCTCTTTCTTTCCTTTATTCCTTTTGCAATAAAGATGAAGCTAAAGTTCCCTCTAACTACACAAGTTATCCCCATGCTCCTGGAGGTAACCACTAACATCAATTTGGCATATATTGTTGCAGTTTCCGCTATACTTCAACAATCTTACGTGTGGATCCATGACAGTATATATAGTATTGGTTTGTGTTCTCTTTTAACTTACATTAACAGATACCAGATTGTATCTATCATTTTCTATCTTATTTTTCTTCTTCCAGCAGGTTGTTTCAGAGATACGTTCACATGACACTCAAAAGTTTAGTTCATTCTTTTAAATGCTTTCCTAAGCACCAGCAATAAGCTAATTTAAAAATGCAATAGAAAAAAATTGATCCAAATCATACTAACAACAAAAATTACTGTGACTACTAAGAATAAACCCGACAAAAACCAAAATTCAATTACAGGAGAAAAAAAAATTAAAATTTGTTGAAGGACATTAAAGAAGACATGATTAAAACGAAATGTATACTATATTCATGGAAGGGAAAGCTTAACATTTAACGTCACAATTCTCAAATTGATATATAATTTGAATGTAACTTCAGCCCAGACTTACTATTTTTCAAGGCAGTTATTTACTTTGCATTTAGAGAATGCAAGTTCCTCTCAATCCCAAATACAAAACTGAGAATGTTGCAAAGTGCTTTGCAGCATGCCAAGTAGGGGCCCCATAATGGAGTGACCATTAGGATACACCCAGTTTATGCCTGTTGACTCAGCATAATCATTAATTATAATTAATTAATTATACCTCACTCTCCTGGACAGTCTTGTGGCGTAGTTTGATTAAGCTGGGATTTTATTACAGGTCTTCTGAGTCCAAAACCGTTAGACAGTCCTCTCCACGGTGTCCTCCTTTCTGTATTTGAAATGCCAAGCAAGCAGGCCGTTTTTTAAGACATAAGCTTCATTTGGGTGTACCCAAAATAGATTTTTTTTTTTTTTTGTGGCCAGTATACTTGTGAAACAAGAGTATGTTATCAGATTAATCTCCCCTCCTATGTCTTCCTTTCATTTTTACCAATATTTAAAAAAAAAAAAAAAAGCTCACCTTGCTTCTGTTCCCCTCTCTTAACATCCTCGTGTAAGAGTAGATCCTCAGTCTACTCTCTTCCCAGCTTTTTCCTACTGACACTCAGTCCACACTTCCCCCATGCTCTTTTACTAGTAAAATACTTAAAAAGTATTAATAATATCTACCATTTACTAAAATAGGTCAGGAATTTTAAATGCATTAGCTCAGTTATTCCTCATGAAACCCTGTGAAGCTGACACTGCTATCTCCTTTCTGTTTCTGGAGTTACAATTATATCTGAAGCTCAGAGAGGTTCTGCCTCATGCCCCAAGTCACACAGTGGTGATCTGAGAGCTCCAGGATTTGAAACCACATCGCTCTATCCCAAAACCCTTATTCTTTTCCATATTTCTGTATTTTGCACTTGACTAAAGTTTGGCAGTTTGAATCCCCCGCACCCCAGGCTCCATGGAAGAAAGGCCTTTTGAGAACCTGGGTGGAGGTAATCAAGCCGGTTGCTGGGAGTGCAGAGTATCTGGGAGGACTATGAGACTTGTTTCGTTCCTTGTGGTGATTTCAGGTGGAATCTTCGTTTGCTATAAATTAGAGGCTGATGGCAAACAGTGCAAGCTTGACTTGAGCAGCCAAGAGCCATGTGGACCAGAGGTCCAGGCCCAGTTCTGTCCCTTGCCAGATGCATGACTTTGACCATTCATTTCTCAGAGCATCACCTTTTCATCTGTAAAGTGGGAAAACACTACCTACTCCACTCGGAAATTAGGGGGATGAAATTCAAGGGTAAGTAACATGATGGCCTACAGGAGGCGCTGCAACAGTCAGGCAGGGCTTCTTCTAAGAACGTGTGAACACCGTTCCCCAGGCTTGGAGCTTCTCCGACTTGGGGCCCCAGAGAACCTCAATGGTCTGGTCTGGCTGTCAGGCCTTAGTAAGTCAGGTGCCCCAGGATCACGGTCTACCGGGGAGCTTCGTGATGAGTGTGGTTGCTTAGGGCCAAGCCCATGGACTTTGGTGGTTTAGCAATGGGGCACATGTTGCTCATGCTCTGGCCTCAGGCTTAGGATAGAGATTCTTCTTCCAATTGTAGGGAGCAGCTTTAGGCCAGCAGTGGGGTAGCTTGAGGGTTAGCAAATGGACCCTGTGGCAAATTCAGTAATGCAGCCATCAGTTGTGGAATTCATTTCTTTACGCTCAGCTCTGAAAGGGGAAAGCTAGCCAACACCCTCTAATATCCTTACATTTATAAAGCAGAACACTGAACCCACAGTCAAGTTAAACACGACTTCTGAGATTTCCAAAGAAAAATGTTTTACATTTGTGTCACTAAAGGGCTCAATCAAATGATTTACCCAGGAGCCAAAAGAAGTCCTCTCCAAAGGACTTAATTTATTAACTGCAATGTCTTAGTTAATTGCAATGCCTCTACACTATGCCTTCTTTATTTGCATTTTTATCTTTATAAAATCTATATATTTTGTGATAGACTCTATGATGTGCTTCCCAGACCCCCAGTCTGAAATGAGCAACTTATTCCCTCAGCTGCTACAGCTGGCCTGTAGCTGCCATTCTCCCTGTGGGAAGTCAATAATTCTAGTAACTAAAAACAGCTTTGTCTTAGTCACCTAGTGCCGCTGTAACAGAAATACCAGAAGTGGATGGCTTTAACAAAGAGAAGTTCATTCTCTTACAGTCCAGTAGGCTACAAGTCCAAATTCAGAGCATCAGCTCCAAGGGAAAGCTTTCTCTGTCAGTTCTGGAGGAAGGGCTGTGTCATCAATCTTCCCTTTGTCTGGGAGATTCTCTGCGCAGGAACCTCAGGTCCAAAAGACACACTCTGCTCCTGGCACTGCTTTCTTGGTGGTATGAGGTTCCCATGTGTCTCTGTTCATTTCTGTCTTTTATATCTCAGAAGAGATTGGATTAAGACACTTTATGTAATCTTGTAAACCTCATCAGTATAATTCATCATAGTGATAGAGTTTACAGAACATAAGGAAATCACATACAACCTCATCATAGTGATAGAGTTTACAACACATAAGGAAATAACATCAAATTACACAATGATATGGGAATCATGACCTAGCCAAGTTGGCAGATATTTTGGGGAGACACAATTCAATCCATGACAAGCTTGAAACATGTAAATTCCAGTTCTTCAAAGTTCTCCCAGTCATTATTTCAAACCTCATAGGGTACAGTCCTGGGGTACCCCATTATGCCAGCATAACTTAAATGTTAAAAATAGCCATTAATGGGGATACCCAGGGCCCCCACCCCACCCTCAACATCCCAATAGTGCTCTATTGGCATACCCCACCAAACCACAGAAAGTGACTGGGTAGGATGAGTCCCCTAAACAGCAAAAAAAGGAATATCAGCCAAAAACCCATAATGTATGGACATAGAGCCTCCCTAAAAACAGAATTAGGGTTAAAACACACATGCCCAAGTCAAAACCGTTGGTGGTATAAGCTCCACCCTAACCTTCACAAAATATTGAGGTATCCAAAGTCTTGCACCTCAAAACTATGAAATGCCTAGATACCCCACACCAGATAAATCAGTATGCTATCTGACGAGAGCCCCCAAGCTATGGAACGTTGTCTAGTTGTCAGAGTAGCTGAGTTGAGCGAGCTCTAGGCCGTTTCTTTGGAAGAGCTGGTGGTGATTCAATGTACGTCACAGTCTGTGTGTCTTTAGAGCCAGGATTTAGTAGGTTCAATAATGGCCACCTAAAGATATCAAGCCCTAATCCTGGGAATTTAAAAGTGTTACTTTATTTGGAAAAGGCTCTTCGCGGATGTGATTAAGGTAAGTGTCACGAGATGAGATTATCTGGGTGGGCACTAAGTGCTGTCAGAGTGCCCTTATAAAACAGAAGCAGAGGAGGTCTCACACAGATGCACAGAGAAGAAGGCCACGTGAAAAATGGAGGCAGAGGCTGGAGTGATGAGGCTACATCCCGAGAATGCCAGGGCAGCCACCAGCAGCTGGAAGAGGCAAGGAAGGCCTAGAGTTCCTGGACAGAGTGTGGACTTGCTGGATTTCAGGCTTCCAGCCTCTAGGACTGTGAGAGGATACATTTCTATGGTTTTAAGCCATCACGCTTGTGGTGATTTGTTCCAGCAGCCACAGGAGAGGCAAGAGGTGATGCCCACACCGGCCCTGGGATGTGTCCTGGGCACACAGAAAGAGAGTGCCTGGTGACTTTGGTGTTTGCAGCCTTAGTCCATTCCTGCATGGCTCTGTGTTCACCTCCCCACCACCTCCCTCTGCTGCATCTGTCCCGGCCTCATCCTTCTACGCTGGCTGTGCAGTCCTCCACAGTTCTTCTCCTGACGCCCATGTCTTCACATTGCTATGTTCTCCGTTGAATCATTTACTGAGAAATTGCTGTATGCCAGGCACTGGACCAAGTAAGGAGGAACAGCAGATAAAAGGATCATAAGGAAATCACAATAGACTCCTTGGGGGTATAAATTGGCCCCAGAATTGCCTCCCCTGCTTAAGTCCAGTTTCTTAGTAAAACTAGGCTTCCACCAAATGGCTTGGCTTTGAGGAATCTAGCCCACCCCTGACTTCCCCTCATCACCCACTGAGGTACCTTGAGTGAAGCACTGCATCTGTGCCAGGTGCTGTGCTGTAATTCTGTCCCAACCTGGAAATTTGGCTTAGGGGAATTCCACCCTAGTCCCTCAGGGCCCTGCTTAGCTGGGCTGGGGAGGGGAACTCGACTCCCACATACCCCCACTGTCAAAGAGGCAGGTATCATAGTTTCCACAGTTACGACATGAGTTGGCAATTCGTGTGAGCTCTGCGTTACGACTGACAGCTCACCACTAATCTTTGCTTATCACACACAGAACTTTCTTAAAGGATCTGAGTTTTTCCCCTAAACTACACCAGAACATGAATGATATTGGTGAGGGTTTACCCAGACATGAACTCAGACCCCAGCAGATATTTCTAAGAGATGAAATTGTTAAGCAAAAGGGACCTGATTCAGGGGTTAGGAAGCAAGAATTGAGAGGAATATATGGCCATTGCACAATAGCTTCTCAAGAAAGAAGTTGGAAGGTTAACAGTGAACTGGATGTCACTGGCACATGGGGAACACTCTTACCTCCCTCCCTGGTGCTCCCATGATGAATTTCTATATGCTCCCAGTAGGAGAGGTAGTAGCGGAAGGAACAAGTCTGGTTCCTCTTTACCCCTCACTTGCTGCTTCTCAAAGGAGGAGGATACGTTTCTATGAATGGCAGGTTGGAGAGAGTTTGTCATTTGTCTTCCATTAGGCCATGTTAACCAGAGGGATGGATCCCGTCTCTCTGTTGCCTTATTGGGATGGCCTGAACCCCAAGAAAAGATGCTTGTATCTGTAGACTCTCTGGAAGGTTGACCAAATGGGTTTGTTAGGCCTTTGCCCTTGATACTGAGTGAAACAGGATATTGTCCTCCACGTGGCTGGCTGTCACCTCCACTGACCCGGTCTCAACAAGCAGACGTAAATCATATATTCATCATTTCACAGTTCTGTTCCTGAAATGCCTGCTGCCGTCACTGTAAGAAAGCACCAGAGGATCAAGCTGGGTGCGTGTTATATGAGTCAAAAACGGCTTCTGCATATTGGCCCCAAGTCATTTACTTCTTCATAGCAAGCTGGGGCCTGTTAGCTAAAAAAAGCCCTCTGACGTCAAACTCAAATTTGTACACATCCAGTTGTTTTAAAAATAGCCCACACAGGCATATTCTTAGCCACTTAGAGCCTGCCTGCTTTATATTCTCCACGAAAATAGACACAACATCTGTTAGCTGTGTTGTTGTTGTTAGTTGCTGTTGAGTCTACTACAACTCATGGGGACTTCATGGATAACAGAATGAAACGTTGCTCAGTCCTGCACCGTCTTCATGATTCCTGATATGTCTGAGCCCATTGTCGCGGCTACTGTGTCAACCCATCTCATCGAGGATGTCTTTCATTTTCATCGGCCCTCTCATTTACCAAACAGCATGTCCTTTTCCAGCGATTGATCTTTCCTGATGATGTGTCCAAAGTAAGCTAGCTAGAGGCTTACCATCCTCACATCTAAGGAACATTCTGGTTGTATTTCTTCTAAGACTGATTTGTTTGTTCTTTCAGCAGTCCACAGAATATTCAGTATTCTTCACCAACACCACAGTTTGAACACTTCAGTTCTTCTGTCTTCCTTTTACATTTTTCCAATTTTTGCATGTGTCTGGGGTGATTGAAAAGATCATGGCTTGGGTCCACCACACTTAGTCATCAAAGAGACATCTTTGCTTTTTAAAACTTTTACACAGGTCTTTGCAGCGGATTTTCCTAACGTTTGATTTCTTGACTGCTGCTTCCGTGGACATTGATTATTGAGCCAAGTAGAATAAAATCATTGACAACTTCAGTTTCTTCTTCATTTATCGTAATGTTGTTTATCTGTTCAGTTTTAAGGATTTTTGTTTTCTTGTGATCCATACTGAAAGCTGTAGTCTTTGACCTTCCTCAGTAAGTGCTTCAGGTCGTCTTCATTTGCTGCAAGGAAGATTGTGTTATCTGTATATCACAGGTTGTTAATGAGTCTCCAATTCTAATGCTGCATTCTTCTTCATATAGTTCAGCTTCTCAGATTATTTGTTCAGCATACAGATTGAATAAGTAAGGTGAAAGGATACAACCCTTTTTCAATTTTTAACCACACAGTATCCCATTGTTTTGTTCGAACGACTGCCTCTTGATCTATGTACAGGTTCCGTATGAGCACAATTTAAGTGTTCTTAAATTTCCATTCTTCACAATGTTATCCATAATTTGTTATGATCTATACAGTTGAATGCTTTTGCATAGTCGATAAAACAGAGGTAAACCTCTTTCTGATATGCTCTGCTTTCAGCCAAGACTCATTTGACAACAGCAAGGTATCTCTCATTCCACATCCTCTTCTGAATCCTGCTTGAACTTCTGGCAGTTCCCAGTTGATGTGTGACTGCAGTCGTTTTTTAATTATTTTCGGCAGATTTTTGCTAGCATGTGATATTAATGATATTGTTTGATAATTTTTGTATTCTGTTTGATTGCCTTTCTTTGGAATGGGGATGAATATGGATTTCTTCCACTGGTTGGTCAGGTAGCCGTCTTCCAAATGTCTTGACATAGACGAGTAAGTGCTTTCAGTGTTACATCCATTTGTTGAAGCGTCTCAGTTAGTATTCTGTCAACTCCTGGAGACTTGCTTTTTGCCAGTGCCTTCAGAGCAGCTTAACTTCTTCCTTTTGTCAGTGGTTCTTGATCATATGCTACCTCCTAAGATGGTTGATCATCGACCAATTCTTTTTGGTACAGTTACTCTGTATATTTCTTCCATCTTCTTCTGATGCTTCTTGCACTGTTTTATTTTACAGTTCCCTAATGACGTGATAATACTGAGTATCTTCTCATATGCTTATTTGCCATTTCAACCGTTTTCATATGTTCGGTTCAGTGACATTAATTATGTTCACCATGTTGTGCAACCATCATTACTATGTGTTTTCAATTTTTTTATGACCCTTAACAGAAATGCAGTACCCCTTAAGCAGTAACTCCCCATTTGCCCCTCCCACCTACCCTTGGTAACCATTAATAAACTCTGGTCTCTATGCATTTGACTATTCTAGGTATCTCATGTAAGTAAGATCATACACCACCACCTGTCTGTCAGTTTGTCACACTGTGGTACCGTGCATGTTGCTGTGTTGCTGGAAGTAGTATACCACTAGTATTTCAAAAGCAGCAGGGTCACCCTTGGTGGACAGGTTTCAGTGGAGCTTCCAGACTAAGAGAGACTAGGAAGAAAAGCCTGGTGACCTATTTCTGAAAATTAGCCAATGAAAACCTTATGGATCACAAGAGAACATCGTCTGACCTGCTTGCCTTGGACACCTCATAAGGAGACATCAATGGCTAGAGGTAGACATCATGTTTGGTGAAACCTCGGGCCAGTGAGGGTGAGGGAGACCCTCAATGAGATGTTGTTGTTAAGTGCCCAGTCCTGCAGCATCCTCACAGTCGTTGTTATGCTTGAGCCCATCAGTCCTCCTCTCTTTCGCTGACCCTCTACTTTACCAAGCATGATGTCCTTCTCCAGGGACTGGTCTCTCCTGATAACGTGTCCAAAGTATGTGAGACAAAGTCTCGACACCCTTGCCTCTCAGGAGCATTCTGTCTGTACTTCTTCCAAGACAGATTTGTTCTTTCTTTTGCCAGTCCATGGTATATTCAATATTCTTCACCAACACTATCATTCAAAGGTGTCAGTTCTTCTTTGGTCTTCCTTATTCATTGTCCAGCTTTTGCATGCATATGAAGCAATTGAAAACCCAGAGCTTGGGATTTGTTTTGTTTTGTTTTGTTTTCAGTGAGATGGGTTGGCACAAGAGCCACAACAATGGACTCAAACACACTGAGGGTTGTGAGGATGACGCAGGACTGGGCAATGTTTCGTTCCATTTGCATGAAGTCACCATGAGTCAGCGTCACCTCAACGACAGCTATCTATCAAGATTGTACAATATTCGTCCTTTTATGTCTGACTTATTTTACTCAGTATAACGTTTTCAAGGTTCATCCATGTCGTAGCATGTACAAGACCTTCATTTCCCTTTATGTTAAATAATATTCCGTTGTACATATGTACCACATTTTGTTTATCCATTCCTCTATTGATGAACACTTGGTAGTTTTCACCTTTTGAATATTGCCAGTAATGCTGTGAATGAACATCGGTGTACAAGTATGAGTGCCTACTCCCACGTCTTTTGAGTATATACCCAGGAGTGGAGTTGCTGGGTCGTATGGTAATTCGGTGTTGAACTTTTTGAGGAACCACCAACCTGTTTTTCATAGCAGCTGCATCATTTTCTATTCCCAGCAGCAATAGACGAGGGCTCAAATTTCTCCACATCCTTGCCAATGCTTGTTACTTTTCGTTTTTCTGATAATAGCCATCCTTCTTGGCTAGAGAGAGAGATTTACTTCCAGGGATTGGCTCATACGATCGTGGGGGCTGGCAAATCCAAAATCCCTAGGTCAAGTGACAAGTTGCAATATCGATGAATCCACACTTTCACACTGCAGTGTATATTGCATGCCTGGGCATTGGGCTTGCCAAAAGCAAGAGTCCCTGTAACACAGCCTTCATTTCTCCCCCTGACTTTGTCATCCCAGTTGTTCTCTAGCCCTTGTTACTTTAAGTGCAGTCCTCAGGCCAGCAGCATCCCCTGGGGGCTTTTCAGAAACACCGAATCTCAAGATTTACTGCAGCAGAACTTGCATTTAACAATATCCCCAGGTGATTCAGTCCAATTTTTAGCTTGTTAAAAAATGAGTTATGCCTTTGGTGTCAAGTCTAGCAACACTTCACCAAGTCCTAGGTCACAAAGATTCCTGCCTATGTTGTCTTCTAAAGGTTTCATAGTTAAAACATATTACGTTTAAATCTGAGAATTATTGCATACCGTGTGTAACGTATGTGACAGCCTGCTCCAACACCACACCAGCAGGGATTTGGGGTACCCTGTTACAGTGTGGCCAAGGGTAGAAGTCTAGGTTCCCCACTCGCCTTTGCTGGCTCAGTAGGGGTGGGGCCACAGTTTTACCTGTGGTGTTTGGGTCTGTAAAGTGGCTTTTGTCCTAAAGTTTTCTAACTCGCTAGGCTGCTGCTTCCTGGATCCTTTGCGTAAAGAGAGAAACCTTTTCTTGGGGCTGTTTTTGTTTTTGTCTGTTGGCATTTCTGGGTTGTTGGCTTATCCAGCACCCAGTCTGGGACCTATGAGACAAAACAAAAACCCAAGGAGCTCACTATTGTGTTGTTTCTTGGGTCCTGAGGTCCCTAGCTGGTCTGTATTATTTCCTCCACCTTTTGGAGTCTTCTTATGTTTGTTTCATGTTATCATTTCCAGGGTTTTTAGCTATACTTAGCAGGAGAGATAAAGAAAATTATGTCTACTCCATCTTTCGAGAAGCAGAAGTCCTCTTCTAATTAATTTTTTAAATAAAAGGAACTTACCAGAGAACTTTGCTACTTTATTACTAAAGTAGCCCATCACAACCAACCGAGACACACTGGCATCTCAGCACCTTGGTTGAGAGTCACGTTTATAGCCATTTCCTCAGTCGTCCCTGGGAGCATCAGCCTTTTCTGGCCTCTCCCTGGGTCCACTTCTGCCTTCAGAAAAACTCACCTTAAAGTGGATCCAAGTGGACTGCAGGACCAGGAGATCCCATGTTGCCACTGAGCCATCAATTCTGAGGATTTCTGCTTGGCAGGCTGCAAGGACACTCATCTTTATTGGTGAGACCCAGATCTGGGAGCAGTGATTCTGCTTGCCTGGTGTATAAGATATGTGAACAATGCAACACTCTCAAGCTCCAGATTTAAGGATGTGAAATTTGGGCATGGCTTTGAACATTGCTTAGAAGAGTTGACCATGGAGAGACTTGTGGCTAATGTATCTTTGAATAGGAGAAGAGTAAACTGTTATGAAAGCAGAAGGCATTACCAACGCCCTTTGGGAGCTTGTCCTCTGGAGGCTGCAGTTCTCTACTCCTGGAACCATCCTCCCTGGCACAGAGGCATTTTTTGGTGAGAGCCTGTGGTGGGGAGGGTTAGGGTTAGGATTAGGGTTAGGGTGTGGTCTTAGGCTTAGGTCTTTAGAGGAACAAAACCAACGAAGCATATGATGGCTGTCAATAATCAACCATCAATTAACCAAACTAACCAACCAATTAACATCTTATTAATCAATTAATTCATGAAAAATTAACAGTCCTAATGGTTTATGGGGTCCAAAATTCCACAAACTCAAAAACTCTCACAGAGATAAGATTTATATAAGTAATATATGAGGATGTCTCCTCTGGACAAAACAAAATGGAACAACCACAAATTTTCAAAGAATTCAAACACAAAAATGTGAAATTCGATCTGAGAGGTGGGTGAGTTCTTGAAGGTTCTTGAGTATGTTAAAACTTGCTCTTAGAGACTGAAAAGATACATGAAAAAAGCTTTATGTACTTAGAGAAACAAAAACAATTTTGTTTTTATTGAGCTTTAGATGAAGGTTGAAACGAAAACCATGTTTTATAAGTGACATCAAAAGGGCAAGAAGAAGTCTGTGTTACAGAGTTTAGACAGAAGAGGTTAGTCAAGACCTGTCATAACCTTTGGGAATATAGTCCAGCAGCTAGAATGGCTCTCATGAATTTTCCCAGGGTTTTTTTGTTTGTTTGTTTGTTTGTTTGTTTTGCTAGAATAGTAGAAGTTAAGATCTCTGGGTGCTTCTGACCAGAAAATAAAAATTATGTAAACTTTAAAAAGCAGAAGTTAAAAGAATTTTCAGGTTTTCAACTCTGAAAAATTCAGATGTTAATCTGAAAACCCAGACTTTAGATTTTAAAATTTTCCTAAATACTCAGTTCAGCTTAAATTACTTAAAAAGGTTCTGGAGTCTAGTTTAAGTTGGCATATTAGAAAACAATAAAAACTTTACCAGAATGAATTTATATAAAAGTCTTTGAAGTAGCTATCAGAAGCTTAGACACACTAAACAGTTTCTCCAAGACTTAAAAGACTGCAATATGAGAGGAAAAAAAAAAACAACAACTGCTAGTCATGGCTTTTGAGATAAGAATACGAAAACCTAAACACGAAATGCGACAAAACAGTTACATAAGTTTACTATTCTGTAAGGCTGTTTTAAATAACCTGCAACATATGGGGCATTCTTTTTGAACTTAATTTATTTTGCTGGCTAGGGACCTAGTCACTTATTTTAAATATATTAGTATCTTTAATTGGAAAGTGCTTAAAAATGGTCAAAACATTTGAGGAAACAAAAATAGTGTCACTCAGTTTGAAAGAAAACTCAGGTTTCTCTCAGACAATTTTATGCCAGTGGACAGCAGTGTTGATCCAAAAATTAAATTACGGCCAGAAACCATTCAAACTTATTTTAATTTAGAGGCTCTTAGATCCTAATTCACTGTGCAGAAAACCCTAAATTTCCCTTAATGGGTGCATACCAGTAGCTAATGGTACTCTCAATCTTCACTGAGACTGCAACCACATGTGTGAAAACCAATCCAGAGTCTTTTCACCAAAAAACCCACTTGAAGAATGCTTAATGGGCATTTAGAGAAAAACAGCAATTTTTCAGAAGTAGGTTGCCAGGCCTTTCTTCTGAGGTGCCTGTGGGTGGACTTGAACCTCCAACCTTTTGGTTAGCAGTGGAGAGTATTAACCGTTTACACCATGCAGGGACTTCTCCCTGTATTGAATCCCTTTCTGACTGAAACACATAGAAAGTTTTCTGTTTTCATGACTGAACCCTGACTGCTACAGAAATTTTATTGGGAGTAATTCCAAGAAGCTGACCCTCAAAAATGGGAATCTGGGATTGGTTTATCAGACCTGGTTAGCACGCAATAGCAACACAGTTACTTAAATGATCTTCTGTGATTGCCTGTAATGACCAGCCTATTGAAGGCAAATCTGTGGGAGGCCAAGTGGTTGCTGCAATGACTATTAATGATCGCACTGCAGAATTTACAGAAAGAAAATGACAGGCTCTGGTCTTTGCATGATCGATTCAAGGTACGGTCAGAGAACCAAAGAGCCTTAAAAACAACACCGAAGCTCTGGTCGCCTCAGGGATAATGCCGACAGCTGATGCGTTTGATGGTAACTACAGTGTGGGTTGCAGAATTATGTAAATTGAATCGACAGTCTCTGTGGGTCTCTTATGTGAAAACTAAGGCACAGGTTTGGAAGGCCTGGGATCCTGAGAATTGGAACAGGACGTTTGGTAGGTCTGGATGGTGTGAGAACCTCAGTGGGGCACCAGAATCCCACTGTGTCTCCTTTGCCTTCTAAAGCAGCCCCACCTCTGACTGAGGCGGCTAGCCCTGTCTTGCTTTAAGATCTCATAACGCCTGCTTCTGAGGCAGTTACTTTTCAAGAGGGTACCAGTTCTCCATTTTGCAGACCATAAATTACAGCACATCCTCCCCCCTTTCCCAAAAATGAAGAGAAAGAAAAAACTGGGTTTAAGTCAATTCTGAGTGTGATTTAGGAGATAATCTTGGACCCATTATTCCTGGTCCTAGAAGGTGACCCAGCTGGAGCTGGACTTGCAAGGACTCACAAGGACACATCAACTGGGCCCAGAAGTATAAAGACAAAGGTTAGGACAATCTTGGAAAACATCTTTTAGGGAAGCTTTCACATAAACAAATCATCAAACGCAGCACTAATGACCCACATACTTTCCACTCTTATCTTGAATAGTAAGGTTTGTTGGACCAATGAAGGACCCTCCTGACTGTCGTTACAGAAACCTCTACCAATGACTGTTAAGAAAGGCAATTCAAAAGGTAGAATCCCACTTTCTAGCCAATCTGTGAAAAGGTGAAGCTTTCAATGCTTTTGCCTATTTGTAATGTTAATATATACTGATGGTCCTGTAACATTCCTTGGACTTAGACAGACATAGCTCTGGCAGCACGCTTGTCCATTTTCCCACTTTTGCCTCTTTGAACATACACTGAATACAACTTCCTTTTTGCTTTACTAAACTTTGTAATGTTTTTACCCTACAACAAGTGTAAATATGTAATTTACTGCTGTCACAGATGCTTGTTAGGGCTGAAAATGACGTCAGGCCATCTAGCCAACCTGCTCTTTTTCATAAATGGGATATGTAAGTCCAGAGAAGTGAAGGACTAACCCAGAATCACACAGAAACAGGAAATGCACATAGAGCCAGAGCCCCAACTTGGGGCTTCTGAAGAACAGCTTGGGTTGGTTTTGCATCCGCCTCACTGAAAGTCATCATATGATGGAACTAAGAAGAGGTGTGGATAAGACTAGGAGGAATCCTTTGGGATTTTAATTTTCCCCAGTGATTTTCAGGGTAAAAAGTATTTGTTTAACCAAAAGTGGTAGATGGAAGCCTAGGTTTAATAAAAGCTTATGAGTTACTAATAGTAAAACCAGTTTATCAAAAAAGTTTTTGCCATCTATGTAATTTAATTCCACATAGATTTTTTTTTTAAAAAGCAGCTTTTTTTCTTACCACTAAATGTTTATTTCCTGTCTGAGAGTAGTCAGGGACACTGCCTGCTTTACAGTCAAAGGCACAGCCACAGCATCACTTTGAAGCGTGGAGAAACGTGGTCGATAGCATAATATTTGTACCTCAGTTGCATTTTCAGGAAATCGATGCCGCGTTGTACACAAAAAGAACTGATTACATCTCTCTGCTTCTTGTTGGTCCTTTCTTCCCAGAAGTTATCTTCTATTAACACTCCCTTTTTTTTCCCCTTCCCCAGGCTACAGACACATCTTTGTAATCTTAGGATAGGGAAAGATATCTTACACAAGACACAAAAAGCACTAATATTTAAGGGAAACACTGAATTGGTCAAATACATTAAAATGAAAAACCTCTCATTGAAAGGCACTAAAAGAAAAAAAGGTGAAAAACTCAGAGAAGATATTTCAACACATATAACTTAAGCACTTTTATCCAAAATATATAAAGGCATTTGGAAATCTATAAGAAACAGTTACAACACTGTTTAAAAACAAGTAAAAGACTTGGACAAGCTCTTTACAAAAAACAAAATCCAAATAGCCAATAAACATAGGAAAAGGTGTTTAACCTCATTAGTAATCAGGGAAATTAGAATTACAAACATTGTGAGATGCTATTTCACACACACCGGATTTTCAAAAATTTAAATCTGACAACACCAAATGTCGGTGAGGATTTTGTAGCTATGGGAACTCATCTAGGTCAGTAGAACTGCTCCACAGGGTTGTCAAGGCTGTGGCCTTTTGGAAGCAGATTGCCAGGCCTTTCTTCCAAGGAGCCTCTGGGTGGGTTCAAACCGCCGCCTTTCAGTTAGTAGTCGACACTTAACCAATGGCATCACCTGCCCAGGGACTCTGGTGGGAGAATAAGTCAGTGTAATCACTCTGGGAAAAAGTTTGGCTTCTCTAGTAAAGCCGAGTGTGGGCATCTTCTGTGACCCAGCAATTCCATGACTAGACAGTCACCTGATGGAAATTCTTGCCCCGCGTACCCGAAGACACGGGCGAGACTGGTCACAGCAGCACTGTTCGTAAAAGCAGGTTCCCCAAGCCACCCCGAAGTCCATCAACAATATGGTGGGCACACAGACTGGGATGCTCTGCAATAGCTGACAGGTTTTCGTGAGTGCCCAGCAGCTCCCAAAGCTAATGAGGTGGGAGGAGAAGCTCTGTAGATAACAGGAAGCCCTGCAGAGAGTGAGGAAACACACACACTGTCCAAACTCAGAGAGGGACTCTTCAGTAGGTTTCACAGTTTCTTTAAAGGCCAGATGCCGGCTAACTCCTGGCAGCTCCAAGGGGAGCTCTGAACACAGCCCAGCAAGGATTGGGGCAGGTGAGGTGCGCACAAAGGCGCAGATGATGGTGTGGAACAGGTAGGCTCCAAAAGTCCTGAACTCAGGACAGGAACCCTCCACAGCCACCTGAACCAGCGTCTGAGCCTTGCCACCTTGCCTCCTCCCACACCCTGGGTCTCCACTTTGCACACTCGCTTGCTGCTGGCAGACTCTGCTTGTCCTTGAGTAGAGTAGGCAGCAGAGCTGGCCACAAGATGGAAAGAGTTTAAGTGACTTGCCCAAGTCACATGGGAGTTCCTGACAGAGCTGACCCCCAACTCTCTGGCTCCATGCTGCCCATCAGGAACGCATGGGTGGGTAACTGGTGGATCTGCTTAGGTGGACTGGGAAGTGACATGTGCAGAAATATAAGAAATTGGCAGCACCTGGAGTCAGGAGAGGCCCCTGGGTGGCATGAGCAGTTAGCACTCGACTGCTAAGCTAAAGAAAGGTTTGTGGATTGAACCTACCCAGTGGTGCCATGGAACAAAGACCTGTGATCTGCTTCTGTAAAGATTACAAACAAGAGAACCCTATGGAACAGTTCTACTCTGCAACACATGGGGTCGCCATTAGTTGGAATCAACTAAACAGCAACGGGTTTGGTTTGGTTGGGGTAGGAGTGATGTAAATTGATTACCTGCAGTGTGCCAGGTACAGATTATATGTTAATTACTTTATCCTCACAGTGTCATGAGGATATTTGTTAATCATATAACAATTAAAAATATTCTTAAGTAGTGTATCGCACAACCAAATGTACCCAACAAATGTTTGGCCTGTTGCACCGTTTTACACATCAGTCAACTCAGGGGAGATGAAGCAACTTAACCAAAGTCACACAGCTAAGTGCAGCGTAAACCTCAGGTCCCAGGCTCCACGGTCTGCCTTCCTTCCATCGCATGGAGCTGCAGGAGAAGGTGCGGAAAGGGAGCGGGCTGGGCTCTCGTTCAGTAGAGGCCTCCCAATTAAGGGGTGAGGTTCCTTGTCTCTGACGTCAGGCAAGGTATTTCTAACAGCGACCTGTGATGGTCTTAGGAATCTTTCCTTCTTTAGGTAAGAAAAGCATTTAAGAACCATTCACAGTGACCGACCTCAAACTAGTGTCATCATTGACTGTGTCAAATGAAAAACTTACTTTATTTTCATAATGACCACATATTCTTGGAAATTTGCGTTATTGATGATTATGAATATCTTTGTCATTTTTAAAAATTGTGTTGTGGTTTAGGTAGAAGTTTGCAGTGCAAGTTAGTTTCTCATTGGAAACTTATACACAGATTGCTCTGTGACAGTGGTTGGAATCCCTGCAGTGTGGCAGCACTCTCCCCCTTTTCCACCCTGGACTCTACTGTCCATTCCTCCAGGTTTCCCGTCCCTTCCTGCCTTCTCGTCTTTGCTTTTGGGCAGGTGTTGCCCATTTGGCCTCGTACACCTGATTGAACTAAGAAGCAGCACATTCCTCATGTGTGTTACTGTTTGTTTTATAACTGCCTAATCTTTGGTTGAAAGGTGGATTCGGGAGTGGTTTCAGTTCTGACTTAGCAGAGTGTCTGACGGCCACAGTCTCAGGGGTTCCTCCAGTCTCTGTCAGACCAGTAAGTCTGGTCTTTTTTTGTGAATTTGAATTTTGTTCTACGTTTTCTCTCACTCTGTCTAGGACCCTCTACTGTGATCCTTGTCAGAGCGGTCAGCTGTGGTAGCCAGGAACCACCTAGTTCTTCTGGGCTCAGGCTGGTGGAGGCAGTGGTTCATGTGGTCCGTTAGTCCTTTGGACTAATATTTTCCTTGTATCTTTGGTTTTGTTCATTCTCTTTCGGTCTAGACAAGATGGGACCAATACAAGTATCTTACGTGGCTGCTCACAAGCTTTTAAGAACCCAGATGCTACTCACCAAAGCAGAATGTAGAACATTTTCTTTATGAGCTATGTTATGCCAATTAACCTAGATGTCCCCTGAGACAGCCCCGGTAACTCAGTCCCTCAGGGTGCTTGGATGTGTCTAGGAAGCTTCCATGGTTTTGTCTTGGTCAAGTTGTGCTGACTTCCCCTATACTGTATGCTGTCTTTCCCATCACCAAAGTTAACACTTGTCTACTGTCTCGTTAGTGATTTCTCCTCCCCACCCCGCTTCCTTGTAACCATCAAACACTGATTTTTTCGTGTGTGTAAACCTTTTATTGGGCTTTTATAATAGTGATCTCATACAATGTTTGTCCTTTTGTGATTAACTGATTTCACTCAGCATAATGCCCTCCAGATTCATCCATGTTGTAAGATGTTTCACAGATTCATCATTGTCCTTTATTGTTGCGTAGTATTCCATTGTGTGTATGTGTCTTAATTTGTTTATCCATTCATCTGTTGATGGACACTTAGGTTGTTTCCATCTTTTTGCTATTGTGAATAATGCTGCAGTGAACATGGGTGTGCATGTGTCTATTCGTGTGACAGCTCTTATTTCTGTAGGATATATTCCTAGGAGTGGAATTGCTGGATCGTATGGTATTTCTATTTCTAGATTTTTAAGGAGGCATCATATCATTTTCTATAGTGATTGTACCATTTTACATTCCCACCAGCAGTGCATAAGAGTTCCAATCTCCCCAAAATCTCTCCAACATTTGTTATTTTCTTTTTTTTTTTTATTTGTGCCAGTAATGCTGGGGTGAGCTGGTATCTCACTGTAGTTTTGATTTGCATTTCTCTAATGGCTAATGATTGGGAGCATTTCCTCATGTGTCTGTTAGCCGCCTGAATGTCTTCTTTGGTGAAGTGCCTGTTCAGACCTTTTGCCCATTTTTTTACTGGATTATTTGTCTTTTTGCTGTTGAGGTGTTGAAGTATTTTATAGATTTTAGAGATTAGACCCTACTTGGATATATCGTAGCCAAAATTTTTTTTTCCAGTCTGTAGGCTCTCTTTTTTACATTTTTGGTGAAGTCATTTGATGAGCATACATGTTTAATTTTTAGGCGGTCCCAGGTGTCTAGTTTATTTCTGGTGTTTGTGCATTGTTGGTTATAGTTTGTGTTGTATTATTCCATGTATTAGGGCCCCTAGCGTTTTCCCTATTTTTTCTTCCATGATCTTTATCATTTTATGCTTTATATTTAGATTTCTGATCCATTTTGAGTTATTTTTTGTGTACGATGTGAGGTATGGGTCCTGTTTCATTTATCGACAGATGAACATCCAGTTTTGCCACCATCGTTTGTTAAAAAGACTCTCTTTTCACTTTTTAATGGACTTTGGGCTTTGTCAGAGATCAGCTGACCATAGGTGGATGGATTTATGTCTGGGTTTTCAATCCTGTTCCATTGGTCTGTACGTCTGTTTTTGTACCAGTACTAGGCTGTTTTGACTAAAGTAGCTGTATAGTAGGTTCTGAGATCAGTTAGTGTCAGGCCTCCTACTTTGTTCTTTTTCTTCAGTAAAAGCTTTGCTTCTCCAGGGGCTCTTTCCTTTCCATATAGAGTTAATGATTAGTTTTTCCATCTTGTTAAAGATTTGCTCTTGGTATTTGGATCAGGATTACATTATATCTGTGTGGCAGCACAGTAGGGGCCAGTGAGAGAGGGTAGGGCAGACCTGGGTTCCGGTGGCAAGGGAGGAGAGTTGGCTTATGAGGCTAGGTGGGAGGGAGAAGGAAAGGAAGAAAAAAAAAGGGAAAAAAAAAAACCACACAGCGGGGAGTGTTGGGGTGGGCCTAGGGGTTGAAGAAGAGCTCACACTGTGGACCCTGGCAGTGGGGACTGCAGGATGGGAGTGGTTCTTGCTTCCATTCACTAGAAGGGTGAGGGGTGGGAAAGTGTGTTTCTCTGGTTACTGGGTCCTCTGTCTCCTGTTGGGACCTCCATGAAGTTGCTTTCCCATACTCCACATCTGGGGTGGTTGCTGGCTGCCGTGTTAGTCGGCAGGGGACCTCCACTCTTTCTCTCTCTTCGTTCTCTGTTTTCCGTCTGTTTCTTCTTCCATTCGGTGTTTGATCTAGTTCTTTAGCCTTCATTTGATGCTCAGGGTTCCACAACTGATGGTTGTATCTGTTTCACTTAGTTTTTCGGGTCTTTGCTGCAGGGGGACGGCGTGGTGCGTCTCTCTAGGGCGCCATGTTGGCTCTGCCTCAAAAACTTACTTTTAAACTCTGAGACCAAAGGGAGGGGGACTTCATCAGAGAATCGAAGGACATTTTCAGTAGATGTGATCACGGATCCATAGATGTCTCTCGAACATACACACTCACACACATACCTTCCCTCCCTTCCTTATGGTAGGGACCACAATCTGTTTGGTGGGGCCACTTGTAGTCTTTGTGGTCTCGAGGCACCTGCAGCTAGATGGTGGTTAGGGTGCAAAGGCACTTTTATCAGCAGGGATCTCGTACATTATCATGAGGTACGAGGGTGCAGATGGGGAGTGGTGCTTCCTAGGCCGTTGGCTTTTTTCAACCTCATGCAGAGAGATTAGATTGCAATACTTCGTTCATGCAGGTATTAACTCTTCAACCGTGTTTATCTTCCATAAATAAATAATAATTACAGTTCTTACATGTTCTTAATCAATGTTTCTCAGCAGTTTATAGAATCATGGAGGAGTTTTAAAAATACCTCACTCGAGGTCCCATTCCAGATCAATGAAATCTGAATCTCTGAGTTGTCTTCAGATTCCCCCATGGTATTCTAATGTGTACCTAAGGTTGAGAACCACTATTCTAACATTTTTGCTGCTCAAAATGCAGCTCCTGGATGGCAGAATTGGCATCAGGTGTCACCCGGGAGCTTGTTGCTGCTGGGTGTACTCGGGTTGATTCTGACTCAGTGACGCCAGGTGACAGAGTAGAACTGCCCCAAAGGCTTTTCTTGGCTGTGATCTTTTCAGAAGCAGATCGCCAGGTCTTTCTCTCACAGAGCCACTAGGTGGGTTCCAACCACCAACCTTTGGATTAGCAGCCAATCACTTAACTGGGAGCTTGTTAGAAATGCCAAATCTTGGGCCCGCTCTAGACCTGATGAATCAGAATATGCATTCTAACAAGAGATTGGTGATTTGTGTGTGCATTAAATTTGTGAAGCACTAGGCTAAGATACCCCTTCCTTCTATTGTCCTGGGTTAGAAGGAGAATCACCAAGCCATCAGCAAGCCTGTGGAGTTAAGCTTTTCTCAGGGATGATGTTCAAGCTATTTAATACCTAGTGCTGGCCAACTGTCAGTTCCTTCCTTGTTATTGATATACTTGTTCTTAGCTTCCTGTCTTGGCTGTCGAGATTTGATCTCAGTCTCTAGGGCGTCTCTGAGAGGAAGAGGCTGAATCAGGCATGTCAGGGGTAGCTGCTCAGGTCCCAGCAATTCTCTTTGCTTTGAAAATGGCTTCAGTACACAGGGGAAGGGCCCTCACTGGCTGTTGGGAGTTTGAGCCCGAGGGGGTGCCGATCAGTCGCATCCCCCTGACAACCTGACTAAACCAGGCCCAAAATGGAATAACTTGTGCTGTGCCCCTACATCAGCAAACCGAAACCTAAGTTTCTGTTTCATGTAAATGCCTAACTTTTTCAGGAGCCAAAATCCAAGTCAATCGGTTGACTCTCTCAGAAGTGGAAACCTAAGATAGCCAATTAGGACTTTATTGATCAGTTTAACCTGGTTCAAAATTTTCCCCTTGATCCCAAGTAAGGAGAGAAAATGCTGGCCAGCCAGTCTGAAGATTGCCCAGCATATCTTCCTGGTTTCTGGTTAGTCTGCCGTAACAGAGGGCTTTCTGCCCGCACCGTGCTTCAGAACTCCTGTCTGATTTTCACTCCAGACATCCCCCAGTTTATGAACTGAAAAATAACGAGTCACACACAGATTTAATGTTGTGAAAATTTTATTTCTAATGCCTTCTCTCTTTCAGCTTCTGAATAAATTTTAGAAAAATATACAGAATTTTAAAATAGTTCTAGCTTTATTATAGGTAAAGCTAGAATGGAAGACATAAGTTTATTGAATAAATGAACCCAGAAGGGTTCTAACAGAAAATGACTGTTTTTCTCACCACTGCCTCTTCAGATCTGTATTGTCTGTGAACTCTGCCCAACTCATTCTTCCCTACACTTAGGACTTCTCAGGCAGGTCCCATAACTTTCTGAATCACAATTGAATGTTAATAGTCTTTTTTTTAAAGTTATGTGGAAATAAAGACCACCCAAATGAGAACAAGCTGTGGCTATTTATTCAGAGCTTGCTGTGACAAGGGAGTCAGCCACCATCACTTGCATTTGGCAAAGGCTCCAAGGCAGGCAGGGAAGGAGAGCTTTAGAGTGGGAAAAAGAGAGAGGGCCTGAACTGGGCCCTGGTGGAGGCTGTTAGCACGGGGACGCTGAGGGTGGGCTAACTAGAAGCGGGGCATCCTGTGTGATTGGTTGGGGAGCATGTTTGACTGTCTCTGGTTGGTCCTGAGTTGGAAGTGGGGACAAAAAAATTAGGGAAACTGGCAGTCACTGACCAGGCCCTGACCATTCTGGGCTGATTGCTGCAGAGATTGTGGTTTGACTTCCTGGACTGGGAACGCAGGTAGTGGGCCAGAGTCCTGTGTTTACACACAGATTAGCCACTGCTGTTTGTATATTCTGTCCAGTCTCTCAGAAATTGAAAACGTCAAGTCTATTTAACAACAAAACTTTGAACTCTTATCTACTTTAGCGTTTCCCCCTCTTCCAGAAAACCCGCACTGGGGTGGAGGGGCGGAGTTGGCGCTGTTTCTTCTCCTAGCTCATGCTGTTACCGCTCCTTTCTCCAGGGCGGAGAGCAGGACAGGAGGGGAAGTGGGGAGGCAGCAGGTCTGACGGGACTGCTGTGGTGTAATCTGGCCCCAGTGCCCTCTGGGTGTGACTGGTGCCCACGGCTGACTCTTTCCCATCAAGTAGATTAGTGGGTTATTCAGGAAGCTGATACAGAATGTGTCATTGAGCGACTTCTGCTCTGAACATCTGGACCTAATCCTCTGGGGCCCCTCTGAGACAGGACCAGGGTGAGGCAGCCTCATTGACCCGGGTGATACCTTCTAAGCCCTTGGCTTCTGACAAGCTTCCTTCACAGACTCTCCAGGGGACACAGGGGTCACCTGGCCCCCAGCTGGTCTTCTTGTGACACAGAGGTCACCTGCCCCCCCCAGCTGGTCTTCTTGTGACACAGAGGTCACCTGCCCCCCCCCAGCTGGTCTTCTTGTGACACAGGGGTCACCTGGCCCCAGCTGGTCTTCTATGACACAGGGGTCACCTGGCCCCCAGCCGGTCTTCCTGTGACACAGGGGTCACCTGTCCCCAGCCGGTCTTCCTGTGACACAGGGGTCACCTGTCCCCAGCCGGTCTTCCTGTGACACAGGGGTCACCTGTCCCCAGCCGGTCTTCCTGTGACACAGGGGTCACCTGTCCCCAGCCGGTCTTCCTGTGACACAGGGGTCACCTGTCCCCAGCCGGTCTTCCTGTGACACAGGGGTCACCTGTCCCCAGCCGGTCTTCCTGTGACACAGGGGTCACCTGTCCCCAGCCGGTCTTCCTGTGACACAGGGGTCACCTGTCCCCAGCCGGTCTTCCTGTGACACAGGGGTCACCTGTCCCCAGCCGGTCTTCCTGTGACACAGGGGTCACCTGGCCCCCAGCCGGTCTTCCTGTGACACAGGGGTCACCTGGCCCCCAGCCGGTCTTCCTGTGACACAGGGGTCACCTGGCCCCAGCCGGTCTTCCTGTGACACAGGGGTCACCTGGCCCCAGCCGGTCTTCCTGTGACACAGGGGTCACCTGGCCCCCAGCCGGTCTTCCTGTGACACAGGGGTCACCTGGCCCCCAGCCGGTCTTCCTGTGACACAGGGGTCACCTGGCCCCCAGCCGGTCTTCCTGTGACACAGGGGTCACCTGGCCCCAGCTAGTCTTCTTGGGTGGGTGCTTTCAGGACAGCTGAAATCCAGCTCCTTGCTGGGGCTCCACCTCCGGCCAAGAAGCTCGTGCCCACCTTACCCGGCCAGTGTTCTACAGGACACGCCTTTCCCAGGCAGCCCCACCTCTCTGCTCTGCCACAGAGACCCCTCACCTTTAGACTTTCTCAGGCACGTGTAGAGTACCAGTCCCTGCATCCTCCAAATTCCAGGAGACATAAGTCAAGTTCTCCAAGTGACTATCTTGAAGTTTTCCTCAACTGGCTTAAAATGTCAGGTAGATGGGGTGAGTAGTGAAAAAAGAGACCCTCCAGCCCTCCCCAAGATCTCTCTAGGTAAATCCTCACTCTCTATTGCAGATGCTGTGGATGCCCAGGCCTGCCTGCCCTCAGCCCATCTCTGCATTCACCTGCATTCAGGGTGGACAGTTCCTGTAAGGCCAGAAGCTTGCCTCCTCTGACTCTGCCTGAGGCTGGAAGTGCCAGGGTTTAAGGGGCAACCTTCGATCAGTGAGGGGCAGGAGGCAGTGAATAAACACCACAGCGTCCTCCCTGCTTGGTGGGCCAGTTCTGAGATGGGTCCTACGCAGTGTCTCAGCACAGAGCAGGGACCAGGAAAAGGCAGAAGGGGCACCCACAGTCAGGGTCCTGCAAGTGCAGGCTCGGCTCCCGAGAGCGAGCACCTCCTTAAATTGTGTACCCTGGGTGCCCACTGGCTTCACCCTAGTCCGGATCCTGTCTCAGAGGGTCCTCAGGGGATTAGACCCCAGGTCCTCACAGCACAAGTGACTCAGTGACACACTCTGTGTGGCTTCCCTGGCTCTCTTCCTCATTCCTGCTTCTCGGAACTACCTCCCAAATAAGCTACCTGCACTCAAGAGGGCTCTGCTTCCTGGAACCCAAGCTAAGACCCTTTCGAATCTCTCCTTATCACCTGTCAGCTTCACCGTATCTACCATTGAGGTGGGTGGGGTCTCAAGATTGCAGGATTGGGTGTTTCAGCAAATCCTGCATTTAGTCTTTGCTCTCTCTTCCCACAAACAGGCTCTTCCCATGTGGCAGGGAACGTGGTTGCTGAGGCTGCTGAGCTCTGGTCCTGCTTCCAGCTGAGCACACCCGACAGATGGGAGGTCCTGGTGACACTGCTGTCCCTACTTCGCCCCCACTCTGCCTTCAGGTTTAAGAGAGAACCTAGCGGCTGAGGGGTGGGCCACGATTTGAGAGGAGTTTGTGCACAGGTTTTAGTGCTTTGTCTTCTATACCCCTTGTCATTACAGTGGCTTCCGACTCATAGTGATCCTATGGGACAGTTCTGGAAGCCTACTGCCACATCCGTATTCCCCGGAGCAGCTGATGGGTTCAAATCGCCAACCTTCCGGTTAGCAGCTGAGCACTTAACCATTCTGTCAACAGGGCTCTGCCCACTCTGCATCCAGGTTTAAGAAATGACCCAGCGGCTGAGGGGTGGGCCACGAGTTGGAGAGGAGTTGGCACACAAGTTTGAGTGCTTCATCCTCTATAGCACCCTCCATGCTGGCACTCCTGACCCTCTGTGTGAGAAGTAGCCACAGCCACAGCACCCTAATGCTCACCCCGGACATGGGGTCTCCGTGTGGAGACGGGGCAGTAGAGGGATAGTCTAAATACAGCTTATGTTCATGAAGGACTTGGGTGTGAGGCCCAAAGGGTGACATACGCAATTACGATTTTACAGAAACGGAGGCCCTCAAGTGGAGGAACTGCCTTAAAGCACCGGTGTGGTTTTGTAGTGCTACGCCAAACCCAATTTTTTTTTTTAATAATATTTTATTGTGTGTTTGGTGAAAGTTTACACAGCCAATTAAATTTCCATTTAACAATTTCTATGTCTATTTTTCAGTGACATTGGTTACATTTTTTACAGTGTGTGAACATTCTCATTATTTCCACTCTGGTTGTTCCATTTTCATTAATCTAACTTCCCTTCTCATCTTTGCTTTAGGATAAATGTTGACCATTTGGTTTCATATAGTTGATTTTTTTTTTTTTCTTTTAAGAGCGCAATGCTCACGGGTGATATTTATTTTTTATCTTTTTAAAAATTTTTGTATTATACTTTAGATGAAGGTTTATAGAACAAATAGTTTCTCATTAAACAGTTAGCACACATATTGTTTTGTGACAATGGTTAACAACCCCACAACATGTCAACACTATCCCTTCTCAACTTTGGGTTCCCTATTACCAGCTTTCCTGTCCCCTCCTGCCTTCTAGTCCTTGTCCCTGGACTGTTGTGCCCCATTAGTCTCGCTTTGTTTTATGGGGCTGTCTAATCTTTGGCTGAATGGTGAACCTTGGGAGTGACTTCACTTCTGAGCTAAAACGGTGTCCGGGGGCCATACTCTCGGGGTTTCTCCAGTTTCGGTCAGGCTAGTAAGTCTGGTCTTTTTTTTGTGAGTTAGAATTTTATTCTACATTTTTCTCCAGCTCTGTCTGGGACCCTCTGTTGTGATCCTGGTCAGAGCAGTCAGTGGTGGTAGCCGGGCACCATCTAGCTGCACTGGACTCTGTCTGGTGGAGGCCTTGGTAGCTGTGGACCATGAGTCCTTTGGACTAATCTTCTTCCCTTGCTGCAGAAGGCGTGAGACCACTGGAGTATCTTAGATAGCTGCTCACGGCTTTTAAGACCTGAGACGCTACTCACCAAGGTAGAATGTAGAACATTTTCTTTATAAACTGTGTTATACCAATTGAGCTATATGTTTCCCGAGACCATGGTCCCCACAGCCCTCCACCAGCAATTCGGTCCCTCAGGGAGTTTGGATGTGTCTGTGGAGCTTCCCTGACCTTTCCTTGTACAAGGTTTGCTGGCTTCCCGGTATTGTGTACTGTCTTACCCTTCACCAAAGTTACCACTTATCTATTGCCTATTTAGTATTCCCCCCACCCCAAACCGTATTTTTAAAGGAAGTAGAATTCCATCTTAGCATATGTTTACTTGGATCTCTCCTGGCACCAACGGTTGCCAGCTGAGTTCTCCAGGAAGTAGACTGCAAGAAGTGTGGGGAGTTGTGAAGGAGTGCTCTTGGGGTCAACACCTGTGGAAGGGAAGGGAAGGAAGCAAGAAGTAGGGAGACAGAGAGGTCGAGTTGTGATGTACTCTCAGCGAAGGCCTCGGCCGACCCACAGTGGGCTCTGAAGCTGGTATGACCCTTCAGATATGTTTCAGGTTGGGGCGGGGAGGCCGGGCGTTTACACCCTGACGTTGGTCTGTCTTTGGACAAAGGCTGCCCTGAGAAGGGACATCATCTCCGTTTAGGTGGCTCTCTTCAGCCACAGCGAGTCCTGAGAGGGCCGAGAGCAGGGGCTATGCAAGTGGCACTCCCAGAGGCTGGGAAATAAGGCCTTCAGCCCTGTAGGGGGGTCTGGGAGAGCATCCCAGCATCCTTTCCAGTCATTCTCACCTGGGTGGGTCTGCAGTCTCTGCCAGACAAGTCCCTTAAAGCAGAAGCCAGTGAAAAGGACGGCTCAGGGATTGCTCTCACAGCCTGCAAACACCTAACAGATAGCCTCGTAGCACCTTTGCTGGTGGAGGGCCTTTTTGCTGAAAGAAACTTTGTCTGACTAAAACAGCCTGTATTCTAAGAAAATCAGCTCAGATGTGGATGTAGAAATCTTTGTCAAACAGAGAAAGTCACTATTTCTGTGCCCTTTGAAGTACTGTTTCCAGTTTCTATAGCTGAGTTAACTTGTGACCAGGTTGAGGAACGAAGAAGGAAGAGGTGGGAGGGGAAGAAGAGGAGAAAGGCTGAGGCCCGGAGGGGTGAAAGTGGTGGGCTGGGCGGGGAGAGGGACCGGGAGGCAGGGATACAGGCAAGTGTGGAGAATTGGAGAAGAAGCAAAGGGTGGGGAAGGAAGTGGTGATATCTACATGCTCCTCTGCATCGGGACAGAAATTTAATTCATCCTAATTCCTCTTTCCCTCACACTCCACATCCAAACCATTAGCACATCCTGTGGCTTTCCTTTCAAAACAGATCCAGAACCTGCAGCACCCCTCCCTCAGGCTGTAGCTGATAGCTCCCTCATTCTTCCCAGCCGCTCGTTCCTTCTCACACCCCACCCTGGTGAAACTGTTTACTTCCAGGTCTGTCTTCCACAGACTGTGTCATAGGGAGGCTGTGTGAGGAGAGGCCGGGGGGACACACACTGTGTCATAGGGAGGCCATGGAGGAGAGGCCGGGGGTCATAGTCTGTCATAGGGAGGCCGTGTGAGGAGAGGCTGGGGGACATAACACTGTGTCATAGGGAGGCCATGGAGGAGAGACTGGGGATACACACTGTGTCATAGGGAGGCCGTGTGAGGAGAAGCCAGGGACACACACTGGAAGCAGACTGCCTTGCTGGAAATCCTGCCGGTTATTGGCCACGTGACCTTGGGTGAGTTACTCACCCTCCTGCTCCTTCACGGTCTTCACTTATACAGTGGGAACAGGAATGGACTTACCTCCCAGGCTGTTATGAGATAATAAGTGGATATTTGTAAGTACCTAGAACAATGCCTGGCATGGTAAATATTAATTAAGTCCTTGCTATTATTTTTTCCAGGCTGTCACACAAATGGTTCCTTTTTCTGGAAAGTCCCTTCCCCATTGTCAGCTCTATTGGGAAATTTTTGCGACATTTATCTTAGCTCAGTGGCAACTGACAACAACAAGGGGAAGACTTTCTCACCTTGATAAAGGGCATGTACAAAAAACCTACAGCTAGCATTGTACTTAACTGTGAGAGATTTAATCAGGGACAAGGCAAGTATGCCTGCTCTCACCGCTCCTACTCAACACAGTGCTGGAAGTTCTAGCCCACACGATAAGGCAAAAGATAATAATAATAACAGGAGAAGAAAAGGCATACATATGCGAAAGGAAGAAATAAAACTGTCTTTATCTGCAGATGACATGATTGTCTACATAAAAAATGGTAAGAAATCAATGAAAAACTCATACAACTAATAAATGATTTCGGTAAGGTTGCAGGATACAAGATCAACATGCAAAAATCAGTTTTATTTCTATATACTAGGTATGAACACTTAGAAACCAAAATTAACAATACGTTTACAATCACTCCCCCCCAAAATGAAACACATATAAATCTAACAAAACATGTACTCGTTTTGTTAGGATTTGTACACTGAAAACTATAAAATGTTAATGAAAGAAATCGAAGAAGATCTAAATAAATAGACATACGGTGTTCATGGATTGGAACACAACATAGTAAAGATGTCAGTTCTCCTCTAATTGATATACAGGTTTAATGCAATTCAGATCAAAATCCCAGCAAAATTTTCTGTACATGTAGACAAGATTATTCCAAACTTCATATGAAGATGCAAAAAAAGAATAGTGAAAACAATTTTGAAAAAGAATTAAAAATGGGAGGAATAACTCTACCATTTTTTAAGATGTATTATATAGGGTCACCATCAGTCAGAATCAACTCTATGGCAACGATTTTTTTTTTTTTTTTTTTAATAGCGGCAGCAACCAGAACTGTGTGGTATTGGCAGAGGATTAGACATGTAGATCAATGGAGCAGAACAGAGAACCCAGGAACATACCCACACAAACACACTCAACTTATTTTTGATCAAGGTGCAAAAGCAATTCAACTGAGGAAGAATAATTCTTTCAACAAATGGTGCTGGAGCAATTGGACATCCATAGGCAAGAAAATGAACCCCAACCTAAACCTCATACTTTATGCAAAAAATTAAATAAAAATAGATCATGGACTTAAATGTAAAAGTCAAAAGTATAAAACTTTTTCAAAAATGAGGGAAAATCTTGAGGAGGTAGGGCTAGACAAAGAGTTCTCAGACTTAACACCAAAAGAACAAGCCATGAAAGGAAAGATTGATAAACTGGACTTCAGCAAAATTAAAAACTTTTGCTCTGTGAAAGATGCTGTTAAGAGGATAAAAACGCAGACTACAGAGTGGAGGAACATATTTGCAAACCACATGTGTGACAAAGGGCTGGAATCTAGGATATGTAGAGAACTCTCAAAACACAGTAAAAGACAAATGACCCAATTAGAACATGCGCAAAAGACATCATGAGACTTTTCACCAAAGGGAATATATGGATGGCAAATAACATGAAAAGATGTTCAACATCATTAACTGTTGTTGTTGTTGTTAGGTGCCATCAGGCTGGTTCCAGCTCATATCGACTCTGTGTACAGCAGAACAAAACACTGCCGAGTCCTGCGCCATCCTCATAATCGTTGATATAATTAAACCCTTTGTTGCAGCCATTGTGTCAATCCATCTCGTTGAGGGTCTTCCACTTTTTCACTGACCCTCTTCTTTACGAAGTGTGATGTCCTTCTCCAGGGACTGGTCCCTCCTGATAATATGCCCAAAGTAGGTGAGACAAAGCCTCTCCATTCTTGCTTCTAAGGAGCTTTCTGGCTGTACTTCTTCTAAGACAGATTTGTTCGTTCTTCTGGCAGTCCATGGTGTATTCAGTATTCTTTGCCAACACCATAATTCAAATGCATCAGTTCTTTTTTGGTGTTCCTTATTCATTGTCCAGCTTTGCATGCATATGAAGCTATTGAAAACACCATGGCTTGGGTCAAGTGCACCTTAGTCCTCAAAGTGGCGTTATTGTTTTTTAACACTTTAAAGAGGTCTTTTGCAGCAGATTTGCCCAATGCCATACATTGTTTGATTCCTTGACTGCTACTTCCATGGGTGTTGATTGTGAATCCAAGTAAAAGGAAATCCTTGACAATTTCAATCTTTTCTCCGTTTATCATGATGCTGCTTATTGGTCCAGTTGTGAGGATTTTTGTTTTCTTTATGTTGAGGGGTATTCCATACTGAAGTCTTTGATCTTCATCAGTAAGTGCTTCAAATCCTCTTGACTTTCAGCAAGCAAGGTTGTTCCATCTGCATATTGCAGGCTGTTAGTGAGTCTTCCTCCAATCCTGATCCCGCATTCTTCTTCATATAGTCCAGCTTCTCAGATCATTTGCTCAGCATACCCTGATGCACACCTTTTCTGATTTTTAACCATGAAGTATTCCCTTGTTCTGTTTGAACAACTGCCTTTTGGTCTATGTATAGGTTCCTCATGAGCACAATTAAGTGTTCTGGAATTCCCGTTCTTTGAAATATTATCCATAATTTGTTATGATATACACAGCTGAATGCCTTTGCATAGTCAATAAAACACAGGTAAACCTCTTTCTGATACTCTCTGCTTTCAGCCGAGATCCATCTGACATCAGCAGTGATATCCCCCGTCCCACGTCCTCTTCTCAATCCAGCTTGAATTTCTGGCAGTTCCCTGTCAATGTACTGCTCTGACTGCTTTTGAGTTATCTTCAGCAAAATTATACTTGCATGTAATATTGATGATATTGTTCAGTAATTTCTGCATTCTGTTGGATCACCTTTCTTTGGAATGGGCACAAATATGGATCTCTTCCAGTTGGTTGGCCAGGTAGCTGTCTTCCAAATTTCTTGGCATAGGTGAGTGATCGCTTCCAGGGTTGCATCCGTTTGTTGAAACATCTCAGATGGTATTCCGTAAATTCCTGGAGCCTTGTTTTTCGCCAGTGACTTCAGTGCAGCTTGGACTTCTTCCTTTAGTACCGTCGGTTGCTGATCATATGCTACCTCCTGAAATGGTTGAACATCAGCCAATTCTTTTTGGTACAGTGACTGTGTGTATTCCTTCCATCTTCTTTTGATGCTTCCTGCATCGTTTAATATTTTGCCCATAGAATCCTTCAAACTGCAGTTCGAGGCTTGAATTTTTTCTTCAATTCTTCCAGCTTGAGAAATGTCGACTGTGTTCTTCGCTTTTGGTTTTCTAACTCCAGTTCTTTGCACATTTTATTGTAGTACTTTGTCTTCTCAAACCACCCTTTGACATTTTCTGTTCAGTTCTTTTGCTTCAACATTTCTTCCATTTGCTTTAGCTACTCTATGTTCAAAAGCAAGTTTCAGAGTCTCTTTTTATATCCATTGTTAACTTTTCTTTCTTTCTTGTCTTTTTCATGACCTTTTTCTTTCTTCATGTATCATGTCTTTGATGTCATCCTACAGCTAGTCTGGTCTTTGGTCATTAGTGCTCGTTGCATCAAATCTGTTCTTCAGATTTTCTCTAAGTTCATTAACCATTACCCGTTGTCGCTGAGTCAATTTCGACTCATAGCGGCCCTGTAGTGACCCTATAGGACAGAGTAGAACTGCCCCATAGGGTTTCCAAGGAGCGGCTGGTGGATTTGAACTGCCAGCCTTTTGGTTAGAAGCCGAGCTCTTAACCAGTGCGCCACCAGCGCTCACGTTAACCATTAGGGAAATGCAGATTAACACCACAATGAGATATCACTACACATCTATCAAAATGGCTAAAATAAAAATAGTGTCTACACCAAATGATGATCAGGATGCAGAGACTCTAGATGCATTGCTGATGGAAATGTGAAATGACACAGGGTCTCTAAAAAATAGTTTTGCAGTTTCTGAAAAAACTAAACGTACCGCTGCTGTATAACCCAGCAACAGCACTTCTGAGCATCTATTCCAGAGGAAAAAAACTTACGTTCAGACAAAAACTTTTACATGAATGTTCATAGCAGCTTTGTTCTCAAGAGCCCCAAATCGGAAACAACCCAGTTGGCCTTCAGCAGTTTATGATTAAATAACTGTGATACATACATGCCATGGACTACTACTCAGCGGTAAAAAGGAACAAACTATTGATCCACATCACAACTTTCGTAAATCTCCAGACAATTATGCTGAGTGAAGAAAAAGTCAATCCCAAAATGTTGCGTACTGTATGATTCCATTTATATAATAACACTGTTCAAATGACAAAATTTTAGAAATGAAAAACACATTAGTGGTTTCCAGGGCTTAAGTGGGAGTGGGTGGGTGAGGGAAAGTAGATGTAGCTATAAAAGGGCGACGTGGGGGACCCTCGTGGTAGTAGAATTGTTCTGTTTCTTGACTGTGTCAAAGTCAGCATCCCAGCTATGATATCACACTATAGTATTGCAAGACATTACTACTGGGGACACTAGGTAAATGTACATGAAATCTCTCTATACTATTACTTACAACTCCATGTGAATCTACAATTACCTCAAAATAAAATAAATATTTAATTATCATTTAAATAAATAAATACACCAGTATCAATTTGTTTTCTGTATACCAGAAACAACCAATTATATCACTGTTTTCTTTTGCATTTATTTAAATATTACAGGTGGAGTATCTTTACATATAGGTACCATTCTGTCCTTTTTCTTCTGTCATATTTTGCCTGTTAAAATCCTTTGAGCATTTTTCTATTTAGCAATTTTTTTCTTATTGATGTGTAAGAGCTCTTTATATGTTATAGACATTACCAACTTTCTATGTTATTGACATGGCTGAGAGCACAGCACCTCTGGGTGCCTCAAATAGTTAAGCACTCAACTACTAGTGGCTGTTCAAACCCACGCACAGGCTCCTTGAAAGTCAGGCCTGGTGATCTGCTTCGGAAAGGTCACAGCTTTGAAAACCACATGGAGCAGTTCTACTCTGCACACACACGGTTACAATGAGTCAGAATCAATTCGACAGCAACTTTTTTTTTTTTTTGGCTTTTTAAAGATAACAGCTGAGCTTTAAGTTCTCTTTATCAAAGTTTCCAAAATCTTATCAGTTGAGTTTTGGTCTGATCACCCTAAACAGAGCTCTGTGAGGCCCTCGCTGACTTGAGGTCCAGTGTGATGTGCTGACGGCCTTGCCTTTGTGCCATCATTTCACCTGAGGTCACACGGAAGGCAATTAGCTGAACCCAGATCTGAAATCCAGTCTATCTGATCCCAGCCCCGTGAAATACTTTTTCTTATTTTCAGTATACCACTTATGATAACTGCATATACAGGTGATTTGCATAGGGTCAATATTGTTCTTAAAAATAATATTAATCATAGCTAAAATTTATTGGCCACTCAGGGTAAGTACTTTTCATACGTTATCACATACATTGTCCCGTTTAATTCTCACCAAACCTCTAAGAAGGCGGGGTTATTATCATTGTCTCCATTTTATTAGTGAAGAAACAGAAGCTTCGATCAGTTAAGTAACCTGTCCAATGTCACAGAGCTAGTAAGCAGCAGGATCAGTCTCCAGCCCAGCTGCCCAGGCACCAAAGCTCTATGAAAGTTTCAGGGGATACCAGGAGACTGGCCGCAGGTCAGACCCCTCGCCTTCACCAATCCGTTTATAACTAAGTCGCATCCCAACACTCCTACCAAACTCTTATGCCCTCTCTGTGGTTTGGAAAGGGCATTCTCTGCAGCCCCTGATGATTGCCAGGAGGTCGGAAACTCTAAGAAGGGAGAAGAGAATCACAAAATCCTTCACAAGAGCAGAAGCAACCTGGAAAGCTCTGAGGCCACAAACTCTAACGATTTACACCTTCAGATATGAGTCAGAGGGTTCAATGAGAATACCAAAATAGTTTTATTTCCAGATAAATGTCAGACTGGAAATAAAAATAGCTACCTGACCTATGACATACATGAGGATTAGTTCGTATGCTTTTTCTAGAGTAAGAAAAGACATGGTAGTAGAGAATTTTAAAAATTGTAATTAATTTCCTTTTTATCCAAATAATATATGCAAAAAATTAAATAATGCCAAAAGGTTTATAACAAAACACTGCTGTCTCCTGCCCCCATCCCCCACACTAGTCCCATTTTCCGGAAAATATCACCAATAATACTTTTTCCTGTCCCCGCCCCCCTGCCACGCGGTGTTTACCATCCAAATTTCTAAATAGTATGCTAAGTAGTTGTTATTTTTTGATATTCCTTCCTTGCCCTCCTGGGCTGGAGTTCCTATTTCTTGGATCCCGTGTCTTCTGTTTTCTTAGTTTCCTCTCTTGTTTTGCTGAGGCACATTCTGCAGTAACTTCCTATGAAAGGGCACCGGGGAGGTAGTTTCATTTAGTTCTTACATGTCTGAAATGCCTTTATTCTACCCTTACACCTGGTTGATCATTTGCTGGGTAAAGAATCCTAGGTTGAATGTCATTTTTCTCTTAGAATTTAAAGATATTACTCCACTGCTTTCAAACATTTATTTCTGCTGTTGAGAAGTCTGATGACATTCTGATCTTTTCATCTTTTTTAAAATGACCTGTTTTGCCCTCTCTCTCTCTTCCTCCATCCCTCTTTCCATTCTTCCCTTCCTCACTTCTTTCTTTACTCCCCTCCTCCAGGGTATTTCCTTTATTCCTAGTGTTAAAATAAATTAGGTTGAATCATATGAAATTGCTAATATTTAACCTTTTTTCAGCCTAAAAAATGGCAGTTTCATACGTTTCAGGCCAATATCTTTGATAATTTTCTTCCCTGTGTTTTCTCCTTTGTCTCTCTGGGCTCCTATTAGTCAGTTACTGAACCTCCAGAGTGGATGATATTCAGTACTATCAAAGTCTTAGATACTGTCAAGGGGGGATGCAACTTTCTGAAAGCAATTTGACAGGAAGTATCAAAAATCTTACAAACACACATTCACTTTGATTCATTAAGTTCACACCTAAGAATATCAAGGAAATGTTGGGACATATTTTAAAAATACATGCTGACAGGTATTTTTTTTTATTATTTTTTTAATTTTTTTTTATTGTACTTCAGGTGAAGGCTTACAGAACAAATAATTTCTCATGAAACAGAAGTACACATGTTGTTTTATGACATTGGTTAACAACCCCACAACGTATCAACCTTCTAACTTCTCAACCTCTTTTTTTTTTTTTTTTTTTTTTGGTGAAAATACACATAGCCAAAGATACACCATTTCAAAAATTTCTACATGCACAGTTCAGTGACATTGACTACGCTCTTCGAATTGTGCTGTTATTCTCACTTAAGATGAAACCTTACAGAACAAAATAGTTTCTCATTTAACAGTTACTACAAATGTTGCCCTATGACAATGGTTAACAATCTCACAACACATCAACAATATCCTTACTCAACCCTGGGTTCCCTATCACCAGCTTCCTCGTCCCCTTCTGCTTTCCGGCCCTTGTCGCTGGACTGCTGTACCTCGTTAGTCTCATTTGGTTTTACGGGATGTCCACTCCCAGGCTGAACAGTGAACCTCGGAGGTAACTTCACCACTGAGCTAAAAGGGTGTCTGGGGGCCATACTCTCGGGGTTTCTCCAGTCTCCTTTAGGCCACTAAATCTGGTCTTTTTTTGTGGGTTAGGATTATACTCTACATCCTTCTCCAGCTCTGTCCAGAACTCTCTGTTGTGATCCTGGTCAGAGCAGTCAGTGGTAGTAGCCGGGCACCATCTAGCTGTGCTCGACTCAGTCCGGTGGAGGCCTTGGTAGCTGTGGACAGTTAGTCCTTCGGACTAATCTTTTCCTTGTATCCACTGACAGGTATTTTTACAACATTATTTACAATAGGAAAAAAGTTAGAATCAACCCGAATTCCAAATTTAAAAATAAGAAATCCGTTAAATAAATTTACAGACTTCTGTATGCTGAACTATTATGTGTTAAAAATGGCACTTATAAGACAATTTTCAATGGCCTAAAATATATTCATAAGATAAAGTTAGGTTAAAAAAAAAAAGCACTGTAGGACTTAGAAGCCTATACACGGTATGCTGTCCACTTTGATAAGGAATACACACAGAAAATGCACTAGATGGCACTTTGCCAAAATGCCTTTAGTGGTGGCCTCTGAGAAGAGACATGATAGAGTCCCTTTTAAGGTGTCAACTCATTGCCATGATTAGTCTTTCATACCTGAAAGCAAATGGCGTGTTGTGCACCTGGCCTTCAAAATCCTGTGTCTTAGCATCTCATCCTGCTTCTCTTTAGGCTTTCTTTCAAAGCATGACCTCTTCATCCTTTCCAGTCTTTTGTTTGTTCCAAGGCCCCTACACATTAGAGATGCCACTGGACATCTTGCCCATCTCTTGCCTTATCCTCTCTGGGAAACGGCAGTTCTCAAGTCTTAAATTGAGGCTCAAGGCCAATTTTTTACCTTCTCCTGTCCCTGGACCCTTCTCTCAAGCACAGAATTTGGTGAGTTTCCAAGATGCAGCAGCTGCCATCCCTGACCCAGCCCTGTGGTTCTACTTTCATTAAATGATGCCTCACATGGTTCAAGGAGCCCTGGTGGCCCAGTGGTTAAGAGCTTGGCTGCTATCCAAAAGGTGAGCAGTTCAAATTCACCAGCCACTCCCTGGAAACCCTATGGGGCAGTTCTACTCTGTCCTATAGAGTTGCTGTCATGGATTGAATTATGTCCCCAAAAAATATGGGTATCAACTTGGCTGGGTCATGATTCCTAGTATTGTATGGTTGTATAATCTGATGTGATTTCCTGATGTGTTGTAAATTCGATCACTATGATCTGATAAGATGGATTAGCAGCAGTTATACTGATGACGTATACAAGATTGGATAGTGTCTTAAGCCAATCTCTTTTGAGATATAAAAGAAGCGAGCAGAATTACAGGGGAACCTCATATCACCAAGAAAGCAGTGCCGGGAGCAGAACACGTCCTTTGGACCTGAGGTTCCTGCGCAGAGAAGCTCCCAGACCAAGGAAAGACTGATGCATCACAGGGACCTTCCTCCAGAGCTGACAGAGAGAGAAAGCCTTCTCCTGGAGCTGATGTCCTGAATTTGGACTTGTAGCCTACTGGACTGTGAGAGAATAAACTTCTCTGTTAAAGCCATCCACTTGTGGTATTTCTGTTATAGCAGCACTAGATGACCAAGACAGTCTCTATGAGTTGAAATCGAATCGTGGGCAACTTTTTTTTTTTTTTTAATGTAGGCTTTGGAGTCCTTGGGTGGTACAAAGATTAATGTGCTTGGCTAAAGGAAAGGTTGGAGGTTCGAGTTCATCCAGAGATGCCTTGGCAGAAATGCCTGGAGATCAATTTCCCAAAAATTAGCCATCGAAAACTCTATATATTTTTAAATTTTATATTTTCAATCATTTTGTATTTTTAATTTCTATTACTATCAACTCTGACACACTTAATGAATAATTTCTTTTATAAGGATGAGCACAAAGCTGGTTCCTATGAGGTGGAGGTTAAAGATGTCCCAAATGTCCAAGTTTTCCAGACTGCTATACCACTCCCTCATCTCTAACATCAACTGCTCCTCCTCTCTCAGTACTCTCCCTCCTGTCTTTGGGTTCTATAATTCACTGTAACATCTCACAGAACTCATGAACCATCAAGGAAATGGCTCACATAGTTGTGGAGGCTGGCAGGTCCCAAATCTGTAGGTCAGGCATCAGGCTAGAGGCTTCTCCTGACTCACATGGTTGCAGGGGCTGACGAACCCAAATGGGCAGGTCAGACACAGGCTGCTGGCTCATAAGGCTGCAGAAGCTGGAAAATCAGGTCAGATGACAGGCTGCTGGATCAAGTTCCAAGAACCGGAGGTCAGATGATGATGAGCCAGATGTAGAATCCAGAACAAGAGAGAGAGCTTTGCCAGAGCATTCACATATATATAGGCTGTAGACCACACCCTCAAGGGAACTCCCCTTACTTGAGCAAGACAGTGCAAGGGTATGACTTGAATAAGGGTGGTAAGGGTGGTGACTGGGGTAAGAGTGGTGACTTGAGTCACACCCTGTGGTAAGGCAGTGACTCAAGATACATCTCACCCTACTCCTGCCTCATTAACATAACTGACAACTCACTCCCAATTGGGACCCTAACCACAGGCATAGAGGCTAGGATTTACAACACATCACAAAATGGAGGAAAATTACATCAGATCACAAAACGGAGGATGATTACGTCATCATATAAGTGCCAGATTACATGATTACATAACTGCCAAACCACTGAAAATCATAGCCTAGCCAAGGTGACACATAACCTTAAACATCAGTTTCCATTCACCTTATTTGCACTAGCTGCAAGCTGTCCAGTCCTCTTGGTGGTCTACAAGCACCTTATTTGCATAGTTCCACCCAATAATTGTGTGGGAGTCACAAAGACTATGGCTAGAAGGGCCATATTAAGTAATTCACTGCACTGCACACACATGGGGCCGCCATGAGTCAGAATCAACAGGATGGCAACAGATTATGTAGGTTTTGCTTCAGGCTCTGTTTTATAGGATAAGAGCTAAGACAGGCCTTGATGGATAAAGGAGCAACTCCTTGAGGCCTAGTTTTAAAGCACATTCCTCCAGAGAGAGGACTCAATTGCGGCCAGTGTTCTGGGGTACTACCAACTTGGGACCAATTTTAACTTCCTTGATGTCATGGATTGAATTGTGTGCCCCCAAAATGTGTGTATCAATTTGGCTAGGCCATGATTCCAAGTACTGTGTGATTGTCCACCATTTTGTCATCTGATATGATTTTCAGATGTGTTGTAAATCCTATCACTATGATGTTATGAGATGGATTATCAGCAGTCATGTTGATGAGATCTACAAAATTAGACTCTGTTTTAAGCCAATTTACTTTCAAGATATAAAAGAAGTGAGAAGAGAGACATGGGGACGTCATACCACCAAGAAAGCAGCACCGGAGCAGAGCATGTCCTTCGGACCCGGGCTTCCTGCACAGAGAAGCTCCTAGTCCAGGTGAAGAGTGATGACAAGGACCTTCCTCCACAGCAACAGAGAGAAAGTTTTCCCCTGGAGCTGACACCCTGAATTTGGACTTCTAGTGTACTAGACTGTGAGAGAATAAATTTCTGTTTGTCAAAGCCATCCACTTGTGGTATTTCTGTTACAGCAGCACTAGATGACTAAGACACTTGTGTGTTTTTGGCCACACAGGCCGTGAGAATTCCAGACCCAACACCCGTGAGTGCAGGCTTGCGGTTGGGAGTTCTAGGGAGAATTTCCTCTTTTTCTTCTCACTGGAACCAAGGCCAACACAGGCCTCCTCTTCACAGTTTCCCTCTGTGAGACGGGGCTCCTAGTCCTCCCGCTGAGGGTGCTGCCCTTTGGGAGCACTGGCTCTGTGTGGGCCTCGGACAGAACTCCCACCCTGCTCAGCCTCAGGCCTCATCTCCATCCTCCACTTGGCAGGAGCATGACCCAGGAAGACCAGGTTCCTGCCATGGAGGGACGTAGGGGCCCAGGGCAAAGGTAGGCTCCAGCCGTTCTGTCCCTCTCTGCATTTGCACTGTAGCCTCTGAGGTTTCTCTTAACCTCTCTGCCAGCTCAGCCGTTCAAGTAAAAGGATGTTTTCAAATAATTGGAGTCTCTGGGTGCTGTAAATGGTGAAGAAAGGCCTGGCAGGTCTACTCTGGAAAATCAGCCAGGAAACACCCTGTAGAGCACAGCTCTTCTCGGACATCCATGGAGTCACCATGGGTGGGAATCATCTCCATGGCTACTGGTGTTTCTAAATAATTATCCAGGGTCTTAGGCGTTCTCTATCAGGAGGACGCTTCTGGTCATTCTTGTTGATCATCAGAAAACAAAACCAAACCCGTTGTTGTGGAGTCGATTCTGACTCATAGCGACCCTATAGGACACAGTAGAACTGCCCCATAGGGTTTCCAAGGAGCAACTAGTGGATTCAAACAGCTGATCTTTCGGTTAGCAGCCGAGCTCTTAACCACTGCACCACCAGGGCTACTTGTTGACCATATCACCTAGAAATTTCTTCTTTTCTCCTTGATTTTCTCTCTCCCTCTTTCTTTTCTTGGGACTCAGCCTTCCATCCTTCTCAGGATATGACCTAAATGTGTCTGGAAGCTTCCAGGCTGAGTCTCTGGAATTCTAGGTCTGTAGCTCTGCCCCTGGCTCAGTGTCCCATGTCATGTATCTATAAGAGAATTTTGTCTATCTACCAAACTAGGTAATCAGGCAAAACCAAAACCCATTGCTGTTCAGTTGATGCCGACTCATAGGGACCCTACAGGACAGAGTAGAACTGCTCCACAGGGTTTCCAAGGAGCAGCTGGTGGATTCAAACTGCCAATCTTTTGGTTAGCAGCCGAGCTCTTAACCACTGCACCATCAGGGGTCCAGAATCAGGCAAAGAAAAAGCAAATAAGATTGGCCTTTTAGAGACAGAGGGCACTGGGGGATCCATGGTCTTGTCCTTTTACTGTGCAGAGCAGGAACGGGTGGCGCAGCACGTCAGGGCTCAGCACTTCCTCCAGGAACAGGTGGCACAGCACATCAGGGCTCAGCACTTCCTGCAGCCAGAACCTGTGTTTCACACACAGTGGTGTGAGGATGGAGAAGATGACAAAGTTTAAGAAATGGCTGTCAATCACCACCATCAGTCAGCCTGCCTGCAGCTCTGCTTACCTTGAACCCAGAGAATGTGCCTTCACTCAACGTGAAACTCAGGGTAAAGTCACCCGTTGAAGCCTAGCATTGGTCTGCATGTGCCCCCCACACCTGCTGTTCTGAACCACTTACCCTGAGAGCACAGAGGCTTGGAAAAGAAGCAAACCAAAACAAAGCCATTGCCGTTGAGCCGATTCCCACTCATGGGGACCCTGTGAGCCACCCAGGGGCTCCTAGAAGAGAAGGAGGTGCTGACAGAGACGGGAGAGCAGTCAGCAGTTTTACGCAGCCTCTGCGCCTCAGCTGTCCACTGGAAGGGGAGTCTCAAAGGGTCTTCCTGACTGTTCCTCCAGCTCAGGTGTCGCCTGAGTGGGCAGACCTTTGTGGCCTGACCACCCACAGTGTGCTATCTCCAAAGCCTGCCTTTGGTATGGGGATCTAAGCTAAAGGTGAATTCAAGGAACTCTCAAGATGATTCAAGCAGTGTTTCCACCCAGGCCTCCAGTGATAAATCCACACAGAACAGGGCCAAATCTCTGGCCTCTTGTCTGGCTGCCTGACCCCTGGCCCGCGGATATAACCCCGCAGATATCCTCTAGGACACTGGAGAGCGTACCTTGTGGACCTCATGCTCCCCATCCCCCAGGCCCTCTGACCTTTGAGCTGCTGTGTCCCCCCATTCCATCCCTGCCTCCTCGTGTTCTCGGGCCTGTCTGCCTCCCTCAGTATTCGGCAGCTCCCTTGTCTGATCTTGCACTTGATCCTCGCTGTCCTTAGCACACTTGGTGAGTCAGCATCACCATCTTCTCTGTGTGTTTCTGTACCAGGCAGAGGTCTGGGCGAGCAGGACGTTGAGCGTGCTCATGGAGTTACAAGAGGTGTGTGAGTTCAGACTTGTATGCAATGGGAGGAAGGGTGCAGGGTGAACTGACCAGCTGTCCTTGCCAACGTGTCTTCAGAGCATCCCTTTCAGCCTCCTCTCAAAGAAATCTGTTCAAGTCAGGCAGTTTCTGTTCGGCAAGTGCGTTTTGAAGTCAGGGTGTTTGCCTTCCTCTGCTCGTGCCCACACTCCCGCTAGTCACATTGTTTTCTGCCAGCCCTGTCTGTGTGCCTGAGCACTCTGCTCGCTGACTCATACCCCTGAGAAAGCAGAGCCCCCAGTTCCCTCAACCTGGAGCAGAGAGAGGGGAGGTGATGTCCACTGGCTGGGCTCTATGGGGTTGGCCGGCCTCGCCCAGCCTCGGGGCCCTTCCCTCCAGCCCTTCCATCTCCTTTGAACTTTTCCCAGGCTTGAGGCCCAGCAGCCCCTGGTTCTCTCAGTGCCTGCTCCCCCCACCCACCCCTCTGCCCTCATGTTGTTCTCCCCTTGGCCCAGCCGTGGGGTCACTCAGACAAGCACCAACCCCGTGAGAAGTAAGGGCTTGGCTGCTGACCCCTTGGGAAGCATGAGATCTTCCAAAGCACAGAGCAGAACAGAGGCTGACCTGGGTCACCACATCCCTCAGAGATGGAGACTGAGACAGGGCCACCCCTTGGAAAGCACTCAGGGGTTGGAACCAGCCAGGCCTGGCTTCTGGTCCCAGCCGGGTGACTCCAGGCAAGTTGCTTTCTGTCCCGAAGCTGGAGATCTGTTCTGCAACACAGGTGTGACAGTGGCTCCCTGGGGCTGCAGGGCTGTGACTGGGAGTGATGATAAGATTTGCAAAGGACCCAGCACCAGGTGGGTGTAATTGTGTAGGAAGTGGCAACCACAGATCTCTGGTGAGAGCTACTGTGTTGGCCCAGGATGCAGCCATGAACAGACACACAGCCCCTGCCCTCATGATGCTCCAGTTCAGGGGGAAGACAGACACCAAACGCACATCCAGATACAAAGGGTGAATAGCAAGTGAGGTCAGCTCTGTGAAGGAAGATAAGGGACTAGGAGAACCGGTGGGGTTAGGAGACCTAACGAATATAGCTTAGACGTCAGGGGTCCAAACCAGTTGCCTTCGAGTCCATTCTGACTCATGGCAGCCCCATGTGTGGAGCACAGAATTGCACCATAGGGTTTTCTTAGCCATAATCTTTAGGGAAGCAGATTGCCAGGCCTTTCTTCTGTGGTGCTGCTGGGTGGATTCAAACAGCATATGTGTTATTAGCTGAGCATAACTGACTTGGCACCTAAAGAGATAGCCAAGTAGAGTGAGAAAGAGGAGAAGGAAGGGAAAAGTCTGTAGCCAAAGCTGGAAAGAACTTGGAAAGTCTTAGGAACTGAAACGAGTTCATAGTGGCTGCAGTGTACTGTAATGTGAACTTCAGTCCAGGGGTGCTGCCAGAGTTTCACAGGGTTAAACCTCATGCATTCTGAGAGAAGGTAAAGCATGCTGAGCCTCTGCCCCTGGGCACTGGGCCACATGGACTTCTCGATTTACCATCGCTTTGTGGAGAGACAAGGCCTTAACTGTCCCACCTCCTGTGCCACCCACTAGCCACCTCCAGACACCTCTGCAGAGAGTGGGACAAGAAGACCTGCACTGGGGGGGCACCTGACCAGAGGGGTGTCTGGCTTCCATTATGCGTCATAAGCAAATTCACCAGGACCTAAAGCTTTGGAGCCCTGCTCTCCCGTAGCAATATAACGCAAGCCACATGATGGAATTTTAAATTTCCTATTCATCAGACTAAAATTGTAAAGAGAAACAGATAAAATTAATTTTAATAAGATATTTTATTAAACCCAGTACATCCAAAATATTTTCATTTCAGCAAGTAATTAACATAGAAATTATGAATGAGATATTTTGCATTCTTTTTCTTATACTAAATCTTCAAACTTCTGTAACTGTTTTACACTTACATTACACTTCAGTTGAGATCAGCCATGCTACAAGTGCTCAGAGCCACATGTGGCCAGTGGCTGCCATGTTGGACAGTGAAGCTCTGTTGTTGTTGGCTGCTGTGGAGTGAGTTCTCAACTCAGAGCAACCCATGTGACAGAGCAAAACTGCCCATAGGGTTTTCTAGGCTGTAATCTTTATGGCAGCAGATCGCCAGGTCTTTTCTCCCACAGAGCCACTGGGTGGGTTTGAACCGCCAACCTTTGGGTTAGCAGCCCAGCACTTAACTGTTGTGCCACCAGGGCTCCCTAGCTCTAGACACTGTAACACTGCAGCCCCTGCTGCCAAGAGAGGCCGATCCACCCACCACTTGAGGGACAGATGCAGGCTTCAGGCGCCTGCCAGAGCTGCTCTAGACCTGCACCCAGGGCGGTGGCTGGCACTTACATCTCCAGGGAGATGCCACCTGGCTGGGTGACGGGCTTGACCTGGAGGTCAGCCTAGACCTCAGTCCCCTCTCACCAGTTGGTGTGCAGTGCACCAATTGCACACCCTCCCCAGGCGCCCTAAGTCTGCCCTCACTCATCCCTCCAACATTTTTCTTCTCCATAGTCAAAGAACTGACTCTAACTGTTCTTATTTTTAGGTTTCTACCTGTATTGTTACCTGTGAGTACTAAGACAGGTCATCAGACCCAGTGTGACTTGGTGGAAAGAGTGTTGTCCAGGGCATCAGAGCAAGCAGTTTCCAGCTTCTGCCCTTCCTTTACCAGACCTGTGACCCGAGGGGGTCACACATCCAGTGTAGTGAAGTGGGTAGGAGCTGGGCTCCCAGGTCAGACTGCAGCTCCAGTTCCTCCACCGTGTAACCTGGGGAAAGGTACTCAATGTTTCTGTGCCTCCGTGTCCTCATCTGCAAAATGGGGACAGTGATAGCATTGTTTAAGGATTAAACAAGGTAAGAAATGCAAAGCACTTAGCACAGACCCTGGCATATGGCAAACATTTAATAAATTGCTGTTGTTATTAGTTGCTGTTGAGTGGATTCCAGCTCTTGGTGACCCCATGTGTGCAGAGTAGAGCTGCTCCATAGGAGACTGCCAAGCCTGTCTTCCGAGGCACCTCTGGGTAGATTCGAACTACGAACCTTTTCGGCTAGCTGTCAGCACTTAACCATTTGTGCCAACTAGGGACTCCATGTAATAAATAATGATATTATTCTGTCTCACCTGTTAGCACCCCTGCACCTCTTTTCTTCCTTGTAAGTGGAGAGAACCATACCTAATGAACCTGCTTCATAGGGTCTGGTGAGGCCTGAGAAATGGTGGATGTGAAAACGCCTGGTAGTGCTGGGAAGCTCTTTATAAGCTGAGGTCAGAGGTGACTCCTCGGCTCCACCGTTAGTCGAGGTCTGACTTTAAAAAGCCATGACAACAACTTGTACAAGGAAAGGTCATGGAAGCTCCACAGACACATCCAAACTCCCTGAGGGACCGAATTACTGGGCTGAGGGCTGTAGGGACCATGGTCTCAGGGAACATCTAGCTCAACTGGCATAACGCAGTTTATAAAGGAAATGTTCTACATTCTACCTTGGTGAGTAGTGTCTGGGGTCTTAAAAGCCTGTGAGCAGCCATCTAAGATACTCCACTGGTCTCACCCCTTTAGGAGTAAGGAAGAATGAAGAAAACAGGATACAAGGGAAAGATTAGTCCAAAGGACTAAGGGACCACAACTACCACGGCCTTTACCAGACTGAGTCTAGTACAACTAGATGGTGCCCGGCTACCACCACTGACTGCTCTGACTGGGATCACAGCAGAGGGTCCCAGACAGAGTTGGAGAAAAATGTAGAACAAAATTCTACCTCATAAAAAAGGATCAGACTTACTGGCCTGACAGAGACTGAAGAAACCCCAAGAGTATGGCCCCCAGACACCCTTTTAGCTCAGTAATGACATCACTCCCAAGGTTCACCATTCAGCCAACGATTAGACAGCCCCATAAAACAAAACAAAACTAAAGGGGCACAACAGCCAGGGACAAGGACTAGAAGGCAGGAGGGGACAGGAAAGCTGGTAATAGGGAACCCAAGCTTGAGAAGGGACAGTGTTGACATGTCATGGGGTTGGTAACCATTGTCATAAAACAATATGTGTACTAACTATTTAATGAGAAGCTAGTTTGTTCTGTAAACCTTCATCTAAAGTACAACCAAAAATAAAAAGCCATGACGAGACCGTTTCATTAGGAAGAGGACCAGGTTTAAAAACCCAGCTTCAGAGCTTTTTCTGGGTAAACTCTGACTTCATCCATTTTCTCATCTCCAGCACAGGCTGAGAACACCCACCTCAAAGACCAGGGGGTTGAGGGACAAATGTGTCCCTGAGCATCGCGGGCCTGGTGCAGGACCTGATTCGGGACATGTGCTCAGTCCCTGGTGCTTGGCCTTGTCACAGAGAGGACCTTGCTGCCCACAGCCTCCAGCCCAGGCCCGGGGCAGCAGTTCACGTGCCAACCACCAGGGGGAGACCCCAGCGTGTTCATTTTTACCACCACACATACCCACTGCCAGCGAGTCCATTCTTACTCATAGCGACCCTATAGGACAGGGTAGAACTGTCCCATAAGTTTCCAAGGCTGTAAATCTCTTCTTTTTTTTATTTAATTTTATTGTGTTTTAGGTGAAAGTTTTACATTGCAAATTAGTTTTTCATTCAAAAATTTATACATAAATAGTTTTGTGACATTGGTTGCAATCCCTGCAATGTGTCAGCACTCTCCCGCTTTCCACCCCAGATTCCCATGTCCATCCGTCCGTTTTCCTGTCCCTTCCTGCCTTCTCGTCTTTGCTTTGGGCAGGTGTTGCCCGTTTGGTCCCATAGACTTGATTGAACTAAGAAGCCCCTCCCTCACGTGTGTTCTTGTTTGCTTCCTAGGCCTGTCTAGTCTTTGTCTGAAAGGTGGAATTAGGAGTAGTTTCAGTTCTGAGTTATCAGGGCGTCCAGGGGACGTAGGCTCAGGAGTTCCTCCAGTCTCTTATCAGACCAGCAAGTCTGGTCTCTTTTCATGAATTTGAATTCTGTTGTACATTTTTCTCCCACTCTCTCCGGGACCCTCTATTCTGATCCCCGTCAGAGCCATCCGTGGTGGTAGCTGGGCACCGTCTAGTTGTCCTGGACTCAGTCTGGTGGAGGGCGTGGTTCAAGTTCCGAGGCTGTAAGTATTTACAGAAGCAGACTGTCACATCTTTCTGCCCCAGAGTGCCTGGTGGGTTAGAACCACAGACCTTTTGGTTAGCAGCCGAGCACTTTAACCACTGCACCACCAGGACTCCTCAGCTTTGCCGTAGGAGTTTTATTATCCTGATTTTAACACCGAGGAAGCTCAGGCTCAGAGAAATGACTCCTGAAGCTACACAGCTTGAGAGTGGCAGGGTCAGGATTTGAACCAGGACCACGTGACTCCAGAATAACCATGGGTCTGCATGGCCTTCACAGATTTGGAACCAGAGGCTCACTGTCTCCCCTGCACACACTGCCCTCTCCCGGGAAATGCAGATGTTTTGTCAGGGAAGCAGTGTGCTTTGAGGGAAGCCAGTGAACCACAGGGGTGTCCCCCAGCCAAAACCATCTGCTGGGTTGTGTGTGTCTGCTGTCCCGCCACACGAAGCTCAGGCCCTGGGAGGCTGCTGGGGAGAGGTGGAGCCACCAGGAGGGGGAGACAGGGCTCCAAGGACAGAGGCAACACACACCACCCCTGCATCTGTCCACTAACTGCCTATTATCTGAAGTTCCCGGAGCGGCCTTTTTTTATTTAATTTTTTTTTTTATTGTACCTCAGGTAAAGGCTTACAGAACAAATAGTTTCTCTTTAAACAGTAGTACATGTTATTTTATGACATTATTAACAACACCACAACATATCAACCTTCTAACTTCTCAACCTCTTTTTTTTTTTTTTTTGGTGAAAATATACATAGCCAAAGATACACAATTTCAAAAATTTCTACATACACAGTTCAGTGACATTGATTACACTCTTCAAATTGTGCTGTTATTCTCACTTAAGATGAAGGCTTCCAGAAAAAAATAGTTTCTCATTTAACAGTTACTACAAATGTTGCCCTATGACAATGGTTAACAATCTCACAACACGTCAACAATATCCTTACTCAACCCTGGGTTCCCTATCACCAGCTTCCTTGTCCCCTTCTACTTTCCGGCCCTTGTCACTGGACTCCTGTACCTGGTTAGTCTCATTTGGTTTTACGGGGCTGTCCACTCCCAGGCTGAACAGTGAACCTCGGAGGTAACTTCACCTCTGAGCTAAAAGGGTATCTGGGGACCATACTCTCGGGGTTTCTCCAGTCTCCTTTAGGCCAGTAAATCTGGTCTTTCTTTTGTGAGTTAGAATTATGCTCTACATCCTTCTCCAGCTGTGTCCAGAACCCTCTGTTGTGATCCTGGTCAGAGCAGTCAGCGGTGGTAGCCGGGCACCATCTAGCTGTACTGGACTCAGTCCAGTGGAGGCCTTGGTAGCTGTGGACAATTAGTCCTTTGGACTAATCTTTTCCTTGTATCCTGTTCTCTTCATTCTCCCTTGCTCCCGAAGGGATGAGACCAGTGGAGTATCTTAGTTGGCCACTCACAGGCTTTTAAGACCCCAGACACTACTCACCAAGGTAAAATGTAGAGCATTGTCTTTATAAGCTGTGTCATGCCAGTTGAGCTAGATGTTCACCAAGACCATGGTCCCCAGAGCCCTCCGCCCAGCAATTCAGTCCCTCAGGGAGTTTGGATGTGTCTATGGGGCTTCAATGACCTTTCCTTGTACAAGTTGTGCTAGTTTCTCCTGTATTGTGTACTGTCTCACCCTTCACCAAAGATACCACTTATCTATTATCTATTTAGTATTTCCACCACCCCCCCACCCCGCCCATCCCTGGTGACCAACAAAGATTGTTACATTTTGTGTGTGAACTTTTTCATGGGTTTTTACAATAGAGGTCTCATACAATATTTGTCCTTTTGTGATTGACTTATTTCACTCAGCATAATACCCTCCAGTTTCATCCACGTTATGAGATGCTTCACAGATTCATTGTTGTTCTTTCTCGTTGCATAGTACTCCATTGTGTGTATGTACCATAGTTTGTTTATCCATTCATCTGTTGATGGGCATCTAGGTTGTTTCCATCGTTTTGCTATTGTGAACAATGCTGCCATGAACATGGGTGTGCATATGTCTATTTGAGTGACGACTCTTATTTGTCTAGGATATATTCCTAGGAGTGGGATTGCTGGATCGAATGGTATGTCTATTTCTAGCTTTCTGAGGAAGCGCCATATCATTTTCCAAAATGGTTGTATCATTTTGCATTCCCACCAGCAGTGCATAAGTGTTCCGATCTCCCTGCAGCCCCTCCAAAATTTGTTATTTCCAGTGTTTTTGATTCGTGCCGGTAATGCCGGGGTGAGATGGTATCTCATTGTGGTTTTAATTTGCGTTTCTCTAATGGCTAGTGGTTGCGAGCATTTCCTCATGTGTCTGTTGGCCGTTTGAATGTCTTCTTTGGTGAAGTGTCTGTTCATTTCCTTTGCCCATTTTTTAATAGGATTATTTGTCTTTTTGTTGTAGAGGTGTTGGATTTTCTTGTAGATTATAGAGATTAGACCTCTGTCTGACTTGTACTGTCCAAAAATTTTTTTCCGGTCTGTAGGTTCTCTTTTGACTCTTTTGGTGAAGTCTTTTGAAGAGCATAGGTGTTTGATTTTTACAAGATCCCAATTATCTAGCTTATCTGTTGGGTTTTGTGTGTTGATGGTTATGGTTTGTATCCTGTTAATGCCATGTATTAAGGCCTGAAGTGTTGGTCCTATTTTTTCTTCTATGAACTTCATAGTTTTTGGCTTTATATTCAGGTCTTTGATCCATTTTGAAGTAGTTTTTGTATGCGGTGTGAGGTATGGGTCCTGTTTCATTTTTTTTGCAGATGGATATCCAGTTTTGCCAGCACCGTTTGTTAAAAAAGACTGTCTTTTCCCCATTTGATGGACTTTGGGCCCTTGTTGAAGATCAGGTGACCATAGGTAGATGGATTTACATCTGGGTTCTCAATTCTGTTCCATTGGTCAATGTATCTTTCGTTGTACCAGTACCAGGCTGTTTTGACTACTGTAGCTGTATAGTAGGTTCTGAAGTCAGGTAGTGTGAGTCCTCCAACTTTATTCTTCTTCTTCAGTAATGCTTTACTTATTCGGGGCCTCTTCCCTTTCCATCTAAAGTTAATGATTAGTTTTTCCATCTCTTTGAAGAATGTTGTTGGTATTTGGATCGGGATTGCGTTGTATTTGTAAATTGCTTTGGGTAGAATTGTCATTTTCACAATGTTGAGTCTGCCTATCCATGAGCATGGTATGTTTTTCCATTTATGTAGATCCCTTTGGGTTTCTTGCAGTAGTGTTTTGTAGTTTTCTTTGTATAGGTCTTTTACATCCCTGGTCAGATTTAGTCCTGAGTATTTTATCTTTTTAGGGGCTATTGAAAATGGTATTGTTTACCTGATTTCCTTTTCATCATTATCCTTATTGGTGTATAGGAATCCAACTGATTTTTGAATGTTTATCTTGTATACTGCTACTCTGCTGAATCTTTCTATTAGTTCCAGTAGATTTCTCGTGGAGTCTTTAGGGTTTTCTATGTATAGTATCATATCATCCGCAAACAGGGACAGTTTAATTTCTTCATTACCAATTTGGATGCCCTTTATTTCTTTTTCTTGCCTTATTTCTCTAGCTAGAACTTCCAGCACAGTGTTAAATAGGAGTGGTGATAAAGGGCATCCTTGTCTTGTTCCTGTTTTCAAGGGGAATGTTTTCAGCCTCTCTCCATTAAGAATGATGTTGGCCATTGGTTTGGCATAGATGCCCTTGATTATGTTGAGAAATTTCCCTTCTATACCTATTTGATTGAGAGTTTTTATCAGGAATGGGTGTTGGACTTTGTCAAATGCCTTTTTTGCATCAAGTGAGATGATCGTGTGATTCTTTTCTTTCCTTTTATTTATGTGGTGGATTACACTGATTGATTTTCTAATGTTGAACCATCCTTGCATACTTGGTATGAATCCTACTTGGTCATGGTATATTATTCTTTTGATATGATGCTGAATTCTATGGGCTAGAATTTTGTGAGAATTTTTGCATCTATATTCATGAGAGATATTGGTCTGTAATTTTCTTTTTTTGTGACATCTTTTCCTGGTTTTGATATCAGCGTTACGCTGGCTTCATACAATGAATTTGGAGGTGTTGCTTCCTCTTCTATGCTCTGAAATAGCTTGACTAGTACTGCTACTAGCTCTTCTGTAAATGTTTTGTAGAATTCTCCAGTGAAGCCATCTGGGCCAGGGCTTTTTTTGGTTGGGAGTTTTTTTATTACCTTTTCAATCTCTTCTACTGTTATGGATCTGTTCAGATTTTCAACATCACTTTGTTGTAGTTTGGGTAGGTAGTGTGTTTCTAGAAATTTATCCATTTCCTCTAGGTTTTCAAATTTGTTATAGTTTTTCATAATATTCTGTTATAATGCTTTTTATTTCAGTTGGGTCTGTTGTAATGTCCCCCATTTCATTTCTTATATGGGTTATTTGTGTCCTCTCCTGTTTTTCTTTTGTCAGTCTGGCCAGTGGTTTATCGATTTTGTTGATTCTTTCAAAGAGCCAACTTTTGGTTTTGTTGATTCTTTCTATTGTTTTTCTGTTCTCTATTTCATTTATTTCTGCTCTGATCTTTACTATTTCCTTTCTTCTGGTGGTTGTGGGCTTTTTTTGCTGTTCTCTTTCTATTTGTTTGAGTTCTGTAGTTAATGTTTTGATTGTGTCCCTTTCTTCTTTTTTGATATGTGCATCTATTGCTATAAATTGTCCTCTGAGGACGGCCTTTGCTGTGTCCCAAAGGTTTTGGTATGCTGTGTTTTCATTCTCATTTGATTCTAGGAATTTTTTGATTCCATCTCTGATTTCTTCTATTACCCAGTGATGTGTAAGCAGGGTATTATTCAGTTTCCATGTAGTTGATTTTTTTTTTCCTTGCTCTTTCTATTGTTAATTACTACCTTGATGGCATTGTGGTCAGAGAAGATACTTTGAATTATCTCAGTGTTTTGAATCTTGTTGAGGATTGCTCTGTGGCCTAAGATATGGTCTATTCTGGAGAACGTTCCATGTGCATTGGAAAAGAATGTGTACTTTGCAGCGGTTGGATGGAGTGTTCTATATATGTCTATGAAGTCACGTTGTCTGATTGTGCCGTTTAGGTCTTCTGTATCTTTGCTGAGTTTCTTCTTAGTTGTTCTGTCTTTTACTGAGAGTGGTGTGTTGAAGTCTCCTACTATTATCGTGGAACTGTCAATTTCTCTTTTCATTGTTGTTGGAGTTTGTTTTATGTATTTTGGAGCCCTGTCATTGGGTGCGTAGATGTTTATTATGGTTATGTCTTCATGATGGAGCATCCCCTTAATCATTATATAGTGTCCTTCTTTGTCTTTTATTGTAGATTTCATTTTAAAGTCTATTTTATCTGAGATTAGAATTGCCACTCCTGCTCTTTTTTGGTAGTGGTTAGCTTGATATATTTTTTTCCAACCTTTGACTTTTAATAAATTCACATCTTTGTTTCTAAGGTGTGTCTCTTGTAGACAGCATATTGATGGATCCTGTTTTCTTATCCATTCTGTCACTCTCTGTCTCTTTATGGTTGCATTGAGTCCATTTACATTCAGTGTAATTATTGATAGATGTGGGTTTGCTGCTGTCATTTTGTAGTGCTTTTTTTTTGTGGTGCTGACGTTTTCTTTGTTCTTCTTACTCTCTTGTACTGAGTTACTTTTGTTTGTGGATTTTTTTTTCATTTCTTTTGTTTTTGTAGGTTTTGTTTTTGCTGAGACTATATGTTTTTCCTCTTTTTTTATGAGTATGTTTGTTAACTATCTTTGTGGTTACCGTAAATTTTACCCTCATCTTTCTAAGTTTGAAGCAGTCTACCATTACTTGGTATCGCCTTGCCTTTCTCTCCATTATAAGATTCTATACCTATGCCGTTTATTCCCTCTTTTATTGTTTTGATGTTGTTGTTATTTACTGATTAACTGCTCTGACTCCCTGTTACATTTCTTTTGGTTTTGGATAGTCCTCGAGAGTTCATTTCCTAGATTGGTATCTGGCTCGTACGATCCTGCATCCTAGTTTCCGCCTGTGAGCTGAAGCTGTTTGTCCTCAGATCGAAGAACTCACTTTAATAATTCTTCTAAGTTTGGTTTGACTTTTACATATTCCCTTAATTTCTGTTTATCTGGAAATGACCTAATTTCACCATCAAATTTGAACGAGAGTTTTGCGGGATATATTATTCTTGGCTGGCAATTCTTTTCTTTCAAGATTTTATATATGTCATCTGATTGCCTTCTTGCCTGCATGGTTTCTGCTGAATAATCGGAGCTAAGTCTTATTGTTTCTCCTCTGTATGTGACTTCTTGTTTTTCACGAGCTGCTCTCAGGATTCTTTGTTTGTCTTTGGTTTTGGCAAGTGTGAATATGATATGCCTTGGTGATTTTATTTTGGGTCTCTCCTATATGGGGTTCGTTGAGCTTCTTGGATGGCCAGCTTTTCATCTTTCATGATATTGGGGAAGTTTTCTGTCAGCAGTTACTCAATGATCCTCTCTGTGTTTTCTGTTTTCTCCCCCTGTTCTGGAATTCCAATCACTTGCAGATTTTTGCTTTTGATTGTGTCCCACATAGCTCTCAGGGTCTCTTCATTTTTCTTTGTTCTTTTTTCTGAGTTTTCCTGAAACAGAGTTGTATCCGAGTGTTTGTCTTCAGTTCCACTGATCCCGTCTTCCACCATTTCAAATCTGCTTCTCAGCCCTTCTATGACATCGTCCATTTCTGAAATCTTGTTGTTTATCTTTTGGATTTCTAATTTTTGTGTTTATGTAATTTCTAGTTGTGAATTTATTTTGGCATTTTGTCCCTGCATTATTTTCCTGAATTCTTCCAATTTTTTGTCCATATTTTCCATGAATTTGTCTATTTTTTCCTCATGTTTGTCAGCTTTTTGCCTCAGTTTTGGAGAATTCTGAGTATTAGAGATTTGAATTCCCTATCAGGTAGTTCTCGTGCATTTTCTTCCAGAGGAGAGTCATCTGGTGTTTTATTTTGGACATCTACTGGAACCATCCTGTCCTGTTTTTGTAAATGTTTTGTTATTGTCTGCTGTCTTCGGGGCATTCAGTGGTTATTTTTCTCATTTATTGATTGTAGATTTGTTTGTTTCGTCCCTTTTAAAAAAAAAAAAAATTTGACTCTGTCTGAGCAGGCAGACTGTGTGTTCTTTGTTGTTTGCTCGTCTGTGGGCCCAATACTTTTCACCTCCTTCTTCAACTGGCAGGGTCAGTCACTCAGATATGGTATGTCAGGGCAGGTCTAGCTGAAGAGGAGTTACTGGGACGGGTTGTTTGTGGCACTTACTACAGCCACCAGGGCGGGTCGGTAATCAGTGCAGGGCAGGTTCCAGTAGGCCGTGCCTGTGCTGCTTGGTGGTGTGATGTCAAGCGCACGGTGCAGGTAGGCAGGATGTAGCGGGGAGATTGTTATGTGTGGAGCTAAGATGGATATGGGAGAGAGGAGAGAGGAACAGGAGCCAAAAACATACAAACAAACAAAAAAAGAATGCTAGGGGAGCTTGCTGTTGGAGTGGAGAGATGAGAGACTATGAAATGGAGAAAAACAGAAGGGGGAGGAGGAAGAAAAGAAAAGAATGAATAAATAAGAATCAGAAAGGTTAAAGAACCGCTAAGTTCCCAGGGATCCCACCAGTGCAGCTATGAGGTCTAGGGAAGTCGCTTTTAGGTGTTACAGTACAGCCTGGCTAGAAGGCGTAGAGGTATACAATGCCAGGTATTCAGGGAACAGAAAGAGAAGGAAGATATAGAGAGATGAGAAACTGAGCAATGAAGAAAGACACAAAGGGAAAAAGAGGAAAAAGAAAACAAAACAAATTTAAAAAAAAAGAAAAAAGAAACTAGAAAGGCCCCCAAAGAAACAGAAAAAAAAATGTAAAAAGAAATGTCCTCAGGGATCCCTCTGCACTTCTGTGGAAGCCAAAGGGGAGTCTCTCTGCCACACAGCTCAGCCTGGCCAGAACGGGCTCCCAACTCAAGAAAAGGAAAAGAAAACAAACAAAGAATTCAAAATAAACAAACGAACAAAAGCCCCGGGATCCCACCAGCTTGGCAGCCCAGACCAGGAAGCAGCTCCACACTCGAACGGAGCTCTGCAGCCCCTCAGGAAGAAGCAAAGATGGCGCACGGAGCTAGGTACTTGAGCGAAGGGAGGGGGAGGTGGTGAGAGACAAATAAGAAATCAAAAGAAGCAGAAAAAAAAAAGCAACACTAGCAGCCAACAAATGGCACTCAGAGAGCCAGCTAGTGCGGGCTGGTGTTTCTGGACAAGAGGCTGTGTCCATGGGAAGCAGAGGGGGCTGAGTGTGGGTGAAGAAGGGTAGAGAGTAGGAAAGCGTGTATCACAGATTACCAGAGCTCTGAAGCCCCTCAGGAAGAAGCAAAGATGGCGCACGGAGCGAGGTACTCAAGCGTAAGGAGGGGGAGGTGGGGGGAGGCAGGGAAGAAATAAAAAGAGGCGGAAAAAAAGCAACACCAGCAGCCAACAAATGGCATTTAGAGAGCCACCCGTTCGGGTGTGTGGAATCCAAGCAGCTGATGTTTCCCAGTCAAGAGACTGTGGCCGCAGGCAGCAGAGGAGGCCGAGTCAGGGTGAAGAAGGGTGGGGGGTGGGAAAGTGTGTATCACCAATTACTGGTTGTTTTGTCTCCCGCTGGAAGCTCCATAAGGCTGCTTTCTGGTACCCCCTGTTTGCTGGTCTCTGATAGGAGTCCAAGATGGCGGATCCAAGCTGCGTTAGCTGGTAGGGGACCTCTGCATGGATCTCTCCTCGCTCTCTGTTCTCTGTCAGTTTTCTCACTCCATTTGGTGCTTGGCTGAGTTCTTTATCTCTTCATTTGATGTTTTAGGATTTCAGGATTGTTGTATTCTCTGTTCGGCTTAGTTTTTCGGATCTTTGCTGTGGAGGGACGGCGTGATGCTTCTGCCTAGAGCGCCATTTTGTGGGAACTCTCCCCCCGGAGCAGCCTTTTTTTGCTGCCCAGAATGGTGAAGCCAGACAGATCCTCTACGATAGGAGTAGAGACCCTGCCCCATTCATCTGCGCACAGGTCATGGCATGCAGTAGGTGCTCAGTAAATACCTGATGACTCAGTGAACAGACATGTTAGGTTGATGCACGACATATGCACAAAAGTGCAACATATACTAGAGGTGGTTACTAATAAGTGTTTAACAGTGGGGGGCCAACAACAACGGTTTGGAAAAAAGGGGCACTTGCTTTACAGTAGTTTGAAATGAAGCTTTAGGATTTCTGCCTCCACGTACAGAGAGTTAGAAATAATTCAACCCAAACAAGGCTCCCAGAGAAGAATGACACATTTCGAATATGAATCATGTACAGATTTCTTTTACTTTAAAAAATACAATAATCATCGCATACACACACACCCGTGCACACATGCACACTTTTGAGTATAACAACATGTTGCCTAATTCACATATAAAATTGCCCCATAATGAGAAATGTCACAACCCAGAGGCTGCAGCCAAGTTGCTGGATATATGAGTTCAACAAATGTTGACTTCTTTATGGAACCCAGACATACGCTTAAGCCATAAGATATATACTGCCTTCAAGGAGGTATACTTTCTAGCCTCTGGCAAGCAGGTTAAATCGACTTGACACTGTAGATGTACAAAGTCTTGAACATTGATTGTAAGCACTTTTGAAAGGGGATTTTTAAGTGTATTTTCCGTTTAAGCCATTCAAAATATTGAAAGATGTGTTTCTTTGCATCCAGTTCAGGCTCAAGGATTTCCAAATTTGTCTGGAGTAAATGTGCTTAAGGTACTTGTTATGGATTGAATTATGTCCCCCCAAAATATGTGCTGGACCCCTAACTGTGGATATAATCTACCTGTGGATGTAATCCTGTTTGGAAATAGGATTTTCCTTGTGATTTTAATGAGGTCATATTGGTGTAGGAAACCTTGGTGGCATAGTGGTTAAGAGCTCAGCTGCTAACTAAAAGGTCAGCAGTTCAAATCCACCAGGCACTCCTTGGAAACCCTATGGGGCAGTTCTCCTCTTTCCTGTGGGGTCACTTTGAGTCAGAATCGACTCTACAGCAACGGTTTTTTGTTTTTTTTTTATATCAGAGTAGTGGTGTCCTAACCTAATCACTTCTGAGTTATCAGGAGCAGCTCAGACACAGAGACAAGGAAGCACCAGTCGGGAGAAGATAGATGGCACATAAAGGTCGCCAAGGAACCCCAAGGAATCCAGAGCTACAGAAGCTGAAACAAGGATTTTCCCCCAAAGTTAACAGAGAGAGAGCCTTCCCCTAGAGCTAGGGCCCTGAATTAAGAATTCTAGCCCCCTAAACTGTGAAAAAATTAATTTCTGTTCTGTAAAGCCACCTACTTGTGGTATTTCTGTTTCAGCAGCACCAGGTAAGTAAGACAAAACAGCAGCAACAACTTGTTGCTATTGAGTCGATTCTGACTCGTGGTGACCCCATGTGTTTCAGAATAGAACTGCACCCCATAAGGTTTTCAGTGGCTGGGTGTTCAGAAGTAGATCCCCAGGCCTTTCTTCTAAGGTGCCTTTGGGCAACTCAAACGGCCAACCTTTTGGTTGGCAGCCCGGGCCTTACCCGTTTGCAACACCCAGGGACTCATAACTGAGACAGTACTGAAATCATCCGAGGTCTGTTTACCAAGCAGAATGTCAGAAACTTTGAAGCAAGCACAGTACTGGCACATTGCTCTGTGGCTATTTCTGAGCTGAGGCATCGGTCCGGTTCCCCCATCCCGTGGTGTATCCACTGGACAGAATGACTCAGCACTGCAGCCTGGGCGCCAAGCACTCTCCTCCAGCCAGTCTGTCACTTGAGGACATACTGCTCACTTTACCATCTACATCTGCAGGATGGTAAACAGACACATGGAATCTTCTACAGACACACACAGACCCAGATCTTCATCACCTTCAAATGCGGATGAAGACATAACTGTGATTTACTCAGAGCAAATTCTTTTAGCATCTGCTTCAAGCAGAAATAAATACTGTACTGATATTCTGCTGTTGAGTTGAGTAGATTAGAAGCTGGCCCTGAATAAAATATAGGTTGTTCTATCATAACAAGATTGTTTTGCTATAAAAGAGTAGAAGTCTGTGGTGACTTTCATACAATGCTCCTAGCTTCACTGGTATTCACCTGTAGCCACATCTACAATTTCACACTGTCCAGTTTTCAATGATAAAAGCAGCCAAAAAACCCAAACCTAGTGCTGTCGAGTCAATTTCAACTCATTGCAGCCTCAAGTATTAGAGAGTAGAACTGCTTCATAGGGTTTTTTTGGCTGTAACCTTTCCAAAAGCAGATCGCTAGGCCTTTCTTTCATAGCACTCTTCCTGGTGGGTTCAAACCTCCAACTACAGGTTAGTAGTTAAGCACAAACCATTTGTGCTACCCCGGGACCTAAAAGCAGCCAACCACTGCTAATTTCAGATGTTCTGAATGCTAAGACATTAGACAGTCAAATATTTCTTTCACAGTGTTTGTTATCTTTGTACACTGTATATGTACCCATTGATTCTGAAGGATTAAAGAGTGTCGTGGTTAACATTGTGCATCAGCTTGGTTGGGCTGTGGTTCTCAGTGGTTTGGCAATTCTGCAATAATGTAATTTGGCAGTTATGTAATGATGTAGTTATCCTCCATTTTGTGATATAATCACCTCCATGATGTGCTCTGATGTGATCAGCCAATTAGTTTGTAAGGGGACTTTCCTCTGGGTGTGGCCTGCATCCAATATATCTGGACATTTTGCTTGCTCTGGATCCTACATCCAGCTCATCATCATCTGATCTCCGATTCTTGAGACTTGAGCCAGCGGCCTGCCGTATTACCTGCTGATCTTGAGATTTGTTGGCCTCCACAGCCCATGGGCTAGTAGCCTGCCCTCTGACCTGCCAATCTTGAGTTCATCAGCCCCTGCAGCTACATGACTCAGGGGAAGCCGCCAGCCTGACACCTGACCCACAGACCTGGGACTTACCAGCCTCTACAACCATGTGAGCCATTTTCTTGTGATAAATCTCTCTCTCTCTTTATATATGTATATGTGCATATATAAAGCATATATATGCTTCTGTTGATTTGCTGCTCTAGAGAACCCAGCCTAAGACAAAGAGCATACCTGAGGTTTCTCAGACTCTTGGCTCAAAATCATATGAAGAAGTTCGTTAGAAGCTAATTTGGTTGTACTGGACCCAGAATGGAGTCCTGGTGGCATAGCGGTTAAGAGCTCAGGCTTCTAACCAAATGATTGGCAGTTCAAATCCACCAGCCACTTCTTGGAAACCCTATGAGGCAGTTCTACTCTGTCCTATAGGGCCACTATGAGTTGGAATTGACTGAGTGGAAACAGGTTTAGTTTGGTTTTCTTGGACCTGGAATAGTGGGCCCTGATGGTGTAGTGGTTAAAGCATTCAGCTGCTAACCAAAAGGTCGGTAGTTTGAAGCCACCAGCCACTCCACAGGAGAAAGATGTGGCAGTCTGCTTCCGTAAATATTTACAGCCTTGGAAACCCTATACAGCAGGGTCACTATGAGTCAGAATGAACTTGACAGCAGTGGGTTGGGTTGGGTTTTTTGGACCCAGAATCCCATCTTCCTATCCCTGTATTTTGATCCAATTAGTAATGAATATACCATTAAATATACTTCCAGAACAACAAACAAACAAACAAGTCTTAGAAGAAATACAACCAGAATGTTCCTTGGTTACTGAGGCTGGCAAGTCCCAAGTTCATGGGTCAGGCATCAGGCTGGAGGCTTCTGCTGACTCATGTAGCTGCAGGAGCTGCCAAACCCAAGATCAGCAGGTCAGATGGCAGGCCACTGGCTCACAGGCTACAGAGGCTGACAAATCCAAGCTTGACAGGTAAGACAGCAGACTGGTGGATCACAGGCTGCAGAGGCCAATGAATGCAAAGATCAGCAGATAAAACAGCAGGCCGCTGGCTCACAGGCTGTGGAGGCTGATGAATCCCAAGATTAGAAGGCAGTACAGCAGGCAGCTGGCTCAAGTCCCAAGAACCAGAGGTCAGATGATGAGGAGCTGGATGCAAGATCCAGAGCAAGCGAGCTTTGCCAGAACATCCATATATTGGATGCAGGCCACAGCCCTGAAGAAACTTTTACAACGGATTGACTGATCACATCATGGAGGATGACTACATCATTACATAACCACCAAACCACTGACAATCATGGTTCAGTCAAGTCGACACACAACCTTTACCATCCCAATCAGGAAAAAAACAAGGGTGCCCACTCTCACCATTTCTATTCAATATTGTATTAGAAGTCACAGCCAGAGCAATAAGCCAAGAAAAAGAAATAAAATGTATCCAGATGGGAAAACAAGGAGTAAAATCATCTCTATTCGTGAATGATATAATCCTATGGATAAAAAAGCCCAGAGTCCACAAGAAAACATCTAGTGCTAATAGAGGAATTCAGCAAAGTGGCAAGGTACAAGTCAACAAACAAAAATCAGTTAGGTTTCTATACGCCAACACTGATAAATCTGAGAGAGAAATTAGGGAAACAATTCCATTTACAGTAGTATCTAAGAGAATAAAATACCTAGGAATAAATTTAACCAGGGACATGAAGGACTTATACAACAATAACTATAAAACACTACTGAAAGTGATTAAAGAAGACTTAAAATTGGAAGACTTAATATTGTTAAGATGTCAATACCACCCAAAGTGATCTACAGATTCAACACAATCCCTTTCAAAATGCCAACAGCCTGCTTTACAGAAATAGGAACACCAATCCTCAACTTCATATGGAATGGCAAGACACCCCAAATAGCTAAAAAAAAGTTGAAAGAGAAGAACAACAAAGTAAGAGGATTCACACTTCTGATTTTAAAACATACTACACAGCTACAATAATCAAAACAGCCTGGTACTGGTAGAACAATAGATCCATAGACCAATGGAATAGAATTGAGAGTCCAGAAATAAACCCACACGTCTCTGGTCAACTGATTTTTGACAAGGGTGCTAAGTGAATTCAATGAGGAAAGAAGAGTCTCTTCAATAAATGGTGCTGGGAAAATTGGATTTCTACATGCAGAAAAATGAAATAGGATCCATGCCTCATATCATACACAAAAACAAAGTCAAAACGGATTAAGAACCTAAATATGCAAATTAAAACCATAAAATTCTTAGAAGAACAAGCAGGGGCGATGCCATCAGGCCTAGCTTTCAGCAGTGGATTATCTAATATAACAACAAAAGCACAAACAGAAAAAGACAAATAAATGAGACCTCATAAAAATTAAAAACTTTTGTTCATCAAAAGACTTTACCAAAAAAAGTGAAAAGACGAGCTACTGACTGGGAAAATATCTTCAGAAACCATATACCTGACAAGAATCTACTAGCCAAAATATATATAAACTTTCAACAACTTGACAAATAAGCCAATCATAAAATGGGAGAAGTACTTGGATAGACATTTCACCAAAAAGGATATTCAAATGGCCACCAAACACATGAAAAGATGCTCAGCGTCATCAGCCATCAGGGAGATGCAAATCAAAACCACAGTGAGATACCATTTCACTCCCACTAAGATGGATAAGATTAAAAAAATAAAAAAACTGAAAATAACAAATGTTGGCAAGGATTTGGAGAAATTGGAGCCCTTATCCATTGCTGGTGGGAATGCAAAATGGTACAGCCGTGTGGAAAACAGTATGATGGTTCCTCAAAAAACTAAAAATAGAACTACCATATGACCCAGCAATTCTGCTCCTAGATATATACTCAAAAGATTTGAAAACAGAGAGTCAAAAAGAAGCTTGTATGCCATTGTTCATTGCAGCACTATTCACAATAGCCAAAAGGTGGGAACACCAACATAACTGCTCACCAACAGATAAATGGATACACAAAATGCAGTACACACATACAGAGGAATACTACTCAGCCAGGAGGAGAAATGAAGCCTTGATACAAGGTAGAGTATAGATGGAGCTTGAAGACATCATGCTGAGCAAAATAAGCCAGTCACAAAAGGACAAATATTGTATGACCTCACTTATATAAAAAGACAAGAAAAGGCAAATATATAGAGAACAATGTTTACCAGTGGATACCAGGGGCAGGAGGGAGGGGGAAAAGATGGGTTAATAGTGATGGAAAAATCACACTGATTAAGGGTATGGTTGCACAGTTGATTATTTTAATTGCTGTCAATAAGTTGTACACCTGCAAAAAGTTGAATTGGCAAAAGTTGTGAGATAGATACATTTACAACAGCAACCAAAAAAAAAAAAAAAGCGTAGCTGCTGAGGCTGCTTATGTACAGCCAAACACCTCATGGGATTTGGTTCCTTGATTTGGAGGTCTAGGGTCATGGTTTCACAGGACATCCCAGTTAATTGGCCTAATAGCATTTAGTGCTTTTGTTCTACCTTTTAGTTCGTTGCATAGTGCCTGGGGTCTTAAAAGCTTCCAAGAAGCAATCCAAGGCACAACAATTGATCTGTATTCACCTGGAGCAATGGAGGAAGAGGGAGAGTCAGGAATAGGAGGAGGATATGGAATGTGTGGCTAGTTGCCTCCATGAACAACTGCCTCTTCTGCCATGAGACCAGAAGAACTGGATAGTGTCCAGCTACCATTACTGGACATTTTGATCAAAGATTCCATAGAAGAATCCTGATCAAAAGGGGAAATGTAGAACAGAATTTCAAATTCCCATGGACTCCAGACTTCCTGGAGCCATGGAGGGTGAATGAACCTCTGAAACTATTGCCCTGAGATAATCTTTAAACCGTAAACCAAAAATATCCCCTAACGTCTTCTTAAAATGGAACAATAGTTTAACTTAAGTAGTGAAAAAGGTCTGCCTTGAGCATTATGCTCTTTAAAGAACTATCTATATGGGATCCAATTGATAACAGCAACTTGAGAGATTAGATAGTAAACTTAGGGGGCAGTGAGTTTATGTTAATGGAGGAGGAACTACTTAAAAAAGGAGGGTGAGAATGGTTGCAGAACTCAGAACATAATCAGTGTCACTAAATTGTACATGTAGAAACTGTTGAATTGATGTATGTTTTACTGTGTATATTCTCAACAAAATAAATAAAATTTAGAAAAAAATAAAAATATTACAGCCTAGGAAACCCTATGGGGCAGTTCTACTCTGTCCTGTAGGGTCACTATGAGTCGGAATCGACTCGACAGCAACAGGTTTCATCCTGTTTGTTGTTGTTGTGTGCTGTCCAGTCGATTCCGACTTATAGTGACCCTACAGGACAGAGTAGAACTGCCCCATAGGGCTTCCAAGGAGCGGCTGGTGAATTCGAACTGCTGACCTCTTGGTAGGCAGCCGAACGCTTAAACACTGCACCACCAGGGCTCTAAAACAGGGTGAAGAGGGATATAAAATTTAAATGTCCAAAATGCCTTGTTTTCTTTTTTCCCACTTATGGAAGACAGGGAGTTATCTGAGGAAATTAGGAGGAAAAACGGCCTCATTTCCTTGTAGCTGGATTTTAAGCGTTGGTTATCTTAGAAGATTAGTTTGATGACCATAGGTTTATAGCTTTAACTTTGTATTAAAGCACAATATAAAGAAAAATGTATCTACAAAAAAACTGTAATAATAGTGCCAAGAATAGTTGTTGTTAGGTGCCATCTAGTCAGTTCAAGAATAGTTGAGTGATGCCTGAAAGTGTTTTACCCAGTGTGCTCCCAAGTTCTTTGTCAGGTCTTATTACCTGTTGTATCAAAGAGGAATGCTCTTATCACTCTTGAGGAGAATCTGTGAAACAGGCCTGGGAAATAGCAGCAAATGATGTTGAAATGTCAGCATTAGGACAGAGGCATGTAGTAAATGGCATTTTCTTTGTCTAGAATTGTTTTTTCTAATTCTCCAGTTTCCTGCATCTGGCCTTTGAGTTGGAATTGACTCGATGGCAGCAGGTTTGGGTTTCTGGTCTTTTCTTCTCTTAGGTGGCATTGGGCCACCTTTCCCTGTCCTTTGGCCAGAAGGCGAGGCTCCTCCCTCAGGATAAGAGTCAGGCCGCCTCCACCACTCTCTGCTCCTGGCACTTTCACACCCCACCCAAGGCCAGTCTCCTAGGTCCCCTCAGCAGGGCCAGCTGTCCAGTCCCCCGTCCTGGGCTCTGACTGCCCTCCCACTTCTCCAAGGGCTCCTTGCTGAGATCTGACCGAGACTCTCCCCACTTTTCCACTCACACAGCCTCTCTGGACAGCCCCGTCTACTCACACAGTGACTACCCCTGTGACCGTGACGCTCATGTCTCCATCTCCAGCCCAGCCTGGGCCACTGCCAGTGTCCATCCATGTCCTTTCATGCCTCCATATCTTTTCTCTCTGTTTCCCCACAAATGAATATTTCTTTTATAAGGATCACCACAAAGCTGGTTCCTATGAGGCGGAGATTACAGATGTCCCAAATGTCCAGCTTTTCCAGGCTGCTGTCTCACTCCACCATCTCTAACATCAGCTACTCCCTCTCCCCTCAGCACTCTCCCTCCTGTCTTTGGGTTCCCTAATTCAATGGAAGGTCTCACAGAACTCATGAACCGTATCAAGGAAATGGCTTACACAGTTGTGGAGGTTGACAAGTCCCGTATCCATGGGTCAAGCATAGGCTTCTCCTAACCCACGTGGCTGCAGGAACTGACGAACCCAAACCAGCAGTTCAGACCACAGGCTGCTGGCTCACAAGACTACCGAAGAAGGAGAATCAGGTCAGATGATGGGCCACCAGCCCACGGGGCTGCGGAGGCCAGTGAATCCCAGGTCAGACGGCAGGCCTCTGGCTCAAGTCCCAAGAACCGGAGGTTCGATGATCATGAGCCAGACAGGATCAAGATACAGAGCCCCACCAGGGCAACCACACATATACCTTAGATGCAGGCCACACCCCAGGGAAGGGCATAACTCAAGTAAGGGTGGGACTTGCAAGGCTTCAACACTTACGCCAATCTAGCCTCATCAACATGTACAGGTCAGGATCCACCACACATAAAATGGAGGACAACCACACAATACTGGGAATCATGGCCTAGCCAAGTTGACACACAACCCCGACCCTCAGAGGTGCCATATACCTTATTTGCGTAGTCCTACCCAGTCATTGCGTGTGAGTCAAGAAGACCATGGCTGGAAGTGTCACATGAAGTAATTCATTGCACCGCATCCATTAGCCATTCTCCACCCAGAAGTAAACCCAAATCTGCCGCTTAAAACCCTCCACAGTTTCTCCTCTTAAAGTCCATGGACTTGTAAGCAAGGCCCTAGCATGATCTGCCCCTTCTTACCCCTACTCGGCTCTGCCCGCTTCCAGTTCCTCCAACGTGCCATCTGCTGGCCTGCGCCTGCGCTGGGTGCTCTTCCCTTCCCACCTCACCAGGCTGTCTGTGGGGCCTGGCATTTAATTTTATCTCCCTTAGAAGGTGGTGAGTCAGGTTGCTACTGTTCCATAGATGCTGGTGGAGACGTGAGGGGAGGAAAAAACGTTTATCCGGCATCTCGCCTGAGCCAGATGCTCACTAGGTGCACCGCGGAGACAGCAGTGACCACAACCAAGAGAGGGCTGGGATGCAGGGGAGGGGCCGCGAAGGAGTTGCGGATCCACTTAGTAATGTGAGTTGAGGGTCTGTCGGGTGCTAGGCCCTGCGCTAGGCCCTGGGTCTGGATAGATCAGAATTAGTATTTGGTCCTTTACTCCTCAAATGTACTGGAATGTTAAAATGCAGATCCTGCTTCAGAATGTCGGGGGCAGGGCCTGAGGTGCCTCTCCCTAACCAGGGGCAAGCTCTGCAGATCACATTTGGAGAACAAAGGCTGAGGCTGGCCTGATCTGCACCCCACTGCTGTCCGTGAGTATTCTGCTGTGGGCAGCAAAGCTAAACTTAGTAAGTTTTCGTGACTTGGCTGAGGGCACTCCAGGCAATGAGATCTCAACTGTGCTGTGTCTGATCTGCCCTCTTCCCAAGGCGGGTAAATAACGCAGCCCCCAAATCATCCCTCCTCAAATCACCTGGTCTGTCCTAGGCTGCGGTCCCCCAGTTTGCACATCAGAGCCTCCTGTCATCAGCCAGCTTCTAGCAGGAGTTTCTGAGCTGGCCTGCAGCAGGTCTAAAGATAGCCTACCTCACAGGAAACCAGAGACTATTGGCCAACTTTGCAAATAAAGATGCTCTCAGAGCGAGGGAAAGGGAAACACTGGCATCTGCCACAGCCTGCATGAGGACAGGGTGGCTGATTGGCACGTCCAGAGGTCTACTTCCTGGGCCATCCGAGGTAGGTGCAGAGGGTTCGGTTCTGCACCTGTGGGCAGGGCAGGGTGAGACACAGGAGTCAGCTGTCCATGGTCAAAGCTAGTTAATGAGGCTGGTTTGCTTTAAATGCCCAGAATAAAACCAAAAACCAAACCTGTTGCCGTCGAGTTGACTGCCCCATAGAGTTTCCAAGGAGCACCTGGTGGATTTGAACTGCCAATCTTTGGGTTAGCAGCCATAGCACTTAACCACTACGCCCCCAGGGTTTCCGGTAGAGAGAGAGAGACTCTTTTCCTACAAATGATATACCTCCTAAGTGCCCGAGCACGGTGCACCTGGCTGATGCTGTGGAATTGTAATGTTTCAAGGTGAGAAATAATAGTGTTGAAGTTATGTTTTAAAAAGAGTCTTTATCTTTGTAGAGACCCACACTGAAGTGCTTATGGGTGAAATGATATGATGTATAGGGTTTGTTTTCAATAATCCAGTAGGACAAGGGGTGGGGAACGGATGAAACACTGCCATATTGCTAATTGTGGAAGCCAGGTTATGGGTACGTAGGGTTCTCTAGGCTTTTATTTGCTTAAAAATTTAGTAATAAAAAGTTTTAAAATGATATTTGAATTTTCTTTTACAATTATGTAAAACTATGCATAAAGATTGGAAGGAAAAAGCTGAAAGGTTTTACAAGACTGATTCTGGGTGGTAGGGTTGTGGATGGTTTTTCTCTCTCTTTTTTCCTGTGCTTTTTGGTGCATCTACATTTTTCATTCATGGCACATTTTTTCCCATCTACATTGTTTTATAATGAGCATATATTGCATTCACAATGAAAAGTGTTTAATTAATAGGCTGCTGGCACAGCTTTGATGTTCGGTATTGATATATGACATCGTAGTCACTGTCAGGACACTTGGGCTCAGAAGGTTTGTGTCATTGGAAAACATGGCCTTCAGAAAGAAATGATGACGGGGCACACATTGTAGGAGCGAGACAGGAAGCAGTACATTAACCCACTGCCGTAGAGTCGATTCTGACTCCTAGCGACCCCATAGGACAGAGGAGAACTGCCCCACAGGGTTTCCAAGGCTGTAATCTTTACTGAAGTGGACTGCCACATCCTTCTCCCACCGAGCGGCTGGTGGGTTCAAACCGCCAACCTTTTGGTTAGCAGCCTAGTGCTTAACCACTGCGCCACCAGGGCTCCTTAGTAATGCACTGGAGAACCCAAATCAAGGACTGGCTGGGGCTTTTTATTTCTCATGGTTTGACTTGCGTCTGAAATCCCAGCCTTGTGGAGCCCCACGGTACCTCCTCCGTTAGCTCACGGTTGAGCCCAGAGGAAAGCTCAGGAATTTTATTTAGGCGGGTTTTTTTTTTTTTTTTTTTTTCTTCTCCTTTTTTAAAAATACTTTTTGAGAAAGAAAACTTGAACTAGAAAGAAAAGGAAGAGTGGCCGGCGTGAGAAGCATGTAAGAAAATACCCCAGGTGAGCCTTGCTTCCTGGGTCTGCCCAGAGGACCCGCCACTGGGTGCATGAGGACCTTGGGAGGGCCCTGGGCCCCCTGAGAGGAGGGCAGGTGGGAGAGGCTCCCGGGCTGCTGAGCCTTGGGGACCACTGTGGGTCATGGGTGGGGGTGGGGTGGGGGAAATGACCCGGGCTTGTTGTTGTTGGTCACTGTTGGGTTAATGCCAACTCATGGCAACCCCGTGTGTTTCAGAGTAGAACTGCTCCATAGGGTTTTCAGGGCTGTGACCTTGTGGAAGCAGATCACCAGGCCTTTCTTCTGAGGCACCTCTGGGTGGGTTCAAACAGTCAACCTTTTGGCCAGTAGTCAAGTACTTGACCGTTTGCATCACCAGCAACTCCGACTTGGGCTCAGGATTTACTGAAAAGAGAAACAGGTTCAGGAAGGACAGGGTGGGTACAAGCCCCTCCCCCTGCTCTCTGCTTGGCTTTACTTCAGAGGGATGCCAGGCAGGCCAGAGCCCCAGCCACAGTCAGCTTGACTGCTTAGCTCTCCGGCTGACTGGTCTGGCTCGCCAGCTGGGAAGGGAGTGCCTGCTCTGTGCCAGCCGGATGCCAGTCTCCATTTAACCCACACTCCAGCCCTGTGGGTGACCGCGACTCTCCCCACTGCACAGATGGCTTTGGAATGAAGTCCTGGCTCTACGCTTAGTGGCTGTGTGTGTGTCGCTCGACCTCACTACAGCCTCAGTTTCCTATTCTTAAAGGGGAGTGGGTAACTGTTGACGCCAAGTGATGGGGATAGGTTGAGCGTCTGTGAGGATTAAGAGCAAAGTATATAAAGTTCCAAGCACACTGCTTGGCCCATAGCTGGTGCTCAAGGAACAATAGGTGCTGCTATTATGGGGAAAGTGAGGCTCAGAAAGTTTGGGTACCCTTAGAACACTGGCTGCTTTCGAGTGAGGTTGTGAGGGACCCAGGGTTGTGGGAAAAGAAAGAAAAGGATGTGTTACAGCAGACTCATATCAAGGCCAATTCTCATTCCCCACCCCACCCTGGAGATTGTGGAGGGGCAGCTGTGATCAGGTGTGGTCCTCCCAAACCAGAGGACCTGACCTCAAAGAACCGCCTTCGTGGGATCCAGAACATCTGGCTGGCCCCTCCCCTGACCCGGAAGAGATCCTCATCTACCCCTCTTTTAAGCCTGTAACCAGCAAGCTAAGCAGGGAGGGAACCCCTGTTGTCCACGACGAGTCACAGTCGTGTGAGGCAACGAACCAGGAGGACATAGTTGAGGTCTTAGCTGACTTTTCTGAGGACGACTTGCTTAGATTGCCAGCAGCCAAGTCCAGGGATTCTGGAGGGCTGCTCTCCCTCTGTCGCTCACTCTGCCCAGGAGAAACAAGGGGAGGCTGAATCTTGATCCTGCCTGCCCTCCCCGGGTGCTCGGGGTACGCTGGCTGCCGCTCATGGGGTTCCCCTGGCTCTTTCCACAGTTGGAGCTTCAGCCACCTGATCTTCTTCTTTGGCCAAAGTGCAGCAGTTGAGAACTTGCGAGTCTTGGCAGGGAACAAGCCTGTATCACATCTCTTTAGGTATCTTCCAGGGAGCCCTGGTGATGCAGCGAGTAAGCGTTCGGCTGCTAACTGAAAGGCTGGCAGTTTGAACCCACCCGGCAGCTCTGCAGAAGATAAGACCTGGTGATCTGCTCCCGTAAAGACTGTAGTCAAGAAAACCCTGTGGGGCAGTTCTACTCGGTAACACGGGGGTCCCCGTGAGTCGAAATCCACTCAATGGCACCTAACAACAAGATAACTTCCCAGGCCATCTTGGTTTGTCCATGAAATCTACATTATGAAATACAAATACTCCAATAACAGTGTCAGGTTGACAACCTGTTATAAATTAATCTCCCACAAAGCCACCCTCCAGGCCGAGGCAGAGATCCTTGCCAGAACCCCAGGGGACTTCCATGTCCCATCCTGACCACAGCTCCTCCATCCCCGAAGTAACCACAACCCTGACTTTTATGGCGACCACTTCCTTGCTTTCCTTTAAAGCTTTTCTACTTAGATATGCAATCCCTAAACAACATGAAGGACCCCTGGTGGCTCAGTGGTTAAGCGCTCCGCTGCTAGCCAAAAAGGTCGGCAGTTCGAATCCACCAGCCACTCCTTGGAAATCCTATGGGGCAATTCTACTCTGGAGTAGCTGGAATCGACTCCACAGCAACAAGTTTGGTTTTTGGTTTTAATTAATATGGAAGGAGCCCTAGTGGCACAGTGGGTAAGCACTTGGCTGCTAACCAAAAAGTCAGCCGTTTGAACCCACCAGCTCCTCCACGGGTGAAAAGACCTGCTGCTTAGCTCCTGTAAAGATTATAGCCCTAGAGACCCTGTGGGGCAGTTGTAATCCATCCCATGGGGTCACTGTGAGTCAGAATCGACTCCATAGCACACAACAACTAACAATATGGTTTAGTTTTGCCTGTTTGGGGTTTTCACGTACATGGACTCATACAGTAGGTCTGCTTGTTGGTCTGGCTTCTTTGGCCCCACTCTGGTTTTAAAATGCAGCTGTGCACCAGAGGAGTGCAGCGTGTGAACAGGGGAGTCTGTTGGGGGGGGGGAGTACACAGGGGCTCTCTGCACTTCCTGCAGTTTTTCTGCAAACCTAAAACTGCTCTAAAAAATAAAACAAAACAAAACAAATCAAACCTGTTGCTGTTGAGTCGATTCCAATTCTGAGTCATGGCGACCCCATATGTTACAGAGTAGAACTGAGCTCTATAGGTTTTTCTTGGTTGTGATCTTTTACGGAAGTGGATCACCAGGCCTTTCTTCCATGATGCTGCCGGATGCGTTTGAACCACCAACTTTTGGGTTAGTAGTCAAGCTCAAAAGTCTACTAAAAATATCAACATACCCATGCTGTAGGAGATGTAAAACCCAAAAACCCATTGCTGTCAAACTGATTCTGGCTCATGGCAACCCCATGCGTTACAGAGTAGAACCACTCCATAGGGTTTTCTTGGCCATAATCTTTACGGAAGCAGATTGCAGGACCTTTCTTCTGTGGTGCCACTAAAAAAATTAAAAACAAACCCAAACCTGTTGCCGTTGAGTCAATTCCAACTCCTAGGGACTCTATAGGACAGAGTAGAACTGCCCTATAGGGCTTCCAAGGAGCGGCTGGTGCGTTCAAACTGCTGACCTATTGGTAAGCAGCCGATCTCTTAACCACTGCACCGCTAGGCCTCCACGGTGCCACTAGGTGGGTTCAGATCGCCATTCTTCGTTAGTAGTCAAGTGCAAACTGTGTCACCAGATGCTCATGGCAGCATTGCTTGAACTAGCCCCAAACCAAAAGCCCCCCATGTGTCCATCAGCAGTAGAGCTGGTAGTTAATTGTGGAATGTCCGCACAGTGGAAGCCCACACAGCAGTGGGAATGAGCCACCTGCAGCCATATACAGAGCATGGATGTGATGCTTCCAAGACAGCAGGATGAGTTTACCGATTAATGCAAAACTGGTCCATAGCCAAGGCGCCATCTGTATTTTTCCAGACAAGAATTATTTGCGTTACTATATGTTTTCTACAACTTACAGAGTGGTAAAATAATTTAGAGAACAGAAGAAGGAGATAACTTGGGAGGGCACCCAGTGATCTTTTTTTTTTGGTTGGGGAGAGTCTATTTCAAAGTTTTTCACTATTTTTCCTGATAGCCCCTTAGCACAAATTCAAGGCCCGCCACCTGCCTCTCTAGTACTTCTCTGCATCTTTACCTCGAGCCCTCCACTCGAGGAAGCTGGCCTTTCCTGAGAGTTCCGTGAACATGTTGGTGCTTCCCAACGCTACCATCCTTACTCCCTTCTGTCTGACCTTGGCCCCAGGAAGACCCCCTGTCTTAGTCATCTAGTGCTGCTATAACAGAAATACCACAAGTGGATGGCTTTAACAAAAAGAAGTTTATTCTCTTACAGTCCAGTAGGCTACAAGTCCAAATTTAGGGCATCAGCTCCAGGGGAACGCTTTTTCTGTTGGCTCTGGAGGAAGGTCCTTGTCATCAATCTTCCCTCAGTCTAGGAGCTTCTCTGCACAGAAACCTCAGGTCCAAAGGATGTGCTCTGCTCCCAGCACTGCTTTCTTGATGGTATGAGGTTCCCATGTGTCTCCACTCGCCTCTCTCCCCTACGTCTCAAAAGAGATTGGCCCAAGACGCCATTCAGTCCCGTAAACCTCATCAGTATAACCTCATCATAGTGATAGAGTTTACAACACGTAAGGAAACCACGTATAACCTCATCACAGTGATAGAGTTTACAGCACATAAGGAAACCACATATAATCTCATCATAGTGATAGAGTTTACAACACGTAAGGAAATCACATAGGACCTCATCATAGTGATAGAGTTTACAACACGTAAGGAGATCACACCAGACTACAGAATGGTACACAATCACACAGCTTTGGGAATCACGACCCAACCAAGTCAACAGATATTTTTGGAGGACACAATTCAATCCACGACACCCCCTATGCTCAGCCCCTCCGCACCTTTGGCTTCCAAGTCCTCCCTCCATCCTATCCCCACCTCCACCATTGTCTACCTAGAACACTCCTCCCAGCCTTTAAGACTCACTTTCCATGGCAAATCTTCAGTGATAGCCTCTTCATCACCCTCCCCCAGCCCTCAAGGGGACAGATATAAAGGCCCAATCCTTGGGTTTCCCATAACGTCTCTTGTTTCTGTTATTAAACAATAGTGATAATTTAGCTCAGTGCGTAGCCTGTGGTAAAGATACTCAATAGATATTTGCTTAATTAACAATTAATACACAAGTCCATTTTCTCCTCAATTGTTTTTTAAAAAAAAAAAATCATGAGGCATTTCCTTTCAAAATCTCACAGTTGACTTTGTCAGCGATAAATAAATTCCCCGTAGTCCTCTGAGGAGGAAAAGAGGATGAAGAGGTGCCAAACCTCAAGCAACGGCAGGTGTTGTAAGAGGGAGACTCGCTAATCCGGAGAGGCCTGCACGTCAGATGTGGTTTCTCCTGTTGCTGGTGTTTTGCGTGGGGTAAGTTTGTTCCGTGTAAAACGCTGGGGGGTGGGTAACGCCATGTGTTTTCACCCTCCAGGATCTCTGTTCATGGCGGGGAGTGTGGGCTTTGTGAAGACACATGTCTGCGTTGAAATCCTGGCTCTATAGCCCCCTTGGACGAGTTGTCTAAATCTCTTTTAGCCTGTTTGTTATTTGTTCAACGGGGATAACAATTTCTCTTGTGTGGGGCTGTGGAGAGAATTCAGTGGGTTCTTGTGTGCAGAGCTGACACTCAGCAGGCACCACGGAAGGGCTGGGGCCTTCTCCATCTAAAGTGGGACTTTCTAAGGCAACCTGAGACCCTGAAATGCTAACAGGATATTGGCATTCCCACGGGGAAAGGCTGGATCTGGGCTCACGCAATTCTCCAGCTTCATTTGTTCTGAAGGAAAAAAACATATATATCTCACAATTTTCTTGGCCTAGATTGGACCTCAAACCCAGTCTTCACCCAAGAGCCTAGGGAGCCATGAGCAGAGATGCAGGAGGTAAAATCGTAAAAGAAGGAAGACTCGATTTAGAAAACAGTGAGCTAGGCATGAAGCCAAAAGAGAGGGGAAAGGCAACATGACCAGGATGTCGGAGAGGAGGAACTGATTTGGGCCACTAGAACAAGAAGGGAAGTAGAGAAAGGAGAAGCTGGTGGAAAAAAACGGGCAACGATGAGCCAAAAAAGTGTAAAAAATAAATGAGCAGGCCTGAGAAAAGGAAGTGGGCCAGAGGAAGTTGGATAGGACCCAAGTGGAAGAGAGCAGGTTATCTTATGCAGCAGATCATACAGAACTAAGTTCTTCCAGGATACGTACAAAACTCACACACGCTCAAGGCTATGCTTTTAAGTTCATCTCAAGCTCTCCAGCTCACTGCAGTTACCCTGACTGAACCAAGTAGAGGGCAAGGAGGCCTGGGAAGAGCTGGCTGTTGCATGCCATCGAGTCGATTCTTTCTCACAGTGACCCTAAAGGACAGAGAAGAACTGCCCCACAGGGTTCTCTATGCTGTCATCTTTATGGTGCCTCACCTAGCTTCTTTCACTTACCAGTATATCTTAGAGATTGTTTCATGTCAGAGCATGCAGATCTGCCTTATTTTTCATTTTAACAGGTGCTTAGTAGTCCATTTGGAGCTGCTGGGTGGTGCAAACGGTTAACATGCTCAGCAGCTAACCGAAAGGTTGGAGGTTCAAGAGTTGCCTCAAAGAAAGGCCTGGTAATCTACTTCCAAAGAATCAGCCACTGAAAACTCTACGGAGCACAGTTCTACTCTGACACACGTGAGGTCGCCATGAGTCAGGATCTGGTGTTATTCCATTACTCAGATTTACCCAGTTTAATTTGACCAGGCTCCTACTGACGGACATTCGGGTCGTTTCCATCCTTCTCTTTTTCAATTTAGCCGCAGCGACTGTCAGTGAATACTGGAGCATGTGTGTGAGTGTGTCTGCAGGATAAATTCCCAGACAAGCGATTTAAATTTTACTTCATTCCTATCCTCTCCACAAACCTAGGAGGTTGTTCTGGAGAGAGGGGAACTGAGACAGTTGCTGTACTTGACATTCTGCCACTTTCTGGACTCTGCTTTCATTGATATCCCTTGTGTCCTTGTCTCTTCTCCCTGCCTGGCTTTGAGCTTCAAGGCCAGGTCCTGTGGCTCCGTCCACCTTTGAGGAAGGAGCAGGGGTCAGGGGGTAGGAAGAGAGCCTGCCCCCCCCCCCACTCCTGGGTGGTGATGAGCTGTTTGCCCCGCTGTGCCTCAGTCTCCTCTTGTGCAAATGGAGAGCAACAGTGTCTCTAAACCGACCAGCACGTTCCCCAGAATCACATGGGAGCTCTTGGAGAGTTCCGTCCTTCCCACGCCTTCCTGGGCAGCATCGTACAGAATCGCTCCCAGCAGGGGATCCAACAACGCTGGGTGAGCACCTGCAACGTGCATAAACCAAACCCAACCCGTTGCCTTCAAGGTGATTCCGACTCACAGGGACCGTGTAAGACAGACGAGAATTGCTCCATACGGTTTCCAAGGCTGCAATCTTTATGGAAGCTGAGTGCCACACTTCCCTCCTGCGGAGCGGCTAGTGGGTTCAAGGAGCGGCTAGTGGGTTTGAACCACCGACCTTCTGGTTAGCAGCTGAGAGTTACCAGGGCTCCACAGTGTGCACAGCACCGTGTAAGTGCTCAGGCAGAGGGACTTCCTGCCAGCTGAGTCAGCCCTGGGGCCTTCGCAGAGGATCTGCCAACCAGGGAGCGAGGATGAGGGCTAATGAGGGCTGCTCGGCCCTCAGCTGAGTGGCCCTCTGTGTAGAAGCCTTTCCTCTTCAATTTGTCATTCCCAGCATAGCAGACCACATGACTGATTCAAAATGGCACCTACCAGTCCATTTCAGCTCACTAATGCCTAGGATATCGATCTTTGTGTTCCATTTCTTTCTGACAATTTCCAGTTTTCTAGATTCATACTTCATACATTCCATGTTCTGATTATTAATGGATGTTTGTAGCTGTTTCTTCTCATTTTGAGTCATGCCACCTCGGCAAATGAAGGTCCTAAAAGCTTTACTCCATCCACATCATTAAGGTCGACTCTACTTTGCGGAGGCAGCTCTTCCCCAGTCATCTTTTGAGTGCCTTCCAACCTGAGGGGCTCATCTTCCGGCACTGTATCAGACAATGTTCTGCTGCTATTCATAAGGTTTTCACCAGCTAGTTCTTTTCAGAAGTAGGCTGCCAGGTCCTTCTTCCTAGTCTGTCTTAGTCTGGAAGTTCAGCTGAAACCTGCCCACCATGGGCGACTGGGCTGGTATTTGAAATACTGGTGGCGTGGCTTTGGGCATCACAGCAACATGCAAGCCACCACACCACATGCTGACAGACTCGTGATGAACCCCTCCCAGAGCATTGCTAACAACAGGACTTGCCTTTCAGAACTGCCGAGAGGATAGAATAGACAAGAATATGTGTGATGTGTTTGCACATGTGAGGAGCCCTGGTGGAGCAGTGGTTAAAGCACTTGGCTGCTAACCAAAAGGTTGACAGGTCGAACCCACCGGCCACTCCGTGGGAGAAAAGACCTGGTGATCTGCTCCCATAAAGATTACAGCCTAGGAAACCCTAAAAGACAGTTCTAGTCTGCCCTCTAGGATCACTGTGAGTCGGAATTGACTCAGTGGTGACAGGTAACCCCTAACTCCAAAGGAAAAAACAAAAAGAAACTTTTTCTTCTTTTTTTTTTAGAAGGGAAAATACCTAGCCTTTAAAGACCAAACTTCATGATGCCCAGGGTAGGGGTGAGGCACCGAGCATCCTCAGGCAGCCTGGGAGATTCCCAAGTGCCAGGGTGCTTCTACTTCCTCACCTAATGCAGGAGAGGGAATTAGCATTTATTAAGTGCCTGCTGTATGCGGCACGCTGTGCCAGATGCTTCCTCACAACAGGGCTGTGGGTGGTGTGAGAATCCCCACGTTGCCGCTGAGGAAAGTCAGGCTCACAGGTTCCACCGCTTGTCCCAGGTCACAGAGCCAGAGAGGACAGACAGATGGGTGAACCAGAACCTGGACAGCCCACACCCTTTCTGCCCGCCTCCCTGCTCTCCCTGCTGTCCCTGCTTAATGGCCCAGGTGCACTCCCCCGAAGATCTGAGGGAGTTCTTACGGTAAGGCACAATGCCTAGCATGCAATCAAACCCAACTCGTGTAGATTTGGCAAAAATCAAATCAGTCCAAAAACATGAAGTTCCGGGGCCCAAGGAACAGCCACGGGCATGAATAAATCAGAAGGTTTTCGTTGCCTTTGGGAGGAGGGAGATGGTGGCTAGCATCAGTCGCTAACTTATAACCACCAGGAACTTGACTATAGTCCCTTCTCCATGGCAGCATGTCTGTAAAGATTAAGCTCCTGCAACAAGCTGCATGCAGCTCTAAGTAACAATTCCCTCCCTTTCCGTCTGTCAACCGGCTTGAACCATGTGAAACTGGCATTCTTGTAGCTCAGAAGTGGTTGAATATCAGTCAGTTACACTTAAATATTATTGACTGAGGTCACAGCACAAGGTTCCTCTCTGTGAAAAAGGGCATTCCAGCCTCGAACAAAGACAGCATACAGTTTCCCTGGGGTTGAGAACCCCGTTGCAGCCCCAGTCGGCCCAGACTGGAGAGCCTGGACCACTTCATCCAGAAGGAGTGGCGGGAGATGCAGAGATGTGCCCGTGCAAAGCAGAGGCGGGCAAGAAGCTAAGCCCTGGGTGGGTGTGATACTCTAGCCACTTTGCAGAGGCCCTAATTAACACCCCAACCTCAGTAGGGTGTGAGAACTTTCTTGGGTAGCTAAGTGTGGACTTTGGTTTCATTGTGGGAAGAGAGGCAGTGCCAACTCTGAATACACTTGGGTTTCGGAGGGCCTGTCTGCAGTGTCACAAGGAAGGGGAGGTGGCACCCAGAGAACCAGCAGGCTGCCCTGTGGCCTCTGGGGTAAATGAGCAACCAGCCCAGGCTGGGAAGAAATGGAGAATGGGACAATTTTTACTTCCCAACCTGTGTGGAGACATCTTTTCATTCAATTCCTGCTCAGAAAGACACGGGAGGTGGGAATGGTGAGAAAGGCCAGGGCAAAGTGAAGTGCAGGGCTGGTGATGGCTGGGTTCGTTAGCCACTCACCACCCAGCCCAGCAGACTAACTGAGACGGTCTCTGTCGTGCCTCAGTCAGCCCAGCCTCCCAGTGTGCCTGGGACAGAGGGGTTTCCAGGTCCCTGGGTAGTACAAGCAGCTTGTGATCGCTGCTAACCTAAAGGTTGGTGGTTCACGCCCACCCTGAGGCTCCATGGAAGAAAGGCCTGGTGATCTGCTAGCATAGCAAGAAGACCCTATGGGGCACTTCTACTCTGTGAGTTGGAATCGACTCTCTGGCAACACGTTTGAAGGGTTTCAGGTCCATGAGACTTTCCGTGCAAAAGCCGGGAAAATCCTGGGCAAAGCAGGACAATTCGTCACCTTGTGCCGCCTGACTCTGTGTCTGAGCTCTGCTAAGGAAGGGTTCCAAGAGAAAGAAATGACCTCAGAAAACAAAGAGGAGGGCTCCGGGGTGTTGGTCTGCAGAGGGCTTGGGGCATGTGTGAGACGTTTCTCTAATAAGGGGCCAGAGGGTGGAGGAGGTGGAAATAGAGGAAGGGGAGAGCATTGGAGAATTGCCTTGGGGAAATTTGAACTGGAAGTGTAAATTATGGCCGCAGCCCCCACCCCTGCTTGTGGTTCTCCCTCCCCACATCCACACACTGGTCAAGCTAGCTTTGGGGAGGACTTTTTTTTTTGGATAATATTTTATTGTGTTTTTGGTGAAAGTTTACACAACAAACTAGGTTTCGATCTAACAATTCCTGTACGGACTGTTCAGTGACATTGGTTACATTCTTCACAGTGGGTCAGCACTCTCTTGTCTCTGCTCCATGGTTCTGTTTCCATTAATGGAGCTTCTCTGGCCCCCCTCCCCCTCACCTTCTTGGGAAGACTTGCAAGTCAAAGAAGAAAAGATGGAATTCAAGCTTCAAAGCCTAGATTCGCTTGCAAGCTGAGCCACTCACTGTGTGGCTTTGGGCAAGTCACTGAGCCTTTCAGGCACCCAGTCTCCCCGTTTGTCAAATGAGCCTGTAAGGCTTCCATCCTAAGATAGCTGTGGGCATTAAACAAGATGGCGGGCGTGAAGCTGGGAAAAGTATTGGTTGGGTTGTTGTTCGTTGCCATCAGGTTGATTCTGACTCATGGCGACTCCATGTGTTACAGAGTAGAACTGCCCCATAGGGTTTTCTTGGCTATAATCTTAATGGAAGCAGATTGCCAGGCTTTTCTTCTGCAGTACCACCAGATGGGTTCAGACTGCCAACCTTTAGGTTAGCAGTTGAACGCGAACCGTGTGCACCATACACACCCAGTATTTATTTTTCTCTGCCTGCCTGTATGTATGGGGCCAGACAGAATCCCAGAGGTGTCTCTCTGAGAACTAATGCTGTTACTTGTTTTCCTTTCTGATTCAGGAGCTCACCATGTCCTCCCCCTCCCCTGAATCAGATCTAGACTTCGTGTATGATGAGGAGGCTGAAGCCTGCAATGAGGGGGACATTGTGGCCTTCGGGGCTCTCTTCCTGCCTATATTCTACTCTTTTGTCTTTGCCTTTGGCCTGGTGGGAAATTTGCTGGTGGTGTTTGCCCTTACCAACAGCCGGAAGCCCAAGAGCATCACCGACATCTATCTCCTTAACCTGGCCTTGTCCGACCTGCTCTTTGTAACCACCTTGCCTTTCTGGATTCACTATGTGGTAAGTAACCAAGGCTTCAGCAATGCAGTGTGCAAACTTATTACTGCCTTCTTCTTCATCGGATTTTTTGGGGGCATCTTCTTCATCACCATCATCAGCATTGATAGGTACCTGGCCATTGTCCTGGCTGCCAACTCCATGAGAAACCGGACCGTGCAGCACGGTGTCACCATCAGCCTGGGTGTCTGGGCAGCAGCCATTCTGGTGGCGGCACCCCAGTTCATGTTTACAAAGCAGAAAGGAAGCGAATGCCTTGGCAACTACCCCCAAGTCCTCCAGGACATCTGGCCAGTGCTCCGCAATGTGGAAGCCAATGTTCTCGGCTTCCTGCTTCCCCTGCTCGTTATGAGTTACTGTTACTTCAGGATCATCTGGACGCTGTTTTCCTGCAAGAACCGCAAGAAAGCTAGAGCCATTAAACTGATCTTTCTGGTGGTTGTCATGTTTTTCCTCTTCTGGACGCCCTACAACGTCATGATTTTCCTGGAGACACTCAAACTCTTCCGCTTCTTTTCCAGCTGTGACGTGAAGAAAGACCTGAGGTTGGCCCTCAGCGTGACCGAGACGGTTGCGTTTGGCCACTGTTGCCTGAATCCCCTGATCTATGTGTTTGCTGGAGAGAAGTTCAGAAGATACCTGTACCACCTGTACAGGAAGTGCCTGGCCATCCTGTGTGGTGGTTCTGTCCACATCCATTTCTCCCCGTCGGAATCACAATCGAGCCGGCGGGAAAGTGTTCTGAGCAGCAATTCTCCTCACTACGTGAGTGATGGAGACACCTCCATCCTTCTGTGAAGGGAATCCCAAAGCCAAGTCCTACAGAGAGCCTGAAGTTCCTGGGTCTGACACAGGATAACAAGGGCGGGTTTTGTTTGTGTTTTACGTGCAAGAAATGATGAACTCAATGCCCCAAAAAACAACCCTAGAATGTTTTTGGAGCCCTGGTGGCGCAGTGGTTAAGAGCTCAGCTGCTAACCAAAAGCTCAGCAGTTAGAATCCACCAGCCACTCCTTGGAAACCCTATGGGGCAGTTCTACTCTGCCCTATCGGGTCGCTATAGGGTCACTATGAGTCAGAATCGACTCAACAGCAATGGGTTTGGTTTTTTGGTTTTTAGACTGTTTCTGAGAATTGTGCTCAAAATTTGGATGATAAAGGGTAGACATGTCTCTTACTACAAATGTCAGGGATTTTTTGTTCACAAATGGCAAGAATTCAACCCAGAACAGCTTAGCTAAAAAGGGGGTGGTGAGTATTGTTGACACTGTGGAATGGACAAGGGGGTGGCTGAGGCCTCAGAGTGGCTGGAAATCAGGGGTCAAGTCCAGCTAGAATTTCCTCTGTCTGACTGTCAAATCTCTGTAAGTTAGATCTTCCAGACTTACATATCACAGCTTTGTCATCAAAGAGGGACTGAAAATTTCAAGTTCTCATGAACTCCAGACTTCCTGGAGCCATGGAGATTGGATGAACCCCTGAAGCTGTTGCCCTGAGATAGTGTTTAAACCTTAAACCAAAACTATCCCCTGAAGTCTTCTTAAAACCAAACAATGGTTTAGCTTAACTAGCAAAGGATATCTGCTTTGAGCATTATGCTCTTTTAAGAGCTATCTATATGGGATCAAATCCATAACAGCAACTCAAAAGATTAGATAGGAACCTTAAGGGCAGTGATTTTATGTTAATGAGGGAGGAACAAATCAGAAAAGGAGGGTGAAAATGATCACACAACTTGAAGAGTGTATTCACTGTCACTAAATGGTACATGTAGAAACTGTTGAATTGGTGTATGTTTTGCTGTGTATATGCTCAACAAAAACAACAAAATAAATAAAATTTAAAAAAGAAAGAAAGAAAGAAAGGACCGAAATCCATCCCTCTCTGGTCCCAAGGTCAAAATTCCCAAACTTTGGCTCTGATTGGCCGAGTTAGTTTGATGTGCCCATCCCTGGACCAGGCAGTGGTATCCCCAGAGAAGGGGTATATAGGATGTCAGCTGCCATTCCAGTCTCATGGTTAGAGATGAAAGGAGACATGTTTCCAAGAAGCTGTAGGGGTGCATGCTATTCTGAGCAGACAGAACAAGAGCTGTCCACCAACCTTACCATGGGCTTGGCCCCAGTCTCTCCCCTGACCACAGCAGCCTGCACACACTGCCAACCGCCTCGTCATCAAGCCCCATTTTATCATGTCCCCAGACCAACAAGGGTTCCTCACTGCCCACTGCATCAAGTCCAAACTTAAATGCTTGGCTTCTGAGACCTTCCATCATGAAGTCCTGCCAAGAGACTCCTACTGCTTTCCCTCTTCCCAAAGGACTCCGCCCACCCTCCCAGCCACTTCTCTTCCACACAGCCTCTTGTGTCTCCACCTGCTCCCAGACCCAAGAGGAGAAACAGAGCCCTGGCCCAAAGGGAGAAGGGCTGGATGCCAGTCCCAACTCTGTCACTTGCCCACTGGGCAGCTTGGGGCCCAGCGAGCTTAAGACTTCCTCACCTGTAGATGGGATAATGGCGCCTCTCACATAGGGAGCATGGTTTCCAGCCTGGGGAGCCATCTACCCGCTGTTACAGGTCCAAGCCCTCCTGTCTGTTTCCCAGAGTACAGCTCTCCCCTGCTGGCACCACTTCACCCTGCCTAAGGCGTAGTGCTGGCAGAGCTTGGAGGAGCCTGCAGGCTCTGTGTTATACTGCATGATGGAGCCTAGGCACAGAGGGGCTGGTTTCTACAGTGCCAGTCAATGACCACTCCAGATCTACAGACTGACAGCCCCACCCTCCCAGACTGCCTCAGTCCCCTACCCATCTCGAGAGAGCCCCCAACATTCATGCCTCTGCCAACCTGGAGAGCCTGGGCCACGGGAGCAACTTCCTTTTTTCAGTAAACATTTGGGTTGGCCTAAAACCTTAAAGCTTGAAAAAGAATTCTAATAATGCTGAAGTAAAGGTCGCTCACAAATCTAGCCGTGCAATATTTCCATTCCTGCACTTGCTGTCTACACCCTGGTCACACCCAGACGTGTTTAGAGTTGAATCATGATATAAACAGTTTTGTAATCTGCTTTTTTTTTCCTCTTTACATTAGACCCCCAGTACCTTTCTGTTTCTATGCAGTTTTGTAATTCTCATTGCAGACACTCTGAGATTGTGCACTCATTGAAGGCAGAAGTGGTATCTGACTCATTGCCATATTTTCTTTTCCTGGTTGCCGTGTTTTCTGACACCTCTTTGGCAGTCTGTCTGTGCAGTGACTAAGAGAGTGATGAGTCATGCTCCATCAAGATCATGTACCGTTGTTTACTCACCATTGTTCTGTCTATAACATTTAACCGGCTTCCAAGATTTAGCAAATACAGATGTTATAGCACTTCCGTCTATGTCACTTCCTTTCTCCCATCCACCTGTTTCCTTTGGATGAATTCCTTGCCGTGGGGATAACTGGGTCAAAGGGCGTGGAAGCTTTAGCCTCTGGTACACACACCTGAGATGAGTATGTCGTAAAACCTTCGTTGAGCCTGTACTGTCCACAACATGTCAGCTGGGATCCAGAGCCGCTCCAAAGATGAGCAAGACCCGGGCCTTCGCCCTCAGTGACTTAACATTTAACTGCAGAGGAGCGGGGTGAACAAACAAGCACACTTGGCAGTAAGTGGTGGAGCGGGGCAGAGACATCTGACCTGGCATTCCAGGCTGAGTGAGCAGCACGTACAAGGGCTAGGAGACGTGCGAGAGTCTGAGCAGCTCACGGAGTGAAGAAAGGCTTGGGTGAGAGGCACCGGGAGCAGAGAGAGTGGTTTGATATGTTCAGCATCCCAGCAACAGGCAAGCCTCCACAGCCAGACAGGTAGTGGCAGCCCATGAGGGGCATTGGCTAGGATGTCCCCTCAAAATCAAACCAAACCATTGCCATCGAGTCAATTCTGACTCATAGAGACTCTACAGGACAGAGCAGAACTGCCACGTAGGGTATCCAAGGAACAGCTGGTGGTTTCAAACTGCTGACCTTTTGGTGAGCAGCCGAGCTCCTAACCATTGCGCCCCCAGGGGTCCAGATGCCCCATTAGTGCCCTTGAAACTGGAGCGGTCTGTCTCAACCCGGAACATAATCTTCTTCTCCACTTGGGCCCAACTGCCCAGGCCCATGAGGGCAATTCTAGTTCTTGTAACACTGTTTCCTTAACTTGCTGAGTTGGCAACTATTTGGGGTCACCCAAGAGTAGACTGATCTGAGCTTGAGAGAAGTAGATCTTAGCAGATTTAGAAACATCCGGCTTCCCTCCATCCACAGGAGGGCCAAGCCTTCTGGTGGAGGGTGTGTGGAATCCCTGGCTCTGTTGTAGGAGGGTATGTTGCTAGGCAACAGCCCCTGCCAGACACACCCTGGACAGCTGAGGCAACTGCAAACATGCTTTGCGGGAAAATGGCTCTTTTACCCGCATTTCCTCATTTCTTCGGAACAAGCAAAAATTAAATTTTAATCTGCGCTTCTCTGAATACTAGATAAGATTGCTCAGCTTTCACTGTTTTATAGTCTTTCTATCGTTTTTCTGATTGTAAAAGAGACACACGGTCATCATGCTGTCCCTGTGTGCCATCAAGTCGGTTCCAAATCATAGCGACCCTATGTGACAGAATAGAACTGCCCCGTAGGGTTTTGTAGGCTGTAATCTTTACAGGAGCAGATTGCCAAGTCTTTTCTCCTGCAGAGCTGCTGGTGGGTTAGATCCGCCAACCTTTTGTTTAGCATCCGAGTGCTTAACCGCTGCGCCACCAGGGCTCCTACAGTCATTACAGAAAATATGAACATAAAGAAATATATAAAAATTAAAATTATACAGTATTATCAAGGGATAACCATTGTTCAATACTGAGAGAGTTTTGTACTGTCTTTCTCTGCATATATATATATATATATATATATATATATATATATATACTTCTTTTTTTTAAGATTTGAGGCCATAATATACATACAGGTTTATACCCTGTTTTCTTTTTCACTTCCCTTTATAGCATGAACATTTTTCCATGTATTAAACTCAAACACAGCTTTTAGTCACTGCATAGCACCCATAATAGACTTTATTTAGCCAAGCCTCTACTGATAGACGCCAGTGCTGCTCCCAGCTCTTCAATATTGTGAATAATGCTGGAATGAACACAAATCTTGGTGTATCTCTGACTCTGTAAGAGAACTGCTGGGTCCGTGAATTTAAGCATTTGTGTGTCTCTTGCTAAAAAAGAAACAGACACTATCAAGTCAACTCTGACTCATAGTGACCCCATGTGTGTTACAATAGAACTGAGTTCTGTAGGGTTTTTCAATAGCAGATCTTTCCAAAGTAGATTGTCAGGGCTTTCTTCCGAGGCAACTCTGAGTGGACTTGAACCTCCAATCTTTCAGTTAGCAGCCGAGCGCATTAACTGTTTGCACCACCCAGAGACTCCGTCTCTTGCTTACTAAAACAGAATTACTTCTCAGAGAGATGGCTCTGTGCTGCTGGTGCCCCAGGAATCCCGCTTCCTGGCTCCCCAGTGTTTTTGCTCAGGATCTTGACTTCCATGAGTGCAGAAAGTACCCGCTGCTGACTTCAAGAGGCAGAGCGGCAGAAAGGCAGCAAGGCTGCTCCTGAGTAAAAGAAAACAGGTTAAAGGCATTTAAAAAAAAAGTTACTTTAAGGGAACAGAGCCTTCTTAGCCCCTGGGTTAAAGTGGACACAGGAGAGACCACCAGAGCCACATAAAATCAGGAAAGAGAAGGGGGGATGTTTGTCCTGTGAGGACGGTGACTCGGGGGGAAGAGGCAGCCACAAAGTCCTCATGGGGCTTGAATGTTTACTAAATGCACTTCTATTCAAGATGCAAACAATCTGCAAAATGAGAGAATTAACTCACACACACACAGACACACACCACTCATACACACACACACCACACATACACACACACCTTCCTAGGGGCAAGAAGGGGGCCGGCTTTGGGGAGCGCAGTGGCCGTCAGGTATGACACCTGGAAGTGCGGATTTTCTGTCTGCAGAAGAGTAAGGAGAAGACCAATGAGAGCCCAGGGGGCTTTTGAGAGAAGCCACAAGTCGATAAGACCAGGCTGAAGAGGCTGGTGACTGCTTGGAAGAGCAGGGATCCTGGGGGCTCAGAGGGCCCTGCTGACAAGTGGACAAAGTTCACCAGGTCTCAGCAGACCTTTTCCAAGCAGCCCTCACAGCTCAGACAAGCCACGCGCACACCCTCCTGGTCTGCAGCCACCACGTCTTCAGAGACACATCCTTTCTCTTGTCTCCTTATCTCTCCTTGTCGCAGAGCTTCACTTTCTCCATTCCCCTCCCTTCCAGGTTCTTCCACTGGCTGACTTTGGTTCTAGGAAGAACAGGGCCTTTGTAGGCTCAGGCAGCCCTAGGCTGGAATCTCAGCCCCAGCGTTTTTCAGTGCAGACAGGATGCTCCATCTGAGCCCTGCTGGAACTCAGACTCCGGTGTCGCCTGGCCAGCAAGATAGTGCTTTCTGGGGGTGATACAGAGTGGGCCCAGTGATGCAGATGGTGTGGAGAAGGGGAAGCAGGAAGCATCTGGCCCCAAGCCTCCCCCAGGACCTTTCTGACCCTCTGAGGAGCAAGACCTTCTCCCCAGATGCACATGGAAGCCACAAGGCTGTGGCTTTGGTTCAGAGCCTTGAGCAGAGGCTGTAGCCTCCACCCAGCACCAAAGTCAGCTTCCCTGGAAAGCCAGGAGGAGACATGGGTGCCAGGCAGCAGATGGCTCATGTCTGCTACACATGAAGGATGCCGTCCAAGATCATGGACTCATCCCCGAGCACTGTGAGCTGTGCCTGTGGACCTTGGAAAGGTGTAGGGAGAGGCTGCCCCCACCCAGTGGAGACTGCGGACCCAAGCCAACTGAGGGTTGGTGGATGTCCGTTGGGCTTAATCCATACCCTGGGCCACCCAGCTCACAGTAGCCACATGTCTCAGACTCAGTTTCCCCACTCATGGAATGGTAATACTACCAGCACAGTGGTTCAGCATGTGAGTTCAATCCCAGTTCTGCACTGCTGGCTGCAAACCTTGAAGCGGTTCACTCTGTCTCTCCATGCGTTGGTTTTCTCATCGGCAAAACAAACACGATAGCGCCTAGTGCTGGTTTCTGCAATTTGGGGTTCTTCAAGAAGCAGATGCCAAGGCAGGAAGGGTGTAGACAGGCAAGAGATGTATTAGGGAAAATGTCTGTGAGGGAAAATGGGGAGGGAGCAGGGGAGGCTGTGAGAGCCTCCAGACTGAGGCGGGTCTGACCCCGTGATGGAGAGACAGAGGGAAAGTTCTGGCAAGACTACTGGGGTGTCATCAAGCCAAAGTCCCTGGCAGAGGAGTCCACATCTCCCAGGAACGGGTCTCAGTCCACACATAGTCACTGGAGAAAGGACAACTTCCAAGAGCAACAGTCAATGGCTCTCCCCACAGTCAGTGATCCCCGGGCGCCTTCTAACAGCCACCCCAGGGCTGGTGTAAGAATTTGAAGATTTACTTCATTCTGGTAGAAGTACTTAGAATCGAGCTGGACTTACACTGAGCCTCCACAAATGTTCTCCCCCGGCTTGCAGCCCTCTGGGACCACCTTCGTTTTCCCCACTCTCCCGTGCCCCTCTCTACTTCAAAGGTCCCCCTATTTTTATTTTTCCCTTCTCTTTCTTTTTCTTTTTTTAAAATTTATTTTATTTTTTGTTGTTATTGTTGAGAATATACACAGATTCAACAATTTCTACGTATACAATTCATGACATTGATTACATTCTTTGAGTTGGGCAACCATTCTCACCCTCCTTATCTGACTTGTTCCTCCCTCATTAACATAAACTCACTGCCCCCTGATTTCCCTATCTAATCTTTTGAGTTGCTGTTGTCAATTTGATCCCACATAGATAGTTCTTAAAAGAGCACAATGCTCAGAGCAGATATTTTTACTAGTTAAGTTCAACTATTTTTTGGTTTTTAAAGAAGATTTCAGGGGATATTTTTGGTTTAAGGTTTAAGATTTAAAGAGTTTCTCAGAGCAATAGTTTCAGGGGCTCATCTAGCCTCCATGGCTCCAGAAAATCTGGATTCCGTGAGGATTTGAAATTCTGTTCTGCATTTTCCCCGTTTTGATCAGGATTCTTCTATAGAATCTTTGATTAAAACGTTCAGTAATGGTAGCCGGGCGCCATCCAGTTCTGGTCTCATGGCAATTGTTCAAGGAGGCAGTTAGCCACAAATTCCATTTCCTTCTCTTCCAGACGCTCCTTCTTCCTCTGTTGCTCCAGGCTAATAGAGATCAATTGTTGTATTTTGATGGCTGTTTGTAAGCTTTTAAGACCCCAGGCACTACGCCATGAATTATGAGGTAGAACAGAAGCACTAAACACCATATAAGGCCAATTAGCAGGAATGTTCCATGAAGCTTGTGACTCTAACTGAAAACCAAATCCCATGAGGTGTCTGGTTTTACATAAGCAGCCTCAGCAGCTACTCTTTTTGTTTCTTTTGTCCTTGTTGTAAATATATCTATCACACAACATTTGCCAATTCAACTTTTTACAGATGTACAACTTACTGACGTCAATTATATTAATCAGCTGTGCGACGCTTACCTTTTACCAGTGTAATTTCTCCATCACTGTAAACTGAAAATCAGCGCTCCTCCCCCTTCCTTCTCTCTCCTGCCCCTGGTAACCACGGATAAACTTTGGTCTCTGGACATCTGCCTGTTCTTGTTTTTTTATATAAGTGAGGTCATACAATATTTGCCCTTTTGTGATGGACTTATTTCACTCAGCATACTCTTTTCTAGAGTATTCCATCATATGTATGTATCACATTGTATTTATCCGTTCATCCACTGATGGGCATTTAGGTTGTTTCCACCTTTTGGCTATTGTGAATAGTGCTGCAGTGAACACTGATGTACGTATGTCTATTAGCGTAGCTGCTGTTTCCTTTCTCTTTTAAGTGCCTTCCCAAATCTACCCTCCAGCCACAACCATCCCAGCCAGAAAGGCTGAGAGGAAGGGGGAAAGGTGGCAGAGAAATGAGGTGAGGGATTGGGAAGCCCTAACTGTGATGAGGGAAGGCCCAGGCCCACCTGCCCCCAGGCATCTCCTGCTTCCCCACAGTGTGGTCCAAGCAAGAGGCTAGTACAGTCTTCAAGCGTACTGCGTCTGCACCTGGGCCTCTGGGTGGGATTAATCTCCACAGGCTGACCCCAGAAAGGTAGGCCTTCACCTGTCGGCCCCTCAGCCGAGAGGGGAGGAGAGCCAGGGCCTTCAGTTACCCTCATTCCTCCTTCCAGCAGGGCGAAGATCTATTTTAATTCCCACTGCCTGCTTGTCACTAGTGCGGTGGGATGACATCAATCTGTATTGTCAGGGGGAAGCTGAGGAAGATGATACTTCTCCTTTGGGGTTTAAGTTGCAAAACTCTTCCTCAGTCCTCCAGCACTATAAATCCTGTTTTTACTTTCACAACTGTATGCAAAATCCAAATAGCATCTTTCTAAAAACGGACAAAAGGGGCCACAACTTATCGTGAAATAAGTTGCAAAGGCCACGAGGAAAGGTCGAAGGGGAGCTATTCCAGAGGGGACACCTCTATGAGTGACAGAGAGAGAGAGGGGCCATGAAGCAATCTGGGCACGACAAGCTGGCTTCTAATGCCAGGAACTGGTTCATGGTGCCGAGGCCCCTGGTGGCATAACGGTTAAGCCCTCGGCTGCTAACCCAAGAGTTGGCAGTTTGAACCCAGCCAGTGGCTTGTGGGAGAAGGACCTGGCAATCGGCTCCTGTAAAGATTACAGCCAAGAAAACCTTGCAGGGCAGTTCTACTCTGTTACAGGGGGTTTCTGTAAGTCAAAATGGACTCCACGGCACCTAACAACAGCAACACTGATCTAAAGGCTGGTGGTTCAAACACACCCAGTGGCACTGAGGAAGAAAGACCTAGTGATCTGCTTTGGTAAAGATTACAGCCAAGAAAATACTGTGGAGCACTTCTACTCTAACACGAGGCCTCCATGAGTCTGAATCAACTCGATGGCAACGGGTCTAGACTTTTTGTTGTTGTTTTGGTGCAGAATGGGACAGCGTGATGGTTAAGATTGTGTGTCAACTTGGCTGGGCCATGATTCTCAGTATTTTAATGTGATCACTCCCATGACTGAATATACGGTGAGTAGCCAATCAGATGAAAGGGAGTCTCCTTGGGTGTGTGGCCCGCATCTGAATATAAGCAGACGTTCTGGCTGTTTGCTCTCTCTGGATCCTGCGGCTGCCTCCTGTCACCTCATCTCCAGTTCTTGGGACTTGAGCTGTCAGCTTATCTGCCAAACCTGGGATTCATCGATCTGCACAGCCTGTGAGTGGGAGCCCTGGTCTCAGACCTGCCAATCTTGGGCTCGCCAGCTTCTGTGGCTGCGTGACTTGGGAGAGGCATCTACCCTGATCCACGGACTTGGGACGTTCTAGCCTCTACAATCACATGAGCTGTTTCCTTGATATAAATCTCTCTCTATATATATTTATACACTTTACTGGTTTTTCTTCTCTAGAGAGCCCAGCCTAAGGCAGACAGTCTGGGCAATTATGCATGCCTGAAATGGTGACATTGTCCAGGGAAATGTCAGCACCCCAGTACCACTGGCTCTAGGAAAAGAACTACCATTTACCTGTGCCTGCTGCACGGAGGCACTGAGCTAAGGTAACCTTAGCCCAACACAGCCCCTGAACTGATCGGTACCCAACCAGATGAGAAATCAGTCACAGTGCCCTTCTAAGCTGGGATCCTCCATTGTAGTGACTGTCATCTGCAAGAGAAAAATAAAGAGGTTTTGGGGTATGACCCCAGGTTGACACAAGTAGGTGTGTGCTCTTTTCCTGAGCTCGTTCCCTTAGAGTGTCCATGTGACTAGGTCCAGAACGGGACCAAAAGCCGTAACCTTTTGATTACAGCTGCTAGCCAAAAGGTCGGCAGTTTAAATCTACCAGACACTCCTTGGAAACCCTATGGGACGATTCTACTCTGTCCTATAGGGTCGCTATGAGTCAGAATCTACTCGACAGCAATGGGTTGGGTTTTTGTTTTTTGTTTTTTATTTGGTGGACTGCCAGAAGAACAAACAAAAAAACAAAGAAACAACTTTGTCAGCTCCTTAGAAGCAAAGATGGAGAGGCTTCGTCACACCTACTTTGGACATGTTATCAGGAGGGACCAGTCGCTGGAGAAAGACATCATGCTTGGTAAAGTAGAAAGTCAGTGAAAAAGAACAAGATGGATTGACACAGTGGCTGCAACAAAAGGTCCAAATATAACAGTGGTTGTGAGGATGGTGCAGGACTGGGCAGTGTTTTGTTCTGTTGTACATAAGGTATCTATGAGTGGGAACAGACTCGACAGCACCTAACAACAACATAGCTGAAATGAACTGCAAGGCTCAGACTCCATTTAAGGAGTCTCCAGGGAAACCCAAAGACAACAGGGGGAAAAAAACAAGGACACCAGAAGATATTTTAGCCTCTGACACCTACAGCTACAGCAAAGAGTAAACACAGCCTAACTCTCAGCTAGATGAACATGAACCTCACAACAAGGAACTATTTACCTCAGTTTCTTTTACCCAATACATCATGTCCTGCTTTCAAGAAGTAACCATATCTAAGCCAATCAGCTTGTGTCATTTCCCTGGCTATGGATAGGTTCAAGGATGATCCAATCAGTGTGAAGATCAGGTGTTTTGTTTGGAATCCTGGGACATACACTCTCATTCCAGACAGTGTGATATGAGTCTATAAAGCCTGAAGCTACTGCAGCCTTTTTGTCACCATGAGGGAAGGTAGCTTGAGGATGTTGGACATGGGGAGAAAAGAAGAGCAGAGGAAATTTCAGAGAAGTAGAAGTAGAGCCCTGATCAAACCATATCTGAAGCCAACATATCTCTGGTCTTTGTAGTTTAAGGGGATGTGAGTCAGATATTCTATTGCTTGCTTCTGAGAGAATCCTACCTGATACAAATGAGGGGATTCATTTTGCAAGTTGATTTTGAGGCACCTGTGGGATGTCTAGTGGCACAGTGGTTGAGTGCTTGCCTGCTTACTGAAAGGTAGCCTATTCAAACCCACCAGCCATTCCATAAGAGAAAGATGTGGCAGTCTGCTTCCGTAAAGATTTACAACCTTGGAAACCCTGTTGGGCAGTTGTAGTCTGTCCTTACAGGGTCAGTATAAGTTGGAATTAACTCGATAGCAGTGGGTTTGGGTTTTTCTGGTTTGGTGGGATGTCTAAACGATGTTGCCAGTTGCTCATTTTTCTAAGTCATAGAGTCAGTGTTTTTCTTACCAATATGTATGCTTTTTCTTTATCAACTATCACAAGACTGTTAACCATGAGTGTGACAAATATTTTTGTCCAATGTTCTGTTTTCTCTTTTCTTTGGTTTATGATGGATGTTGCCACTCAAATGCTTTTAATTCTCAGTTAAATAAGACTACTAACCACTTCCCTTGTGAATTATGTTAGAAAGTCCCAAAGGACTTTGATGCACTCTCCACCATCCAGAGCTTGGGCGGACCCCAGTGGAGAACCCATTATATTGCATACCTCTGACCACGGAAATTGGTCATGGTTAAGCATGCATTCCAAGACGGCCCAATGACAGTCAATCCCAGGATATTTGTGAAAACTGTTGGGAAGTAGGTGCCCTCTGTCTCATCTCTCTTTCTCCCTCTAGTGGAATTCTTTAGTCGGTGGGATGGAAATCTAGACATGCCACCATTAGGGAAAAATCTAGAGAATGAAGCCAACACAGAGGAAAGCAGAACCGAAAGATGTTGAAAGAGAGACTGAGTCCTGATGACATTGGCAAAGTTGCTGGGTCCCATCACACCAAAACTTTTCCGTCTTTTCATTACATAAGACAGTAAATTCCCTCTTTTATTTATTTCAGCCAAGTTGATTTGGGTTTTCATCACTTGCAATCTAAAGAATTGGGCAATGAAGGGCATGAAACATAATCTCACACAGCTAAACGTATCTTTCAGAGGCCGGGACTTTTCCAACCATCCCTTCGTCAAAGCCTTTGTCCAAGTTGCACATATACCCCACCTGGAGGGGCTTTGTCTCCTTGGGGCACTCTTTTTGTTCAATTCCATTTGACTACCTGATAGCCCACAGATGACCTCTACATGGAGGAGGATCAAGGACAGCACTACAGAGAAGGACAGGACAGAAGGATGCGGAAGAGTGAAGAGACCCATTTTTCCTACTCACACCTTGGTCTTGCCTCCGTCTCTGACTCAGTATGGTAGCTCTCTAGCCAGATATGCCTGCCTTCAGACCCCTGCTTTTCCTATGACCTGGCAAAAATTCCTTAATATCTCTCTCTCCTTCAGCATCCTCAAAAGCAAATACACAATGGAACCAACAATACCTACCTTTGAGAGAATGTTAATGAGAATTGAATGAGATAAATTGTTGTGTCAAAGCATGATTTTGCTTGGAACCCAACACAGTGTAGGCATACCAACACAGGTTTATTGAACTGAAGTGAATTCAGTTCACCCCAGCAAACTCAGTAGCTGTCCTAGAGTTTTCTCTGAAATTTAGCTTAATAATTATTCACTAATTTACAACAACCATAATATGTACAGTACCTTACAGTTTATAGAGCCCTTTCTTAATGGTGTTACTTTGGAGAAGTCTGGGAGCCTGGGGTTTGGCAGGAAGGATGATTAGCCTAATTTTACAGGTGAAAAACATGATGTTTAGTTAGAAGCAAACCTGTAAACAGCTTAGTAGAGTCTCGCATAACAACTTCTCTGGCAGAGATGGGGACAGTGTAACAGGGGAGTGTAGTATTCTCCTTGTTCTTGCTTTGCTTGCTTTGGTTTTAGTAAAGAAAGTTGGATGCTTGGTGTACATCCAACTCCTTTTATTCTCTTTGTCTCTTGGACTTCCTAATAATTACCCCATGTGAGAGCTGTGTGTGGGATTTTATGTGTCAGCTTGGCCCGCCTATGTTGCCCAGTTGTTTGGTCAAACTCTAGTCTAGATGTTTCTGTGAAGGTATTTTGTAGATATGATTAACATTTACAATCAGTTGAATTTAAGTAAAAGACGTTACTCTCAATAATGTGAGTGGGCCTCATTCAATCAGTTGAAGGCCTTAAGAACAAAAACCGACTGAGGTTTCCCAGAGAAGAGAAAATTCTTCCTCAAGACAATAACATAGAAATCTTGCCCAAGTTTTCAGCCTGCTGCCCTAACCTACAGATTTTGGATTTGCCAGCCCCTACAATCACTTGGGAGCCCTGGTGGCGCAGTGGTTAAGAACTCAGCTGCTAACCTAAAGGTCTGCAGTTTGAATCCACCAACTGCTCCTTGGAAACCCTATGGGGCAGTTCTGCTCTGTCCTACAGGGTCAATATGAGTCTGAATCAAACAATTCCTTAAAATAAATCTCTCTATATAGCCTGTTGGTTCTGTTTCTCTTGAGAACCCTGACTGATACACTCCACATCTAATGATACCTCCTTGCTTAATTTTGGTTTTCCTGCTGGTAATGGAGTATCATCTCTCTACGGCTCTGAGTGTCTTGACAGGGGCCAGGTGATCCCCAAAGCCCAGAAACTTAAACTCATTCCTACTCAGAGATTCCTTAGGTGAGCTGCCGTTCACTAAAGCAGGGGTTGCAGACTCAAAAACACAGAGCAGGGTCAGGGAAGTAACGTAGAGGAGTGAGGAGGCTGGTGGGGTCTTTGGCAAGCTGGAGCAGGCATGCCCCACCCCAAGATGGCCGCTGCCACTCAGCTCCAGGAAACTGAGGCTTTGGGGAGCTCAGGTCCTATGTTTTTAGATCTTTTAATATCTGGCAATAGGGATTTTTAAGGTGAAATCTCCTGATTTTTCAGTGTTGGCAATCAACTCAAATTGTTTTTTTAAAACAGTCCTTGATGTTCCTCAGCTTGTAGGTGCATCACTCCAGTCTCTCCTTCATCCTCACTTGGTGTTCTCCCTGTGTGTCTCCCTGCGTCTGCACGTGGCCTTCTTCCCTGTGTGTGTGTCTGTCTGTCTTCTCTTCCTACAAGGACACCACTCATAGGATTTAGGGCCCACCCTAATCCAGTCTAACCCCATCTTGACTTGATTATGTACACCTGCAAAGACCCTATTACCCACTAAGGTCACATTCACAGGTACCAGGGGTTAGGACTTCACCATATCTCTTGTGGGGACACAATTCAAGCCTCTACAGCCCTGACCTGGGAGACATCTGAGACAAGACAGTGAGTGGTGATGTCAAGTAGGGGGAAGGTCAGCCTGAGGGGCCTCGTGCTTCAGCGTGTGTCACTTGTCAGAGTCTCTCTGCATGCCCCAGCATTTCCACCGGCCTCTCTGAGGCAGAAAGTGCTTACACGTTTCCTGAAGAAGGAAGGCGTTAAGTTCACCTCAGAATTTAATCCCAGGCAGTGCCAGGCCACGTCCAAGAGCAGAGGTGGTTGAAGTAGACAGACAATGAAAAGGTGACACACTGACTGGGCACAACCATCTACTTGAGCGTGAACACGTAGAATCTGTGACAAGATGTGCAAGAAACTGGTTCCTGCGGTGCCTCGGGGCGGGGGGCACAGGGTGGCTGGGGCAGGGCTGAAAGGAGACTTACTCTAGCCTAGACTCTTTCATACTCTTTCAATTTTTTATTGTGAATATTTGTTTCCATTTCAACAAAGAAATAATTAAATCAATTTCTTTGAAATATTTTTTTTTCTTAATTTCTTAGGACCATAAGACTCTGTGTTATTCCCCCCCCCCAAAAAAAAAAGTTTATTCTGGATTTAATATTATTGGGATTATTTATTAGTACACATTGGATCAAAATAACATTTTTTTTTTAAATTTATTTATTGTACTTCAGGTGAAGGTTTACAGAACAAATATTTTCTCATTAAACAGTCAGTACACATATTGTTTTATGACATTGGTTAACCACCCCACAACATGTCAACATGCTCCCTTCTAGGCCTTGGGGAACCCTTTTATTTATTTATTTATTTTTTGGTGAAAATATACATAGCCAAAGATACAGCATTTCAAACATTTCTACATGGACAATTCAGTTATGTCAATTACATTCTTCCAGTTGTGCTGCTATTCTCACTTTAGATGAAGGTTTACAGAATAAAACAGTTTCTCATTAAACAGTACACATATTGCCCTCATACTTATATATTTTTTTACAAATAATTAGTAAACATAAAAAATAAACTTTTTTGGAAATGTGCCTCAGTGAGATGGAAGGCTTGTTTTTTCATAATCTGCTCATCTATCCATGGGCAAATGGCACTTATTGCCAGAATAAGACAGAGCTCAGCATCAATTCTATTCCTATTTTTTAAATTGCCCACACGAATAGAGATGGGAATGGAAGGGTTGTTTGTTTTTTGTTTAATAGCAATGATGCTCAATATTTTGAACTTTCCGGGTGAAATGCCAAAAGTCACATGGTAACCTGTCATCATCAACGTGTGCTTTAACGACCTCCCGGCTGCTGACTCCGTTAGTAGCTCCTTCCGCCATTTTGCTGAAAGCACAAAAGCACCTCCTGGGTGGTTCTCCTCTAAAGGCAACAAAGAATCACCCAAGATCTCCTCATACTCTTCCTCAGCCCTCCAAGATGGTTATGAATTTTCCGTAAACAGCCCCTAATCTTTCACTTTCCTCCCAGGATCTGTGATCATTTTAGCTACATCTCACGGTCCCCGAGGCCTGCCCCACTTTCTCTACCAGCTACCACATTCTAATAGCAGGCACATTAAGTCCATCACAATTTGATGTCTACTATGACCCCCAGGTGTCTCTGTGGTGCAATCCATTAGGCCATTTGGCTGTTAACTGAAAGGTTGGTGGTTTGAGTCCACCCAGGGATGATATACTTTACTTTGGAAACCCTGGTGATACAGTGGTTAAGAGCTACGGCTGCTAACCAAAAGGTCGGCAGTTCGAATCTACCATGTGCTCCTTGGAAACTCTATGGGGCAGTTCTACTCTGTCCTATAGGGTCGCTAGGAGTCAGAATCGACTTGATGGCTGTGTTTTTGTTTTTGTTTTTGTTTTTAATTGTTGTAATTAAATGAAGTTTACATTTCAAGTTAGTCTCCATACAGAATTTTTTTTTTAACATATGAGACCCCAAGAGCTCACCCCATTCTGTGACAGCACACTCCTCCCCTCCACCCCTGATTCCCCATGAACATTCAGCCAGCTCCTAACTCTCTCTGCCTTCCCCTCTCACCAGTGGACAGAAGCCGCCCCTTTGGTCTCTTACATCTACTTGTCTAAGAGGCACATTCTTCACAAGTATCACTTTATGTCCCACAGTCCAGTCCAATCCCTGTCTGAAGAGTTGGCCTCGGAAATTGTTTTAGTTCTGGGGTGATGAAGAGACCGGGGGCCATGCTTTCCGAGGCGCCTCCAGTCTTAGTCAGACCATTAAGTCTGGTCTTCTTACTAGAATGTGAGTTCTGCATCCCATCGTTCTACTGCTCCATCAGGGGACCCTCTACTGTGTTCCCTGTCAGGACATTCATTGGTGGTAGCTGGGCACCATCTAGTTCTTCTGGTCTCAGGCTGATGGAGTCTCTGGTTTATGTGGCCCATTCTGTCTCTTGGGCCAATGCTTTCCTTGTGTCTTTGGTGTTCTTCGTTCTCCTTTACTCCAAGTGGTTGGGACCAATTGATGCATCTTAGATGGCCGCCTGCAAGCTTTTAAGACCCCAGACGCCACTCACCAAAGTAGAATGCAGAACATCTTCTTAATAAGGTTTGTTATGCCAATTGACATAGATGTCCCCTGAAAGCATGGTCCCCAGACCCCACATCCCTGCTACTCTGTCTCTCAAAGTATTTGATTGTATTGAGGAAACTTCTTAGCTTTGGTTTAGTCCAGTTGTGCTGGCTTCCCCTGTAGTATGTGCTGTCCTTCCTTCACCTAAGATGATTCTTATCTACCATCTAGTTAGTGAATAACCCTCACCCTCCCTCCCAACCCCCATAACCTCAAAGAATGTTTTCTTCTATGTTTAAACCTTTTCTTGAGTTCTTATAATAGTGGTCTTATACAGTATTTGTCCTTCTGTGCCTGACTAAATTCACTCAGCATAATAAGCTCTAGCTTCCACCAAGTTATACGATGTTTCACAGCTTCATCGTTGTTCTTTATCGTTGCGTAATATTCCATTGTGTGGATATACCATAGTTTGTTTATCCATTCGTCCATCGATGGGCACTTAGGTTGCTTCCATCCTTTGGCTATTGTGAACAGTGCTGTGATGAACATGGATGTGCATATATCTATTCATGTGACGGCTCTTGTTTCTCTAGGATATATTCCAAGGAGAGGGATAGCTGGATCATATGGTACTTCTATTTCTAGCTTTTTAAGGAAGCGCCAAATCAATGTCCAAAGTGGTTGTACCATTTTACATTCCTACCAACAGTGTATAAGTGTTCCAGTCTCTCCACAACCTCTCCAGCATTTGTTATTTTGTGTTTTATTGATTAATGCTAGCCTTGTTGGGGTGAGATGATATCTCATTGTAGTTTTGATCTGCATTTCTCTGATGGCTAATGATCGTGAGCATTTCTTCATGTGTCTGTTAGCTGCCTGAATATCTTCTTTGCTGAAGTGCCTGTTCATATCCTTGGCCCATTTTTTAATTGGGTTATTTGTCTTTTTGCTGTTGAGGTTTTGGAGTATCTTGTAGATTTTAGAGATTAAACGCTGATCGGATTTGTCATAGCCAAAATTTTTTCCCAGTCTGTAGGTTGTCTTTTCACTCTTTTGGTGAAGTCTTTAGATGAGCGTAAGTGTTTGATTTTTAGGAGCTCCCATTTATCTAGTCTCTCTTCTGGTGCTTGTGCTGTTTGTTTTTTTAATGACCTCCAGCTCTTTCTTCTTGCCAGTTCTTAGTTTCCTTTCTGGGGTAAGTAATGATTTTAATGTCCCAAGTTTGCTTCTCTGGGGTTGTCTATTGAGATCATTCTTAACTGACAAGTTCCTCTAATTTATCGCTATTGATGTCTTTTTCCCTACGTTGTGACACCTCACCCAGGAAGGTACATCTGTAACCATCACTTGAGCAGCAGCTCAAGTCTGTCCCAGCTAGGAGTCTCTGCATCCAGGAGAAGGGCTGCCAGGCCCAGCTAGCACACTAACGCACTAACACAGAAGGGAGGGGCAAGCAGCAACTCTGGCATCTCTCCCACCATCCGGGTGTGTTCTTCTCACCTCTCAGCTGAAGGAGACGCCCACTGGCTGCTGGGGACTCAGTGGGTCTGCAGCCCTTGGCAGGAAGTAGAACCACTCCCTCGGCACTTTTTCAAAGAAATGCAAGCTCTGATGCTTCCCTACAGATGACATTTTCCTGTAGCGCCACTGAGTTTCCTCTCAGCACCCTCCAAGTGTCAGCCAGTCTTCCATTTATCCAATCCATTTTCTCCAGCACAAGTTCTGTGGTCCTTGCACGCCCATCACTTGTCTACCTGGGAGAGAGAAAAGCTCTGAGGACAAGGGTGTCCCCCCTTCCTCCCCAAAGGCACCCCCTCTCACAGAGCTCCCTCCTCTCCTCTTCTCCTGTTCCTAGACCAGAGTTCTGCAATCTGCCACCCTCCTGCCCCTGCTAGAAGAGTAGGGAAGGGGCAGCTGGGATGGGTGGAATAAGCGTTTATTTTACATAATCATCCTTTTGGGTCCCACACAGATTTACTGCAGTGTGGAGGAAGAATCAGTGAAAAACCTTGTCTTCTGGGGCAGAGAGACATGAAAATAGGCCCTTATATTCGCTGCAGTGAGCATTACATCTGAGCAAGCCCAGCACGGGTCACAGGGCCTCTAACCTCACCGGGAAGAAGGTGGCGCAGGAGGGGAAAGGGTGTCTGCCTTCAGAAGCTGACCCAAGAGCTAAATTGCAAAGATTCCAAGGCCATTGTCTTAGTCTCTTAGTGCTGCTATAACAGAAATACCACAAGTGGGTGAGGTTTAACCAACAGCAATCTATTTTCTCGCAGTTTAGGAGGCTAGAAGTCCAAATGCAGAGCACCGGCTCTCAGGGAAGGCTCTCTCTGTCAGCTCTGGGGGGAAGATCCTCCTCTCAACTTCTCCAGCGTTCTTCTCAGTGCTCCTTGGCGATCTCCTTGTGGCATCGTTCTTTCCCCCATTCCTGCTTGCTTGCTTCTGTGACTGTGCTGCTCTTTATATCATTCAGAAGTGAATCGATTTAGGATACACCCTACACTGATATGGTTAATTAGCATAATTAACTTCATTAATTAACATAACAAAGAAAACTCTATTCCCAAAAGGGTTTACATCCACAGGTGTGGGGGTCAAGACTTTAGCACATATTTTGGGGGGGACACAATTCAATCCATAACAGCCATTAACAATATCACTAACTCCTACAATCAGTCCTAAGTTCTCATCTTACTTGACTCATGTCATGGATTGAATTGTGTCCCCCAAAAATATCTGTCAACTTGGTTGGGTCATGATTCCCAGTAATGTATGATTGTCTACCATTTTGTGATCTGATGTGATATCCTTATGTGTTATAAACTCTATCGCTATGATGTAATAAGATGGATTAGTGACAGTTATATTTATGAAGTATACAAGATTGGATAGTGTCTTAAGCCAATCCCTTTTGAGATATAAAAGAGAGAAGTGAGCAGAGACACGTGGGAACCTCATACCATCAAGAAAGCAGTGCCGGGAGCAGAGCACGTCCTTTGGACCTTAGGTTCCTGTTCAGAGAAGCTCCTAGACCAAGGGAAGATTGATGACATGGACCTTCCTCCAGAGCCAACAGAGAGAGAAAGCCTTCACCCAGAGATGGCACCCTGAATTTGGACTTGTAGCCTACTAGACTATGAGAGAATAAATTTCTTTGTTAAAGCCATCCACTTGTGGTATTTCTGTTACAGCAGCACTTGATGACTAAGACAATCCATAAGCAGCATTTGACACAATTAGTCAACTCTCTCTTCCTGAAAATACTTTCTCGTCTTGGCTTCCAGGACTCCTCACTCTCTTGGTTTTCCCCTTACTTCACTAGCTGTTCTTTCTCAGTCTCCTTTGCTAGCTTCTCCTCTCCTCACCCTCGTTGGAGCATCCCAGAACTCAGTTCTTGGACTCGCTATGAATCTGTCTATATCCACTCCCTAGGTGTTCCATCGGGCTCATGGCTTTAAATATCATCCATCTGCTGATGACTTGAAATTTATATTCCCAGCCGGTACATCTTCCTCAAACTCAAGACTTTTATGTCCAACTTTTTCCCTAACATCTCTATGTATGTGTTAATAAATATCTCAAAAGTAACATGGATAAAATCTACCTCCTGATTTCCATCCAAGCATGCTCCTCCTCAATCTTCCTTATCTTGGTTAACAGCATCTGCATCCTTCTGGTTGCCTGGACCCAAAACCTTGAATTATCCTTGACTCCTGTATTTCTCTCACTGCTCACATTGAATCTATCAGCAAATTTTGCCTACTATACCACCGAAATACGTCAAGACTCCAACACTGTATGATGACCCTTAGCCAGTGTTTGTTGAGAGCCACAAGGATTTGGTATGACATCAGCTGGCTGCCAACTCAGTGCTCTGTATAACTGGCTTCCACCTTCCTCCTAGGCAGCTGTCCATCTGAACCCCAGGCTCAGGTCTGGGTTCAGCTTCCTTCTCCTAGATCCTCAGTAGCTTTTGTCCACAAGCACAGGGCCTGCCTGCCTGGATGTCTACCTCCCCCTGTCCTCCCTATCCCTGTTCCTCTGGTTTCAGAGCTGGTTCAGGAATTGCATGTGATCCAACCTCAGCCAACTATTTGGAAAAGGGTCTTGTCTAGAGATGCCAGTTGTCACAACTTGGTAAGAGTCAGCTTGGGAATGAGGTGATTTTGAGGAAACTAGGGCCAAGGAATGTAGAGACAATTCCTGATGATAGCACTGGGCTTCCTAGATGCAGCTGTGCCTGAAGCCAGACCAAACCTTGGACTTTTCAGCTACCTGAGATGTTCATTCTTTCCACTCCCTCCAGTTTGAATTCTGTTTCTGTCCCTTGCAACCAAGAGTCCTGACTAATCCACTCCCTCCTCAACTCTAGCTCCAGGAATGATTCCTCTCCTTCTCTGTCAAGGCATCTTCAGTGATTAATAGAGCCAGGTTGTCCATCCTGGGCCAGGAGCACACAGATCTTCTCTACACGTGTTGCAGCTGGAAAATTCTTCATGTCAAAGATCCACATTGCACAGATTCCGCACTCATTTGAAAAATCTGCATGCAATTATTTCTTAAAATAGGTTATTTGTTTATTCAACAATTTTTTTAAAAAAAACCTACCATGTACCACATCTTTTCTAGGTGCCAGGATACATCAGTGAACAAAACAGGAAAGCTTCCTGCATTCATGGAGGTTACTTTCTAATGGGGGAGATTGATAATAAATATAAGAAGAAACTGATATCATATGATGCAAGCAGGGCTGATATTCATCAAGTATGTATTAGTATGCCAAAACAATCGAAATATTTCTCTGCTTAAGGCTTGAGTGCTCCCTAGCTTCCCTAGTCCTCCCAGGATACCGCCCTCCACTCAGATCTCCCCATGATCCAGCAACTGAAAGGTTAATGCTGAGTCCAGCAGGAGTCTCCAGGATATATACCCTGTCCCATACCTTGTAATTCTATAAACCAAAAACAACCAAACCCATTGCCATTGAGTTGATTCCAACTCATAGCTACCCATAGTAAAAAACAACAACCAGTTACCTTCAAGTAGTTTTTTTTCAAAGCCAAATTCCTTACTTTTTTTTTTTTTGAGACTTCTAAAATTATATTTATTTTTAATTGTACTTTAGACGAAGGTTTACAGAGCAACCTAGTTTCTCATTAAACAACTAATATGCATGTTGTTTTGTGACATTGGTTGCCACCCCCACAACATGTCAACACTCTCCCCTTCTTGACCTTGGGTTCCCCATTACCAGGTTTCCTGTCCCCTCCTGCCTTCTGGTCCTTTCCCCTGGGCAGGTATGCCCATTTAGTCTCATTTTGTTTTATGGGCCTGTTTAATCTTTGGCTGAAGGGTGAACCTCAGGAGTGACTTCTTTACTGAGCTAAAAGGGTATCTGGGGCCTTACTCTCGGGGTTTCTCCAGTCTCTGCCAGACTAGTAAGTATGGTCTTTTTTTTTTTTTTTTTAACCTTCAGGTAGATTTTGACTCATGGTGACTCCATGTGTGTCAGAGCAGAACTGTACTCCATAGAGTTTTCAATGGCTAATTTTTCAGAAGCAGACTGTCAGGGCTTTCTTCCAAGGCACTTCTGAGTGAACTCAAACTGCCAGTCTTTCAGTTAGCAGTTGAACATATTTATCGTTTACTGCTATCTTATAGAACGAAAAAAAAAACCATTTCCACTGAGTCAATTCCGACTCATAGTGACCCTATAGGACAGAATAGAACTTCCCCATAGGGTTTCCAAGGAGCAGCTAGTGGATTCAAACTGCTGATATTTTGGTTAGCAGCCTAAGCTCTTAATCACTGCACTATCTTATAGTGTGGGCTGTTAAATACTTTGACTATCGCTCCTGCTAAGCAGATGATGAATGCTACAGAAAAGAAAAAAGGAGCAAGGCAGTGGGGGTAAGAACTGCCCTTGCAAATAGGGTGGTCAGAGTCCATTTCATTGAGAAGGTGGCATTTGGGTGGAGACCTGAAGGAGGGAAGGGAATGAGCCAAGCTGTTAACTGTGAGAAAGTAGTCCAGTTAGAAGGTCAGCAAAGAGGGACAGAGGCACAGGCGATGAGATCTGAGAGGTGGGGATCCAGATCCTGTTGGGTCACTGTAAGGACTTTCAAATTTACTCTTCGGAGTGAAATGGGAGCCTTTGGAGGGTGTTGAGTAGAGGCAGGATATGATCTGATATATATATATACATGTATGTACATCACATATATATATACACATTTATGTATATACAAAAAAAAAAAAACAAACTCATGGCCTTTGAGTTGATTCCGACTCATAACTAACCTATAGGACAGAGTAAAACTGCCCCATAGGGTTTCCAAGCAGAGGCTGGCGGATTCAAACTGCCAGCCTTTTGGTTAGCAGCCAAACTCTTAACCACTGCACATCGAGAGCTCTACGTGTGTTTGTGTGTGTGTGTGTGTGCGTGTGTGTATGTACATATGTGTATGTATATATAAACAGCTTTATTGAGATATAATTCACATGCCACACAATTCACGCAATCAAAGTGAATTCACACCTTCAATGATTTTTAGCATATTCACAGAGTCGTGCAAACACCACTATAATTTTATAACGTGTTTGATTCCCATCAGAAGAAACCCCATACTCTTTTGCTATCGCTCCCCAATCTCCTCATCCCCTCACCCCCAGCAACCACTAATCTACTTTCTGTCTCTATGTATTTGTCTGCTCTGGACATTTCATATAAATGGGATCATAGAATATGGGGTCTTTTATAACTGACTTCTTTCATTTAGCATGATGTGTTCAAGGTTCATCCATGTAGTAACGTATATTAGTACTTCATTCTTTCTTGGGGCCAGATAATAGTCCAGTGTATGGCTATACCACATTTTGTTTATTCATTCATTAGTGAATGGACATTTGGGTTGTTTCCAACTTTTGGCTATTATGAATAATACTGCTATGAACATTTGTGTACAAATTTTTGTGTGGACGTATGTTTTCATTTCTCTTGGCTGTATGCCTACGAGTGGACTTGCTAGGTCAAATGGTCGCTCTGTGTTTAACTCTTTGAGTAACTGCCAAACTTTTTTCCAAAGTGGATGCTCCATTTTACATTACCACCAGCAGCTTATTAGGATTCTTTCTTCATATGCTCACTAACATTTGTTATTATCTGACTTTTTTTCTAGTCATCCATGTGGGTGTGAAGTGGTTTTCACATTGTGGTTTTGATTTGTATTTCTCTGATGACTAAGGATGTTGAGCATGTTTTCTTGTGCTTACTGGCCATTTATATATTGTTTTTGAAGAAGTGTTTATTTGGATTCTTTGCCCATTTTTAAATTGAGTTATTTGTCTTTTTATTATTGGTTTGTAGGAATTCTTTATAGATATTAGATTTGCAAATATTTTCTCCCATTCTATGATTTGTCTTTTTACTTTCTTGATAGTGTCCTTTGAAGCACCAACATTTTAAATTTTTTTATTGTGCTTTAGATGAAGGCTTACAGAGCTAATTAGATTCCCATTAAACAATTAATACACATTGTTTTGTGACATTGGTTGCCAACCCTGCAACATTGTCAACACTCTCCTCTTCTCTACCTTGAGTTCCCCGTTTCCATTCAGCCAGCTTTCCTGTCCATTCCTGCCTTCTTGTCCTTGCCCAAGGGTTGGTGTGCCCATTTAGTCTTGTATACACGGTTGAGCTACGTGAATTGTTTTTTTATGTGCTTGTCTAATCTTTGGCTGAAGGGTGGAGCTCAGGGGTGACTTCAGTACTGAGTTAAAAGGGCCATACTCTCAGAGTTTCTCCAGTCTCTGTTAGACCAGTAAGTCTGATCTTTTTTGTGAGTTTGAATTTTGTTCAACATTTTTCTCCAGTTCTGTCTGGAACCCTCTATTGTGATCCCTGTCAAAGCAGTTAGTGGTGGTAGCCAGGTACCATCTCGTTGTGCTGGACTCAATCTGGTGGAGGCTGTGGTAGTTGTGGTCCATTGGTCCTTTGGACTAATGTTTCCCAAAGTTTTAAATTTTGATGCAACCCAATTTATTTTGTCTTTTGTTGGTAGTGCCTTTGCTGTTATACCTAAGGATCCAATGTCAAATCCAAGGTCATGAAGATTTGCATCTATGTTTTCTTCTAAGACTTTTATAGTTTTGGCTCTTACATTTAGGTCTTTGATCCGTTTTGAGTTAACTTTTGTGTATGGTGTTGGGGTAAGGGTCCAATTTCATTCTTTTGCATATGGCTATCCAGTACAGAGTCACTGTACCAAATAGAATTGGTTGACGTTCAGTCATTTCAAGAGGGATCATATGATCAAGAACCCACTGTACTGAAGGAAGAAGTCCAAGCTGCACTGAAGACATTGGCAAAAAACTAGGCTCCAGGAATTAATGGAATACCAGTTGAGATGTTTCAACAAATGGATGCAGTGCTGGAAGTGCTCACTCATCTACGTCAAGAAATTTGGAAGACAGCTACCTGGCCAACTGACTGGAAGAGATCTATATTTATGTTTATTCCAAAAAAAGGTGAACCAACCAAATGCAGAAATTATCTAACAGTATCATTAATATCACACGCAAGTAAAATTTTGCTGAAGATCATTCAAAAGTGGCTGCAGCAGTACATTGACAGGGAACTGCTAGAAATTCAAGCTGGATTCAGAAGACAACGTGGAACCAGGGATATCATTAATGATGTCAGATGGATCCTGGTGGAAAGCAGAGAATACAGAAAGATGTTTTTGTTTTACTGACTATGCAAACACACTCGACTGTGTGGATCATAACGAATTATGAATAACATTGCAAAGAACGGGAATTCCAGAATACTTAATTGGGCTCATGAGGAACCTATACATAGATCAAGAGGCAGTTGTTCGAATAGAACAAGAGGATACTGCGTGGTTTAAAGTCAGGAAAGGTGTGCGGCAGGGTTGTATCCTTTCACCATACTTATTCAATCTGTATGCTGAACAAATAAGCTGAGACGCTGGGCTATATGAAGAAGACTAGGACATCAGGATTGGAGGAAGACTCATTAACAACCTGCAATATGCAGATGACACAACTTTGCTAGCTGAAAGTGAAGTGGACTTGAAGCACTTACTGATAAAGATCTAAGACTACAGCCTTCAGTATGGTTTACACCTCAACATAAAGAAAACAAAAATCCTGACAACTGGACCAATAAGCAACATCATGATAAATGGAGAAAATCTTGAAGTTGTCAAAGATTTCATTTTACTTGGATCCACAATTAACAACCATGGAAGCAACAGTCAAGAAATCAAAAGACACATTGCATTGGGCAAATCTGCTGTAAAGGACCTCTTTGAAGTGTTAAAAAGCTAAGATGTCACTTTCAGGACTAAGGTAGGCCTCACCCAAGCCATGGTGTTTTCAGTTGCCTCATATGCATACGAAAGCTGGACGATGACTAAGGAAGATCAAAGAAGAATTGAGGCCTCTGAATTATAGTGTTGGTGAAGAATATTGAATATACCATGGACTGCCAAAAGAACAAACAAATCTGTCTTGGAAAAAGTGTAGCCAGAATGCTTCTTAGGCGTGAGAATGGTAAGACTTCATCTCCCTTACTTTGGACATGTTATCAGGAGGGACCAGCTCCTGGAGAAGGACATTATGCTTGGTGGAAGACTCTGAACATGATGGCTTGACACAGTGGCTGCAACAATAGGCTCAAACATAGCAAGGATTGTGAGGATGGCACAGGACCAGGCAGGGTTTCATTCTGTTGGGCATACGGTCACTATGAGTAGGAACTGACTCGACAGCACCTAACAACAACAACCACATGCATGTGTATATGCATGTTTGTGAGTGTACGCATATACTGGATATTCATGTATATGATGAAGCACATAGGGGGCACAGTTATGGATACTTCTTAGACATAACCAAACACCTCGCAGGATTGGTTTTCTGAGTTTGCAGACTTAGGACCATAATCTCATGGGACAACTCTGTCAATTGGCATAACATAGTCCATAAAATTTATGTCCTACATCATAGTTTAATGAGTAGTGTCTGGAGTTTTAAAAGCTCTCAAGTGGTCATCTAAGATACAACTATAGGTGTCTACTTGCCTGGAGCAAAAGAGAAACAAGGAAACAAGAGACTCGGAGAAGAAACTAGTCTATAGGACTAATAGTCTACGTGAACCACAGCCTCATCTACCCTGAGACCAGAAGAACTAGATGGTGCTTGGCTACCGCTACGTCCATTATGATCAAGGCAGCAAAATATGGATCCTGACAGCAGGTAAGAAAAAATGTGGAACAGAACCTCAAATTCTTAAAAAATCCAGACTTACCGGATTGTCTGAGACTGGAGGACTCTCTGAGACTACTGTCCTGAGATACGCTTTAAACCTTAAACTGAGGTCAGCTGTTATCTAAATAATAGATTGGCTCACTAAATAAAGAATGTCACCCATGAGTACTGTGCTCCTTTAAAAATCATCTATATGAGACCAAATAGTCAAGAATTACTTTAAAACAAAGATGAAAAAATAAGGGGGCAAGGAAACTAGGTTAATGGAAATGGAACAACCAGAACAGAAGTAATGAGAATGTTCATGCATTGCAAAGAATGTAATCAAATGTAATCAATGTCACTGAACAATTTATGTAGAAATTGTTGAATGCGAGCCTAGACCGCTGTGTAAATCTCCACCAACAACACATTAAAATATTATTTTAAAAGATCAGTTGACTATAGATCACGGGTTTATTTCTTTTATATTGATCTCTACGTCTCTCCTTATGCTGGTACCACACTGTCTTGATTACTCGTATTTTGTTATTTTGAAGTAGTAAATTGTGAGCTCTCAACTTTGTTCTTCCTTTTTAAGATTGTTTTGGCTATTCTAGGTCTGTTGAGTTTTCATATGAATTTTAGTATCAGCTTGTCAATTTCTACAAAGAACCCAGGTGGCTTCTGATAGGGTTTATATTGAATCTGTAGGTCAACTTTGGAGTATTACCATCTTATTATTAGTAGTATTACCAGCAGTATTAAGTCTTCTGATCTCTGAACAGAGGATATCTTTCCATTTACTTAAATCATGAATTTCTTTCAATAATGTTTTGTAGTTTTTAGGGTATTAGTTTGGTACTTCCTTTTGTTAAACTTATTTCTAAGTATTTGTTTTAGGTGCTACTATAAATAGAAGTCTTTTCTTAATTTCATTTTTGGATTGTTTATTGCCGGTGTATAGAACTACGATTGGTTTTTGTATATTGATCTTGTTTCCTGCAACCCTGCTGAACTCACTTATTAGTGCTAGTGTAGTTTTTTCGTGGATTCCTTAGGATTTTCTATATACAAGATCATGTCGTCTGTGAATAGAGATCGTTTTACTTCCTCCTTTCCAAGTGGAATACTTTTCATTTCATTTTCCTGTCTGATATATATTTTAATAAGTCTCTCTGGCTGCCTTGTTGAGAATGCATCAAATCTAAATGAGAGAAGAAAGGATTGTGCTTTGGACCCATGTGGTAGTAAAGGAAGTGTCGCAAAGTGGTTCAGGGTATTTCTCTTCTGCTCTTCTCTCCTTTATTTATTCTATGTTTTGCTGACCATCTTGGTGTTGCCTCAACCAACAACAAAGTTAGTGATAAGTTTCTTAAAATCACCCCATGGTAAGATTCTTAGTAAGCAGTACTGCATGACGGACGCAGACACCAGGCAGGAGACTTTTAACCCTACATGTCCTGTTTCTGCAAGAATAGATCCTACAAGGCAGGTCTGGTTGGACTGAAGCCCTATTTTTATGAGAGGGGAAAAGAGAAGTATCCATCATCAGGTCTCAGAAAAGCTGCAACCCTCAGCAACCAGCTAAAGATAACCCAGGCAAGGAACTCTACACCCAGACTTGAGGGGCCCTCAGTGCTCTGTGTACACAGGATATTTCAGGCTTCTCCAGTGAACAACACCCCAAGCTGCCAGATCCTTCACTTTGGGGGACCTAGCTTAACCAGCCTGCCTCAGACACTTGCTTCTCCCTGGAAAGCTTCCCATAAGTCCTCCTCATCCAAACCCTCCAAGCGAGACTTGATCTCTCCCTCCTGGTTAGCCGGACACTCGAGTTTTAATGTGGGCCGGGTCTAGGGTGAGGCAGGGGAGGCACCTACAACACTTGCATGACCCTCAGAGTGAGTGCTTCCTTAAGTTTTGCATCCTAGGTGCCTCACTTCCCTCATCCTAGTGTCAGCCCTGGTTCTAATCCCAGCTCTGCCGCTGACAGTACACGTGTTGCTGTTAGGTGCCATCAAGTTGTTTCAATTCATGGCGACCACATGGGTTACAGAGTAGAACTTCCCCATAGGGTTTCCTAGGCTGTAATCTTTATGGAAACAGATCACCAGGTCTTTCTCCCGTGGAGAGGTTGGGTGGGTTCAAACCACCAACCTTTTGATTAGCAGCTAAGCGCTTAACCGTTTGAGCCACAAGGGCTCCTTGAATGTACATATAGATTTGGATAAATCCTTTCTCCTCTCTGGACCTCAGTTTACTCACCTGAGAAACTGAAGTTCTGGACTTAAATCAGCTGGTCTGTGACGCCAAACTGATCCTTAATTTTCAGATTCACAAAAGGTTTACCAAATATCCTTATTTATTAAAATCTAAAAAATGATTTTAAAAAAACTGTTCTACAAGAACTTCACGTATAACCATAGACTGTAGCAGATGTGTTCAGGGTCCTCCAAAAATTCACCCCTTCTTAAACTGCCCCATCTTATCTATAGCCCTGTAGGGTGGTCTAGTTCCGTTGTAACTTTGATCCCTGCTTTGGCCAAAGATGATTGGACCAGAGGTAGACATCTGACTCAAGATGAACCAATGTATATTCTGAGCTGAGACAAGCAGATTATTCTTCCCGAAGTGTGGGTGTTGTGATATTCCATAGCCAATAATGACAGATACTCCAATGGTCAGGTAAGACAGACTAGAGGCTGGTGGCCTTGGAAGCCCATGTGCAAGCAGAGGAAGCTGGATAAGAGAAGGAGGAGGCAGAGAGAAGCAGAGATGAGTACGTCCTTGTGGCTTATGAAAGAGGAGAAACTACATGGCACTTGAGAGATGGAGACTATCCTCAGTTCTTGATTTTCCTGTTGTAGTACCAACATGAGGCATGAACTGTCCTTGAATTCTTGAGTTCTCTTAGTATTCTAATGCTGCTATAACAGAAATACCACAAGTGGATGGCTTTAACAAACAGAAGTTTATTCTCTCATAGTTTAGGAGGCTAGAAGTCCGAATTCAGGGTGCCAGCTCCAGGGGAAGCCTTTCTGTCTCTATTGGCTCTGGAGGAAGGTCCTTGTCATCCATCATCCCCTGGTCTAGGAACTTCCCAGTGCAGAGACCACTGGTCCAAAGGATGCGCTCTGCTCTTGGTGCTTCTTTCTTGGTGGTATGAGGTCCTCCTGTCTCTCTGTTCACTTTTCTGTCTCTCTTTTATATCTCAAAAGAGATTGACTCAAGATACAACCTAAACTTGTAGATTGAGTCCTGCTTTATTAACATAACTGCCTCTAATCCTGCCACATTAACATCATAGAGGTGGGATTTACAACACATATGAAAATCACATCAGATGACAAAATGGTGGACAATCACACAACACTGAGAATCATGGCCTAGCCAAGTTGACACATATTTTGGGGGGACACAGTTCAATCCATAATAAGTTGTATCCCTACATAAACCACAGGCAAAGGAACTACAACTAAAGCAAAGGAAACGATAAACTATTCAACAAATACAATGGATTGCTGTACTTGGACAAGATTGAGAGAGGTCTCTACCTCACACTGTAAAGATAAACGTTCTAGGAGGATTAAAAAATAATGCTTAAAAAGAGAATTTAAAAAATACATGTTCTTTCCTTCCTGAATAAGCTAGTTAAACAACTGTTAAGCAGTCCTTCACTTCCTTTTCCTTCCTTCCTTTTCTCTCCCCTTCCACCCCGTTCCCTCCTCTTCCCCTCTCTTGGAGGTGTTTGTGGCCACAAAGGCAGCAGCAGAGGCGTTTGGGAGTGAAAGAGGTGACCAGTGTGGTAGGGAAATTACAGACAGGGAGACTGAGCACATAAATAGCTTTATTGAAGATAATGGGAGGAAGATCTTCCGCTGAGAGAGAAGAGATTTGTTTATAAGAAAAGGGGAAATGCTAAAAAATGATTCTGAGGTATTGGAGTGGAATTGCATGTATTGGTGTAAGCTCTTGGATCTTTTTTTAATACATACATAGTTAGTTACAAAAATACTATGTTTTTATAAAAACGTGCATGTGTGTAGGGTACACGCATATGTACACACGTACACACACACATATGTATACTTGCATAGATTTCCCATTTCTGTCCACTAAGGCCCAGAATCAGTAACACTCCAGAAGCAATGAGCAACCAAGCACCCAGATCTTAGTTTCTAAATATTCTCCACTACAGGCCTCCTTGGAGAAAGAGTTGATTCCAAGGCCGAGGCAGGGAAATTACAAGAGCAGAGACAATTGCTTAACAACAGGAAGGAAGGTACAGTACGTGGGTACAGGATCAAGTAACTCGGTAAACCTTGTGGTGGGAGCTTCTACTCGTCTAACTTTTCAGGGAAGTGGGAAGCAATAATTGGCTGAGGGTGAAGATGGGGAGGCCACATTGCAGGTCTGAAAAAGGGAGGTAAAGATATAAAAACATCACCTCAGGAAGGACGGAAGTGAGCAACAGAGGGAGAAGCAGACCAATGGCTGATCAGTCTCTGGGCCACTTGAGGTTTCAGTGGTCATGAATTTAGAGGGAGACCAGTCAGCACTTTAAAACTTTTAGTTCCCTGAATTATATCAGGTTTTTTTCTGTTTGTCATTTTAATTCTTCTCAATTTTGCTGTTGATTTTACAGAAATGTCTGGTGGTCCCAACAACCACAGTCTCCACCACATTGAGTCCAGCACAACTAGATGGTGCCCAGCTACCACCACTGACTGTTCTGACAGGGATCACAATAGAGGGTCCTGGACAGAGCTGAAGAAAAATGTAGAACAAAATTCTAACTCAGAAAAAAAGACCAGACTTACTGGTCTGATATAAACTGGAGAAACCCCGAGAGCACAGCCCCTGGACACACCTTTTAACTTAGTACTGAAGTCACTCCTGAGGTTCACCCTTCAGCCAAAGATTAGACAGGCCCATAAAACAAAACAAGACTAAAAGGGCACACCATCCCAGGGGCAAGGACAAGAAGACAGGAGCGGACTGGAAAACCAGTAATGGGGAACCCAAGGTCGAGAAGGGAGAGTGTTGACATGTTGTGGGGTTGGCAACCAGTGTCACAAAACAATATGTGTATTAATTGTTTAATGAGAAACTTTTTTGCTCTGTAAACCTCCATCTAAAGTACAATTAAAAAAAAAAAAAAAGAAAGAAGTCTCAAACATATAATGTGGCAGACATTTATAACTCTTTTGTCTGCCTGCCCATTACCCACTAGATAGGATAAAAATAAATAAAATTTTAAAAACTCCAACCATTAAAAAAAATTAAAAAAGGAATGTCTGATGGTCCGTGGTTGCCCACCCATGCATGGAATGAAGGGCTGGGTTAGTTCACGTAGGTGACTGAAGACACACCTGTGTGTGGAAAGAGCCTTCTGAGTGCTGAGTGGAACCAACCAGAGTCTTCCTGGCCAAGCTTCAGAGTACCGGGAATGAAGAGGCAATCCTAAAAGCTTCCAGCATGGAAAAAAAAGAGATAACAGCAGTTAAAGTCACCAGCAAAGAGAAGAGTATCAAATGTCATCAGCAATCCTGGGGGCTAGAAGATATAAAACAAAGCCCTCTAAGTTCTAGGAGAATTCTAATCAATTGCTGTAGACAACAAATTGTTGTCAATTCTGAGTCATGGTAACCCTGTTTTTGTCAAAGTAAAATTGTGCTCCATAGGGTTTTCAATGGCTGACTTTTTGGAAGTGGATTGCCAGGCCTTCTAGACCCAACTAAATTACCAATACAGTAGAATAAACATACCTTTCAAGGTACTTATGATGGATTCCAAGAAAATAGGGGAATAAATCAAGAAAGAAAAAGGCAGGAAGTCATGAATCCATCCCAGGAAAACAGTGAAGGGAAATTTCAGGATGGAGATTTATTTCAATTACTCTTAATTGTACACCTTATTTAAGATTTGAATGCCGTTACCTTGTGTGTGTATCATTTTTATGACCATTTTGTTTAGATGACTAAGTGGTTTCCATTTACATCTCAGCTCATCAAAATACTGAACAATGTAACTTCTCCCCCTTTCTCTTCCCATATGTCTTGAAGTGTTAGAAAAATATGGGTGCTGGTGCACTTGTTAAGCAATTGGCTGCTAACCGTAAGGTCAGTAGTTCAAATCCACCAGCCACTCCTTGGAAACCCTATGGGGCAGTTCTTCTCTGTCTATAGGGTCGCTATGAGTCGGAATCAACTCGACCGCTACGGCAACAGCAGTAGGGAGGAGGGGAGTTAATTCCTTATGATTAATTTTTCTCATCAGACCTCTTCCTCTTCCACGCCCACATTAACAAAAGTATTTAGATTTAACTAGATATATTAACTAGATAGGTATCATTGCTCCTTACACAAATTACCTCTTTAGTACAGAAACTCTCTTCATTTTAATCTTATTTTCATTTGCTTGAATTGTCAGCCATACATGTGTGCTAAAAACGTCCTTCTGCAACTTGCACAACTTACTAATGTAGGGCATGGGTATCATTTCTAGGGTTATGCATTTCTCCCTCCGATCTCTAGGAACAATGCATGGTTGACTTCTAGCATTGAATTGAAAGAGGGCATGTATCCCTGGCTGTTGAGTAAACTTCATACAAACGCACACACCAGGGACTAAACACGACTCTCAGTGTCAAATTCCATGAGCTATAAATTCAATCCAAACACTAATCCTAACTATAACCATAAATGTCCTAACACTGAATATCATATACAAGAGCCTAAACCCTAACCAGGCCCCAACTCTGATGCTAAACAAAACACTAAACCTCACCCCAATCCTCAGTTAGTTACCCTAACTGAAATCTTCACCTAAACCCTAATCCTGAAGCTACAATTTTAAAACCAGTGGATTTGGTGTATGGATGAAGTGGCTTCTCAAGGCAGAGTAAAGAGGGAGTCTCCTTCCCTCCCTCCTTTGCTGGCTGTGCTCCAGCCCCACTGGCCTCCTAACTGATCTTCAGGTCTTTACTCAGATATCACCATCTTAACCTTCCCCAGGTTAAACATGCAACCTCGGCCTGACAATCCACATCATCATGTATCACCATGAGGCATAAAATCCATTTCACCTGTTGGGTTATTTTCTCTCCTCTCCCATAAAAACGTAAGCTCCATGTGTGCAGAAACTTTCATCTGCTGTATCACTGGCTTCTAGGTCTGCACCTTCCCATACTGTAGCCACAAGTCACTGTAGCCAATGAGCACTCAAAAAGTGCCTAGTCCAAACTGAGATGGGCAGTAAGTGTGAAATACACACCAAATGTTGCATTTGGTATTGTAAAAAAAGACTGTAAATATCTTATTACTAATGTTTGTATTGATTATGTGTTGAAATAATATTTGGAATAGATCAGGCTGTATAAAATACATTATTAAAATTTATTTCGCCTGTTTCTTTTTAACAAACTTTTTAAACGTGGCTACTAGAAAATTATAAATTACTTACGTGGCTCACTTTTGAGGCTTGCATTATATATATCAGACATCACTGATCTGAACGCGATGTCAGCAGACTTTCTCTGCACAGGATCAAATGGTAAATATTTCCGGATTTTGGGGGCCATATGGTCTCATCTCTGCCATTGCAGTACAAAAGCAGCCATAGGTAATACATAAACATTGGGTGTGACTGTATACCAATAAAACTTTATTTACAAAAAAGGTGGCAGCAGGAACGGGGTCTGTGGGTTGCAGTTTGCCAATGTCTGATCTAGAACATTGTTTGGTCCACAGTAAACGTTCAATAAATATTTGCTGAGTGAACGAGTAGAAGGAAGGCTTATATGGCTGAAGTGTGGTGAGATAGGAGGAATGTGGTGAGATGCTGTGGTATGGCGTCCAGACTTGTACTTCTGCACCTTTCAGAACTCATTCTCCCACTGCTGAGAATGTTGGTGGCTGAGAGCCCTCGGGAGGTTGTCTCTCAGAGGGCTGCCCAGGGCTGAAGAGAGCTCCCTACCTCAGGATGTGTCCCCTTCCTGGAGCCAGCCCACACCCAGTGAGTCTCTCAGTGTAGGGGTCTAAAGGCCTGGCCCCCAAGTGCAAACAGCTCCGAAGGGTCCCCCGACTCCAGAGTTCCCTGTAGGACTGACAGCTGTCTGCCCACTCCTTGGCACTTGATCTGCTACCATCACTCTCCCACAGTGTTGGTCTCGGGACCACTCCCCAAAAACCTTCCTGCATGCAAATCTGCATCTCAGAGTGTGAGTCCCAGGCAACCTGACCTGCAGCAGCGGCTACCAGGAGTGGTCTGAGGAAGTAGACTTTTCAAATGGGATTTTGGAGCCAGTTATCTGCCAGCTGGCTGGCAATGAAGTCAGACAGCAGGCTGCTGTGCTGGTTCATGTCCCAAGAACCAGGGGTCAGAGGATGACAAGTCAGATGCAGGATCAAGAGAGGTTGAGCTTTGCCAAAATATCCATGTCTATTGGATGCAGGCCACACCCTCAAGGAAACTCACCTTTCAACTGATTGGCTGCTCACGGCAGATCACCTCATGGATGATGATGACAGCATATCTGCCACACCACTGAGAATCACGGCCTAGCCAAGTTGACACATAACCTTAACCATCACAGCCTGCATATAAAAAGACTCTCATATCCTGCTTCCAGGGAGCAGGGGAGCTGAAGTGTCCAGGAAAGACCAGGCTGACCAGCAATGAGGCCATTGCAACAGCCCAAGCAAGAGACGGAAATGGCCTGGCCCAGGATGCAGCAGAACTAGGACAAGTGGTCAGTTCCTGGGTATATTTTGAAGAAAAAAGCCAACATAATTTGCTATTGCTGCTGTAACAAATCGCCACAAATTTAGTGACTTAAAACAACACAAATTTATTGTATTACAGTTCTGGAGGTCAGAAGTCTGAACTGAGTCTTACTGGCTAAAATTGAGATACTGGCAGGGCTATATTCCTTCTGGAGGCTCCAGGGGTGAACCCATGTCCTTGCTTTCTTCAGCTTCTAGAGATCCCTTGCATTCCTGGGCTTGTGGCCTCTTCCTCCATCTTCAAAGTACATCACTCCAACCTCTGTTCCTGTTGGCATATCTCCTTTTTCTGACTGTGGTCCTCTGCCTCCCTCTTACAAGGACCCCTGTGATTATATTGGGCCTGCCTGAAAATTCCAGGATATCTCAAAATTCTTAACTTTATCACGTCTGCAAAGTCCCTTTTGCCATACAAGGTAACATATTCACAGGTTCCATGGATTAGGATGTAAACATCTTTAGGGGACCATTATTTGGTCTACTACAAGGTTGGATGTGGAGGTGTGGGAAAGGGAGGAGTCAAGGATGACCCCAATATTTGGGGGCCTGCACAACTAGAAGGATGAGTGGCCAAGGACCGAGATGGGGAAGACACAGTGCTCAGAGATTCAGCCTGTTCCTCTTTGGTAGCTGAGTCCTGCTGCTGTTTCCCAAAGGGTTCCACGAGTTAAAAGATAATTTTCAGAAAAAGGTAAAATCATGAGTCTCATACCTATGGAAACATTAACCCATGTGAAAAATTAGTTTACTCATGTGACATAAGGGAACTAAGGAGATGTTATAATCAGTTCATAGGAAACTCAAAACAGCACAAATTTATAGTCAATAAAGCAATATTGAGAGGGATGCAAACAGTGGAAGAACTGATTTTTCCACAGGGAGGAGGAAGTAAATTAAAATGACTACCAGACACATAGCAGAGATAAATAAAACAACAATAGAAGAACAATAGAGGAAATCAAAACCAGAAGTTTGTTTTTTATAAGATCGACAAAATTGATAAGCCTTTTCATAAAAAAAAGAGAAGACTCATATTAGTAAAATCAGAAATAAAAGTGGGGATATTACTACTGATTTTACAGAAATAAAAAGGATTATAAGAGAATACTACAAACAATGTACACCAACAAATGGGACAAATTCCTGGAAACATGCAAATTACCTGAACTGACTGAAGAAGAAATAGAAAGTTTGAATAGACTTATAACAAGTAAGGAGCTTGAATCAGTAATCAAAAATCTCTGAACAAAGAAAAGCCCAAGACTTGATGGCTTCACTGATGAATTCCACCAAGCATTTAAAGAGGAATTAACACCAATTCTTCTCAAAATCTTCCCAAAAATAGAAGAGGAGAGAACACTTCCTAATTCATTATATGAGGCTAGCATTACCTTGATACCAAAGCCAGACAATGACATCATAAGAAAAGAAAACTACAGGCCAATATCCCTCATAAACATAGACGCAAAAATCCTCAACAGAATACTAGCAAACCTAATTCAGTAGCGCATTAAAAAGGTTATATACTATGACCAAGTGGGGTTTATCCCAGGAAAGCAATAATTGTTCAATATATGAAAATCAATCTATATAATACATCACTTTAACACAATGAAAGGAAAAAAACCACATGATCATTTCGACTGATACAAAAAAAGTATTTGACAAAATCCAGCACCCTTTCATGATTAAAAAAAAAAAACCTCAATAAACTAGGAATAGAAGGAAACTTCCTCAACATGATAAAGTGCACTTATAAAAAACCCACAGCTAACATCATACTCAGTGGTGAGGGACTGAAAGCTTTCCCCTTAAGATCAGGAACAAAACAAGGACGCTCACTTTCGCCACTTCTATTCAACATAGTATTGGAAGCTCTAGCCAGAGAAGTTAGGCCAAAAAAAAGAAATAAAATGTATCCAAATTGGAAAGGAAGAAATAAAATTATTTCTGTTTGCAGATGATATGATCTTATATGTAGAAAACCCTAAAGAATCCACAAGAAAGCCACTAGAGCTAATCAATGAATTCAGCAAAGCTTCAGGATACAAAATAAACAGACAAAAATCAGCTATGTTTCTATACACCAGCAATGAACAACCAAAAAAAGAAATTAATTATTTGTCTCTACTCACCTGGAACAAAAGAGAATGAAGGAAACCAAAGACCCAAAGAAGAAACTAGCCCACAGGACTAAGAGCCCACAGGACTAATAGCCTACAAGAACCACAGCCTCTTCTAACCTGAGACCAGAAGAACTAGATGGTACCCAGCTACCATCACTGACCGTTCTGACCAGGGACACAATAGAAGGTCCCGGATAGAATGAGAGAAAAATGTAGAACAAAGTTGAAATTCCAAAAAAAAGGCCAGACCTACTGGACTGATAGAGACTAGAGGAACCCCTGAGATTATCACCCTAAGATACCCTTTAAACTTGGCATTGAAACTACTCCTGTAGGTCACCTTTCAGCCAAATAACAGATTGGCTTATAAAATAATATCACCTGTGAGTAATGTGCTCCCTTAAACAATCAACTACATGAGACCACGGTCAACATTTACCCAAAAGCAAAGACGAGAAGGCAAGGAGGGGAAGGGAAGCTCGATCAATGGAGACAGAACAAACAGAATAGATACATTAAGAACACTGACACATAGTGAAAATTACAACCAACATCTCAGAACAATTTGTATAAAAAATTGTTAAATGGGAACGTAATTTTCTGTGTAAACTTTCACCTAAAACACAATATTAAAAAAAAAAAAAGAAATTCAGAAAACAATTCCATTTATAATAGCATCAAAAAGAATAAAAAGGAAAAAAAATTAAGATGGAGTGTCACTTGATGAGGTGCTGCCCCCTCCTGGTCGCTGTAGGCATTGCCAGCCATTTCAAACACTCCTTTCCCCACCGACCCTTTGGCACAAAAGGGTGAACTACTAACGGAAAGGTTTCTGGTTCAAACCCACCCAGAGATGTCTCGGAAGTAAGTCCTGGTGATCTGCTTCCAAAAGGTCACAGCCTTGAAAACCCTATGGGGAGCAGTTGTACTCTGCACGCTGAAGGTTGCCATGAGTCAGATTTGACTCCATAGCAACCAGCAACAACTGTCTTGCCAGAAACGGCTCTCAGTTGACAAGGCATTCTCCAGATGCCTGATTTCTTTGGTTTTAACAAAACCCTTAGCCTTGCATTGATTCTCATTTGACCAGTGAGAATTCTGAGGAACAGAGGGATTTAACGGAACCATCACTCCCTCATGTCTCCACATGTTCCCCCAATCTTTCTCAGCCCACTGCCCCCTACTTTGCTTCCTCCACCTCTGGCCAGTGTCCTCTGGGGCATCCTTGTTGAACCCCACAGCCCTTCTGACTCGACCTTACCAAGACTCTGTTAGCCCTGGACACCGTCACTTTCTTCTTTCCTCAAAATATCTCCCTCCCTCCACGCCACTGTGCCTTTGCCCCCTCTCTTCCTCATCTGCTCGTGTTCAAAGCCAACCAGCCCAGCTCAGATACCATGAGCACGTTCAACCCCAAGTAGAGGCAGGGAGACTGAGGCTCAGAGAGCTTATACAGCTTGTCCAAGGCTGGAGAGCTGGGAGTGGCGGAGTTGGGGTTTCAAAGAGGGGGCTGTCGGAAACCCTATCCTTTCCCTAGTCTGCAGCAGCCAGACTCCATCATAAGTGTCAATTTCTCCAACCGTAAAACAGGGGAATGAGAGATTAGGTAAACTTCAGGCTCTTGCTGCTCTGACACTTCATAACCAGGATCTCTTGATTCTGAAATGCTCAGCAGCCCTCTGGTGGTGATATAGGCTACTGAGTGTGGCTGCCCAGGATCCCCTTGCCAGCCACTTGGCAAAAAACACCCAGCTCAAGTTCTGAGGTGACTGGGGGACCCAATGTCCTCCCCCACTTGAGAACAGCCTTACCAGTAGGCAGGCATGGCCACCACGCCCCTTGACGTCTGCACTCTCCATTCTGTATTAGTGTTCTATCATTGCTGTGTAACAAAATGCCCCAAATTTAACAGATTAAAACGACACTTGTTTGTTAGCTCAGAGTTTCGTAGCTTAGAAGTCTGGCATGGAGTGTATCTGCATTTCCTAGCAATGTCATAACAAACTGCCACAAGGTGGGTGGCTTTAAAGAACGGAAGTGTATTGTCTCACAGTTCTGGAGGCAAGAGGTCCAAACCAGGGTGTGAGCCTCGTCGATACCTTCTGGGAACTGAGAAAAGACCAGTTCCATGCCTTCACCTAGTTTCTGGTGGCTGCCAGCAACCCTTAGTGTTCCTTTGCTCCTTGAAGACACATCTTCACGTGGCACTGCCCCTGTGTGTGACTCCCTATCCCTGTGGCTGGCTTAGAGGGATTAGGACTAGCACCCACCCCACTCTGCTATGACCTAACTGATAATATCCTCAAAGAAAGACACTATTTCCCCTAAACACAGTTGCACTCCTTGGCACAGAGGTTAGGACTCCAACATAACTTTTTGGAGGACACAGTTCAATCCATAACAGCATGGCTGGGTTCTGTGTTCAGGGCATCACACGCTAAGACTGGGCTGAGCCCATGTCTGGAGACTCCAGGAAGAAATCAGCTTCCACACTTACTCAGGTTGAAGACAGAATTCAGTTCCTTGAGGTGGTAGGACTGAGATCCTGTTTCCATGCTTTCAGCTAGGGGTCTCCCAGCTCCTCAAGGCCACTCGCATCCCTGATCACAAGGTCTCCTCCACCTTCAGGTCAACAACAGCACATCAGACCCACTCATGCTTCAAATCTCTCTGCCCTCTTCTGCCACCAGCCAGAAAAAAGTGTGCTGCTTTTTAAGGGCTCACCTGATTGGGTCAGGCCCACCAGATAATCTTTGTATCTTAAAGTCAGCTGACTTGGGATTTTAATTACATCTGCAAATCCCTTTGCAGCAGTGCGTAGACAAGAGTTGGACTGAATCAGCAGGGACAGGAATCTTAGGGAGCCATCTTCAGAATTCTCCTAATCACACCCTCATTCATCAAACATTTGCTGAGGCCTACGCACTAGGAGTTGGAATTGACCGGACTTGGGCAGATAGGTAGGTACTCCATGCCTACTCTGTACTCGGCAGTGCTGGGATGCAGAAATGAATAAAACTCGACTCCGTGACCTCTAGGAACTTCTGTCTCAACACCCCTCCACTCCCTCTGGGCTCAACCAAACTTTCCTGCCTCCTTGCCCATGCCTATGCTGGGCCTTCTCCTTAATGCCTTTCCCCGCCACCTCCACCCATCAGGCATGTCCCCATTTGGGGACCTCAGCCCCCAGGCCACCTTCACCATGAAACCACTCTTGATGCCCCAGGTGGGACTCCTGCTCCCTCTCTGGGCTCCCTCAACACCACGCAGACACCTCTGTCCTCTAGGGGGTTAGGGTGCTGTCCCATTGGGCTGCGAGCTCCTCAGGGCAGGCTCCACCTCTGACAAGGGGTGGGTCTAGCATGGAGTCTGGCTCACAGTGGGCATCAGTAAGGGTTGGAGGAAGGATTGGAGGAGGGGAACTTTATCAGCAGGGACGCTGCCAACACCAAGAGACCTGATTAAGCTGCCAACCCCACGCCTTCCTGGCCACAAGTGCCCTGGGGGCCCCCAGACTGTGCTGCAGCACTGACAGCAGTTCCCCAAGATCAAGAACCATGGGACAGACATCTCCCAGCTTCCTGCGGCCCCTATCAGGCAGAGGTGGAGCATCGTGATGATGGACATGTCTTTAGAGAGACCCCATCACACCCCTCCTAACAAGCTACCTCTGGGGGCTAGAAGAGTACCAGCCACCCTGATCTAGGGTTTAGGGTACCTGAGTTCCAGTCATTCCTAAGCCTCTTACTCACTACTTTACTATGTCAGCCTAGCTTCTCTGAGGCTCCATTTCCTCCTCTGTAAAATGGGCACATGAATATCCTCCTCCCGGGCCTCCTGTAAGGACAGAAGGAGATCACACACGTGTAGCAGGAGTTCAGAGCACTGGTGATAGGTGGGCATTCATCCAAGGAGAGGAGAGACTTAGGAAAGGGAGTTGCAAGCCAAGGGAAGTGCTCACTAAATTCCCTTAACTATTACACACGGCTTTCCTTCGCTCGGTCTCAGTATTTCCAGCTGTAACATAGGAATGTGGCCTCAGCCCCTCCCTGCAAGTGACAGTCACACCAGAGGAGGATGTTAAACGCCACTGACTGTCCTTCTACACACTTCAGAGACAGAGAAACTGAAGTACAGAAGAGGGAGTTGTTGGAGCAGAGCAGGGACTAGAGCCCAGGAGCCCCGACCCCAGCCCAGCATCTCCCCTACCCCTTCTGCCTCAAAGTCGTAGCCAGTAACCAGCTGCCGTCAAGTCGACTGACTCATGGTGACCCCATGTGTGTCGGAATAGAACTATGTTCCAAAGAGTTTTCAATGGCTGATTTTTGGAAGTAGATTGACAGGCCTTTCTTCCAAAGCACCTCTGGGTGGACTCGAACCTCCAACCTTTCTTTTAGCATCCAAGCCCATTAACTGTTTGCACCACCCAGCCACTCTACATAGTCACAGCCACACTTATACTAACTGAGCACATCCCGGCACCAAGCACTGCCCTAAATACCTCGCTTGGATTAACCCTCTAGATCTGTGTCATCCAGCACAGTAATCACACGTGACTAGTTGACTGAAGAACCGAGCTTTTTATTTTAATTCACTTAAATTTAAAAACTGATACTTAATTCAGTTAATGGAAAATGATGAAGTATGTTTGGACAACTTGAGTATTGTCATGGATCGAACTGTGTCCCCCAAAAATAACTGTCACCTCGGCTGGGCCATGATTCCCAGTATTGTATGATTGTGCACCATTTTGTCATCTGGTGGGATTTCCCTATGTGTTGTAAATCCTCTCTCTATGATGTTGATGGGATTAGCGGTAGTTCTCAAATCTGCAAGATTAATCTACAATTTAAGTCAAGCTCTTTTGAGATGCAAAAAAGGGGAGTGAGCAGAAAGACAAGGGAACTTCATACCAGGAAGAAAGCAGTGCCGGGAGCAGAGCTCATCCTGTGGACCCAGGGTCCCTGCGCAGAGAAGCTCTGAGACCAGGGGAAGATTGATGACAAGGACCTTCCCCCAGAGCTGGTAGAGAGAAAGCCTTCCCCTGGAGCTGATGCCATGAATGTGGACTTCTAGCCTAATAAGAATAAACTTCTGTTTGTTGACACCATCCACTTTTGGTATTTCTGTTATAGCAGCACTAGATAACCAAGACAGGTATCTACTTTTCAACTATAAATTTTAGTAAAGCTAAATATAGATAAAGTATTTCTGTTGAAAATTTAGTGTCCGAATCAAGATGAACTATAAGTCTGAAATACACATTGGATTTTGAAGATTCAATTCAAAGAAAAGAATGTAAATTATCTCATTAAAATTTTTTATATTGATTACCTGTCCAAATGATAACATTTTAGAAATTTCTGTCAAATAAAATATATTACTAAAATTAATTTCATCTTTCTTTACTTTTTTAATACTGTTAATAGAAAATTTAGAAGTACATATGTGGCTTGCATTATTTTTCTATTGGAAAGCACTGGTCTAAATCTTCAAAGCAATCACGTAGGTGATTATTATCCTCATCTCACAAATGAGGGACTGTCTTGGTTATCCAGTGCTGCTATAATAGAAATACCACAAGTGGATGGCTTTAACAAAGAGAAATTTATTCTCTCACAGTTTAGGAGGCTAGAAGTCTGAATTCCGGGCACCATCTCCAGGGGACGACCTTCTCTCTCTTTTGGCTCTAGGGGAAGGTCCTTGTCTTCAGTCTTCCCCTAGTCTAGAAGCTTCTCCGCACAGGGACCCCAGGTCCAAAGGACACGCTCCACTCTCAGCACTACTTTCTTGGTGGTATGAGGTCTCACTGTCTCTCTGCTCTCTTCTCTCTTTTATATTTCAAAAGAGATTGACTGACAATACAACCTTATCTTGTAGAATGAGTCGTGCCTCATAAACATAACAGCCTCTAATCCTGCCTCATTAACATCATAGAGGAAGGATTTACAACACATAGGAAAATCACATCAGATGACAAAATAGTGGACAATCACACAAGACTAGGAATCATGGCCTAGGCAAGTTGACACACATTTTAGGGGGACACAATTCAATCCATAACAGGGACCTAATGTAACAGATACTGCCAGTGCCCCCCATGTCCCCTCATCCCTCCCAGGGCCACCTGCAGCTTCTGGGGGCAGTGCCTGTGTATGCAGACGCCTTCCTACCTCAAACACTCAGTGTCTGCCTGAGAAGTGGGGGAGTTAGTGCTTCCAGAAACAACCCTCAGCCAATGGGAGGTGAGGGCGGTGGATAAGTACCCAGCGTCCTCACCCCGTGAGGCATGTTCCACACGCCTCTCAGAGCGTGCCCAGTGGGATGAACCCCAGTTGCTGACAGAGGCCACCTGCTTTCCTCCCTTTTCTGACTCATCCTCTGCCCCCTCACCACGCTGCCTGGAATCACTTCCAGTTAAATCACTTGCCCCCAAATCCTTGTCTCAGGCTTCGCTCTTGGTAGACCCCACACTAAGACACTAGCATACAGAGAGAAGAAAGACTCCCAGCGGCCATATAAATAGCAAGAGACTGACTGGCGACTGACCGCAGGCTGACACCAGATCCCACACTCAGAAACTCGCCTTCCTGCCTCTCACTCCGCAGCCAAAACATCCCTGTGGCAAGGGGCTGGAGACTCCTCAAATCTGCCCACCTTTAAGCGGGCCCCAGAGCAGAAAATCCCTTCTCTCCGTTCAGTTTATTTTACAAGAGGGTGAGGGGACTGTCCCCTGCAGGCCTGGAACAGACTCAGCTGGCCACCCGCAGCTGCCCTCTGGCACCAGTGTCTGCTTCCTGGTGGGTGGAAGCCAGGACTGCAGCAGTGCCTTGGAGGACACTTGCCTTCAGAGCAAGAGGACACCCGGGCTCAGGGTCCTGGAGAAGCTGGGGTCTGGGGAGAAGCGTTGTTACTGTAATAACCCATATTAGCCTCACAATAACCCTTTGAGGTACATGCAATCATTATCCCCATTTGACAGGCTGAGGAAACCGTGGGACAGAGGAGACGGGTAACTTGCCCAGGTCACACAGCTAGTAAGTACCACAGGTGGGATTTAAACTCAGGCAGTGGGGATCTTAATCACTCCTGGATCCTGCCTCTCCCAAAACTGCAGGTGAGTCAGCTACCAGCTGCTCACTCTTGAGTTTCACCTGAGAGGGCCAGCTTCTACCAGGAGGCCTGAACTTCTGACTGATCCCCAACTTTGGTGGAGCTCCACGTGGAGGGAGGGGCTGGCAGGGGGAGCAGTAGGGTCAAAAAAGGGGCCGTGAGCGCTCCCTCCCCCAGTGCCCTCCTGCCTTTTGACAGGGATCAGTAGAGCCATTCAGCTTCAGCACGTGTACTTGCTCTTACCTCATTCCTGTATGATTTGTGGGGGCTGATAGGTACACAACATCTCCACCAAAGACTCCAATAAATAATGCCTCGTTTGCCGCCTTAATGGCTTCATAATGGATACTGTGATGATATAATACTGTTAGATCTTACATAGGGTGACCGACTTGTCCTGGTTTTCTTGGAACTTTCTAAAAGCCCCTTGTCTGAGGAAATCCCCCATTGACAGGCAATAGAACAGTTGCTCACCCCAGTGACTTGCTAGAAGAGGACTAGAAATTTCACTCAGACCTTCCCAGCAGCCAGGGTAAAGAGGGAAACACAGTCTGTTCGGAGATTTTTCTGCAGTGATTGAAATTTTCCACACTGTCCAGCATGACACTTACTAGCCCCATGCCTCAATGAAATACTTGAAATGTGGCTAGAATGATGGAGAATCTGAATCTTTAATGTTATCTAATTTTAAATTTATTTGGATTTAAATAGCCATACATGGTTACTAGCAGCTCTACTGGACAGCACAGCCGTTTGCAGAAAAACAAACCAGATGCTCGGGAAGAGCCTCTTTCTTGACCTTGGGGCCTGAGAAATCTCTCCCGTAAATTATCACATTTGAGGTGAATAAAAGTGAGTTCCACAAAGGTGTTTATGTGTGTGTGTGTGTGTGTGTGCGTGTGTGCATGTGCGTGTGTGTGTGTGTGTATGTATGGAAGGTAGAGGGTCAGCGAAAAAGAGGAAGACCCTCAACGAGATGGATTGACACAGTGGCTCCAACAATGGGCTCGAGCATAACAACAATCGTGAGGATGGCACAGGATCAGGCAGTGTTTCGTCCAGTTGTACAGAGGGTCACTATGAGTCAGAACTGACTCAACAGCACCTAACAACAACATATATAAATTTTATATATTTACATTGTATATAAAGTATATGAAAATATAAACAATCTGTAAATATGAAATAGCATATACAGTCACAGCAGGCACTTTTATGCACGTGCTATGTGCTAACCCTTTTCATATTTTCACCCATTCAGGTCTCAAACACTCTGGAAAGTAGGTCCTTTCAGTAGTCGCAGGGAGAGGCTGCTCTCAGGGGTCAGCGCCCCAGGACCCCTCCTCCCCTGGCGTGCTGGCCGGAGAGGTCTGTACCCTGCATCTTCCTGCCCTTCCCAGGGACAGCCAGGGGCCTGGGGGCGGGGGCAGAAAGGAACAAGGGAAGGGGCAGAGGGAGGAGGCACGGAGGGGCGCATCCAGGTGCCCCTGAGGCTGACTGTAGAACTGAAATGACTCAGTGGAAAAAGTGAGCAGTGATCAGCATCACCCACCAGCACAGCGGGCATTGGGGTGTCAAAAGCAAGACCCCATTCTGCCAGGTGCCAGAAGGCACCTGCAGGTTCTCAGACACGGCACCTGGGCGGCCTCCCCCAGGGACAAAATGCCATCTGTGGATGGTCTTTGGACATCCCTGGCCACACGTCCCCTTCCCAGCCCAAACACGGGCATCTCTTAAGCTGCTAGGCCCCCTGCCTCAGGGCAGCAAAGGAGGGGGCAGGTGTGCCCCCCCCCCCCAACTCTGCCTGTGACTGGGAAGCTGATGACTCCAGGGTCAGAAATAACCTCACAGTCAGCGTCCCTCATGCCGCCACCCCCCACCCCCCATTCCCAGAAAGTTTGGGCCCTGAGTCAGGAGGGAAGAATCTGGGAGTAAACAGGGCCCAGATCGTCGAGTGTCAAAACCAGAAAACCACTTTGAAGAAATCTTTGACTAATCAGGGCCTAGTGAAGCCTGGGACCTGACAATTCAGATGTCTCTCCCGAACACACGGCTTCACTCAGGGCTGTGTGGACCCATGCTACGTGGTCTCTCCCCAACACACGGCCTCCCTTGGGCTGTGTGGACCTGTGCTACGGGGTCTCTCCCCAACACACGGCCTCCCTTGGGCTGTGTGGACCTGTGCTACGGGGTGTCTCCCCAACACACTGCTTCACTAGGGCTGTGTAGACCTGTTACGGAGTCTCTTCCTGCAACATACGGCTTCACTCGGGGCTGTGTAGACCTGTGTTATGGGGTCAGCTCTGACTCACGGCGACCCCATCTGCATCAGAGTAGTACTATGCTCCATAGGACTTTCAGTGGCTGGTTTCTATGAAGTGGACCGCCAGACCTTTCTTTTGAGGTGCACCTGGGTGGACTCAAACCATCAACTTTTCAGTTAGCAGCCGAGTGCATTAACCCTTTGCACCACCCACAGACTCCCTGATGGTGAGAGAAGGGGAGATCTTTAGTGCAGAAAGGGATGGAGGAGAGCTGGACCTTACTCTCAGAAGCACCTCGACCAGAAACAGAGAAGAGGTTGGCCCTGCCCTCAGGGGCCCTCCAGCTTCCGGGCAACATGCTCAGGAAGTCAGAGGCCGTCCAGCTGTCAGATACCCCTCCTTATTCATCCCTCAGAATAGTCCAGGCACCCTCACCCCTCACGTGGGTGAGTCACTAGCCTCAACCCTCAGATCAGACTTGGGATGAATGAAGCGCTCCTCACCCCCTCCCCCTCCCCAGTCCAAAGGACATGTAACTGATTCCCCCTATGGAAGAGTGACTTCCAAAAGCCCTAAAAATAACCGAGCCACTTCATACTCTGAACTTAGCCTCTCCTGTCCGCCCCCACCCGGCCCACCCCCCAGCCACAAGATAAAGGCAGCTGCCGGGGCTGGCAGGGGACAGAGACCCAGAGGAGACAGCCAGCACAGCAGGCACCCCAGAGGATCAACAGAGCCCCAGGTCATACCCGCCACAGACCCCAGAGCGTGTGAGTAACCGGCCCGTGGTCCATGCTTGGCAGGTGGCCCTCAGGCTGGGACCCCTCTGGACCCTGGTGGGTGGCTCTGGGTGGAGGAAGGGCTGAGGGCCATGTGTCTGGGTGTTCACTGAGTGGAGAGGTCTCTGATATAAGGAATCCATGAAGCAGTTAAGGGAGAGTCAGCTGAGCCCGGGTTGGGGTGGGGGGGCACCCAGAGTGGTCACCACAGGCCTGAGGCCGCAGAAGGGACAGGCTCTCACCAGTCTGCCTGGGCATGATCCAGGAGAAGGTGGCTGGATTGCAATTTTTTAAATACAGGGATAGAGCTTTTCAGAGCCCTGGTGGAGCAGTGGTTGAGAGCTTAGCTGCTAACCAAACGGTCGGCAGTTCAAATCCACCAGCCACTCCTTGGAAACCTTATGGAGCAGTTCTACTCTGTCCTATGGGGTCACTATGAGCAACAGGTTGGTTCAGGCTGTAAGGCTCCCCAGGGTGTTCCCAGGCAGGAAGGAGGGATGGAAGAGACAAGGGAGGTCCTGGGGCAATGAGAGGTACGTAGGCCTGAGTCTGCTTTGCCAGGACGAGCCCCCTGTCCAGCTGTTGTGGGCTAAAGTCTTGGCATATCTGGCCCTGGAATATCTGCCCAAGGCTGGCCTGAGGCCGGGCCTGAGCCCAGCCCCCCTCCCCCATCCCCCACCCTTGGGTAGGACCTGTGGTGGGGGTGGGGCCTCGTGCTGAGTCTGTCCAGGTCCTTCTCCAGATCTGGGGCTCAGGCTGGGGGGCCCAGATCTGAGTCTGCACAGATGTGAGGACAGGGCTGGGCCAAGGAGGAGGGATCTGGGACAAAGGTGGGGTCACCCTGGGAGGCTGGCCCTGTCCTAGGAGGCCAGGCTCCGCGATATTTCTTGGGTTACAGATCTCCGCCGCCCTCTAGAAACCCCATCCTCACAGCAGGCAGGGAACCTGCTTCTGCTGACTGCAGCCTCGCTGAGGCCTTGGACAAACTTCTCTCCTCCCGTTGGGCCTCAGTTTCCCCAACTGAACGACAGCTGGTCGGGTTCATTGACCTCTGAGGGCCCTTGGGTCTGACATCCCTGGAGTCTTGATTCTAACAGCACGTGACCACGGCAGAGATTCTGGGGATTCCTGGGGGTGGGGCGGGCTGGTGGCCTGCCCACACCATGTGCCACCAGGGTGGTACCGACCACTAGAGTGGAGGTCCTGAAGGCACGGGTTCGCCTCTGGCTGGGGTCCTCACAGAAGCTCAGTGACTGAAGGACACTGCCCAGAGGGTTTGCGGAGACTCTACGCCAGGGCCTGCGGGGTGGGGGTGGGGAAGCAGGCCCCAAGTCTCCCCTCCTCTTCCTGAGGGAGGCTTGAGGAGGAGGCCCTGCTCTCCCCTGCTGCCAGTGTCCCTGCTGCTACCCCAAGCCCCTTGGGCCAGAGGAGGCTTCCAGGGTCCAGCGTTCAGGGGCCAGCATCTGGTCTCCCTGCAGGCCAGAGGCCTGACACAACACGGGTGTCAGGATCCGGGGTGGGGCCAGGGCTCAGGGGAGCCTAGGCATCGAAGGTGGGGGCCACGAAGGGTTCCTGGGCGCCCGCTGGCTGAGCCTGAGCCCTCCCCCCGGGCCCAGGGCTGCCCTGCTGGCCAGGGCCTCGGCTATCTTTAGCCCCAGCCCAGCAGTGGGTCAGGAGCGGCAGGAGGGGGTACATGCTTCTCATTCTTTCCCTTCTGGCCTCTCCTGGCTGTCTGTACACCTGTCACGAGGCAGATAAGACACAGGACAGGACCAGACAAGGGTGCAGAGCTGGGGAGAGACAGTGCCCTCTGCAGAAGGCTGACAGATGTGAAGAGGGAGGCGGAGGGGCGATGAGCTGATCTGAGCTGGAGGGGTGGAGTGAGGAGCATTAATGATGCCAGGTGAAGGGCTAGGACTTAGCCTGAGGCCCTGCACCTGGGAGGCCCTGAAGCTGGCCTTGCTTGCACATGGTGGTGGAAGGGGGGGGGGGGCTGTCTCTGCAGAAAGGACCCCTGCCCCACGGTCCCCCCTGTGTAGAGGTCACCCTCGCTTTCTCCTAGGGGTGCCTGCTGGGGAAGGGAGGAGGAAAATTTCACTCCCAACCCTCTTATTTCTTGGGGCCAAGCCCCACATGAGGTCTGGGATCCCCAAGCCAGCACTGCCAGCCACTCATTTGCCAAGACCTCACTCCTTTTGAGCCTCCATTTCCTCCTCTTCAGTTACCAGAGGTTAGGCTAGAAGGCCCTTGAGATCCGCCTGGCTCAGACCTTCTGAGCCTTGGGGTGCAGCACAGACAACTCTGATCGGGAATTCAGAATCTGGCTCTGGCTGACCACAAGCTTTCAGGTGAACAGCTGCCCCTTCCTGAGCCTGGACTACATCCTCTTTGGCATGGGCTGCTGACCACTCCCCCACCAGCCACGCCCCCAGGGGCCTGGGAAAGGCCACAGAGTTGAGAATCGAGGTAAAGCTGCCGCTGAGCTCCCAGCCAAAGTAGCAAGGGCACCCTCTGGTGTTCCAAAAGGGAATTTTGTCTCCATGGGAAATCAGTCACCGGTTTAGGGTGGTCCCACTTCTGTTGGGTGCAGACAGTTAATGCGCTTGGCTGCTAACTGAAAGGCTGGCAGTTCTAGTCCACCCAGAGGCACTTGGGAAGGAAGGCCTGGTGATCTACTTCTGAAAAACCAGCCATCGAAAACCTCATGGAGCACAGTTCTTCTCTGACACACGTGGGTCACCGTGAGTCAGAGCTGACTCCATGGTAACTGGTTTCACCCCTCCCTGGCTGGGACCCCATAAGTCGGGATTCTCCCAGGCCACTCACCCGGAGTCCTCTAGGGGGACAAATTGACTTTGGAAAAGGAGGATGGGACATGCCCAGTTTGCCCACTGGTTTAGGGACACCTTGTGGGGCTGAATGGAGCCCTGGTGGCACAGTGGTTAAGAGCTCAGCTGATCACCAAAAGGTCGGCAGTTCGAATCCTCCAGCCGCTCCTTGGAAATCCTGTGGGACAGTTCTACTCTGTCCTATAGGGTCACAATGAGTTGGATCGGCTCGACGGCAATGGGTTTGGGTTTTGTGGGGCTCAAGGGAGGAGCTTCATGTCCAGTAGGCCCCCACTTGCTCCCTGGTGACCAGGTGACACTGGGGAAGCAAGGACCCCCCGTTGCTGGATGACATCACATTTCCTCAGTTCAAGGCTCATCATGAACCCCATCAGGCAGATGGCAGAGTGAGGCCAGACTAGGCAGTACCCCGTCTGTCCAGAGGAGGGGGAATCTCTAAGTGGGTATCATTGAGGGGTGCTCTGCCCCTGCGCCCTGCCTCCTGCTATCTCTCCCAGCAACCAGCCCCCAGCCCACCTGTGGTCCCCAGCCCCATCCTCACCTCTGCCCCTTTTCCTCAGAAGGCTGGCTGACGCCCAGACACAGGCGGCCCCTACACCAACCATCCCCATGCCAACCACAGAGGACCTGCCCCTGCCACCACCCCCAGCCCTGGAGAACCTGCCACCACCACCGTCCAAGGAGTCCTTCTCCAACTTCCACCGGCAGCGGCAAGCTAGCGAACTGCGCCGTCTCTACAGGCACATCCACCCCGAGCTCCGCAAGAACCTGGCCGAGGCCGTGGCTGAGGACCTGGCTGACGTCTTGGGCTCTGAGGAGCCCACGGAGGGTGACGTCCAGTGCATGCGCTGGATCTTTGAGAACTGGCGGCTGGACGCCATTGGGGACCACGAGAAGCCAGCCGCCAAGGAGCCAGTGCCTGGTGGCGACGTCCAGGCCACCTCCCGCAAGTTTGAGGAAGGCTCCTTTGCCAACAGCACGGACCAGGAGCCAGCCGCCCCCCGGGCCTCTGGAGGGGACGTGCGCGCAGCCCGCTGGCTGTTTGAGACAAAGTCACTGGGTGAGCTGACGGGCCAGGACGAGCCACCGCAGGCTACAGTGAGGGAGCCCGCGGCCAGCGGAGACGTCCAGGGCACCAGGATGCTCTTTGAGACACGGCCGCTGGACCGCCTGGGTTCTCGCCCCTCCATGCAGGAGCAGAGCCCCTTGGAGCTGCGCTCCGAGATCCAGGAGCTGAAGGGCGACGTGAGAAAAACAGTGAAGCTGTTCCAGACGGAGCCGCTGTGCGCCATCCGGGACGCAGAGGGCGCCATCCACGAGGTCAAGGCCGCGTGCCGCGAGGAGATCCACAGCAACGCGGTGAGGTCCGCCCGCTGGCTCTTTGAGACGCAGCCTCTGGACGCCATCAACCGGGACCCCAGCCAGGTGAAGGTGATACGGGGCATCTCCCTGGAGGAGGGGGCTCGGCCCGACGTCAGTGCAGCTCGCTGGATCTTTGAGACGCAGCCCCTGGAGGCCATCCGGGAAATGGCAGTGGACGAGAAGGACTTCCAGCCTTCCCCGGACCTCATCCCCCCCGGCCCAGACGTTCAGCAGCAGCGGCACCTGTTTGAGACCCAAGCTCTGGACACTCTGAAGGGGGAGGAGGGGGCCGCAGCAGAAGCCCCACCCAAGGAGAAGGTGGTCCCTGGTGACGTCCGCTCCACCCTGTGGCTGTTTGAGACGACGCCCCTGGACGCTCTCAGAGACAAGGTCCAAGTGGGTCACCTGCAGCAGGTGGGCCCCCAGGAGGGGGAGGGGCTTGGGTCTGAGCATCTGTCCAGTGGCGACTGCTCAGCACTGCCCCTCTCTCAGAGTGCACCCGAGAGGGACAGGGTGAAGGGGGATGTGAAGACCTTTAAGAAGCTTTTTGAGACCCTCCCCTTGGACAGCATCGGGCAGGGTGAGCCCCTGGCCCCCAGGAGCATGACCAGAGCAGAAGGGTCCAATTCTTGTGGGCAGCCCCAGGACACAGGGTCCCCAGTGTACGCCATGCAGGACAGCAAGGGCCACCTCCACGCCCTGACCTCAGTCAGCAGAGAGCAGGTGGTCGGGGGTGACGTGCAGGGCTACAGGTGGATGTTCGAGACGCAGCCCCTAGACCAGCTGGGCCAACAGCCCAGCACCGTGGATGTGGTGCGGGGCATCACCCGACAGGAAGTGGTGGCTGGGGACGTGGGCACCGCTCGGTGGCTCTTTGAGACCCAGCCCCTGGAGGTGATCCACCAGCGGGGGCAGCAGGAACAACAAGAAGAAGAGGGCAAAGGTCAGGGACGCACCCGGCCTGAGGCCCCCACAAAGGGTGACGTGCAGACCATCCGGTGGTTGTTCGAGACATGCCCAATGAGTGAGCTGGCAGAGAAGCAGAGGTCAGAGGTTACAGACCCCACAGCCAAGCCCGAGGTCCGGTCCTGCACCTGGATGTTTGATCCCCAGCCCCTGGACAGGCCGGAGGGCTCCAGGGAGCAGCATCTGCATGTCGGCCAGGTCCAGGCTGGGGAAAGACAGACAGATGGACATGTCTTTGAGACGGAGCCTCTGCAGACCTCAGGCCCCCCCTGCAGGAGAGGGCCTGTGCGGTACTGCAGCCGCGTGGAGATTCCTTCCGGGCAAGTATCTCACCAGAAGGAGGTTTTCCAGGCCCTGGAGGCAAGAAAGAGGGAAGACCAGGGGTCCAGGGCAGCCCCCGGGCCCATCCCTGGGGATGCTGTGCACAAGTTCACATGGCTCTTTGAGAATTGCCCCATGGGTTCCCTAGCAGCCGAGAGCATCCGAGGGGGCAGCCTCCAGGAAGAGCAGCCTGTGGGCCCCTCAGGCAACAGGGCACCGGAGAGGCAGGAGACTGCAGCCGAGGGGACCCTGCGGACTCTGCATGCCACGCCTGGCATCCTGCACCATGGGGGCATCCTCATGGAGGCCCGCTGGCCGGAGGAACTCTGCCTTGCCAAGTACGTGCTCCCAGGCCCAGGGCAGGGACGCCCCCACGTCCGGAAGGAAGAGCTGGTGTCTGGCGAGCTTCCCAGGATCATCCGCCAAGTGCTGCGCCGGCCAGACGTGGACCAGCAGGGGCTGCTGGTGCAGGAGGACCCGGCCGGCCAGCTCCAGCTCACGCCACTGAGGCTGCCATCCCCCAGCAGCGGCAGGGGTATCGAAGACCTGGACCCCGAGCTCCAGCAGGTGCTGGCGTGTAGCCTCAGGGCCTCAGTGGCAAGGATCGGGCTGGTGATGCAGGAGACAGAGCAGGGCCTGGTGGCGCTGACTGCCTACTCCCTGCAGCCCCGGCCAGCTGGCAGGACCCCCGAGAAGAGCAGTGTGCAGCTGCTGGCCGGCTGCATAAACAAAGGGGACCTGAGTGGCCTGCAGAGTCTGCGGTGGGAGCCGCCGGCCGACCCAAGCCCAGTGCCAGGCAGCGAGGGGGCCCAGAGGCTGCCCCTCACTGACAGCATCATCCATGTGCCTCCCCTAGACCCCAGCCTGGGCATGGAGCATCTGCAAGGCCCAGGGATGACCACCTGCCCCCCGCTGCCCGTAGGAAAGGCAGTCCCCCTGGCTGGGGACACTGCAGCCCCAGCCTGCTTGCAGGCTGCGGAAAAGCAGGAAGACAGCCGTACTGGACAGAAAGGGGTGGCAGCCTTGGGGAAGTCGGAAGGAGCCATGGCTGCACCCCAGGGCCCCGGGGCCCCAGACCTCCAGGCCGCCATGCAGAGTCTGCGGATGGCAACAGCCGAGGCCCAAAGCCTGCACCAGCAAGTCCTCAACAAGCACAAGCAAGGCCCAGGCCCCGCAGCCACCTCCACACCCTGCCAGAATGGTCTCCTCCAAGCACCGGCCGTGGCCCCTGGTGCTGCCCAGAGCAACACCAGACCTGTGGCCAGAGGTGACCCCAGGATCCCAGCAGCCCCCCAAAAGGTCAGTGGGGAAGAAAAAGCAGCACCCGGAGGGCTGCCTGGGGGGTGGGGGACTGTTCAGGACGGTGTCTACACTGCTCACCCAGTGAGGACCTTTGACCCACGCAGGGGTGTCCAGCCTTCCGAGAGCGAACCCCATCCAAGGGACAAGGAAGCTGCCCTCCCAGCCCAGACTCCCAGCCCACTCCGTGGAGGCCTGGGCCAGAGTCTGGGGCCAGGGCGGGAAGTGCCGGGGGACAGCATACAGAGCGCCTGGGGGCCTCCAGGGAAGGCAGTGGCAGAAGTCGGCCCAGGGGGGCTGCAAGCTGCAGAGACCACCCTGAAGGCTGCCCCTTTAGCCCACCACACGCTGGCCTCTGGGGCTCGGGCTGCAGGTGCCAGACCACACTCCCATAATGCCTCTGTTCCTCCTCCTCCTCCTCTCCCAGCTGCTGTGATGGGAGCCGACTTCCTGGCCCGAACCCGCCACCAAGAGGACACCATCCAGCAAGCCTCCGAGCCCCTGCAGGACCCCCTCCCCCACCCCCACAGCAGCCCTGATGGCCAGAGAGGCCCTGAGGGGTCACAGACAAACACCCTGAAACTGGAGCCCACCACACCCCCAAGGAAAAAGCCCCAGGTGCCCCCCAAACCTGCCCACCTATCCCTGACTCATCCTCCTCAGAGGCTGCCTAAGCCCCCTGCTCTGTCTCCCAGATCCTCCTTGAAGGTGGGGCCAGAACACACACAGGGTGACAGAGATACAGCCATCCTTCAGACCACAAATGTCGCCACCGTGCCAGGCCAGCCTGGCTCCCCGCCTGGCCTCAACACCATAGGCCCCAGGCCCACTGAGAGTCAGGCTCTGGGCAACACTCAGAGTCCTGAACCCCCCAAGCTTGAAGCTCCCAGCAGTGACCCTTCTTCGCCGCAGCAGGGCCCCAGTCCCCGAAGAGAGCAGCCCAAGGAAGGTGGCCAGCAGGTGGCCCCAGAGCACCTTGAGACCCTGCAGGGAAGCTGCCAGGAGCTCCAGGGCCTCCTGAGCCAAGTACAAGCCCTGGAGGAGGAGGCCGTAAGCAGCGTGGATGTGCGGGCACTGTGCAGGCTCTTCGAGGCTGTGCCCCAGCTGGAAGCAGATGCCCCTCAGGTGCCTGCTGCCCCCCGCAAGCCCAAGGCCTCGGTGGAGCAAGCCTTTGGGGAGTTGACGCGGGTCAGCACAGAGGTCACCCGGCTGAAGGAACAGACCCTGGCCAGGCTGCTGGACATTGAGGAGGCCGTGCACAAGGCCCTCAGCTCCATGTCTAGCCTTCAGCCTGAGGCTAACGCCAGAGGCCGCTCTCAGGGAACCCCAAAGCACCACAGCACCCACACGACCAGTGTCACGGCCAGCAGCAGAGCCCGGCCCAACTGGTCAGTTCAGGAGGCTGGATGCCATGCTGACATCCAGTGTCAAGCCGAGGTCAGAGATCACACAGAGGCCAGAGGTCAAGCAACCTCCACTGCCCCTCTCACCAGGAGGCCGGAGACACTGAGAGAAGACATGGGCCTCCCTCGGGTCTTGCCCCCCTGCAGGGATTTAGCCCCCTCCCCAACCTTCATCTCCATCCACTCAGCCACAAGGAAGCCTTCAGAGGCTCCCAGCCCCAAGGGCAGCCCCGACGTCACAGTGGAAAGCACACACGTGGCCCAGGATGTGCTCCACCAGGAAGGTGCCCAGGATGAGGCCAGCAGGAAGAAGGTCACCCAGTGCTCTGGACAGCTGGAGCCCGTCCCTGCCTTGACCAGCCCCCTGCCCACCAGGCGGCAGAAAAGTGTTCTGCAGCTGCAGACTGGGCCGGACGGCTCCCAGAGCTATGGAGCCACGAGAATCACGACCGAGCAGTACGAGGAGGTAGACCAGTTTGGAAACACCATCCTAGCGTCCACCACGGTCACCAAGCAGGCAGAGCCACCCAGGGGCCCAGGCCCCAACATGGGGCTCCGCGCCTCCCCCTTGCTGCGGCAGTTCCTACACGGCCCAGCAGGGCTCAGCGGTGGCCTGGTAGACCCCGGGATGGTGCCTGTGCCCTGCAGCCCCTCCCAGCCAGCTGCCCAGTGAGGTCTCCGCCTCCCACCAGCCTCCCCACCATCGGGGTGCCTCCTTCCAGGGCCCCAGGACACATGGGGTAAGGACCAAGAAGAAAGGGCATCTCCTGAAAACCGCTGTGGGTAATCTCTCTCTTCAGCTCCATCAACACGCCCAGATCTCGCATGGAGGGAAGAAGGGTCAGGAGAGGGGCCCTGAGCAGCACCGGAGCAGGATGAGGGCTCCCAACCACCTGTGGGGGACGTGACACGTACAGACATGTGCTCCGCACACAGGCCAGGCCAACGTATAGACATACATGTGTACACACCCCGCTGCCTGCGCTGGAGCCCCCCTCTGAAGACCCCTTGGCCCCGGCCTTTGTATCTTTTGTTATAAGTCTGAGTGTTCCCAGCCAGCTGCTCCCTAAGCCCTGCAGAGAGCCACAGCCAGCTGAACACAGGACCAGGCTCTGCCTGGGATGGGTCTGCGGGTCGTCAGCACCAGGATCACCACTTCCATGGCTCAGCCCGTCCTGGCAGCCCGAAGGTCACAAGGAGAGGGTCAGCACCACAGTGTTCCTAGAAGCCAAGTGTACTGCCTTCCTCTGCCCCCCTTCCAGCCCCACACTCTGCACCCCAAATGGGAAGGAGAGAGTCTGAATAAACCCAAGTTTTGTTCTCTACTCTGTGCATATCCGACTGTTTGTACATCCATTCCAGAGTCTGTGTCCCCACCGTGGGGAAAAACGGCCACAATCACCAGGTGCCCATGCTCCTGGCAACAGGGGTGCTGGAAGGCTCTGAAAACCCACCCCTTTGCCCACTGTCTTGGTCGGAAATGAGAAATGCCCCGCATACTCCCTTGTTCTTCTTGCCTCTCTCCACCCCCACACACACCTCTGCCCCCTTCACCTCTGGCCTCCCCATCTAGAGGGAAGCCAGGTGGTTCTGGGACATCATCCCAGGGTAGAATCTGGCTGGAATCCTGTCCCTGAGTGGCAGAGAGGCCCAGTGGGCCTGGGAGGAGGGAAGGCCTCAGCCCAGGAGAATCCTGAGGACCAGCAGGGTGGGACCATGACTCCCCGCTCTGGCCAAGGCTGCTGGGAAGGGGCAGTGGGCAGCTCCCGGCCTGGAAAGCCAGGATGATTTGGCGAAGGTCCCTTTTCACTTTTTCAAAAAGTACTGAGCACCTGCTGCATGCCAGGCCTGTTCTGGGCAACAGGGACACAGAAGCAAGGTCCACTAGGGTCCTGCTCTCAGGGAACCAGATGAGGAACAATGGGAATGCACTGGCCTGAGCAGCGAGAAGTAAGAAATCGGGGGAGAGCTTGCTAGGCAGGGAGTACAGCACTTGCAGAAGTCTGGTTCCTGGATCTCCCGGGTATCCTACTGTAGGAAGGGGCCACGTCCTGCCCTCCCTCCCACAACTTGCCCACACTGTGCTTCAGTGGAACAGGCAGGTCCTCCAATCTACCCCAGCCCAGGGCTCAGTTCTCCACCTCCCTCACAGCCCTCTTTGCCTGCTCAGTTGCTGTAGGGGGTGCTCTCCCCTGGGGCAACACAGCTCTGGTCCCATCCCCAGCCTCTGATACTACACCCACCCACCTGGGCCTGGTACCCTCCCACCCCAGGGCTCCTCTCCTGCCCTTTGTGGGATTTCACTTTGCCACAGGACACAGCAGCAGATAGCATGACTGTTCTCCCCAGTGTTCTCATCTGCAAAGTGGGCACAATTATAGTTCCTGCTATTGTGAAAGAAGGCCTGGTTGCACAGTGGTTAAGTGCTTGGCTGCTCACCAAAATGTCAGCAGTTCGAATCCACCGGCTGCTCCTTGGAAACCCTATGGGGCAGTTCTACTCTGTCCTGTAGGGTCGCTTTGAGTCAGAATCAACTCAACAGCAATGGGTTTGGGTTTTTTTTTGTGTGTGTGGTTTATTATTATGAAGACTGAGGAGTCCTGGTGGCACAGTGGTTACGCGCTAGGCTGCTAACTGAAAAGTTGGCGGTTTGCAACCACCAGCTGCTCCTCGGGAGAAAGGTGTGGCAGTCTGCTTCAGTAAAGATTATTATTGTTGTTGTTAGGTGCCGTGGAGACAGTTCTGACTCATATTGACCCCATGTACAACAGAAGGAAACACTGCCCGGTCCTGTGCCGTCCTCACAATCATTGCTGTTTGAGCCCATTGTTGCAGCCACTGTGTCAATCCATCTTGGTGAGGGTCTTCCTCTTTTTCGTCGACCCTCTACTTTACCAAGCATGATGTCCTACTCCAGGGACTGGTCCCTCCTGACAACACGTCCAAAGTATGTTCTTTTTCCTTTTTAGTAAAGATTACAGCCTTTGAAACCCTATGGGGAAGTTCTACCCGGTCCTATAGAGTCGCTATGAGTCAAAACCGACTCAACCGCAATGGGTTTGGTTTTTATTGTGAAGATTAAGTGAATTCATATATGTAAAGTGCAGCCTCATCTTTGTATTACTGTAATTATTATTTTTTAATTTATCTCTTTTTTCCCCGGGGCGGTGGGTCCCTGTCTTCTTCATCCCAGTATCTCTAGTGCTATCTCAAGTACCTAGAAGGCACTCCTCCCTGCTCGTTCCTTTCCGTCACTGCCCATGTCCCGAATTGGTCCACCAGCCCCTGTCTTGGCTACCACCACCCATCTGACCTTTCCTGGACCCAGGCCATAGCCTCCCACGTGACCCTCCCCCCGTGCACTTTCCATTCTGTCCCCCACCAGGCAGTGAGTGTAAACCAAGTGCACACAGAAATGAACCATGGACCCAGCTTACCTTTAAGCACCTACTTTATGCCAGGTTCTGCTCACGTGCTGAGGAAGAAGGCAGAATTTGTCTCCGCCCTCATGGAACTTAGGTTTCAAAGGGGAGGGCAGATGACTGTAATCAGTGGCGATAATTTCAAAGGGGAGAAACACTGCGAAGGAAATAAACACATGGTCAGTCAACCTGGAGAGAGCTGGGGGTTGCTTTAGCTTGGGTAGTCGGGGCAGACATCTCTGGAGGGGACATGAACCACAGAGAAGCCAGTCCGCGGGCTGGAGGTGACGGCCTAGGGAAGAGTGGGGACAGGTGGGTGGCGAGGATGCGCTGGTGGCAGAGCGCCCCAAGGAGGGGGACGACTCCAGATGACGCCTGGCGGGGTCCCCGCGCACGTACCACCGACCGCACGCGCCTCCGTCCTTCCCGGACGGCCGGGGGCGGAGCTCGCCCCGCCCAGGCCCCGCCCCGCCCTGCCCCCAGCCAAGGCCCAGGCCCCGCCCAGGACCGGCCCCGCCCCCGGAGCGCGCAGGGTCGCGTTCCCACCGGCTGTCGCCAAAGTGACGGTGACGTCACCGGGGCCGCAGCGGGCGGAACATTCTAGCGGGGGCGGCCGTTGCCCGGAAACGCCAGGCGGGGGCGCGGCCAGGGCCCGGTTCCGCGCCGCAGACGCCGGGCGCCGGGACGCGCCTCCGGACTGGCCCTTCCTCGGAGCCTCCTCCCGGATTCCGGATGGAGGTGAGTTCCGGTCCTCCCCCGCGTCTCGGCCCCGCCTGGACCGACCTGCCGGACGGGGCGCCTCCTCCCTGCTCGTTACTTTCCGTCACTGCCTCTGGGTCCCGAATTGGTCCACCAGCCCCCGTCTTGGCCGCACTACCCATCCGCCCTCTCCTGAATCCCGGCCATAGCCTCCCCCGTGACCCTCCTCCCTTGGCCCTGTGCCCTTTACATTCTGACCCCCAGCCGGCAGTGAGAGCTCTGATCGAGACTTTATCAGACCTGCCACTCCCGCATAATACCCTCCGCTGCTTCTCAGTCGCTCAGTCTAAACTCCTCTCGGTGGCTCGTGACACCGGATGACTTGCTCTTCCGCCTTAGTCTCCAAATCCTTGCCCCTACTCTGCCCCTTACCCACATCCCTCTAGTCTCGCTGGCCTTCCTCTTTCCAGAACACACCAAGCTGACAGGGACCAGCCTCAGGGCCTTTGCACTTGCTGTATCTTCAGCCTAGAAGTCTCATGTCCCAGATCTTTGTGCAGCTGGGCTCCTTTGATCTCAGTTCAGATGTCACCTTTCCTGATCCATCATCCCATCTAAAGTGGCTCCCCCCCCACCCCATCTCAGGCTGTTTTATTTTTTTCCTAGAACCTATCACAATATAGAGCCGTGGTGGTGCAGTCGTTAAGAGCTCGGCTGCTAACCAAGAGGTCGGCAGTTCGAATCCACCAGCCACTCCTTGGAAGCTCTTTGGGGCAGTTCTACTCTGTCCCATAGGGTTGCTATGAATTGGAATTGACTCGACAGCAATGGATTCTGGTATCACAATATGAAATTATCTTGGTCACTTATTTGCTTCTTTATTTTCAGTGTTCTAGATGCTACTCCTGCATAGCAAACCACCCCAAATTTAGTGGTTCAAACAATAATTGTATCATGCTCGTGGATTCAGTGGGTTAGGAATTTGGCAAGACACAGTGGAGATGGCTTCTCTGTCCCATGATGTCGGGGGTCTCAGCTGGGAAGACTCTCAGCCTGGGGATGATTCAACAGCTGGGGCCTGGAAACATCTGAAGACTAGCTCAGTCACACATCTGGAGGTTGATGCTGCTGTTGGCTGGGGCCTCAGCTGGAGTGCCGGCCTGCCGGTGTGTGCATGGCCTCCTCGTGTGGCCTGGGCTTCCTCACAGCATGGCAGTCTTGGTGTAGTCATCGGGGCTCAGGGGTCCGAAGGCAAGTGTCCCAACTAACAAGGAAAAAGCTGTATCATCTTTTATGACCTTGCCTCAGAAGTCAGGGGCTGGGGGTATGTGGGATCCCTGTTAACAGACCATTGCAGGGATCTGCGCAAGTGGTGACCCTGAAGCTGCCCATGTCCTGTGCCTGTCAAGTTGTTCAAATTCTGCCTGCTTTGTTATTCACAAAGGAGCCCTGGTGCTGCAGTGGTGAAGCTCTCCGCTGCTAACCAAAAGGTCGGCACTCGAACCCACCAGCTGCTCCATGGGAGAAAGATGTGGCAGTCTGCTTCTATAAAAGATGACTGCCTTGGAAACCCTACGGGGCAGTTCTCTGTCCTACAGGGTCCTGGGAGTCAGAATTGACTTGACCTGAGTTGGAATTGACTTGACCGCAATGGGTTTTAGGGTTTGTTATTCACAGAGCACCTTCCTTTTGATTTTCCCTAAGACCTGAAGGAGATTCTCCTCCTGTGTCCCTGTTTCCATGAGGAACAGCCACATCTGCCATTCACCCAAGCCAGAGAAACCTGGAAGTCAGCTCAGGCTTCTCTCTCTCCACCCCTTCACATCCAGTGGGTCACCAGGTTCTGCTGCCGCTTCCCAAATGTCTCCTCTCCTTTCTCCTCCCCTCCGTCCCCACTGTTGCTCCCTGAACTCAGGCCTCCCCACTGCACTCCCCACCTCCAGTGACACCCCCAAATTGTCAACCCTCCCATGCAACCCTGCAGTGGCTTCTTACCGCCTCCACTATAAAATCCACCTCCACAGAAGGTTGTTCAAGCCCCTTCTTGTCCAGCTGCTACCTCTGTGTATAGCCTCCTCTTCCCCATGAGAATCGGACCTTTTGGGTCCTTCACTGCTCTATCCAGGCTGTGTCACACACTTGGTTTTGTCCAGGACTGACTTACCTTTTAGGCACAGTAGGCACAGAGCCTAAGGCCCCCCATACTTTTAGGAGCCCATAAAATTTTTTTAACTTCTTTTAGAACCAGAAGAAAGAAAAGAGCTTTTAGATAAAAGAAATGTTTTAATATATGACATTAAAATATTTTTCTGCTTCTGTCCAGAGGTGAGATGGGAAGGCAGAGAGGGTTAGGAGCTGGTTGATGGGACATGGGGAATCGGATGGTATGTATAAAATTTTGGATGGGAGACTAACTTGAAATCTAAACTTCATTTAGACTACAACAATAAAAAAAATTTTAAATTTTTCTGCATTTATACCACCACAGTCATAAAACATAACAATATTTTTACCGGAGGAAGGGGCCCACAAAGGTAAAAATGCCTGAGCCCATGAAGTCATAAAATAGCCCCGGTATGGCCTCTGCTTTGCCTCCTGTTTTCCACCCTCAACTCTGAGGCAGCCTTTCAATGAAGCAAAAGCCGTTTGGCGTGGTCCTCAGCGATCCCTGTCATGGTGGTGGTTGCTGTCCTCTTGAGTCATCTAGTCAGTTCCAACTCAGGGCGACCCCAGATGTGTCAGAGAAGAACTGCTCCATAGTCTTCTTGGCTGTGACCTTTCAGAAACAGTGCGGCTGGGAGGGTTCGAACCAGCAAGCCAACCGTTTGGTTAGCAGCCCAGTGCAAACCATCTGGTAACCCAGAAACCTCTCTGTGACCCCGTACCCCGCCCTGCTTAAACACCCGTTCCCCACTTTATGTAGTCTTGCAGCTGGGAAGGCCCGGGAGTAACCTTCTGGTGGTGTGTCTCCTCCCCACTATACCGTTAGTACCTCAAAGTCAAGAACCCCGTTTTCTCCATTGCCACCTGGAGCGGAGGTGCCGGGTTAGATGCCCAGCTAGCTTCCGAAGACGACTCTGGCGGAGGCTCAGCCTAGGGGCACCCAGGAACCACCCCTGCCCCAAACCAGCAGCAGTGACGTCGGCTGGGATCCGCGTCCGGGGCCACCCGGGTCTCCGGCGAGGGTCGCGCGTGGCCGGCTGGGGCGGCTCCACGCGCCCTGCCTGCTCCGCGGTCCCCGATCGGAACCGGAAAACTTCTCCGCGCTGCTCTCGGCCCTGCTTCCGCCACAGCTCCGCCCTCCTCGCGCCCCACGTCGCCTTCCTCCGCGCCTCGATTTCTTACGAAAAAGTGCCGCTGAGAATTCCCAGAAGGTCCCGGACGTGAGGTCACTGGCGTGATGTCACCGGGCCCAGTTCCAGGAATCAGAAACTCGTGGGGGAGGAAGACAAGTTCAGAAAATGAGAAGAAAGTCGTGGGTGTTGTCGCTGGCTGGCTAGGCGGGGCCCCAGACTCGGTCCTGCCGGGACTTGGTCATCCTGACCCAGGAGAAGGTTCCCAACGACAAGATGCTTCCCTCATAGGATAGAAATGCCAGTTAAACACACAGATACCGATCTGTATTAACCGAGGTCAGGAGGTCTGATACCAGATGGTATGAGCGTGGGTGGGGAAACAGGTGTACTTATCCAGTGTTTTCACAGTGAAAACCGGCTGCCCCTGCCACTTTGGAGAACAATTGCCAATGTGATCCGACTTTTGAATGAACATACCCTTTAAGGTAGCCATTGCATGGAAAGGGATTTATCCTACAGACAAAAATGCACGGATAGTAGGGAACTGGTTACATAAATTACATGGTACACCTGTACCCTGTAACACTATGCATTGTGGGAAAGAATGAGACCCCTGTTTATGTGCCAGTGTCCCAGGTATATTGTTAGGTGAGCAAAAGCAAGGAGCATCCTCTGAAATCCTGTTCATGCTCCCATTGGCTGGGACAGTGTAGTAATTTTTTTAAAGGTATTTATTTATCCAATAAATACATATGGAGCACCTGTCACGTGCCAGGCACAATCCAGACACTGGGGATACAGCAGGGACCAAAGCAAGGCTCTTGTTACGGATTGAATTATGTCCTGGGAAGTACATGTTGTAAAGCCTAATCTCTGTGCCTGTGGTTATAATCCCATTTGGGATTGGGTTGTCTTTGTCATGTTAATGAGGCAGGATTAGTGCAGGGTGTGTTTTGAGTCAATGTCTTACAAGATATTACAGAGCAGATTAGGACAAGCAAGAAAGTGGCAGAAGAACTATGCCACCCCACGTGAAGATTACCTAGGAGCAGAAGAGACAAGGACCTTCCTCCAGAGTCAACAGAGAGAGACAGCCTTCCCCTGGAGCTGGCACCCTGAATTTGGACTTTTAGCCTACCTTACTGTGAGGAAATAAATTTCTGCTTGTAAAACCATCCACTTGTGGTATTTCTGTTATAGCAGCACTAAGCCAGCCCTAATTCATGCAATTTATGGGAGTAGGGAGTAAACAGACAGAACGCATTAGGGGTGATAAGTGCTATGAAGAAAAATGAAGCGGAGGAAAGGGTTTAGAAAATTTGGGGGGGGTGCTATTTTAGATCGGATGGTCAAGGAAGGCTTTTTGGACAAGTTGACATTTGAACAGAGACCAGAACAAGGTAAGAGAACTTCAGCTATCTGCCAGGCAGTGGGCATAGCAAGTGCAAAGGCCCTGAGGCAGGATTTTACTTGGAAAGTGAGGAGCTCTGGGGAGACCAGTGCGGCTGAAGCCTGATGGGCAAGGGACAGAAAAGTAGAAGGGAGAATGGCACAACTCGGGGAGTGGAGGGAGGCCATGTAGAACCCTATAGTTCCTTATGGGGCTTTGACTTTTACTGTGAGATGAGAAACCATTGGAGGTCTTGAACAAAGAAGTGACATGATCTGACTTCAGTTTTGAAAGATTGCTCTGGCTGCTGAGGCAGATACAGAGGGGCAGGACTGGGGTCAGGGAGGCAGCTGTTGCAATAACGCAGGAGAGAGGGGACAGTGGCATGGACAAGGGTGGTAGGAGAGGTCCAGCAGTGGCCTGCTTCTGGATGCATCTTGATAGTAGAGCTATCGAAGAAGCCGTGGTGGCGCAGTGGGTAAGCGCTCATCTGCTAACCGAAGGTTGGTGGTTTGAACACACCAGCCACTCCAAGGGAGAAAGATGTGGCAGTCTGCTTCCATAAACATTTACAACCTTAGAAACCCTGTGGGGCAGTTCTACTCTGTCCTACAGGGCTCCCTATGAGTCAGAGTCTACTCAATGGCAACTGGTTTTTGGTTTAGAGCTGATAGGATTTGCTGATAGACCAGATGCGGGCATGAGAGAAAGAGGAGTCAGGAATGAGTTGAGATTTGATGCCTGTAAACTACAAGCATGGGTCAGCTTTTACCAGAATAGGGAAGACTCTGGGAGGAGCATGTTTTTTAGGGGTTGGAGTGGGGAATCAGTCGTTTGAGCTGCTTACATGGGTCAGGAGTTCAGGGGTGATAGAAATAGGAGAGTTGTTTGGAAGTTGTAAGAAAGGGTCCCAGAGGGAAACAGCTGGTACACTCAAATGGAGAAATCTGAGCAAAGTTTACTAAAGGGACTCTTTACAAAGTGTAGCAGGGTGCAGTACCCCCGGGGGGGGCACCCGTTGTTCTGAAGGGGTGACAGGAGGGAGTGACTGGAGCCCTGTGGGAGGGCAGCCTGCCTGACACTGGGACCCGAGGCCTTTGGGGAAGGAATGCAGCCAGCCCAGGGAGGAAAGTACATCCTGACATCACTCTCTCCCCTCCATCTGTGTTTGCAGCTGTCAAACCCCACAGGAAGCCAGAGGGCAGAGGGGCCCCTAGATGTCCCCATGCAGTCAGTCCCCCAATACAGAGTAGGGAAGAAAGGGTGGAGAGTGGGTCTGGGGCAGCCAATGGAAGACCCAGCACAGGAGTCATTCTTGGAGATGCAACTCACAGCCACAAGGCTGGAGAAAGGATCGTGGAAGGAGTGAACATAGAAAAGAAGACAGAGGTCGCTGCCTTGGGGCCCTTCAATATTTAGAGAGTGGGAGATGGAATAGACACAAGGAAGGACCCTCCAAAGGAGACCAGAAAGCAGAGTTGTGCCTGCAGGCAAGTGAAGCAAGTGTGTCTGGCAGGAGGGAGGGAGGGAGGGAGGGAGGGAGAGAGGAAGGGGAAGGGAGATGGAGGGAGGGAGGGATGGAGGGAGGGAGATGTGGAGGGAGGGAGGGATGGATGGAGGGGAGGGAGGAAGGGGGGAGGGAGAGAGGAAGGGGAAGGGAGATGGAGGGAGGGAGGGAAGGAAGAAGAAAGGGAGGGAGGGAGGGGCAGGGAGGGAGAGAGGGGGAGAAGGAGGGACAGGGAAGAAGGGAGGGGGGAGCGAGGTAGGGAGGGAGAGAGGGAAGGAGGGAGGGAGGGAGACAGGAGGGGAGGTAGGGGGAGAGAGAGAGGAAGGGAGGGAGAGAAGGCTGTGAGGAATACTCCAGGCAGGTTAAGTAGGATGAGGAGAGAATGTGTGTATAATGTACATGGAATATTCCTGGAAAGAGACAGAAAATTGTTAATAGCGTCTCTATCAGAGAGACCTAGGGATGAACAGAAGGAAGAAGATCCAACTTTTCATTTTCTTCCATTTTGGATATTTTTAACCATGTACATGATGAATTTTATCAAAAAAGAAAAGGAAAATATAGTTTTTAAAAGGTTATCCCATGGCAGGAGAAGTATAATTTTATATAAAGAGCAGATCCGCAGTTTGCTCTACCCAACTGGAAGACAGCCTTGGGGTAAACCTTGGACTTGAGGATAAGAATTTATGGGGGAAAAAGAAAGAATTTATGGCACCTAGGAGGGGCAGATCTGAGAAGAGAGAAGCTGGAAGGATCTCCTTCCTGTATCAGTTCAACCGGTGGCTTTACCTTTATGAGCAGTGATCTCGGAGATCAGGTTTCAACTATGTCCTTTTATGCACTATAATCCCCCTCAATTACTTGTTCCTTACCCCACCCAACCCAAGATTTCAGGAATGCTTAATTCTTCACATTTTTTGTTTTTGTTTATGTTTTGTTTTGTTTTTTTTTTTTACCAATTTCACATGACATGCTTTAAGAATTTTCAATCTTGTGTATCAAAAATAAATAACTGTTCTCTCTTGGATGAAATCACACAAGTTTGGATGTTGTCATCTTAGAAGAGAAGGATTCCTTAATTCTCTTTGTGATGAAGTTTGTGTCTTGCACAAAGTATTTCTTCTCTTGCAGAACACAGAATCTTTGGATTGGAAATATTTTTTTCGGTTAAGAATCAGCCCCAGGGGCTTGGCAACAAAAAGACAAACAACCCAATTTAAAAATGAACAAAGGACTTGAATAGACACTTCAACAAAGAAGATATACAAATGGCCAATGAGCACATGAAAAGATGCTCAACCTCATTAGTCATTCCCCTCCTCCAAAAAAAAAAAATACTGCCATTGAGTCAATTTGACTCATAGCAACCCTATAGGACAGAGTACAACTGCCCCATAGGGTTTTCAAGGCTGTAATCTTTACAGACATCATGCTCGGTAAAGTAGAGGGTCAGTGAAAAAGATGAAGACCCTCAATGAGATGGATTGACACCGTGGCTGCAACAATGGGCTCAAGCATAACAATGATTGTGAGCATGGTGCAGGACCGGGCAGTGTTTCATTCTGTTGTACATAGGGTCACTGTGAGTTGGAATCGATTCGACAATACCTAGTGTCTTAGTTATCTAGTGCTGCTATAACAGAAATACCACAAGTGGATGGCTTTAACAAAGATAAATTTATTTCCTCACAGTAAAGTAGGCTAAAAGTCCAAATTCAGGGCATCAGCTCCAGGGGAAGGCTTTCTCTCTCTGTTGGCTCTGGAGGAAGGTCCTTCTCATCAACCTTCCCTGGAACTAGGAGCTTCTCAGCACAGGAACCCCGGGTCCAAAGGACATGCTCTGCTCCTGGTGCTGCTTTCTTGGTAGTATGAGGTCCCCCTGACTTTCTGCTTGCTTCTCTCTTTTATATCACAAAAGAAATTTCCTCAAGACACAATTGAATCTTGTAGATTAAGTCCTGCCTCATTAACATAATCACCGCCTGTCCCCCCTCATTAACATCACAAAGGTAGGATTTACAACACACAGGAAATCACATCCGATGACAAAATGATGGACAATCACACAATGCTGGGAATCATGGCCCAGCCAAATTGGTACACATATTTTTGGGGGACACAATTCAAGCCATGACGCCTAGCAACAGCAACAACAATCTTTACGGAAGCAGATTGCCACATCTTTCTTCCACAGAGCAGCTGGTAGGCTAGACGGCCAACCTTTTGGTTAGCGGTTGAGCACTTAAGCACTACGCCACAGGGCTCCTTCATTAGTCATTAGGGAGATACAAACCAAAATCACAATGAAATACCATTTCATTCCCACTAAACTAGTTGTCATTGAGTCAACTCTGACTCACGGGGACCTTACAGGTGTCAGAATAGAACTGTGCTCCATAGGGGTTTTAACTGGATTTTTTGAAAGTAGATCACAGGCCTTTCTTCCCATGTGCCTCTGAGTGGACTCGAACCCCCAACTTTTCAGTTAGCATCTAAGTTTGTTAACTGTTTGCCCCACAGAGGGACTCCATACCTCCAGTAGGGTGGTTATGACCAGAAAAAATGGAAAATAACAAGTGCTGGAGAGGATGTGGAGAAATTAGAACCCTCATCCATTGCTGGTGGGATTGTAAAAAGGAGCAGCCACTGTGGAAAACAGTATGGCGATTCCTCAAAAAGTTAAACATAGAGCTACCTTATGACCCAGCAATTCCGCTCCTAGGTATAGACCCAAAAGAATTGAAAGCAGGGACTTGAGCAGATACTTGTACACCAATATTCATGCAACATTATTCATAATAGCTAAAAGGAAGAAACAACCCAAGTATCCATCAACAGACGAAGGGATAAATAAAATGTGATACATACATATGATGAAATATTATTCAGTCATAAAGAGAAATTAAGTTTTGATACATGCTACGACATGGATGAACCTTGAATACATTATGCTAAGTGAAATAAATCAGACCTGTGAAAGGACAAATACTGTATGATCCCACTTATATGAAACACTGAGAAGAGGCAAATGCATAGAGATCAAAGTTCATAAGTGGTTACCAGGGACTGGTGGGAGGGAGAAACGAGGAGGTATTGCTTAAGGGATACTGAGCTTCTGTTGAGGGTGGTGAGAAAATATGGAAACGGGTAGTGGTGATGGTTACACAACATGGTGGAAGTAATTAGTGTCACTGAACTGTACACATAAAAGTGGCTGAAATGGCAAATGTTTTATTACATATATTTCAACATAAAAAAAATCAGATCCAAATTTGTGTAAATTATTTCAGGATTGTGTACTGATTCCTGTCTCTATTGCAGAGCACAAGGATGCGGGGCCCAGTTAAGGACCTCAGTGGAACCAGCCTCTTTCTGGAAGCCTTTCTGAGGCAGCCCCGGGGGCCTCAAGCCAACTTAAGGAAGCTTGTCATCAACAGACAGAGGGATGGAGGTGTGAGAAAGAGGGTGGTGGTAGGTAGCTTTAGGGAAACCCTTCCCCTTCCTTTCCTGGGGCTGTTTCCTTGGGCTGAGAGTGGGGATTCCCCATCTAACAGGCGTGAGACTTTTCTGACATGGGATTCCCCAAAGGGAAGGGCCAGAGAAGGGAGGGAGCCCGAGCCTTGGAGCCTGACTGTGATGTTCTAAGCTCAGTTCTGGGCTCCACTTCCCTCTCCATCTCCCACTCCTGAATAACTCAAGACTTCTTCATATACCCTAGGCCTGTGAGTTGCCCTGCCTCTGTCATGCTGAAAGGAAAACTCCACGAGATTAGTCAGCAGCCTTCACTCAGCGGAGTACTGGAGCTGGCTCAGACTGGCTTGGAGAGCGAACACGTGTATCGCTTTCCAATTTCACCTTCAGAGGCCAGTAGCCTGAAATCTGCTGTGCTGGAAGAACTTACACCACAGCAATGGGCAAAGACTGTAAATCATGCCTTTTCTTGCTCAGAGAACTGGTCTGTGAGGACACTGCTTCCTCCACTCCTTTCCTGTTTCTGCCACTTACGAGTGCTCTGAGTTCCAGTTTCCTTGTCATAAGATGGATCTCCCATTCTCTGTTGTCATCGAGCCATTCTGACTCATAGCAACCCTACAGGACAAAGTAGGACGGCCCCACAGGGTTTCCGAGGCTGTAATCTTTATGAGGGAAACCCTGGTGGCACAGTGGTTAAGAGCTATGACTGCTAACCAAAAGGTCGGCAGTTGGAATCCACCAGGCCTGGGTGGAGAAGTCTAGGTCAGACCCTCCAAAAAGGCCTCCAAAGGCATCAGGACCTCTGCCTGCGTGATTCCACCACAGGAAACTCCAGGGCTAACAGGGCTGCCTCTGACCATGACTGTACACACTTCAGGGCCCACTCTGGGCCTCAGTCTTCCCATCTCTAAAATGAGCAGAGTTGACTAGAGAAGCTTTTCCTAAAGTGTAGTCAGCTGGGACATTTCAGAGAAAACAAAACAAAAATAGTGCAATACAGAACGAAGTGACCCCACGCAGAGGAGCGGGCGATGTTACAGGATGAGAAGATTTTACACACACAGAGCAAAAAAAGTGTGACTCAGAAGCACAGGGATGGGAATGACTATCTGAAGATGGGACTTTCAGTGTGGCAATGTGTCTCCTCGCACTCCTGGGCTTTGTCTATTGTGAAACTGTCACACAGTGGCAGGAAGTCCATTAAGGCTTTGGTATCATTTTCACATATCGCCCTGTAAGCTATTTAGAAAACCAATCACGTTTTTCCAGAATATGGATAAAATAATAATTTCAAATACTATATGGATGGATTGTGTCACTAGAAACAGAAAAAAGATCAAAACCATAGAAGCACCATTAAAGCTGTGCTACTTGAAGTGAAAGGCAACACAATTCACACCACGGCCTACAAATGGAGCCACAGGTTACTGAGGAATTTCACGCTCAGAGACAAAGCACAGCCAGCACTTGGCAAAATTACTGGATCAAATAACACTTTTGGAAGTCACATAAAATCAATGGCACAGTGTGAAAGAGTAATTGCGATCCTGGGTGAGTGACAGCAGACAATTGTCTTTATTGTTGAATAAAACCACTTGTGGCAAGCCTCACTAGCTGTTGACCCAGAATTCATTCTATCCCTTCTTTCTTCTAACAGATCCCTGATGTTGATCCATGCACCAAGGTCTCCAGCCTCAGGCAATTAATTACAAGTGGTCTAAATCAACCATGACTATCCAATTTCCTACTTCCCAGCCTCCTTTGCAGGTACAGGAGACCATGAGACCCTGTTCTGGCCAATGAAATATGAAGATAAGCACTCCATAGAAAGGTACTTCTGCAAAAATCTTTGTTTTCTTAACAAAACATGCATACATGCTGGTGCCCCTCTTCTCCCTAACTCGACTCTAGTCATGATGTCTGGTGCTGGGCAGCCATATTGCAGACATGAAGCAACCAGCACGTGGTGAAGGCTGAGAAAATTCTTGAGACATCAGCACTGACATTATTGAGCCACTGAATGAATGTCAGGGGCTGCCTACTTCCAGGCTTCCTGTTACAGTGTAGGAGTAAATCCCTGCCAGCTGAAAGCCACTGTGAGCTGGGTTTCCTATTACTGATAAGAAGTGAAAACATTCCTCATAAGCACACCTGTATGTGTGGAGTATGGTTCGGCTCCCAATATATTTTCAGAAAACATACAAGGGAAACGGGCTTGATGACTTCTGTTCTGTTCATCACTGAATTCCTATGCAAGATTAGGGGAATGATCTCCCTCTGGCTTCCAGCTGGGTTCAGCCATGGGGAGCCCCAGCAAGGACTGGAAAGAGGGAGGGTGACATCAGGGCACTTGGTCCCCTGGTTCCTTGCTTGTGAGTCACCGTGGGTTAGATGTATCCATCAGTAGTGGGCCCCTGGTCCTCCCAAAGGCAGCCCACTTTACTTAACTCTCTCCCTCCCGGAAACCCCCTTCTCTCCTCTTTTTCCTTTGGGCCTGTGGGTGGGGATAGATCTGCTGCTCCTTGTCCAGGTTACTGGACCATCCTTTGGACCTGTGGGTGGGGATAGATCTGCTGCTCCTTGTCCAGGTTATTGGACCTTTGGGTGTTCTCCTACACCCACAGGTTTGCAAACAGTCCTTTTGTAAACACGTCTTCCTAAAATTACCTGATTTTGAGTGTGCGTTTTCTGTTGGTACACTGACTGATCAACCAGCATCAACTCATAGATTTTTTTAACACACACACACACACACACACACACACACACACTTGCCTCTGAACGCCAACCACACACCACAGTATTCCCAGAGACCAGCTGTCAGGCACCAGTCTGGCTCCCGATCTCCATGTGCTTGGAAACAGACAGCAGGAAGGGTGAAAGCCCTCAATTCAGGGCCTCTCGGACTATGTCTTTTCAGAATACTGGCAGAGAAATGGACAGCAAATAAAAGACACTGCTGAACAAACTATGCTGGCTGTTCAGAGAAGGATATTCACATGAGGTTTTGAAATAAGAAGTGAGATAAGCATTCCTTTACGGTGCTGGGAGCTCTTTGATGTGGGTGTCTTCTCAGGCAGCTTCTCGGTAGTGTATTCAGTATGCTGATTAGCTGATCCTTTGGCTTCAGGGTGAGACTATCTTCATTTTTCATGCTGAGGATAAGACATCAAGATGTTAAGATAAAACTGTGGTGCCAAGGCTCAGCCTTCGAAAATATGACTCTCCCTACATTTGAAAGTTTTCTTAGCAAAGAAATAAATCAATATAAAGACAACCACTAGAAAAATTAAAAACAGACTGTAAACCTTCAAATCACCCGACAAAATACAAACACATGTTCACACACACATGCACAGCGAAGAAAACAAGAAAATCAAATACACAGAGGAGAACAGAGGAAGCGTTAAAACAGAAAACATAGACTAAGATGAGAGAATTAAGGCTAATGTATCAGTTAGATCAATAAATGTACATGGGATAAGCCCATCCTTTTAATAGAAAAAAAGATTCTCACACTGGATCATACAGCAATGCCTTATTGTGTAGTTATGCAAGAGATGGATCTTCACCAAAATAACCAAGAAAAGGTTAAAAATGAAACAAACCAAGACACGCCGGAAAATACTGAGGTGAGGTTGCATTGTCACCCCAGTAAGATTTCAAAATAAAAATGTTGAATATGCGATAAACAGGAGTTAAACGAGAGAAAGAACGCTCTCCACATTAAGAATCTAGTTTTCAGAAATCTCTACTCACCAAGCAGCACAGCTTCAAAATCAAGAATAAGATGATAGCTAAAGAATAGAAATATACATAAAATGCAAGCAGAAATTGGATACAGTGCAATAGCAGATTTTAATCCATCCCATCAGCCCATGGTATACCAAGAAAATAAAAGATAAGAAGGAATGAGGAGGTTTGAAAGAGTAGTTAAATGTGATTAAAGTTGAGGTGCAAAAATCTCAAAATACTAGCAGATAAAAATCAGCAGTATCTCAAAAGAATAATTCATCACATCCAAGCGAGTTCATCATAGTAATTAATGCAGGTGGTTCAACAGAATTAGGAAATCTCTAACAAAATTCACCATATTAATAGGTCAAAGGAGAACTATATGACATTTTCTCAGTAGATGCCAAAAAGACATTTGACAAAAATCTCACATCCATTCCTGCTTAAAACAAACAAAACCATAGCAGAATAAGGATAAAGTGATTCTTTGATACGTCCTTAAAATAGTTTCATATGTACATGTATGTGTGTATATGTCTTAAAAAAAAAGCCACCATCATGCTTAAGAGTGAAACAGGAAATAAATCCCCATCAAGGTCAAGAATAAGGCAGAACTCTTCAGAGAGGGATTGGACTGGACTGTGGGACATAAAGGGATACTCGTGAGGAGTGTGCCTGTTAGCCCAAGTAGATACAAGAGACTAAACGGGCATCTTCTGTCCGGAGGTGAGATGGGAAGGCAGAGAGGGTCAGGAGCTGGTTGAATGGACATGGGGAATCAGGGGTGGAAAGGATGAGTGTGCTGTCACAGTATAGGGAGAGCAATTAGGGTCACATAACAATGTATGTATAAATTTTTGTATGGGAAAAAATAAAACAATAAAAAAAAAGTTCAAGAATAAGATGGGAGTGGCCACCATCATCATCGCTGTCATTGAACACGGTTCTGGCAGGTCAAACCGATGAAATTAGACAAGAGAGAAAAAAGAGCTCTAAATGTTGGAAAGAGGAAGCAAAATTGTCTGCGCACAGTGAGACTGAAAATCGCACACCTATTAGAGACAATCAGAAAATTCAGTTTGATGGCAATTTCCACAGTTAATGTACAAAAATCAATAGCCTTTCTTTATATTAAAAAAATAGATAACCTACCAGAAAGTGTAAAAGAAAGAAATTCTAGTTACAATAGCAACCAGAAAGATAAAATATTTAGCAACATATTTAAAAGAGATATTTGGGCCCTTATGAAGATAACATTAAAACTGTACAGAGAGGTAAACATTCTATACCATGCTTTTGGATAGAAAGTCTCAATTTTTTAAAGACATGACCTCTAATATTTGTTCTGTAGTTTATTGACACATTCATGTCCTTAAAAAAACAAAACTGATTTGAGCAAATAGTTGAAAAACATCGTATGTACCAAAAGCTTATAATAAAAAACAAAACAAACCAACAAAAAAAGATGTCAGTGCTTTCTTGATTAACTTGGTTGGCAACCGAAAGGTTGGCAGCTTGAACCCACTCATCAGCTCCAAGGGAGAAAGACCTGGTAATCTGCTTCCATAAAGATTCCAAATCAAACCAAACCAAACCAAACTCGTTGCTACTGAGTCGATTCTGACACACAGCAACCCCATAGGACAGAGTACAACTGCCCCATAGGGTTTCCAAGGAGCAGCTGGTGGATTCAAACAGCTGACCTTTTGGTGAGCGGCCAAGTTCTTAACCACTGTGCCACCAGGACTCCACCCATAAAGATCACAGCCTAGGAAACTCTATGGGGCAGTTCTACTCTGTCACATGGGGTCATTATGAGTGGAAAATGACTCTATCGCACCTGACAACGATAATATAAATTCAAAGTGATTCCAATTAAAATCCCAGTCAGATTTTCTGTTTGTTTGGCAGAAAATGACATAAAGTTCAAATGGAGAAACAAATAAGAGCCAAGAGAGCCCTGGAAAGGAAAAGCAATGAGATGGGACTAGACTTACCAGATGATAAAGCACACAACGAAACTATAATAAGTAAAGCAGTGTGGTACTCAAGGACCAGAATAGAAAGCCAGGAACCCCAATACGTATGAGAATTCAACTTATGTTTAAGGCAACATTTTAAAATTAGTAAGAATGGTAACAAGAATACTAGCTAACCATTTGGAGGAAAAAACAAAGTGGGAACTCTTCTCCATTCCTTAAATGAAAATTAATTCCAGATAGATGAAGGTTTCATATATTCAAAATAAAACCCCAAAGCTCTAGAGAAAAGAATAGGTGGATTTATTTACAATATTATGATAGGGACTACAACACAAGAAACTCGAGATTCCTAAAGTAAATATTTAAGAAATAAAAAATGTAAAGCTTCTGAATAGCAAAACATATCATAAACCAAGTTAAAAAAAAAACCAGGAATAAGAACAACATATGGGACAAACAGAAGGGCTTGTCTCCTTGATCCTCAAAGAGCGAAAACAGCCCAATACAAAATGAGTAAAAACATAAACCAGCAGTTTACAGAGAAATACAAATGGCTTATAAAAGTCTGAGCTTCACTCATAATTAGAGAAACGCCAATCAAAACAGTAAGATGTCTTCTTTGTCTCTCCTCTCAGATCGGCAGAGATCAATAAACTGGGTAACAGTTAGTGCCGGGGAAGGTATTGGGAAAGAGGCGGGCACTGTTGGCTGGGAGAGAAATTGGTGCAACTTTTGGGAGGGCGATTGGGCAATGTCTTGACAAAATCCTTTGACCCAGAACTTGACAGCTACGGTTTTAAATCCACAGATTTATATTCAAAGTGTTGCAATTTAAACAAACAAGAATGTTTAAGAAATGTGCTTGCAGGCAGTCCCCTGTCCTGGTTTCTGCTTTCCAATGCCTTACTTAGCTCAGTCGTCTTCAAACTTTAAGGGGCATCAGAATCATCGAGAGGGTTTGTTAAAACAGATAGCTGGGTCCCACCCCCAGAGTTCTGATACAGTGGGCCAAGGCGGAGGGGGGGCACAAGTTCTCGGGTAACATTGTGGCTAATGGTCCAGGGGCCACACCTTGAGAACTACAACCTTAACTCTTTGAGGGGGCTAAGGTGGTGCAGTGGTTAAGGGCTATGGCTGCTAACCAAAAGGTCTGCAGTTCAAATCCACCAGCTGTTCCTTGAAAACCCTGTGGTGCAGTTCTACCCTGTCCTATAGGGTCGCTGTCATGGATTCAGTTGTGTCCCCCAAAAATGCATGTATCAGTTTGGCTGGGCCATGACTCCCAGTACTGTGTGGTTGTCCTTCATTTTGTGATTGTAATTTTATGTTAAAGAGGATTACGGTGGGATTGTAACACCCTTACTAAGGTCACATCCCTGATCAAACAGTAAAGGGAGTTTCACTGGGGTGTGGCCTGGACCACGTTTTATCTTACAAGAGATAAAAGGAAAGGGAAGTGAGCAGAGAGTTGGGAGACCTCATACCACCAAGAAAGCAGGGCCAGGAGCAGAGCGCAGCCTTTGGACCTGGGCTCCCCGTGTGGAGAAGCTCCTAGTCTGGGGGATCATTGAAGAGAAGGCCGACAGAGAGAGAAAGCCTTCCCCTGGAGCTGACGCCCTGAATTTGGACGTTTAGCCTACTTCACTGTGAGGAAATAAACTTCTCTTTGTTAAAATCATCCACTTGTGGTATTTCTGTTATGGCAGCACTAGATGACCAAGACAGTTACTATGAGTTGGAACAGGTAGGGTGGGCAGAGAGATGGGGGTGAGGAGAGATGAGGTCCTTTGAGGAGGGAGAGGAGAAAGAGGCAGGGTAGACAGGATTCTCCCCAGGAATGAGGAGAGGAGGAGGTGGTTGGGGTGGAGGTTGTCCAGAGTCCCCTCCTAAGGAGACAAGACCCTTATTCCTAGCTCCCAGTTTCACTAAAGAAGGGTGGTTCTGAAACAGGAGAGCCCACCACCCACTCTCTCAGAATCCACAGGCTTGTCCTTAACCAGGAGCAAACAGAATAGACTGAAAGTCAGAGAGCCAGGGTAAGGCATCCCCACGATTTCACCAAGTCTTGGAGGGGCTGGGCTTGAGGAGGTACACAGGGAAGTGTCCCTGCTGAGTTTACCCTGGGGACTCAGCGCTGTTATTAACTTGAAGCTTCTTACACTGGAGAAGCCATGGTGGGATAAAATGTTAATCCACTACACTAACCCACTTCTGTAGAATTGATTCTACACAACAGAATCCACAGGGACACTATGAGACAGGGTAGAATGGTCCCCATAGGGTTTCCAAGGCTGTAATCTTTACGGAAGCCGACAGCCATATTTTTCTGCATCAGAGCGGCTGGTGGTTTCAAACTGGTTCTTTCCAATTCGAACTCCTGCTAAGAATTTGCATTTCCACCCCAGATATACTGAATCAGAATTTATAGTTTAACAAGATCCCCAGGTGATTCTTATGTATAATAAATTTTGAGAACCACTGCTCTATAAGTGGTTCTCTGAATTGGTCCCCAACCAGCAGCGTTAGCATTGCCTGGGAACTTGTTCCTTTGACATCCAGTCAATTCCAACTCATAGTGACTGTATAGGACAGAGTAGAACTGCCCATACGGTTTCCAAGAAGCAGCTGGTGAATCCGTACTGCTGACCTTTTGGTTAGCAGCCCAGATCTTAACCACCACACCACCAGGGCTCCCTGTTAGAAACACAAATTCTCAGCGGGGATTTGAACCAGAACTTCGGTTTAGCAGCCAAGCAGAGAGAAACCTAAATGGTTGAACCTACCCTGTGGGCCCCAGGTACTGCTCACTAGTCAGGATGCAGACTAATCGGTGGAAGACAGAAAATAATGACATCCTTTCACAATTATGGAACCCCTATTGTCATTTCCCCCCCCCCTTTTTTTTTTATCAAGGTGAAACTTCCAGTAAAGTGAACAAATCTTAGCCATAGAACTTGCAGTTTGACATATGTATACACCTGTGCAACCGCTGCCCAGTGGAGATAGTTTACATTCCAGCAGCCAGAAGGCCCTCCTGGCCCCTTCACAGTCAACACTCACCTCTGCGCTCTAGTTCTGTCTGGTTTTAAACCTCACAGAAGCGGAGTCATAGTTATTCCTCTTTTGGGTCTGGCTTGTTTTATTCAGCATAATGTTTTTCTTGATTCATCCAAATTGTTGTGTGAGATAATAGTTTGTTCTTTCTTGCGGCCATGTAATATTCCATTGTATAATAAATCAGTTTGTTTTCACTCACCTGTTGACGGACATTTGGGTTGTTTCCAGTTTGGGGCTATTATGAATAAGGCTGCTATACACATTCTCGTAAATGTCATTAGGTGGATGCAAGCAATTTGTTTCTCTTGGGTACATACTGAGGAGTAGAATTTACAGGATCGTAGAGTATACCTGTTTAGCCTCAGTCAGTACTACCAAATCGTCTTCCAAACTGATCCCACCAATTTACATTCCTACCAGCAATGTTTAACAAATCTGACAAGTCTCAATCTTGCCACACTTGGAATTGTCAACCCTTTTAATTTTAGCCTTTCCAACAGAAACGCATAATTTACTTAAATTTTTAAACTTTTTTATTTAAAACTGTGATAATTTTTTATTTACCTAAAATGGGTGGTCCACGGATGCTGAATGTTTGAGAAACTCGAAGGATTCTTCCAAATACTCAGAAATTCCCAGAGGGCGTGTGGGTGTGATTCTGCCTACGTATGTGCCATGGTCACAGATGGATGTGGCTCCAGACCCCACCCTCCTTGCCTTGGAACAGACCATTCATTTCCCCACGAACAGGAAGAACTTAGTTGGGATCCCAGAGGGAGATGTTTCTCATCACCAGCAACATCTGGGGAACATCTGGTGAGCCCAGCCCAGCCCAGGGAGATGCTTTCCTGGAGAAAACACATCATTTAATCAATCCTTTTAATTCTCCCATCTTTCCCTTATTCTCTCCTTGTCTTCTGCCCCCCAAGCCGCCCACCTGTTGACTCTCTGCTCTGAGTCCCCCTCCACCCCCAGCCCTTGCCGACTCGCTGGCCCTGGTCTCTGTCCTGTGTGGTTTCCCCCATACACAGCCCAGTAGGGTGTACACATAGGCAGCCTGAGAGACCCCATCTCTAGCACCAAACCCTGCCCAGTTTCCTGATCAGCAGGCAGCAACTTCTAGAAACAGAGTCAAGGAATGTTGAAGTTGGTGGGGTTCTCTGGTCAAACACCCCCATTTTGCAGATTGAAAAACTGAAGCCTGGGGGGCAGGGGGACAAAACCTAAAACATTTGAACTCCCCGTTAGATGTCATAAAACCAACTGCTGTCGAGTTGACTCTGTCTCATGACGACCCCACGTGTGTCAGAACTGTGCTCCACAGGGTTTTCAAGGGCTGATTTTTCAGAAATAGATCCCTAGGACTTGCGCCTCCAGGTGGATTTAAACCACCAACCTTTACGGCAGCAGCTAGCATGTTAACCATTTGCACCACCTGGCCAGGGAATTAGGAGCCCCAGTGGCGCAGTGGTTAAGAGCTCAGCTGCTAACCAAAAAGGTCGGCAGTTTGAATCCACCAAGCGCACCTTGGAAATCCTATGGGGCAATTCTACTCTGTCCTGTAGGGTCACCGTGAGTCAGAATTGACTGGACGGCAATTGGTAATAGGGCCTGCGGGTTGCAGACGGGAAGGCAATGGAAGGGAGGACTCCTTGGGGCGGGCAAGGTCTGCAGCCGGCAGCATGGTGGAGTGTCTGAATCAGGTGGCAGTGGATGGGTGTCCCGGGGGGCTGCCTGTCACAGCCCCGAGGCCTGAGTCACCTCTGACAACTCAGACACCCAGCTCTGTAGCCTTCAGACAGCCCCCTGAGCCGTCTCAGCCACACCCACGGCTTCCACACCAGTTGTGTGCTGATGCCTCCACCTCCGGCCCCAGCAGGTCCCATCTCCACCTCCAGCCCTGCCTTCTCCTTGAGCCCGAGCTCCTTATAAGCACTTCCTAAGTACAGCTCGTTTATTCCAAAAGTTCTCACCCAGAACTGGAGACAGAGCAGCCATCCAGTCAGACACAGCCCTTGCCTTCCCACTGCTCCCAGTCCGATGGGGGAGGCAGACACCACAAAAGGAAACTCACAGGTAAAGCACACAGCTAAGTTGGCGCCAGGCAGGCGCAGGCTGGGGATCAGCACCCTTGGAAGCTGGAACCAGGAGAGGGGCAGGACACACTCCAAGAACTGTCCCCCAGCAAACAGGCTGGAGTGCAGCCACCTAAGGGGAATCTGAATGCAGAGGTGAGGCTGGAAGAAGCATAATGAGATGCAGAACAGAATACCTCGTGTGTGAATAAAAACTGTGTGCAGTATTACCAACGTTACAAGCACATGCACAAATAAAAAAATCAAAACCAAACCCGTTACCATCCAGTCGATTTCGGACTCACAGCGACCCTATAAGACAGAGTAGAACTGCCCCATAGGGTTTCCAAGGAGTGGCTGGGGGATTGGTACTGCCGACCTTTTGCTTAGCAGCCAAACGCTTAACCGCTTGGCCACCAGGACCCCGTGCACACATAAAAAGGCGCGTAGTACAGACATTAAAATGGAGGGGCAAGAAAGGAGCGGGGTGCGGCGATGAGAAGAGAGAGGTGAGGTTGCAAAGGTGGGCAGGGGACTTGTAGGCCCCACGGAGCTGAGGCTTCCTCCCCAAGGCACCAGGAAGCTGCTGGAAGCTCGGCTGCGGCGAACCGGACACCTCCCTCGGCAGACCCCTAGGTACACAGACAGGAAGGCTGCATCTTCCCCCAGTCCGCTTTCCTATTGTTCTTCCCATTGGAAAGGTGAAGGGTGGGCCGACCTCTGCCTTTCCCCTCACACACACACCTGTGGCTGAAGACGGCCCTCGCCGTCCTCTCCATCCCAGACCCCGTCCAGGCGAGGGAGGAGATAACCCCCACCCCCACCCCCACCCCCACCCGGAGGAGAGCAGAATGGAACCCTGAGGGCTGGGCTAGTCACCGCCAGGATTCACCTAGGATGGTTCGGGAAGAACCCAGAATGCAGCGGGCGGAGGGCTGGGAGGGGGAGGGTCAGACTCCCAGGAAAGCTCCCTGGAGGAGGCGGTGCAAGCGGAGCCCTTAAAGGCGATGGGATTCTGCGAAGCAGAGAGAGGGCAGGAAGCCTTTCCCGGTGAGAGGAGCGCTTGCAGCAAAGGCGTGAGAGTGGAAAAACTCGAGGGATGCGTGAAGGGTAGGATCAGCCCCGCAGTTAGGAAGAGGAAGGGAGCGTGGCCCGGGTTCCAGGACTCGCCGCAGGACGTGCACACGCTGCCCACGAGAGCAGGCTGGCCCCGAGTAAGAGAAGGCCTTGGCGGGAGCATAGAAGGCAGTGGGCCGTTTTAAGTAGCCAGGGTTTGGCCAGGAAGGAACCAGGCTTTTTTTTTTTTTTTAAGAGAGGATCGGGCGGGGGTGGGGGGAGTGGGGGTAGGGTGGGAGGAGTGCGGGGTGCGGGGAGTCTGGGTCCTAGGACCCCTGGGTCAGGGCTTCTGTTGGAGAAAGGTCCCTGTCCCATAGGCAGAGGTCAGGCCCACGGACGAGCCCCCTCCCCCCACACACCCTGGGCTCTTCTCTAGTCTGAGAGGGATCTGGGGGTGGGTGGCAGGGTGGGAGCGGCGGAGGGAACGTTTAGACTGGATTGTAGTAAACCGCCTCGGGTGCAGTGAGGGCGGGGAGCCTGTTGGAAGCCCGGCTCTGCCACCATCTCGCCGTGTGGGTTGTAAGGACGCTCCGCGCCGCTCCGGGCCTCAGTCTACCCATCTGTAAACCGGGGCGGTGGGACGAAGTGAGATCTTTACGACCCGGCTCTGCAGGCTGGGATGGCCTGCGACTTTACGAAACCCGGCGGGCGACGGGGTGCGGAGGGAGGGGCCGGGCGCCGGCTGCGGGTCAGAGTCCGCCCGGGGCCGCTGCGCCGCTGCGCCGCGCGGGGCCGGGCCGGGAGCCCGCGGCGCCTCCGGGGCGGGGCGGGGCGAGCGGCCACGGGGCCGGCGTGCGTCAGCGCTGCGAGCCCGGAGTTTTCCACTGACGAGGGGGGCGGAGCGCGGGCGGGGCCGGCGCAGCCAGTCTCTCGCCGCCGGACTCGGAGCCGGGGCACTCGAGCGACGGCTGTGCGGCTGAGCGCACACGGGATCAAGGCGCGGGGCGCCCGGGCCAGGACGCGGGTCGTGTCGGTGTGCTTGGCGAGCGCCCGGATCGCAGGTGAGCGCCAGGAGCCCCGAGCCCGGCCGACGGGACTTTGCGGAGGGGGCGACCCGTGCGGGTGGCACTGCTCCTGCAGCCCCTGCCATTTGCCCCCCACCACCCTTAGCGGTCGCCGGCTCCCCCGCGCGCCCCACCCCACGGTGGGCCAGCCCGGCCCCGGACTGTGCGCCGCGGCCGGAGTGTGGGGGTGGGAGCCGGGGAGGGGGGGTCGCGGCTTCTCTGCGCCCCTCCCCCGCCCCGCGGTGGTTACCCGGACAAGTCGCGGCGCCCCGAGCTCGGTGTGGGTGGCGGCCGAGGTGTAGTGGCCGCGGGTGGCCAAGTGACGGGGTGCGCGCGTCCGCGGGCGAGTTTCCTTTTGACCCAGTTGCCTGAGAACTTTTCAGAAGTTCCTCGCATGGCCGGAGCAGGTGACATTTGTCGCCTTCCTCCTTGGGCTCCTCCTGGGGGCCGGCGCCGGGGCCGCGGCGTGTCCCCGGGCGCTCCCGGCGGGCAGGGGTCAGGGAGGGCGTGAGGGATGAGCGAGGCGCGGTGAGTCACGGACCCCGGGAGGGAGGGAGGAGGGATTGTGCCGTGCTCACCTGTTTGTCAGCCACCGTCACACGCGGAGGTCACCACCGTGAGTCACGGGCACAGCCACACGCTGCCCGCGGGCACAGGTAGGCGCTCTCCAGCGCGCTTGTACTCCCTCCCCAGCACGTACTTCTTCTCGGTCCTCAGTTTTCCCTCCCCAGAGGCTTTTTCGTGGGCACACGCGCAGTGGAGATACCCACGCTACAGCAACAGTCAACACTTAGTCACTCCCGCTTCCCGGCACAATCACACACAGCCATAGCCCACACTCGGGACGCCAGAGGATCCCTCCCCCTGCCCACCCAACACCTCCGCTCAGATTCTCACAGCCCTCCCGAGCCTAACTCATTACCTCGCCCCCCGCAAATCCTTGACATCGCTGCCCTTCAGTCTCCACCTCCAGCGGTCACCACCCCCTCCCCCCTTGTCCTTGCCCTGTCTTCTCTCACCTGGTTCTGGCTGCCCTGGCGTCTAACCGGTCACACCCCCTCCAGTCCCTGTGCTGAGCAATCTTTTAAAAATGCAAATCTGGTATTGTAACGCCTACTGAAACCCTCCCTCGGCTTCTCTTGCCCTCTGGCTAAAGCCTCCCTCAGCCCCTCTCAGACTGCCCTTCCCTCTCTCTCCACCCCCCTCCTCAAGCTCCTCACACAAGCTGTGCCTGCTGTCTGGGGTCTTCCTGCGTCCCTCCCTCAGACAGATGTGCCTTCATTCCCAGCGCACCCCTCCTCGCCCCGTCCCAGCACCTAACAGGATTTGTAACTCTGCACCCCGCTGCAGTGAAGTTTCCAGAGGGCAGGGGTTGCCTAAGTTGCACCTGGTGCAGTACTTGGCCTTGTGGATCTCAGTAAATGATTGACTGGTTGAATGAATGAGAGGGAGCAGAGGAGGCCTGCATGGGTGGGGACGCTGTCAGTTAGGTGCATTTCCCTTCTGCAGGAGCTGGTGCCCCATGGAGCCAGCAGACATTGGTACTTACCCAGTGCCAGGCCCTGGAAGCCAAGGCTGAGGAACTGTCCCCTCCCTGGTCACTTTCAGAGGGAAGGGTGCGGGAGGGGTGTGCCAAGGCTTCCTGCCGGCCCTCTGGCCAGAGGTGCCCAGAGATGCCCTCCCATCTGGGAAGCAGTTTCTGAGGGCTTGGGCTCCTGTGACCCCAGGTGTGTAGGGGACTGCCCCTGGACAGGCATGTTCTTCAGATTCCTGGAGAAGATTGGAGGCAGCGGAAAGGCACCCCTCTCTGCATCTCCAGCCCTGGCTGGGGGCTGGGCATTGCCAGGGTGGGCAGGGGTCTGGAGAAGGCCTCCCCCGCCAAACAGCTGGCAGTGGGACCTGAGCCCCTGGCTGCTTGGTGCCCAGGGGTGAGGTGGCCTTCCCTCATTCACAGTGCGTGTCCTGAGTGTGTAGGTAGTTGTGGCGGGTTCTGGTCTCGGCCCTGTGTGTGGTGGCAGGAGGGGGCCAGATTTCCAGGGTCCAGGGAGATCCCGGAAGAAGTCTCCGGGGCTCCTCAGGGGTGTGGTGTTTCTGTCTGAACCAGCTCCTGGGAATTGCTTTCCTTCCTCCCGGACCCCAGGAGGGGGCTGTGTTCTCCCTGGGAACAGTGCCGTCCGTGGCTGGGATCTGATTCCTGGGGAGCTGCTGAGCAGCACCCCTCCCCCGCCCTCTGACTCACTGTCTGACACTTTTCTTGGACCGTTTTCTCTTTCATTCCTTTTTCTGAGTTGGCCTCTCCTTGTCTGTGGTTCTGTCTTTCTGTCCCATCCCCTGCCTCTGGATTCCCAGGTGGGACAGAGGAACACCAGGTCCGGGGGCTCTTTCTCTCCCCACCTCCCAAGGAGTATCAGCAAGGAGAAAATGTCTCATTTCTTTTGAGATCTGCAGACACTGCTGGGGGCTTACTGCTAGAACCTGCCAGAAGCCCCCCGGGTCTTCCTTTTCTTGTCTGTGACTGTGGCGTTCATAACCTCACCTTCAGTTCCTGTCTGTGGACATCCAGAGGCACGCCGCCGGTGTCTGGCGTCAGCCTCCTCCTTCAGTTGGACCCATCTGTCTGTTCACTCTTGGGGGAACTGGAAGCCACGTGAGATACTGACATCAGCACCTGCTTGCAGCCTGCGTTTGCCTCCCCTGCTCTTAGAGCTACCCCCTGTGGAGCACAGACTGAGGGGTGCATGTACGGCCCCCTCCTTGAACTAACTGTGGGCGGAGCAGGGAAAGGTCAGACTGACCAGTCACCCCCAGAGACCTCCTTGTCTCCATGTTGATACATGACCCGCGCTGCCTGTCTGCCGCCCGACGTTCATCAGTGCCTCTCTGGGCCAGACTCTGGTCTGGGCACCGGGCACAGCTGGGCGCCACGAGGGCCAAGTAGAGACACCGGGAGCCGGGCGTGAGGGAGATGGTCACGAAGCAGGTGCCGTGCGGTGTGACAGGGCTGTGATGGGGCGTCCCAGGGCCTGGGGCGGGGCCCAGAGAGGCATCTGGTGGGTGGGGGGCACGGCAGGGAGGCCCTCTCAGAGATGACTTCTGAAGGGTCAGTGAACAAGCACCGTTGCCGTTGATGCCGCAGAATCGATTCCGACTCATCGTGACCCTGCAGGACAGAGGAGAACTGCCCCATAGGGTTTCCAAGGCTGTAATCTTTACGGAAGCAGACTGCCACAGCTTTCTCCCGCAGAGCCGCCGGTGGGTTTGAACTGCCAGCCTTTCGGTTAGCAGCCAAACGCTTTAACCACTCTGCCACCAGGGCTTCTTGAAGGGGGGGGGCGGTGGAGGTTTGTTTTTGTGGGGATGAGTCTGGGGTTGTTCCAGGCATAGAAAACAGCTTGTGCAAAAGCCGAGTGAGTGGGGGCGGGACAGCGCAGGCTCAGAATGGAAAGGGATGTCAAGAAGGTCTTACACAGTGAGACTGGTGAAGAGGTAGGGCCCAAGCCTGCTCCAGCCTCCTGCAGAATCCTGGACCTGATCCTCAGACAGTGGGGAGTGATGGAGTGGTTCTAAGCCTGCCAGGTAGATCTGTGCTCCCTAAGGTCACTCTGGCTGTAGATGAAGACTGGCTGTGGGGAAGGGGCAGGGGCAGAGGACATGGGGAGTAGCACTGGGTACAGAAGCACGATAAGGGTAATAACTTTCAAACTAAAGGTGACGTGCGTGAAGTGCATAAAGTACGCTGATCTTAAGTGTCCGGCTAGGTGTAACCACCTGTGAGGTCAGCGCAGAGCGTTTCCAGCCCCCAGAAGACAGGTGGACCAGTGCATGGGTGACTGCCATTCAGACTTCTAGCATCACTAATGGATCTTGCCTTTTCATGAACTTCATTCACATACATTCGTGCCTGGCTGCTTCCACTCAGCGTGGTGTCTGTAAGATGTGTCCGTGCTGTGTGTCTCCAGGAGCTCATTCTTGTTTTTCCTTTTCCTTTGTATTTGTATGATACGGAATCACACTAACATTCACTGAGCTTACTGCTGTCCTGAGAGCTGAATGTGCATTGAGTCATGTGAATTTCCTGGCCCCATAAGGTTTTCAGACAAAGAACTGGAGGCACAGAGAGGTTAAGTAACTTGCCCAGGATCTCCCAGCTGATCAGGAGCCAAGCCAGGGATGAGACTCAGGCAGTGTGGTCTGAGCCAAGGTTCCTCACCCTACACTGTGTGGCCTCCATGATATTTCCTGAGCCGTGTCTGGCTCGTGGGGATTGAATGAGCTAATCCTGTGTACTTGAGGGCCTGGGTGGCTGAATGCGGGTGGCAGGAGCATGAGGAAGGAGTTGAGGATGACTACAGGTTTCTGGCATGAGTAACTGGGTGGGTGGCAGTACCGTTACTAAGATGGGAACACAGGAAGAGGGACAGATGGCATGGGAGGGTGGGAAACAGATGATGGGTTCGATTTGGGGCCTGTGGAATTTTCTGTTTCTAGGGGACAGCCAGGTGCAGATGCCAAGTAGGCATTTGGTTCTGGGGATCTTGGGGGGTGGGTCTTAGGCATTCAGCACCCTGTAGATGGCATTTGGAACTTGGGAAAGGCTGGGGTCTCCCAGCAGGACTGTGGTGAGAGGCAGGCTGCACGGATGTTGTTTGTCCATGTGTGTTTATGTCTGAGTGTCATTGTGGTCTGTCTGCGTGTGTGTGTGTGTGTGTGTGTGTGTGTGTGTGTGTACGCTCATGCGTGCACACACACTTGGGTCCTGAGTTCTCCATCTCCCGGGAGAACCTGCAGGTCAGCCGGGATCTGAGTTGTTTTTGTTTGTGGTTTGACCCTGGGAGGGGGCATGTCAAGACCCAGAAACAGCCCACTGAGAAGCCCCCGGAAGCACCTGTGTGTTCTGTTCCCCCAAGCCTGGGGTGGGGAGTTGGCCAGGGAGGGAGAGGTACTCTCTCACTTCTCTTGTGCTGGCCTGGGCAGTGGCTGTAGTTGGTTGACAGCACACCCTGTAGGATCCAGTCTGGGGACTTGGTCGGGGGCTGGGGAGAGGGGTTTTTGGAAGAGACACCTGAGTAGGGGGAGCAAGGCAGCCTTCTGGTTGGCTTTTCCTGTTCTCTGCCATTTCCTGTGATGGCAGTGAGGGGGAGGGGCTCCCCAGCACTGGGCCTCTGTTTGCTGTTTCCCCTTCCTCCTGGTGACCTCCCAGGGGCCCAGCCCTTTGTGTGGCAGGACCGTGCAGCAGGCAAGGTAGCTGTGCTCAAGCCTGCAGTGACTCCCCTGAGGATGTTGGCCCTCCCCCAAGCAGTGCAGGGGACTGTTATTTGCTGTGGCATTTAGGAGAGGGAGCCCCAAGTCCCCTGCACCCAAGTGAGGCAGCCAGTTGTGGGAGTCTCCTAGCTGGCTGCACCCCCTCGGACCTGAGACCCTCACACGGGGATGGTACAGTGTTGTCTTTGGGCTCCAGGTCACCAAGCTGCAGCCAGGAGAGACGTGGGACATTGTCTTGGACGGTCAGTTTCCCTGGGAGGTTTTTGTTTTAAGGGAAAAAGTAAGTTTTCCATAGGCGGTTAATTCCAGCAAACGGGGCCAGATACTGGAGTAGAAGGCAAGATGTATGTGAATTTTTAAATCACACAGGAGACTTGATCTTGCAGATTTGGAGGGCTCAGGGTCACATAGGCCCGCCTGGGGGCCGGGGACTTCTCTCCTGTGGGGTGGGGATTTCTGAGGGAAAGTCTGAGAAGCACCATCCCAGCAGGCAGAGGAGGAGCTTGGGAAAGTCCTGACTCTGGGAATGGGCTGTGGTCGGTGTGAAGGCTGCCTGGTTCCCAGGGTGCTGCGGTCAGCCTGGCCTGGCCTGAGTGCCGCAGGGCGGTGTGCATGTGGGTGTGTGTGCAGGGCGGTGCGCATGTGGGTGTGTGTGCAGGGCGGTGCGCATGTGGGTGTGTGTGCAGGGCGGTGTGTGTGTGTGTGTGCAGGACGGTGTATGTGGGTGTGCAGCAGTGTGTGTGGGTGTGTGTGCAGCAGTGTGGGTGTGCAGAGGAGGAGGAAGCAGACTGCGAGGATGTGCAGACCGTAGGCCTGCAGACGGCCACACACACACACACGCACAGACACACACAGATGCGAGCTGGTGTGAATCACCCAGCCGGTGAGTCAGCCCCCAGGATTCCTGTCGGGGAACGAGGGAGGCCGGGCAGAGGTCTGTCAGCCCATCTGTCTGTCTGCCTCCTGCCCTTGCTGGCTGTGCCTGTGTGTGTGTACAGGTGGGCTGTAGGAGGGAGTGGGGAAGGCGCCTGGTGGGTGCCTGGGCGGACTTTTGGGCAGAGGTGGCAGTGGTCTGAAAATAGCAGGACGTGGGCTTGGACTTGAGTTTGGAGGGAGGGCAGTGCTGTGTCCACGTGGAGCACCACGGGGGGTGGTGCTGGGGGGCAAGGGTCCATGCCCGCTGCTGCCGGCTTGCCACTTAGAGCTTTCTTGTTCCCACTCCAGGCTGTCTGTCCCCAGGCCCTAGAGCACTCAGTGCCACCATGACCGGGCTGCTGAAGAGGAAATTTGACCAGCTGGATGAGGACTCCTCCTCCTCATCTTCCTCCTCCGGATGCCACTCTCCTTCTTGCTCCCCAAGTTCTTCAGCCTCCCCGGCATGGGAGTCGGATGAGGAGGGCCCCTGGGACCAGACGCCCCTGCCTTACCATGACTTCTGTGGTTCCCAGAATTCCACCCGTGAGTCTTACCTGCTGTGGCTGATGACCTGGGGACCCCACCACACCCCACCTGAAAGATAGACTTGGGAGGCCCTTGATCAAGCTGTTGCTGCCTCTGGAGGTGCTGACCCCAGCACTGTAGCTCCCCTCCTTACCTCCCACCCGTGCACATCCTGGAACACAGCAGCCACTCAGAAGTGGCCCCTGTCCAGAGCACTTGGGCCCAGCTCCGTTCACTTTGGATCTTGGAACTCCCTGCTGAAAAGTAATGACGCAGCTGGAGCTCCCTGCAGTAGCCCATAGGGCCCTTCCTTCTCTTCCAGTGTCCATTCTCCAGTCTGCTCCCTAGGCCCCTGCAAACCCAGCTGCTGAGCTCAACGCCCCGCATCTCCAGCCCACCTGGGGCCTATCCGCCCCACACCTGCCGCCCGGGGCCTATCCGGCCGGTCCCTCTCCAGTCAAAGTGCCGTTCAGCTGCGCGTAGTGAAAAGAGGGTTTTCTCGGTTATTTTCAAGCTTGCGTAATTCTGATTCCAAACTGACAGGCGAGCCCTGGAGCAGCGTTTCTCAACCTCCTGTCTCAATATCACCCCTTCCTTAGCCTTTTTAGATGTTTTTGTCCTAATTGCCCCCCCCACTAAAATTTAATAACACAGATATGCTGTTCATGTACTGTGTGTATATCTGTGCTTTATTTGCCCCCCAAGGGCCAGTTTTTGCCTCCATTGAATGCATGCCCTAAAACAAACCAACTTAAAAACTGCAGCTGTTCTAACTTAAGAATATACAGATATAAACATCACAAATGGAGCCTTAGCTGGCAGCATAAAACAGTACATTGACGAAACTGCTATCAGTTTATTCTGTAAATACCAGGATATTAGGAAATTCAGTTATATCGTTCACCAAACGACTGTGTCAGAAGAGGAAAAAGATGAGAGCCGCTAAAACGCAGAAAGAATATTTGATAAAATGTAATAATATCCCTTCTAGATAAAACCCTTTGAAAGACAGGATAAGTGAGTTTTACCTCAGCATGATTTTTTTTATTTTCTTAAAAAGGATATCTTAACCCAAAAGGTGGCACTATGATTAATAAGGAAATGCTAGAAGCATTCCCACTAGGTGAGGAACAAGATCAGGATGCTGTCACCACTGCTAGTTAACACTGCTCAGGAAGTGCTAGCCAACTCAGTTAGCAAAGACAGTAAGAATTATATGTATCGGATTGAGGCAGGCTAAATTGCCATTATTTGCAGATGGCTGCCTATCTGATGAATTCAAGAAAATAAGCAGAAACACTTTTAAAAGGGAATTCACTCAGGAGGTAGCTGGGTAAAAAACATCATATATAAAGAGCCTCTACAAATCAATAATAATTAAAAAAAAAAAAAAACCTCTGTACGTAAAACCAAAAGACACAAAAAACCTGTTGCCGTCTAGTTGATTCCGACTCATAGTGACCCTGTAGGACAGAGTAGAACTGCTCCGTAGGGTTTCCAAGGAGCAGCTTGGTGGGTTCGAACTACCAACCTTTTAGTTAACAGCTGAGCTCTTAACCACCGCATCACTGGGGCTCCAATAAAGAAAAGAAGGAAAGGTGCTTAATCTTACTAATACTCTCATTTGAACTGGTAAATAATAAGCCAGTATGGGCATGAATGTTGTGTTCAATTTTGTGAGCTCCAGTCCCAGCCATGCTGGCTCCTATATTCAGATCCACTTCTTTTTTCAGTGTGGGGGAGGGGTGTATGAGAAGAGGGTCAGGACGCCCTTCTGGGAAGTTAGGCTGTGCCTCACAGAGAGCTAACCCCTGCCCCTTCCCTGCCTGCCTTCCAGCCCTGTCCATCTTGAAGCGGGCTCCCCGGGTGCGCCCCGGCCGCGTTGCCTTCGACGGCATCACCGTCTTCTACTTCCCTCGGTGCCAGGGCTTCACCAGCGTGCCCAGCCGTGGTGGCTGCACGCTGGGTATGGCCCCTCGCCACAGCGCCTGCCGCCGCTTCTCCTTGGCCGAGTTCACGCACGAGCAGGCCCTGGCTCGGAGAGAGAGGCTCCGTCTGCGCTTGAAGGAGGAGAAGCTGGAGGTGCTGAGGCGGAAGGTAGGACCCACCTCCACGGCCTGTCTTTCGGTGGCTCCTGGGGCCCTAGCCTTGTAGGGAGGGGGTCCTCAGGGAGAGTTAACAGCAGGGCGGGGTGCTGATTTGCTCACTGTGTATTTGGGGAACCAGACACGTGGGCGCCAGTGATTGATTCAGTTGGGGTCTGTTGCCTGGGTATCTGCAGATAGGGGCTGAGGGCACGGTGCCTGATTGCTGTACTGGGGAGAGGGGTGTGGGGTTGATGTGACATGGGGGTTCTGTATCTGCCTGACTAGCTAGGGGCGGGGGTCTGTCCGTGAACTGGAGATGGATGTGGACAGGCTGTCTCTGCAGATGCCCTGAAGGCAGTGTCCTTGGCTGTCCTGTTCACACTGTCCATGGTGGCCAGCATGGGGAAGCACCCGGGGATGCTGGCTGCAGAGACTGTGTGCCCGTATCTGGGCCTCTCCATCCCTCCTCTCTCTTGTTCTCTTGTGAGTGCAGCTTTCTGCGACCGGGATGCCCGAGGCGGAGGCGGGCTCGCCGCTCACCGTGGACGCCATCGATGACGCGTCTGTGGAGGAGGACTTGGAAGTGGCCGTGGCAGGCGGCTGGTTGGAGGAAGGGACCTTCCTGCAGCCCTACCCAGCCCGGTGCCGGCAGACCCTGCTGCGGGCTGCCGGCGTGCGGAGGATCGACCGCGAGGAGAAGCGGGAGCTGCAGGCACTGCGCCAGTCTCGGGAAGACTGCGGCTGTCACTGTGACAAGGTCTGCAACCCTGAGACCTGCAGCTGCAGCCTAGCGGGCATCAAGTGCCAGGTATGGGGCTGGGAGGGGGTAGGCAGGGAGCTTGGGCCTTCTGGGGCTCTGCAGAGTCCTTACGGTCTCCCCTCCACAGGTGGACCACACGGCGTTCCCCTGTGGCTGCTGCAGGGAGGGCTGCGAGAACCCCCAGGGCCGAGTGGAGTTTAATCAGGCACGAGTTCAGACCCACTTCATCCACACGCTCACCCGCCTGCAGCTGGAGCAGGGGGACGAGAGCCTCGTGGAGCTGGAGGCTCCTGCCCGGGGCAGTGCCCCCACCCCTGGTGAGCAGGCCCTGGCCCCCACATTCCCGCTGGCCATGCCCCTGGTGAGCGGTGAGCTGGGGGATCACAGCTGCAGCAGCGATATGACTGATTCCTCTGCTGTGTTGTCCCCGGTGTCGGGTGCCAGCGAGGCCCCCAGTGGCCCTGCCCACCTGGCCCTCCCCGGCCCTGGCTTCCAGCCTGGCGTGGATGATGAGAGCCTGGTCCAGATCCTGCAGTTCAATGACTCAGAACTCGGCAGGGAGGAGGAGGAAGAGGAGGAGGAAGGGGGCATGGGGAGCCTGGACAACCTGAGCTGCTTCCACCCAGCTGACATCTTTGGTACTGGTGACCCGGGTGGGCTGGCCAGCTGGACCCACAGCTGTTCCAGCTCGAGCCTCGCGTTGGGCATCCTGGATGAGAACGCCAACCTGGATGCCAGCTGTTTCCTGAACGGTGGCCCTGAAGAGTTGAGAGAAGCTAGCCTCCCTGGCACCCCGGGGCTGGCCAGTGCGGACGCTGGCCAGAGCAGCTCTGTGGACCTGAGCTTGTCTTCCTGCGACTCCTTCGAGCTGCTCCAGGCCCTGCCGGACTATAGTCTGGGGCCCCTGTACACCTCCCGGAAGGTGTCTGACAGCCTGGATACCCTCGAGGCACCCTTCTTCCCCGTGCTGCCAGGCTTCTCTCCGCCCAGGGACACAGCCACTTGCTTCCTGGAGTCCTTCATGGGTTCTTCTGAGCCAGCTGAGGTGGTCCACACTCCCTTCATCGACAGCCAGCTGTTTGAAGACACTGCCCCGGCGACTCTGATGGAGCCAGTGCCTGTGTAAGGAGGCGGAGGCCTTTTCCCAGCCCTCAGAACCCTGCTGCTGCTTTTTTGTGGTTTGGGGGTTCCCTGGGGCCTGTGCGTAACGGTCTGTGGGCACTCCCGGTTTTTGTGCAACACTCGGGATTTATTTATTTTTTTTAACTGTGGAGGAGTGGGCCGGGGGCGGGGCTTCCCCTTTCCAGCCACCCTGCTCCTGGCCCCCGCCCACACAGTACTCTTCCCGTTGCCAAAGCCCGTGCCAGGAAGAGAAGATCTGGCTCCCCTGTTCATCTTTATATGTCTGTCTGCCCAAAGACAGCGAGACAGGGCTGGGATTGGCTACTTGCGGCTTCTCCCCCTGCCCTGAGTGCTGAGGCTGGGCAAATCCTTTGGACTGTGAAGACTGTAATTTATTTCTGTAATTTATTTGGAGACAGAGGTGGCGTTGGCCTCTTCTCTGGCTGGTGGGTCGTCTGGGGTCAGTGTGGGGCAGAGACCCTGGAAGTCACTTTTGCCTTGTAGACCTTCAGCCCGGCCTGGGCTTTGGTGCAGACCAGGTGTGCGTTTGAGCTGATGATCAACTCTGTCAGCCGCCTGGCTCCTGGATGGCTGGGCACGCAGGGCTGACCGACCATGACCAAAATCCCCTCCTGCCCCACCTGGCCCCCCTGCTTCCTATCCTCTGCCCCATCTCCTTCCCAAAGGCCACAGCCTTTATTCTAGCTCCACTGATGTTGGCGAGGGAAGCAGGAGGCCCAGAGAGGGCAAGGGGCTTGCCTCAGAACACACAGCACCCCCTTGACCACCTCAGGTCTTTTCTGGGTGCCGTACTCCAGCCCGGGCTGCCTGCTGTGCCAAGGCCAGTTGGCCAGGGCGAGGGCAGGCTCCTGAGGGCCTTTATGCCCTCTGCCCATGCTGAATTTTGCATCATAATTTCGACACCGTCCCTAAGTGTTAGAACCATAATTCATTCATTTTCCTTTCTGTCTGTGCCAAGAAGCCCAGGCTCTGGGCCTGCCCCTTCACCTCCTCCCCTGCCCCTTGCTCAGGAGGCCTCGCCAGGCTGTGTGCTCGTGGGAACACCTTGTACCTGAACTTCCAGGTACCAGTAAAGAGGTTCTATTTTTAACAGTGTGGTCTGGTTTGTGGGATGAGGAGGGTGGGGGAGGCAGGCCCCCAAGGCTGTGTTGGGGGTGGGAGCCGGGGACACACATGCGGCCTCCCTCCAGGTCAGTCATCCTGGAGGCCGCAGGCCAGCCGAGAGGTTGCTCAGCTTTGCGCAAGAGGGAGAGGAAGGCAGCTGTCCTCTTTAGGATTAACCCACTCCTCACCGTGGTTGGTGGGGATCACTGCGGGGGGCAGTTTCCTGGGCTGGGTGGGGCCTCCCTCCTTCCCACTCACCCACACTGAGCTGGGCCCTGGCTGCAAGTGAAGTGACTTGCCCCAGTGGGGGCGGGGCAGGCAGTGGGAGGTGGCCCGTGGGGGCCTGGCACTGGGCTCAGCAGCTGTGCTTCCTGGGGGCTCGAGCCCCAGAAGCCACAGCAGCTCATCCACTGCACCAGCCAGACCCGTCTGACCTGTCCCCTCTGGGCGGCCTGGCTGCCGGCCAGCCAGAGCAGACACACCCTGCTCTGGGGAGCCCCGGTGTGGGGCCCAAGGAGGAAGGCTGACCTCCTTGGGGGTAATGATGATGTATGCAGGTGCTGGGAGGCAGGCGGGGAACTTCTTGGAGGGGGGGGCCAAAAAGGAGCTAACTTGAGTCTCCTTTCCTAATTCTCTGCTTCTGCTGGGCATCCCTTATGTCTATATGGAGGATGGCCTAAGGGCTGAGAGCTGGGGCCTAGACTGGGGTTCGAATCCCAGCTCTTCCACTACCTAGTGGGATGCCATAGCAAGTTGCTGACCCGCTCTGTGCAGATAACACTGCTCACCTCATACGCGGGCAGAGTTAGTTCCCACACAGCACAGAAGGGTGCCTGCAACATGCAAGCCCCGGGTGTGCGTATGTGAGACTTCCATCCTGTCTTCGTGTTTCTGCCTCTTTTCCTATGTTTTATCCTTTCTTTTTGCTGTTTCTGACACCTTTAGGTCTCTGTCTCCTGACTCTGGACAAGGCCACAGGCCACACAGTCAGTGGTAATTAGAGGACTGTGCAGGAATCTGGCCTATGGTGGGCGGCACACCCCTGAAGCACTTGGGACAGGGGTGGAGCACCCTGGTGCATTCGGATGTCCTGCCTCCTTCCTCATTGGTCCCCAAGGACCCTTTGCAGCGACTGCTTCAGCGTGCAGGGTCTAAAACCTGGATCTCCAAGGGCTCTGGGGTCGGGTGGCAGCCCCCAGCAGCTCCAGGGCCTTGGCTGGCAGCCCCTATGGCTCCACCCCAAGGACACAGCCCATGGCTGGACCGAGGCCCGCCTCCCCCCTTCCTGGGCAACCGAGTCACTGCTTGGCTTTCTTGTCTTTTTTTTTTTTAAATTAGACAACTCACTTAGGTTTTGCAGCAAAGACACAATGAAGCACGACCCCTTTCCAGCAGCATTCTGCATAGAGAGAGCCCTGTCTGTGCCCAGGCTGAAACCTCAGACAGACCTGCCTCTACACAGCCGCCCCGAGAAACTGGGTTGTAAAGCAGATCACAGTAAAGGGGACTGGGTTTTCCCATAGGAAGGATGATAGTAACTGGGGGAAGCATTCCAGATGACTGACTCACACCCAGAAGCTGTGCACGTGACCAGCAGTCTGTTATAAAAACAAGGTGCAGCCACCATCAGGGACAACTCGCTAGGTTCTAAAAGGGACCCTTAATCACGGTACCCAAACCACAGTCGCCGGACAAGTTCTCGTAGAAAGGCTGCCACCTTTGCATTCTACCCATCCTTAGTATCTCTCTTTAAATCCATGCTAACAATATGCTTAAAAGGTCTATCCATCCTAGGCAATAAACCCAAAACCAAGCCAAACCTGTTGTCATCGAGTCGATTCCGAGTCATAGCGACCCTACAGGACAGAGTAGAACTGCCCCATAGGATTTCCAAGGAGCAGCTGGTGGATTCAAACTGCCGACCTTTTGGTGAGCAGCCACGCTCTTAACCACTGCGCCACCAGGGCTCCAACAGCATCCATGAATTTATGAGCTTGTGCTAGTTACTTTGTATTATATAAAAAATGGCATAAGACCGTATCAAAATTCAACTTAAAAACGTTCGCTGTCCATCATTTGCAGGCATTGGTGCCATGGTCTAGGGATCACAGGTCTAGTTTTCCTCCTGCCGCAGATGGGGACACTGAGAGCCGGAGGGGGAGGTCACACTGGGAGATCCTAGGCCTCCTGACTCTGAGTTCAGAGATCCTTCCCCTGAGACCTGGCTGGCCCCATTATTGCCGCCCTGAAAAACAGGAAGAGAGGTACTGGAAGCACAGCAAAGGTGACCTCTGTCACCCCCTGCCAGCTACAATTAATGTTCTCCATCTAGACTAGGGTCACTGTGTTTGCCCCTTAGGTGTTAAGAGGTTTCTGGAGAGCGGATTCGTTGGTCCGTGTCTTCTACAAAAGCCAAAGTGGAAATGAACTTTTCTTGGAATGTATTTCCCTGCACCAGGTAAGTGTAATCAGGTTTACCCCAAACCAGTGAGGACCAGCGGTGGTCAGCTGAAGACTGGGGGCAGGAAGAGACGGTGAATGGAGGCGGGGGAAGTGGTCCTCACAACCTTCAGGACGACAGGGGACTTTCAGGCACGCCCTTCTGCAGCTGGCCCTCCTGTCTGGGCCCACTGCCAGAGGGACAGCCTGGTGGGGAGGAGCAGTTGCTTCTTTAGCTGCAGGATGCTGGGACCAGACAGAAGAGGAGAGGCATTTAAGGGTTGATGTAACTGTTTTAAAATAGCTGTAGGGTACTTTTTTTTCAAAAATCAGCAGCCCACTGGGAGCCCCTCTTCTCTCTCAGAGTCTGGGACAAGCAGGGGAAAACGGAGCCCAACAGAATGTGCCCATGACCCCAGCAGAGGCTAAGCTGGCCGATTTCTCTCTCCCCTAGAGCAAAATGACTTCTCGTTCCCTTAAAACATAAAGCTTTGGGATGCCCCTCAGTCTAAAAGAGGCATGATTCCAAATAAACCACGCGTGACACAGCTACAAGGAAGAATATGGCATTTTCTGAATCCCTTCTCCACTGCCCCCACCTCCCCCGCTCTGGTGACACTTCTGTAGGTTGACGGTTTCTACCCCAGCCCCCCATGATCCCCAGAGGCTGGTGGGCCTCCGGCCACTGACCACAACTAGGGCCTCAAGGATCCTTGGGCCTTTTCCAAAATTTCCTCTCTGATCTTGGGGTAGTTGGGGTGCTCCCTGAGAACCTGGGACAAGGACAGAGAGTGTGTAGCATCAGGCCGCCTTTAAACCACCACCCTCTCCATGCCCTCCGGCCAATGTTGGCGGCTTACGCTGTGGCAGACTTCAATGGCTTCGACAAATCTCTTGTCCTTCAGGTAGTTGAAGGCGAGTTTGAAGCCTGTCCAAGAGCAAGTAGAACAAAGACAATGGGTTCCTGGTGACCTGAGAACCGCTCTGCTTCCTGGGCAGCTGCGGTACAGGCCCTGAGCTCTGGGTGCCCACCTCCATCCCACACCCACCCACGTGGACCTTGGCCGCTGGCTTACCTACAGAGGGGTGGGAGTGATGGCTGTACTTCCAGGCCAGCTCGTAGTTGGTTGCCGCGTCCTTATAGGACTGCTCCTTCTCCATAATGAAGCCCAAGTACTCGTAGGCCTTGCTGCAGGACTGCAGGGAAAGCCCCTGAGTCCCTGCGGAGGGGAGCGCGTCCAGTCCCCAGCCCCTAGCGCCAGGCGGAGCGGGGCGGGGCGGGGCACGTAGGCGAGCTGCCCTGAGCCTTACTGCTCCAGGTAACCTTGAAGCACCCCCACACCTTTGCAAGAGATGGGGCTCCTGCTCGCCCTTCTCCGTCACCGGGAACCTGTGTACCCTCCTCTCAGGCACCCCCCACACACGCGTGATCCCTTCCCGCCCACCCCTCCTATCCTGCCCCTTCCCTTCCTCACGAACTCTGAGCCGGTGACGCCCCCTCGACCTGTGCAAGTCCCTCAACACTAAAACACGCTTCATCTCTCTCTCCATCCCGTGTTCTTCCCTCTGGGCGCGCCCCGTGCATCTCTTGCCGGGTCCTCACGCGAGTGCTCGCTGCCCCGTTCTGTCCTGCAGTCCAGACCCCTCCCTAACTCGCGCCTCCTCCACCACCACCATGCGCCCCTCCCGCCCCATCTCCTCGTGGGGCGCCTGGAGCCGGTGTCCACTCCCGGCCGCCCCGCGCCGCGTGCCCCTGCCGCCCCATCTCCTTTTGGCGCCCCTGGGGCTGGCGTCCCCCACTTCCTCCACCCCCACCCCCGGCCACCGGCACCGCGCGCCCCTCCCGCCCCATCTCCTCGTGGTGCCCCTGGAGCCGGTGTCCACTCCCGGCCGCCCCGTGCCGCGCGTCTCTTGCCTTGTTGTACTGCAGGCAGCGCTGCAGCAGCTCCGAGGCAAGGTCGAACTTGCCGCCCTGGCAGTAAATGTCGGCCAGCAGGAGCCAGCACTTCTCCAGGTCCTCGGCCTGGGCCAGCGACCAGGGTGCCTTGGCCTGGCGCTTCAGCTGCGTGCGCGCCTTCGGGATCTGCTTCAGCAGCGCATAGGCCTGTGCCATGGCCAGCAGGGCGGGGACGCTGTCCTTCTGCACAAGGGGTGGGAAGCGGGCGTCGGCGTGGCTGGGCCTTCGGCATCTGCCCCGCCGCCTGCCATCCCTGCGAGCCAGCGCACCTCGGCCTGGGCCATCTCGGTGAAGGTGCCCAGCGCCGCCTCCACGTTAGCCTTCTCCCTGGTGGCCATCAGGCAGTGGCTCTGCAGCAGCCGCAGCTGGGCCTGGCCGGCTGCTGAGTGTGGGGAGAATTCCCGCAGCAGCTTCTCGGCCGTGCGCACGCCATGCAGCTCCGAGTCCTTCCTATCTGGGGACCTGTGGGTGTGGGACGCTGAGCTCAGGAGCCACCAGCCAGCACCCTTGGCCTTGGCCCACAGGCTGCAGGCCCTCCCCTCCTTGCCCAGGGTCCCACCCTGCCCCCCCACCCCGCCCCCAGGGCCAGCGGGGTCCTCACCTGCTCTCAGCCACCAGGCTCTGAAAAGCCTCTCCGCCCACGATCTCGTCGTCCGGGTTCAGACAGATCTGCACCATGTAGTAGGTGGCGCTCTGGCCCCAGGTGCTGTCCTTGCGTGCCTTGTTCAGGAGCTTCAGGGCTTCGTTGGGCTGCCCTATGTGCCTGCAGTGGACGAGAGAAACACAAGAATCAGGTAGGGAAACTGAGGCCGAGAGAGTACCAGGGCAGGAGGGGCGGCTCTGAGTGTGTGACAAGCAGGAGCTGGATTGGTGGTCTCTCACCTCCAGGTCCTGGAAGCAGGACTGCTGCTCCCCTAGCACCAGCAAGAAGAAGCCCTGGTGGCACAGTGGTTAAGCACTCAGCTACTAACCAAAAGGACCGTGGCTCGAACTCGCCAGCCACTCGGCGCAAAAGCCGTGGCATCTGCTTCCATCGTGATTTACAGCCTTGGAAACCCCACGGGGCAGTCCTACTCTGTCCTACAGCTCGCGCCAAGTCAGAATCGACCCGACGGCAGTGGGTCTTAGTGCAGAGGGGCCTCCTGCACACACCTGCCCCTCAACCCACCAGCAGTAGATGCCTCTGCAGTAGTTGAAGCCTGGCTCCAAGGAGGCGCGGCTGGACACCTTCTTGGCCACTTCGAAGAAGGTGGGGGCCTCTTCAAGTTTGCCGCTTCTTCGCAGCAGATCGATTAACTTATTCAGCACTGAAAAGTTATCTAAAATGATAAGAGAGCAGAAATCTCCAGACTAAAATGGCCCATAGATACATCAGTGGGGGGTGCTGTGGCCTGGCAAGAAGCAGGGGGCGCCGGTCCCCCGGGGGGAGCCAGGAGACGCTGTCCATCTGAGCTGAACAGGGACATTCCAGGGCTGCCTCCTGGGCTGGTGTCGAGGGAATGACAATAATGCTAGAAATTATAATCATCATCACAACTATAGCACTTACTGCATGAACATTAGCTGTATCACTGTCCCCATTACAGAGACAAGGAGACTGAGGCACAGAGAAGTTCACTAAGTAACCTGCCACAGGTTACACAGCTAGGAAATGGCAGACCAGGATCAGATCCAGGCAGGCTGCCTACAGGACCCACCGTCCTAACCACTTTGATGTGCGGGAGGCACGGGGAGACCCTGCCCACGGGCCAGTCTGACAGTCTGAGCCTCCTGCGCAGCCCCTTCCCCAGCAGGAAGGAGTGGTTTTCTGCTGCAGTGAGTGGGAATGGAGCTATACCAGGGGAGGACTCTGAGCCCCCTCCAGGTAGGTAGAACTACAGGACTATACTGAGCCGCAGTGACCGTGACTCGGGGATGGGCAGACCACCCTGGGTCTAGGGCCAAGCACTGTCCTGTCAGGAACTGGCCCCTTGGACTCGGGAAGGGCCGGCACGTTCCATCAGGTCTTCAGCTTCCTGCCTCTGTGGGAACAGTCAGGAGGAAGGGGCTTCCTGTGTCCAGTCCGGAAGGAGGGGAGAACAGTTGGTGTTCTGTGGGAACAGAGGCAGGCAGCCTCAAAATGGGCAAGTTACCTGGGGCTTTCTCCAGGGCCTGGTGATAGAGATTGATGGCCGCTTGGTAATTCTGTTTTCTGAACAGCAGATCAGCCACCATCTATCGGAACACACAGAATGCTTGGGGACTCCTGACGGCGGCATGCATGCGGGGGGGGGGGGTGGGGGGCAGTGGGTAGGAAAAGGCTCCCAGGGCAGCCTCCCTGGGCCCTGGAGCAGCTGCTACAGGAGGCGGCTGAAGGTCCCTCAGACCCTCACTCAGAAGGTGGGACCTGTGGGGTGGGGGCCGGGTGAGAATGGGAGCAGGAAGCTAAGGCCAGGAGGAGAGGTCCTGACAGCCGGTAGAGCAGCCCCCCAGCCCACATCTGAGCACTCCACCTCCAGGAGTGGAGGTAGAGATGGGGCTCCCCTCCTCTGCTCCTGGGGCTCCCCTCCTCTGCTCCTGGGGCTCCCCTCCTCTGCTCCTGGGGCTCCCCTCCTGCTCCTGGGGCTCCCCTCCTCTGCTCCTGGGGCTCCCCTCCTGCTCCTGGGGCTCCCCTCCTCTGCTCCTGGGGCTCCCCTCCTGCTCCTGGGGCTCCCCTCCTCTGCTCCTGGGGCTCCCCTCCTGCTCCTGGGGCTCCCCTCCTCTGCTCCTGGGGCTCCCCTCCTGCTCCTGGGGCTCCCCTCCTGCTCCTGGGGCTCCCCTCCTCTGCTCCTGGGGCTCCCCTCCTGCTCCTGGGGCTCCCCTCCTCTGCTCCTGGGGCTCCCCTCCTCTGCTCCTGGGGCTCCCCTCCTGCTCCTGGGGCTCCCCTCCTCTGCTCCTGGGCAGCTCTGGAGGAAGGCTGGTAACAGGAAGGAAAGCAGAACACTGAGGACACTTTCTCCACACACTTCCTGAAGCCCCTGGAATCTGTCCTGCCCTCCGCCTCACTGACGGTGGGTGTGGTTTTCCTTGCACTGAGGCTACCTTACCCCCGCCCCTTAGAAGGGAGGGGGTGTTGCTGCCCCCTGCTGGCCTGCCCACCCCTCCCACGGAAGGGCAGCTGGTCCAGCCGGTGTGTCCTCTGCTTGGGGGGGGTGGGGGGGTCAGCCAGGCATCCGGGTCGCAGGGACTTTGGGGAGGGTGGAAGGAGGGCCTGGGGCCTCCTACCACGGAGGCGGTGTTGTTCTGCTCAGTCTGCAGAAGGATGGCACAGTGTTGCTCACACAAGTCCAGGTGCCCCTGGAGCAGGTAGAGGCGCGCCAGCTCTAACACCACCTGGGACAGGCGGATACAGTGCACTCACCCAGCTGCCCCTGGAGCAGGTAGAGGCGCGCCAGCTCCACCACCACCTGGGACAGGCGGATACAGTGCACTGACCCAGGTGCCCCTGGAGCAGGTAGAGTGTGCCAGCTCTAACACCACCTGGGACAGGCAGATACAGTGCATTAACCCAGGTGCCCTGCAGCAGGTAGAGCTGTGCCAGCTCCAACACTACCTGGAATAGGCGGATACAGTGCACTGACCCAGGTGCCCTGGAACAGGTACAGCTGTGCCAGCTCCAGCACCACCTAGACAGGCAGATACAGTGCACTGACCCAGGAGCATCATGGGGAGAACCTGAGATTGTGCATCACGACTTTTTCCTCCATGTCCCATTTCTATTGGCTCTGGCCCCCCTACACCCCTTCTACCTGTAGCTCCTCAGGGAGGCACAGAGGAGCTGGCCCCTGACCCCACCCACGGAGCTCAGCAAGGCAGGCGCCCAGAGAGGGGGAACAGACCACCCACCTTGTTGTCAGTGGGCGAGTAGGAGAGGGCGTCCTTGTACGCCCGCACAGCCTGGGCGTACTCCTTCTCTGCAAGGTGGTGCTCCCCAAACTGGGTACAGATGGAGGCTGCCAGCTGCTTCTGGGAGGGGAGCATTTCTGGTTGCTCCAGGGGAACCCGCTTCAGTATCCGAGACTGGAGGTCCAAGGCCTTGGGAAACCATAGAGTCTGACACGCCAGATCTCAGTCAGGCCCATAGAAAGTCTCCACGCTCTGACTGCAGAACCAGCAGAGTCAGAAAGGGCATCTCAAGTGCCCCGGACAAATCTGGGCCACTCTGGACCAGGCCACCGCAGAGCGCACAGGGAGGCGGGCTGGCACTGCCTTGGGGGCAGAGCAGAAGCAAAGGCAAGAAATAAAGCCCTCTATTGTGCTTTATCTGCTGGCCTGCTGCCTGTCCCTCAGGGACAGTGCCCAGTCTGCTCTGGCTGCCCTACCGGCTAGAATAGGCACACAGTAGGTGCACAGCGCAGGTTGTATTTTGGGGATGCATTTGTCTGAGTATGTTGCCCTGTTGGGAATTTGAGGCAGCCCCCACAAATATCCACGACCCCAAATGACTAAGTGTGTAAGCAGAGAACCTTGGGGCAAGAGGAGATGATGACGCCAGGCTGAGTTACCAGAAGGAGGCCAAAATCAGCACTCAGCTCCCCCAGGGCCAGAAAGAAATCCAAACCCACTGCCGTCAAATCGATTCCTACCCATAGCGATCCTATAGGACAGAGTAGAACTGTCCCATAGGGTTTCCAAAGAGTGCCTGGTGGATTCGAACCGCCAACCTTTTGGTTAGCAGCCGTAGCTCTTAACCACTACGCCACCAGGGCTTCCAAAGGGCCAAAAGCCGGGTGGGAATCCTGCGCGCCCAGTGGGCAGTAAGCAAGGGAAGAGACTGTTGCCAGCAGTCGGACAGTGGACTCTCCCTCAACACCCTGAGAGCACACCCAGGAACAAGTGCCAGGCCGCACCCTTGGTTGGACAGGGAGGAGGATCGTGCAGAAGTGGCCAGGGACTCTCCCTCGACACCCTGAGAGCACACCCAGGAACAAGTGCCGGGCCACAGCCTTGGATGGAGAGCGAGGAGGATCATGCAGAAGTGGCCAGGGGCTCTCCCTCGACACCCTGAGAGCACACCCGGGAACAAGTGCCAGGCCGCACCCTGGGATGGACAGGGAGGAGGATCGTGCAGAAGTGGCCAGGGGCTCTCTGATCGGGGTGCCCAGTGCGGACAGAGCACGGGTTGGGATTGGGCAGAGCCGGTTCACATCCTAGCTACAACCACTTTGGGCACGCTTCTCAAGCTCTTTGAGCCCAGTAGTCTCATCTCTGAAATGGGAATATCACTTTAAAGTATTATCATGAGAATTACACAAGAAAGCAAGTGCCTAGTACAGAGCCTGGCCCAGGGTATTCAATGCACGGGAGAGATTGTGATGGCCATTGTTATCAACTCCATCATCCTTTGGGCAAAGGCCCCATCTTACTCCCTCCTCGCTCCCCAGCCCAGCCCAGGGCACTTTGCTGCACCCTCCATGGACTGAGGAGGTGGGAGACTGAATGGGAAGCTATCGGTCAGAGAAGCAACCCAGGTGCTCTTTCCAGGACAAGGCCTGGGGCCTTCCACACCTCTCCTTCCTTCTTCAGCCCCCATCAGGACCCGGCAGGTAAGCAGCTTGAGTCTCCCGTCAAGTACCTTATTCAAAGTTTCCATCACATCCTCTTTTTTATGACTCTTGTAAACCTTCGCCAGCAGAAGTAGGCACTTGACATCATTCATCATGGATGGGATGTCTTTGACTGCCAAATGGAAACTCAAGTTAGAGTTCTCTGTCTCCGGGGAGGCTTGGGGGTGGGAGGGGGCAGGGCCCAGCACCCCAGCTAATGTGCCATTCTGCACAAGGACAGAGAGCTGGAGGTCTGCCTGCTCCCAACACCAGGAGTGAGTTACAGTGCCGCTTACCAAAGTCATGCTCCAGGGCCTGCTTCAGAACTTTTTCTGCTTTGGTGAACTTCTTTAACTTCAGGAGCAGTTCAGCCAGATCGCAGCACAGAAAGTCCTGCCCGCTAATCTTCTGGGCGGCCTCATAATAATTAATTGCCTTGGTGCAAACAGGAAGGACTGGCATCAGGTCTGGCGCCCAGTGAACCATACGCGCTATGCCTGAGCACCTGACATCAAGTCGCCCTCCGTGGCCTCAGCACCTGTGTGCCCCTCCAGAACACAGAAATCTAAGATGAAAGGGGCTCCCAGCTGGCCCAGCAATTCCTCTGCTGGAGCAGGGTTGGGGAGCTGCTGAGTTCTTCCCTTGGTGTGCCATTCAGCAGGGAGCTGGGGTGGGGGCTGGGCAGGTACTCTCCTCCCATCCAGACCCTCCTACTCATGTGACCTCCCTCTGTCCTCTCCCCACCCCCCGCAAGCCCAGTCTGACCTTGGTGTACTGGTGGGTCTTCACATAAGCTTGCCCAATCCTGCTGACCAGGGAAGCGTCGTGTGGGTTCTTTCTATATGCCTCATCATAGACCTCCAGGGCCTTCTCAGGCTGGTGGGGAAAGTGTCTGGGGGTCTCTCTCTTCTCTTTCACTGGAGAAGTGAGATGAGGGGCCACATGGCAAGGCTGTGAGGCCCTTCACTCACCTCCTGGATGTTCATGAAAGCATCACCTAGTAGCAGACTGGTGTGGGGGCCGGGCAGGTTTTCACAGAGCTCGCTGCAAAGGTGACCAAAAGCTTGTCTTAGGTCTTGTGCCTCCTTCATCCTCCCTGAATCCATCTCCTTCTCCTCCTTCCCACTGACTCTGGCTGTCCTTCATCCATCCACTCACATCATCCACCTACCCATCCACTCATCATCCATCCATCCATCCATCATCCATCATTCTCCTATCCATTCATCCATCCATCCGCCTGCCCGCCCACCCGTCCGTCTGTCCACCCATCCATCCACCCACCCACCCATCCATCCACCTATCCAACCACCCAGTTACCCATCCATCCATCCATCCACCCATCATCCATCATTCTCCTGTCCATTCATTCATTTGCCTGTCCATCCACCCACCTATCCACCCATCCATTCACCTATCAACCCACCCACTTTACCCATCCGTCTGTCCATCCATCCATCCATCATCTAACATTCTCCTATCTATTCATCCATCTGCCCGCCCACCTGTCCGTCCGTCCATCCATACACCCATCCATCCATCTACCTATCCACCCACCCACTTACCCATCCACCCATCCATCCACCCACTCACCCATCCATCCAATCCTTACTGAAAGCCCACTATTGCATGAGGCTGCCTCAGATCAGGCTCTCCTCATATGGGCTGTGGCTGGAGCCTCCAAGGGTTCCTCTCACCTCTACTCTGGATGCTCCAGAGCCCTCTCCATCTAAGGCAGCCACGCTGTTCTTTCTAAAATCCCAACCTGACCATACCAACTCATTGTTTATTCGTTTCTACTGCTCTTGGGATAGACTCCCCACAGCCCCCAACCCACCCCCGCCTCCTGCAGGAAATTGCCTACATGGAGTTTTGCCTAAAGGGACTGGGAAGGCAGCCTCGAGGTCTCAACGCCAGCTCATATGGAGACAGTGGCTCCAAGCCTCAGATACCCACTCTCCATCCTCAGCCTTCACCTCAGACTAGTCACATCCAAGCCACTGGACATTTTCTCGAGGACAGGCAGAGCCAGGGACCAGGGCAGAAGTGTGTCCCACAGTTCCTTCAGCGTGTGCTCTGGGAGCCAGGCCTGGTCTCCCATCAGGATGTGAGCCAAGCAACAGGGCAAGAGGGCTCGGCACATCCAGCTGTGTCCTCAGAGCTCAGCAGTGGCACTCCCTTCTACCCCATGGGAAATGCATACTTGTGCCTCACACACTCCAAGGACGCAGCCTGGAGATCCAGGCTGAAGAAACACACTGCCTGAAATCCCGTTAAGAGAAGCGGCTGGTGTTGCTCTGCCTGGGGGCTTACCGGTAGCACCCGATGTACAGGCGGACATCTCTGCGGGTCTGCAGGTAGATGCCGGCCATCTTCTCCTTGGCTTCTGTGTAGCAGGGCTGCCCGGGGGCAATGTTCCTCAGCAGACTCAGTGCCATGTCCACGTTCCCCTTGCTCAGGGCCAAGTCCACGTTGGCAATGGTGACGCGGACCTCTTCCGGCGTGCCGCTGAACTCATTGATGGCATCCTGCATGACCTTGGTGGCCTCGTGCTAAAACGGAAACCAAACCAATTCTGAACTTGCAGTCACCCACCGCAGGTCTGCAGACCTCCTCTAGGAAACTGAAAGTTTCTGCTCCTGCTCTGTGAGAGAGACGAAGCGTGGAGACAAGCCAGGTTCAGGTGCGGTGTTGGTGGCAGAGACGGAGGAGCCCTTGAAAGTCCAAGGCAGCTGTTCCTGGAGGGCAGGGGGGTGCTTGGCTAGCTTGGGGTACCAGTACCAGCTGTTGTCGACTCTGACTCATGGTGATCCCATGTGTGTCAGAGTTTTCGATGGCTGGTTTTTCAAAGTAGATGGCCAGGCCTTTATTCTGAGGAGCCTCTAGGTGGACTCGAACTTCCAATCTTTTGGTTACCAGCCGAGCACGTTAACAGTTTGTGCCACCCAGAGACTCTGCTTGGGGGTACAGGAAGGAACCCCCAATTATAATAACTTACCTGTTCCTTAGCACCTCAAAGCCTGGCCTATTGCAATTCCTTCCTACGGGAGACCTTCTTGCTTTTGACCAAAGATATTTTAATGTTATGGTATCTGACACATAAAGATCTTATTTCAGTTATATTTTCAGTATGTTCGTACCCTGAATTAGTTTAATAATTATCAGTAATTGTTTTAATTCTTCCACCTATTTTGGAGCTTTCTGCCTTGAATTCAACCTCACCAGACTTCTATGCCTCAGCCCCTGCTTTCTGTGTGTTGGCTGCTAGTCTACACCACATTTTTACTTTTATTTGGAACCCTTTGGAGTGTGGATAGGTGGGGTTCTGTTGTTTGTTTAAATCACTGTGAATGGCTCTTTCATTTAACAGGTACACTGATTTCATTTACAATTTATTATCAAAGATACACGTGCTTTGGCTGTTTAAACTTATTTTGTGTTTCTTTTATATGCTGCGTGTGTGGTTGGTTCCTTTCTGCCTTTTGACATATGGCCGTTTTATTTTTCTTCCTAACTCTTGATTAATTTAGTGGAAACAATCTTATTTTAATTCTACCAACAGACATCTTTCTATCATGAAATATTTTCTGTAAACTTTTATTTCGCAATTTGTTAACCAAAGATACAATTTCAGATGTTGCCCAGATGAAGGAAATTAGCTTGCTGACATGACCCGTTCCCTTCCCACCCGTCTCCTCTCCTGGATGTTTTCATGGGGCATGGTTGTGAAATGATTGTCATTTTGACTTTACATAGCTTCTATTTCAAGCACTTAGCCATTATACCGTAATAGTCAAAATTATCACAGCTAAATTTAATTCTATTCATTTGGATTAGTTCTATGTTTAATTGGATTCAATTCTGTTCTTTTATATCTTATTTTTTTCCCCATTCATAAAAATTTCATGTTTTGGTTGGCTGGATTATATCTACAAGTAGATTTTCCAGAAAGGTTTGATTAGTGCCATGATTCTTGAGTTCCTGCATTTCTTTTGTGTGTCCTTCATTGCTTTTATACATGACAGGTATGTGGGGGAACACCCTTCCCCTCTCAACACTGTGGAAATGTTGTTATACTGTTTTCTTCAATTTAGTATTGTTGAGAAAAAAATCGGAGGCCAACTTTATTTTTTTTATCATAATGGGTAATATGCTCGCTGCTTAAATGCTTGTAGGAAGGAGCCTTCATTTACATTGCTAACCTTGATACCCATTGGTCCTAATATTTTATAACTATTTTTCCTGCATACGGTGACTTCCCGCGTTGCTGATACCCGCCTTCCCTAAATCTCAGGAATCTTTCTCTTACTGTATCATCGATGTTGTCTCTGTTCCATTTGTTCTGTTTTTTCTTCAGAAACACTGATGGATATGTTTGGATGGATGTCCGTCATCTGTCTTCCACGTTCATCATCCTCTCGAAACACGTTGATCATTTTCCTGGTTTTCTCGACCTTTTCCTCAGTCAGAGAGCTTCAGCAAGGTCTGGACTATTTTCCACTGTTCCTCATGGGATTATAATTTTATTGTGGTATCAGTATTTTCTATGATTACTTTTCTTAACTCTGCCAGCTTACTCTCCACCTTATCCTGTCTTACTAGGACCTCTTTGTTGATCTCGTGTGCTAGCTACTTTGAGTTCTTTTTCCAAGATTCCATGTTCTTTTTATTTTCATTGAGCGCAGTGTTTCTTGAAAAAAAAATTTCTTCTGTTTGTTATAGTACTTTTTCTCCCAAAGTGTAATCTTCACTTGTCTTCTGCTTCTTATTTTATGTCTTTTTCCTTCTTTTCTTCCTCCCCCCTTAAATGGCAACAGCGTCATCTAACCCTACCCCTTTCTCAAGAGCTGGGCCAGGATGGAGAGCGGCCTGGCACAGCTGCCCCACAAGCACACCTCCTCTTATAGCTTCCTGAGTGTCCTCCTCTGGGAGAAGCCTTGGTGGGAAGCTGGGGTCAAGATGGAGTCCCCTGGTTCAAGGTGAAGGCCACAGCTCATGGATCTGTTATTTACCTTAACTGAGCAAGCCGCAAAACTGATTTTCAGGTTATTTGCCTCCTTACTTTTCTCTTTCCCACCTCTCCTCCTATTAGGAGGCCAGGGCAGAGAAAACAGAAGAGGCATTTTAGCTGGGAGTCCTTGTTCGGCAGCCCTGCTGTTCTATGTGGTAGAAATGGGTCCCTGCTTTTCCTGGGGCTTGACTTCATTCCTGGTTCTTAAAGCAATCGCAGGCACCTGGGCTTTCTCTGTCTGTCTCCCACCAGTGGGAACTTCCTCTTGGCCTTGGCCTTCCTTATCCCCAGCTCCTTCCTATCAGAGTACCTGGGGTATGGTGTGCTCTCAATAAATGGCAGCTGAATAAATGACTGGGAAAATCAATGATGAATAACTATTCTTGGATTTGGCTGTTCCCTAGTTTCATCACAGATGGAGATTCCTCCTCTACTTTCAATTCTTTTACTCCTTTTGGCAGACTTAAGGGAGGCAAGTACAATAAACATCGCTCCACGTTCCCATCTTTGCCCAGAAGGCAATTTTTATCTTAAGAAAAACATGTCTCGTGGGCTGGTCCAACCTGTGCTTGGGGATCCTCACTGGAGAAGGCTGGAGATGGTTCACAGGGATGGCCCTCAGGCTGAGCTGTCAACCCCCTTCCAGTGAGCTGGTGGAGGGCAGACAAGCCAGGGAGCCCAAGGGAATAGGTAGCGTCCAGCTCCTCCCAGGCCTTGCCCTGCTCTGTGCTCCTCATTACTCCCAGCTACCAGCAGAGGACATTCAGGTGTTCCCTGCCTCCACCCAGCCAGTCCTCCCCAGGCCCCAGTGCTGCCTCGTACAGCTGAGCAGGTTGTACACTGCAGCACTCCGAGGGAGCACCATTCCTAACGGCTGTGATGTGACTGGCATCCCCTGGGGCTGGGCAATGCCCAAGGTCACAATCAGCGGTGGCGGTGGCACTGATGGGCTGGTGTGCTCCGCCTCCCTGACAGCCTCCTGGGGACAGTGAGGTAGCCAGGGCTCATCATGCAGGTCCTAGGGGGTCTGGACTTGATGTTGAGGGCCATGGGGACCACTGGAGCCTTTGAGGTGGGGAGAGATGCGCTTACAGATGAAAACATGCTCAATTGCTCAAGTAGACATCAGCCGGAATCAACGCCCTGGGCTCCTTCCCTGGGACCCTGCCCTGGAGGATACCCCAGCCCCAGAGGAGGACAGCATGCTCCTTCTTACCAGCTCCCCGTTCAGCCGGAGGGCATCTGCCAGTTCCAGCAGGATGGACACCCGCTCACTGGGCCGCACGGAGGGCCCGCGGGACTGCCTGCCTTCTTCCACCCGCAGAGCGGGTAATTTCACCATCGTCTTCAGCGTCTTTATGGCCTCTGGGTAGTCGCCCGACTTGCTGAGGGCCCTGGCCCTGATGAAGTGGTAGAGGGGGTGGTCTCGGACCTAGAGGAGCAGAGCAGAGTGGGGCCTCCAGTTTGCCATCGTTGCTGCTGCTGCTCACAACACCCAGAGCAGAGAGGGCCCGGGAGCCTGCTGAGCCTGGCTCTGCCTTCGGCCAGCAAAGGGTCCGAGGGGTGTGGGGAGGCCCTCCGCCTGGGGTGACAGGGCAGAGGACCCCCACCTGGAAGTTGTGGCTGACAGCCAGCTCCAAGCAGTGGGAGGACATGGCAAAGTTGCCCTGAGCCAGGTAGATCTGGGCCATGAGCAGGTGGGCGTCTGCCCAGGTTGGGTCCAGCTCCAGGCAACGCTGCAGGGTGCTCTGGGCATTCTCCAGCTCTCCTAGAAGGAAAAGACAAACCTTTAAGTCCACAGCCCAGTATGGAAAAGCAGAATGACTTTTATATGTCCTGATACCCAAATTAGGCATCTTACTCAGTTCTGTTCTGCTTCACTCAGAGGACCTTCCCTAAAATCAAAACTACAGAGTTTTTGCCGTGACCCAAACAAAAGCCAGGAAGTCAGGCCCTCCTCTCTCTCTGTCCCTCAGGGAAACCCCTAAGTCCCTTCACTGCTCCATCTGGAAGCTACGGAGGAACACAGAAGTCCCAATTCCCACCCCTAAGAGCAGAACAAAGCCCAGTAATAACAGCAACGGTAACGGCCAAATTTATGAAGCACCTGCTCGGTGCCCTGCACATGCCATGCACTTCAGAGTGTCTGCAGTAGTATCCGCCCAGCCCCATATGGCTGGTATTATTATCCTCATCTTTTAATATAGGATCCCTGGTGGCACAAACGGTTTGTGCTTGGCTGCTAACCAAAAGGTGGCGGTTCAAACCCACCCAGCGGAGCTGCCAAAGAAAGGCCTGGCAAACTGCTTCCATAAAGATCACAGCCAAGAAAACCCTACAGAGTTCAGTTCTACCTTCTAACACCTGGAGTCGCCAAAAGTTGGAACTGACTCAATGGCAGAGAGTTGGGGTTTTTTGGTTTTCTTTTAATCAGGACCTGTGACTGCAGCCCACACAGCTTGGAAGGGAGAAAACCAGCATTTAAACCCAGGCTCCAAGCCTCATCCTGCACCTCCTGGCACTGTGGGGCTGAGGGCCTCCCTGCTCCAGGCTGGTGCTTAGGGGGTGGCCTGGCAGCCCAGGGTGGGGCACGGTGAGCTGGCAGGAAAACCTCCTCCTCTGTGGCCAGGTCCCGCACCAGCTTCAGCTTGGGGTCTACAATGTGGCACGTAGGGAGCACCTGGGTCCCAAACTCCCTGCTCCTGCCCTGAGCACTGCAGAAAGGTGAACAGGTAACCATGGCAACCCAGGCCGCTGGAGACCACACCTTGGCCCCAAACCTACTGGCAGCTGCCAGCACCCCTGAGGAGCCCTCCTGCCATGCCTTGCACCCAGGAGGCCTTGAAGCCATGGCTACACCTGGTGCCCGGTGCAGACAGGGAGGACTGAGGCCCCCAGCAGCATCCAAGTACACACGGGGTGCCCAGGGACAAACGCATGGCCAGAGTGGCCTTGGACCACAGCAGCGTGCCCACAGAGCATGCTCCCTCTCTCCAGGGTGTGGGCCTTGAGGTGGGAGAAGCTAGAAGGGCACCGCTCTGGCACCTCAGGGCTCTAAAACCCAGGAGAGGCCCCGGCCAGGGCCCAGCAAGGCCACGCCAGGGTCCCAGAGAGCCCCAGGGCTGAAGGTCACCTGCAAACACTGCCCATGCAGGGCTGCACCCTAGGACGGGTCATGCATGGATGACAACGGGACAGGTCTCAGCCTGCTGTGCAGCCTCCTTGACCTTTAAAAGCGCTGCCCCCCACCTCTGCACCCCTCTTCCCTTCAGTCCCCGGCCGGGCGCTAGGATGCCCCAACAAACTGCACAGTGTGCTCCTCTGCTTTATGTCTCTCTCTCCTGCTCCCTTAACCAGCTGCTGCAGAGCTGTCTGACTCTTGGTGGCCCCGTGTGTGTCGGAGCAGAACTGGGCCCGACGGGGTTTCCAATGGCTGACTCTGGGGAAGTAGATCACCAGGGCTTTCTTCCAAGGCACCTCTGGGTGGACTTGAACCTCCAGCCTTATGGTTAGCAGTGGCATGTGTTAGCCGTTTGCACCACCCAGAGACTTCAATTCCCCTTACTCGAATGCAAACTCCTGAGGCGGGGATTTCTGCCTATTTTCAGCACTGCTGTATTTTAGCACTCAGAACAGCACCTGGCATGGAACAGAAGTCCAACAGCACAGATGAAGTAGGTGATCAGCAAAGGGCCTGGGTGGGAGAGAGCCCAGCTGGTAAGGCTGGGCAGAGTGCCAGGGGCGGGACAGAGTGGGCAGGCCTCGTAAGGCAGGTGTGTGCGCACGCGCGTGTAAGTGTGCGTGAGTGTGAGCGTGCGTGTGCATGTGTGCAAAGCAGCCCAGACAGGGAGTCACAGACACCAAACCAGAAGCAGAAGCCCCAGGTGAGGGAACGCCAGGTTCCACCCGGCCTCAAGGACCCACTGGCTCACCTGAGAGATACTTGACCTGAGCCGACAAATAAAGGGGCTCCATCAGAGCTGGGGCTGCTTTGACCACAGGGTTCAAGATCACGGCGGCTTGTTTAAGAAGTGGAGACACGATCTGGCCTGGCGATCGGGGCTGCGGGAACAGCGGGGTCTGCTCTGTGGTCTGCCCCGTGGGAACAGCGGGGTCTGCTCTGTGGTCTGCCCTGGGCAAGAGCCTCCCAGCGCTCTCAGCGAGCACGCCCTCAGCGGAGAGATTTATTCCCCATACACTGACTGTCCACTCGGCACCTTCTAGTGGTTGAGCATAAGCTCCAGAGAGTGGGGACTTGGGAGCCCTGGTGGTGCAGTGGTTTAAGAGCTCGGCTGCTCACCAAAAGGTTGGCAGTTGGAATCCACCAGCTGCTCCCTGGAAACCTTATGGGGCAGTTCTATTCTGCCCTATAGGGTCGCTGTGAGTCACAATCGACTCAACAGCAATGCGTTTATGGAGACTTTGTTATGTTTACTGTGTTCCCAGTACCTAGAATGGGACCTGGTACACGACAGTGCACCCAGTAAGTCTTGCTGAATAACTCATTACAAGGCGCGGGGGGCAGTATTAAGATGTGTAAGATACGGTCCTTGCCCACGAGGAATCCTGACTGGCTGGGAAAGCTGGACTAACGAGTAAAGACTAACAGACTTCCTGGAAGACTTCCAGAAAAAAGCAGCCAAGCTCTTCTCTAAGGTAAAGGCAAGACATGGGGTAGAGCTCTGCTCCCCCAAGTGTGGCCCCAGATCAGCAGCATCAGCATCACCTGGGGCCTGTTAGACATGCAGGGATTTGGGCCCTGCCACTGAGTCAGAATCGGCCTCCTAACAACCTCCCAGGAGATTCAAGTGGGGGATATCCAAGTGTGAGAAGCCCTGGGCTACCCGCCCGCTCAAGGCTCAGACGAGCCTGGTGACAGGCCAAGCGAGCTCCCTGCCTCTGTTCTTCAGGTGCGCATGCACCCACACCTGTACTCCAGACCCCTGCCATGAAGACAGGCTTGCCCCTCACCTGCTTGGGGCAGAAGAACAAGTACTCCTTGGCAATGCAGACCAGGAAGGAGGGGTTCAGCAGTTCAAAGTACTCAGGGCCCAGAGGAAGGCCCTGTATGCTGGAGAAATGCAGCTCGGCTGCTTCCTTCAGAAGCGCTGTGGCCTCCTGTTCTGCCTTGTGCTTCTTGGATGCCAGAAGGGCCTGGAGGAAAACCAGCACCTGTGGATAGAGGCCAGAGTCTTGGAACCAGCACCAGCCTGGGCAGACTGGGTGGTGGCGGGCGAGGCAGGAGTCCCGGCCATCCTGGCTGCTTTGTATTAGAAAGTGGGGGTAGGAGGAGGGTGGGGGACAGAATCAGGGAGCGACCCGTGCCCCAGAGAGCTTGGACCTCAGATTTCCCAAGGGATTGCTGCACTTCCTTCAGGAATTCCAGCTGGTGCTCAGCCTCCTCCAGGTGGCCTTCCAAGATCTGGCACCAGATGATCCCTGAGAACGAGACAGAACATGGATGAGCAGCCAGCTCTGAAGCAGACCAGCCGCCCACCGAGCTGAGAAGCCTGGATGAGAGCGGGGAAGGAGGGACCCCGGGGCAGGGTCTCTGACTTTCCAACACCTTCATCAGCTGAGACACGTGCTCATGGTACAGATTCAAAGCACAAGGCAGCATATAGGAATGTCCCTCGTTCATGCTCTGCTCCACAACGCCTCTCTCCTCGAGAGAGAAAACTGCTTCTAGATACACTGAAGGGGTGTATTCCTCCAAACACTTTTCTAAGCTTTTATGTTTTAATGGGTACACAGGAGTCCCATGGAGCCCTGGTGGTACAATGGTTGAGCATTTGACTGCTAACCAAAAGGTCAGTGGTTCAAACCCACCAGCAGCTTCGAGGGAGAAAAGATCTGGCAGTCTGCTCCCGTGAAGATTACAGCCTAGGAAACCCCATGGGGCAGTGCTACTCTGTCCTGTAAGGTAGCTATGAGTCAGAATCAACTTGATGGCACCCAACATCATCGCTATGAGTCGTAACTGACTCAATGGCACGCAACGACAAGAACACAGGAGTCCCAGGATGGCACCAATTGTTAAGCGCTTGACTACTAACCAAAAAATCAGCAGTTTAAACCCACCTGGAGGCACCTTGGAAGAAAGGCCTGGAGGTGTGCTTCCAAAAGGTCACAGTCTTGAAAATGCAACGGAGCAGTTCTACTCTGCACACATGGGGTCACCAGAAGTCGGAATCGACTTGACAGCAACCGAGTTTTGTTTCTTTTTTTTTAAATGTGTATACATACACATCTCAAACATACACATTTATTTGTACATATATGCTCATACCAAAAGGTTTAAAAACACGCACAAAGAGATTCGGATCACATACACCATCCTGAAACTTGCTTTTTTCACTTTATATATGAAGACCCTCAGCAAGAAACGCACTGACGCAGTGGCTGCAACAATGGGTTCAAAGACAGCAATGATTTCGAGGACAGCACAGGACCGGGCAGTGCGTTTTGTTTCGTTGTACACAGGGTCACTATGGGTCAGAACCGACTCAAAGGTACCTGACAACAACAACGTGACAGACATATTCTCCCTTCGTTCATACAGATCTACCTCATTCTTTTTAATGATAACATCCCACTGTGTGATGTAATATTTAACCAATGCCCGATTGAAGGAAACCTAATTTTCCATTTAGCTGGTTGGTTTCTACTGTTTAAATACTACAGTGTCATGTTCGAACATTATTGTATGTTCAAATTCCTCAAGTCGAACTGATGGGTCAAAAGCATGCATATTTACAACGTTTATACCAAAAACCAAACCAGTTGCCACTGAGTCGACTCTAGCTCGTGGTGATCCCATGCGTGTCAGAGTAGAACTGTGCTCCATAGGGTATTCAATGGCTGACTTTTTGGAAGTAGATCGCCAGGCCCTTCTTCCGAGCCTCTGGGTGGACTTCAACCTCCAACCTTTCTCAGTTAGCGGCCAAGCACGTTAACTGTTTTCACCAATTTGACCTCCAAAGATATGTGAATTTCCATGACTGCCAACAGAATCTGAAAGTCTCCTTTCCCCACAATACTGCTGACATGCTCCCATCTTTGCCAGTCTAAAAAGTGAAAAGGAGCTTCAATTTGTATTTATTTATTAGGAATGAATATCTTTTCTATATTTAATGGCCCTTTCTACTGTGAATTTCCTGTTCATAGCCTTTGACTATTTTTCTTTTGGGATGATTTATTTTGATATATATAGATTAAGACTGTTAACCCTTTGTTGCAGACACTTCCTATCAGTTTGCCACTTACCTTTTAACTGCCATCTAGCAGTATGAACTTTTTATGCAGTCAAATCTGTAAAACCTTCTCCTTTGTAGCTTCTGAGTTTGCAGTGGGGTTTAGAATCCCCAGGGAAACTCGAGTTTAATTTAATTGGCATGATTAATTCATCTGGAATTCATGATGTGAGAGGGGGACTTACCATCTTTATTTATTTTTTTTATAATGAATAGCCAGGTCTCCAACCATCATTTGTTCAACCATCTATGGATATGAAACGTCAGCTTTATTATAAGGTCTGTTTCTGCCCCATTTACTGATGTGTTTATTGCAGTGCTGGCCTCAAGCCGACGTCATTACTATGGTTTTGTGATACGCTGTGATGTTGGGAGACACATTCCCTCTGTTCCTACTCATCTTCTTGTCCAGATACGTTTTGACTATTCTGGTGTGCTTCCTCCTGACAGCCTTCCTAAGGACCACGGTGGTTTTCAGTGCCCATCCTGCCATGTGGCCTGTCTAGGGGAGTTTTTCCTTTGCAGTCACGCTTCTCATTTTCAACCACTCTGTTTTCCGTTCTCTTCACCTTTCTACCATGTTCTTGACTTATGGACATAAAAGCCTTTCCCATGAAGGTGCTTTAAGGGGAAACAACTATTTCTGATATTCTGTCTTAACTTGGCTTCTGAGAGGACCACAGCTTTCCATGCCCCTGGCGCCTTTTAAACATCTAGGAGATTCACAGACAGAGAGCTAAACTGATGAGCATCAGCAGCCGGGGTGGACTTCCCCAGAAATTAAGGTCACTGTTTGATCTTCCCAGACAGGCCAGATAAAACGGTGACTGGCCTGGGCTGGGGTGAATGGGACAGACCCTCTGAGCAGTGGACTTCCCTTCTGGTTGACAGGCTGGGGCTCCCCCTTGGATGAGGAAGTGGGGAAGGTCTTAGCCTTACGGAGAAACGTTTGAGGGGATTTTGCCTACGTGCTGAGCAGCTGAGTCTTTCTTTCTGCCCTTCGTGCCCCTGGTGGTGGTGGCAAGTCCTGTGGGTTCTGTTTTGCTCCCAACTGTCCCAAACCCCAGCAAGAGCCTCCTGGATTCTATTCTTTGGTTTGGGCGCAGTTCCAGTCACCCCCTCTTAGCTGACTGCCTATTATGGGTTAGACTGGTGCCCCCAAAAAGATACGCTGAAGTCCCAACCCCCTGTGCCTGTGAAAGGGACCTTATTTGGAAATACTGTCTTTGACGATGCTATCAGTTAACATGGGAGCATAACGCAGGAGGCTGGGTTCTACCCCTATCTGAGTGGTGTCCTTACAAGAGGAGGAGAGACATGGGGGGACACACAGAGGGAAAATGGCCAGGCGAAGAGAGACAGACTGAAGTGATGCATCTCTGAGCCAAGGAACATCAAGGATTGTGGCCCTCACCAGAAGCTGGGAGAGACATGGAACAGATTCTCCCTCAGAGCCCTCAGAAAGGATCAACATGGCTGACACACTGACTTCAGACTTCATCCTCCAGACTGAGAGATAACGCATTTCTGTTCTTTAAAGCCACCCGGTTTGCAGTCCTTTGCTTCAGCACCCCCAGGAGACCACCACACTGCCCATGGCATGCTTCTCCCAGCCTTTGTCACCCTCCACTCCCCATTTTTGATTTTCGCTTTTCCTGCAGCTCTTTGGGGAAAGCCCGTCCACTTGTTTTTGCAGCTGACTCATCTCTGCCTGTGGTGGTTTATGGGTTTACAGACCTACTTAGAGTTTCCACGTATGTCATGCCGTCTGCTTCACCTCTTCTAGTACCTTTCCCTGTGCTACAGTGGACTTCTTATCTTTTTGAAAACATCTCCCGTTATTTTCACGGGCTTCGGGATGGAAGAAGAAGCATGGACCTGAGGGGTCAGCCTGACCTGTTGAATGAGGAGTCACTGTGCTTTACAGGTGAGAAGCCTGGAGCTTCACGAGGAGAAGTGACTTGCCCTGAAGCACATAGCTCCTGGGAGCCAGGGCAGGAACCCGGTCAGCTCTGAGCACAGTGCCCCACAGCTTTCTCAACCAAAATGAAATGCCGCCTGTTCAGAATTCACCAGAAACCACACATTTGGGACTTTTAGAAATGTGTAAAATGCAAACAGGGCTCTCGGAAATTCATTTGACACTTACAGAAAAAAGCATGTGGACAGACAGGGAAGTAAACCACTGGGGACACCTGCCCTGGTGGCCTTCAGCTCAGTGCCCTGCAGATGGAGGCTACGGAGGCAAGTCCAGGGCAGGGGGCTGCTGTTAAGTGAGCTGTTTCCAACACGAGCCTTTCAGGGCCTGAGATGAGGCAGGCTGACCACGTACAGGGCAGGCTGTCATCCTTGGGGGTGAGTGTGGGCCTCGTCATCTGAGTTGGATCTACATCGGAGGGGCTTCCAAAAATCCCCACACCCCTTACATCTACACTTGTGGATTCACAGAAAGGCATCCCATGGAAAATGTACCCCCAAACTCACCCTCAAAGGAGAATATGTCCCCGTACTCTCTTTGGCTCCCGACACCCACCTCCCACCAGCCATCCGCCCTGCCTGCAGAGACCTGTCAAGGAGGCTATGCTGCTCTCGTCCAGCTTCATGGCCTCAGAGTACCACAGCGATGCCTCCTTCACTTGGTCCTGCAGGATGAAGAGAGAGCCCAGCTCCGTGGCCACGTGGGCGTGGGAGGGGTTGGCCAAGAAGATGCGCTCCATGAAGCTGCACACTAGCCGTAGGATTGCCTGCTGTCTTCCGCACTGCAAAGAACAGACATGGGAAGAGGGAGGCCGGTCAGTGCAGCCTGAGCAAGGCCATGTCAGATGGGGGAACTCTGGCAGGCTCAGGAGAGCCCAAGGGGTACTTGTGGACATCTAGGCAATGGGGCCGTGCAGCTGTCCAGCTCCCAAAGGTCTCACACTGGCCACGTGTGTGGAACCTGCCTCCAGCCACAGGGCCACCCCCACTGGGCCCTCTGAGGCTTCCACTGTCTGTCCACAGTAATGGGTCCAAGAAGTTGCCAAGAGGTTTTTCACAAACTGAAGCTGGGTGAGAGAAGCTTTCTGCCCTGGCAGCTGCCAGCAGCAGAGAATCAGACGCTGACAGGGACAGACAGATGGCATCCCAGTGGCACTCAATGCCACAGTTGTGGTGTCTGAGACCCCAGAGCTGCCCGGATCCTTACATAATCCCTTCTTGTAAATTCTGGTTGGGGCTGAAGTGTCAGACAGAGACAGACTCTTCAGCAAGCTGATTTATTCGGAACTTGCCTAATGTCAGAGAGGCCTAGGCAGGCCGGCCTTCCCCATGACTTCCACCAAAAGAGTATGGGAGCCGGGACCCCCAGCAACCCTGAGGCCCTCCTTCCCTAAGTAAAGCGTCTCCCACCCTAAAAGGGCTCTCAGCCCTCACTGCCCTGATAATCACAACATCTCTGACGAGCGCAGGTCAAGGGTTCAGAGTCCACATATCACAGTTAGTGGCCAGAAATGGGGAAGGGCCATGGCAGGGCTACCAGCCTGACAGGCTCAACTTGGGCTGTGGAGGCTGATGGGGGGCGGCGGGGTGGGGTGGAGGAGAGAAGGGGCAGGGAACCAGAAAGCTTTGTGAGGACAGAAGTCTCCACTAAGGAACACAGAGAGAAGCACCATTTCAGAAACCAGAAAAAAGAACCTTACCAGTCTGCTAATCACAAGAATTTTTTTAAGATGGAGGCTTGGATTTTGGGGCTCTCTCATCTCTAGTGCCTTAATCAGGTTTCTGACGTGCTCGGCGGCCTACAGGACAGAACAGACAACATGAAAAGTGACATAATTCCGAGTCTGGGCAGTGGTTCTCAGCCCTGGCCCCACATTACTATCAGCTGGGAGATCTTTCTAAATACCCATGGAAGAGAGATATGGCAGTCTGCTTCCAGAAAGACATAAAGCCTTGGAAACCTTATGGGGCTGTTCTGCTCTGTCCTGTAGGGCTGCTATGAGTTGGAATTGACTCTACAGCAGGTTTTAACAGGGATGGGGGCGAGGCATCAGTATTATTTCAAATCACCCTACATGGGGCTTTTGGGAACATCATTCACCCAGAGTTGGCACTGCCCCTTTTCGTGAGTTTGTGAAGAGAAACTGCCCCTTCGGCCCTACCCAGGCAGAGCCAAGAGCCAGCCCTCACTGTCCACGCTGCAGCCCACCAGGCTGACCAGGCACCTATGCTGGCCCAGGAGCAGATGAGCAGGATGAGCCCCTGGCCCAGGGGCAGATGGCCAGGATGAGCCCCTGACCCAGGAGCCTCCCCTCCATTTTGACATGAGTCACCAGCATGATTGGTGCCTCGCTGTCATTCCAGGGAATCCCCCCTAGCAGCCCTGTGAGTTGGTGCCACTAACAGCACTTGGCAGGGTCAGGGAGGCTGGGTGGTATCCCTAAGGTCCTCAGCTAAGTGACCGACTGACTCCAAAGCCAGTATCCCCCACCCCCGACTCTCCTGCCCACCACCCCCAACACCCCCACCCAGGAGTGGGGAGTTCTCAGCTCCGAGCTGCCAAGATGAGCCTAAAGAGAACCCAGGACGGGGTGGGTCTGCTCTGCGCAGCATCAGACAGCAACATGAGAGCCGGGCGGCCTGGGCCGGGCAGGGGTTGAGGTGCCAGGTTATGAGGTGAGGGTGAAGGAGGGGTGTTCAGTGCCAACTTGCCCCTAGGAGGGACCTCAGGCTGGGCCCCAGGAAGCTCTGGAGACAGAGGGAGCTGAGGACAGGCCTGTCCTGTTCCCACCCAGAGACAGTTGGGGCGACTGTTGAGGGTTTCTTCCAAATACGACCTGTCCCCTCCATCCCAGTCCACCCCAATTCCCAGCACAAAACCCACACTCTCAGGGCCTCCTCCTCCCTCCTCCACCACGGCCCCTTGGAGATCCTTGATTTGCCATAACTTCCACAAAGGCAGATGCTGTTTCCTGTTTTATTGATTCAAAAGGCAAATTTTGGCTGAGAAAACACTTTTTTTTTAACAAGAGCCTGTCTGGATACTGAAGTTAAAGTTCCGGGGGGTTTTGACGGCCTTGGAGGGCCCTTTTAGGTTTCTTTGTAAGACTACAAGCCTTAGGAGCTAGTCTGGTGCCACGTACTGCCTGGTCAATGCCTGAGCATTTCCAGCCCTCTTGCCCCCCAGTGGCTTTTCCAGAACTCGGAAACACTACCACGACCTCTCCTATCAGTTAACACTGGTTCCCAGCGCCCCAGGCACGGTTCCAAGCTTTCCCACTATCTCATTTAGTCCTTCTAACCACCTCACAAGGTAGGTGCAGTGATCTCATTTTACAAATGAGGATTCCGAGGCTTATCCAGGTGGAAACACCTGTCCAGATTCACAAGGGTAGCAGGTGGCGGAGCCAGAATCAGTCCGCTGTCGAGCTGTATGGCTCAGAGGCAAACCAGGGCGGACGTTCTTGGCGGGGAGTACTGGGTGGGAAGGAAAGGGCTGCGACCCGGGGAGCCAGGGGAGCGTGCTCCGAGGCCTTTGGGTGGGGCGCGAGAGGCGGGGCACGAGGGCACGACAGAGGCGGGGCTCAGGTCTCGGGGGCGGGGCGCGAGGGGCAGGGGGCGGGGCTCGGGGCGGGGCGCGAGGGGCAAGGGGCGGGGCTCGGGGGCTCAGGGCTCGGGGGCGGGGCGCGAAGGGCTCCTACATGGCGCCGCTTGCTCAAGGCTCAGCTTGCGTGTCTTGAACTTACTTTGGTCATGTTGCCGTCCCTCGCAAGCTCGTGCACAGCTAGAATCTGGTGGGCGTCGATATTGCCGTCATCTTTTGCTAGGATTCTGAAACAGGAAGAGGAGCCATGTGAATTGCGAGCATTGACAGGATGGTGTGGGAACAACTGCTGTGTGCCTTCCAATACCCATTCTCCCTTCTTTTAATAATGCTGCTGTTTCCTGTGACAGACTAGAACTGCCCCATAGGGTTTTCTGTAATCTTTACAGGAGCAGATGGCCAGGTCTCTGTCATGCAGAGCTGTTGGGCGGGTTCGAACCACCAGCCTTTCAATCAGCAGCCAAGTGCTTAACAATTGTGCCACCAGGGTTCCTTTGTTTTATGGATACGGATATACATGTATACATACGTATGTACATATATATGCATATATGTATACATTTATATATACTGTGCTTTAGATGAAGGTTTACAGAGCAAAATACACATATTGTTTTGGGACATTGGTTGCCAACCCTGCAACGTGTCAACACTCTCCCCTTCTTGATCCTGGGTTCCCCATTTCCATTCGTCCAGCTTTCCTGACCCCTCCTGCCTTCTCCTCCTTGCCCAGGACTCCTTTCTTTCAATAACAAAACCAAAAACCAAACCCATTGCCATTGAGTCGATTCTGACTCATAGCGACTCTATAGGACAGAGTAGGGTTTTCAAGGCTGTAATCTCTACAGGAGCAGATAGAGAGGTCTTTGTTTTTTGGAGCCACTGGATGGGTTTGAACCACCAACATTTCAATTAGCAGCCAAGTGCTTAGCCAACCATTGTGCTACTGGAGCTCCTTTCTTTTAATAATAAAACCAAAAACCAAATCTGTTGCCGCTGAGTCAATTCTGACTCATAGCGACCCTACAGGACAGAGCAGAACTGCCCCATAGGGTTTCCAAGGAGCAGCTGGTGGATTCAAACTGCCAATCTTTTGGTTAGCAGCTGAGCTCTTGACCACTGCACCCCCAGGGCTCCCTTTTAATAACAGAATTCCCAAATTAGTTGGGCACATGGCTTGCCAGAATGAAGAGAATAAAGACCACATTTCCCAGCCTCCCTTGCAGCTTAGGTACAGCCCTGTGACTAAGTTCTGGCCAAGAGGATGTAAGTGAAAGGGATGTGTGTGATATCCAGTTGCGCCCCTAAAATAAAACATGCACTCCATTTCTGCTCTTTCCTTCTTCCTGCTGGCTGGAATGTGGATCACGTGAGCAGCATCCTAGAAATTACAGAACACTAAGACAAAAGAAGCCTGGGACCCTACAGAATTAAGCAGCCATTCCAGCCCTGGGCTGCCACTCAAACTTTCACCTGAGACAAGAATAATCTTCTGTGTTGTTTAGGCCATATATTTCGTGGGTATTTTTGTTACAGAAGCCTATTCATATCCCATCTACCACAGTCATGACCATGATACCATGGTCTGGAAGCAGCCAGAGCGGCAATGGCGGGCAGTCTGCAGCTGCAAGATGGAAAGGGGACCTCAAATTCAATTAAGCATCCTTGTGAAGATGCACCCTCTGATCATACTATGTTGTTGTTGTTAGGTGCCATGGAATCGGTTCTGACTCATAGCCGACCCTACAGGACAGAGCAGAACTGCCCCGCAGGGTTTCCAAGGAGTGGCTGGTGGATTCAAACTGCTGACCTTTTGGTGAGCAGCTGAGCTCTTAACCACTGTGCCACCAGGGCTCCGATCATACTATGGAGTTTTCTATATTCTGTTCTTTGTAGGGAACTTCTTATTTTTCAACCTGGTCAGGGAATGGCCTTCTGCTGAATAGAGGGTTACTCTAGTTAACATATGGAACTCACCATGATTAGGTATATTCAGCATTCAAAGAGTTCAAACTATTTCTGATGATCAGAAAGCAATGTGAACCTTAAATATTTGGAAATTTTAAAAACACACTTTTAAATAACTTAGGGATTAAAGAAGAATCAGAATGAATGTTAGAAAATTCTTAGAACCAACTGATACTGAAAATACCACACATCAAAATGTGAATACTGCTAAAATGGTATCTTGAGGGAAATCCATAAGCTTAAATGTTTACGTTAGAAAAGAAGACTGAAGATAGATGAGCCAGGCAACCAACTCAAGAGTCAGAAAATAACAGAATAACTCTAAAAGAAAGTTGTAGTTAGGTGCCATCAAGTTGGTTCCGACTCACAGCAACCCTATGTACAACAGAACGAAACACTGCCCAGTCCCGCACCATCCTCACAATTATTGTTATGCTTGAGCCCATTGTTGCAGTTACTGTGTCAATCCATCTTGTTGAAGGTCTTCCTCTTTTTCGCTAACCTTCTACTTCACTAAGCAAGTTGGCAAGAAATAATTAAGAGCAGAAATAAATAAATTAGAAAGCAAAGATATAACCAAGATCAACAAAAACCAAAGCTGGTTCGTTGCAGACTAATCAAAGAGACAAACTATTTTATAAAGATTGATTAAAAAAAAAAAACAAAGAGATGCTAAAGGGTGATGAAAACAATAGAAATGAATAGCGGTGATGGTTGTACAGCTTGGTGAACGCGATTAATGTCGCTGGAGCGTACACATAAAAAAGGCCGGCACGGCAAATGTTTTGTTATAGATGTGTATAAATATCCACAGTCAAAAAAAATGAGAGAGAAGGGAAAAAAATAAACATCTGAGACAAAAAGAGAAACACAGCTAGATAGAAGAGATTTGATTTAAAAACTACGGGATGGGTTACACGGCCAATTATTGTAATTGCTGTTGTAAAAAAGTTGTAAACCTGTAAAAAGCTGAACTGGCAAAAGTTGTGTGATAGATATATTCACAACGACGACAACAAAGAGTAGCTGCTGAGGCTGCGCATGTACAACAAACACCTCATGGGATCTGGTTCCTTGGTTTGGAGGTCTAGGGTCATGGTTTCATGGGACATCCCAGTTAACTGGCCTAACAACATGTTTAGTGCTTCTGTTCTACCTCCTAGTTTGCCTGGGGTCTTAGAAGCTTGCAAGCAGCCATCCAAGGCACAACAATTGGTCTCTGTTCACCTGGAGCAACAGAGGAACGACATTCAGGAATAGGAGAAAGATATGGAATGTGTGGCTAATTGCCTCCATGAACACCTTCTCCTTTGCCATGAGACGAGATGAACTGGATGTGCCCTGCTACCATTACCGAACATTTTGATCAAAGATTCCACAGAAAAATCCTGATCAAAAGGGAGAAAATGCAGAAAAGAATTTCAGATTCTCATGGACTTCAGACTTCTCAGAGTTGTCATGGAGGGTGGATAAACCCCTGAAACCACTGCCCGGAGATAATCTTTAACCCTTAAATAAAAAATATCCTCTGAAGACTCCTTAAAGCCAAATAATAGTTTAGCTTAACTAGTAAAAAAAGGTCTGCCTTGAGCATTCTTTAAAGAACTATCTATATGGGATCAAATTGATAACAGCAACTTGAGAGATTAAATAGTACCTGTAAGGGGAAGTGAGTTTACATTAATGGGGGAGGAATGACTCAGAAAAGGAGGGTGAGAACGGTTGCACAACTCAAAGAATGTAATCAATGTCACTAAATTGTACATGTAGAAACTGTTAAGAAAAATAAACAAGATGAGAAGGGCAGGCTTCATAAAACAAATGGAAAACAATGGGAGAATACTGGGAACTCTACTGACCGTGAAAGCCTCCAGGTGGGAAGGTGCTGTGGGGCCGGCAGCACACACTACCTCCTTGACCACGGGCATGGCAGGGCCAGGGCGAGGGAGGCTGCACACACCCCTGGTGTGGCCTTCAGCCAGGTGTTTCCTGGTATCTTGCTGGCCCAAGGCTAAGCCTCCAAAGCAAACTCTTGACACAGCTCACGCCAAGGACGCTGGCCAAGTGTAAACTGTGAGAAAGGGAACAGGTACAGGCATCACACCTGTGGGCTGGGCAGGGCAGAAATCATTTTCAATTTGCTACTGCCACCTCTCTGTAAGATGCAAATTCCAGTTATCATTGGAGGGCTTATCATTGCTCCACAGGGAAAAAAGAGATTTGTGTGTGTTTTGTTTTTTGAGAACTGTGTTGTATATGATCACACATCTCAGTAACAAGTGATAGTGATAACTCATGGTCATTAAGAAAAACATACTCTATTAACTCTTTTAAGGAGGAAATGAGTATTACGCATTTTAGGAATACTGAGATAAAAATACAATAGTTACAAGAAAACATTAGAGTTTAAAGAGAGATCCCTCAGTTATCTAAAACATTCTGTTCTCAAAAGACCTTCCATCATACATCTTTGGTCAGTTGATTTTCAACCAGGGTGCCAAGTTCATTCAACGGGAGAAGAGCAGTCTTTCCAACAAGTGGTGCTGGGACAACTGGATCTCCACATGCAAAACAATGAAGCTGGAGTCATAAGGTTAGGTGCCATCAAGTCTGTTCTGACTCACAGCGACTCTGTACAACAGAACGAAACACTGCCCAGTCCTGCGCCATCCTCACAATTCTTGCTGTGTTTGAGCCCACTGTTGCAGCCACTGTGTCAATCCATCTTGTTGAGGGTCTTCCTCTTTTTTGCTAACCCTCTGCTTTACCAAGCATGATGTCCTTCTCCAGGGACTGATCCCTTCTGATAACATGTCCAAAGTACATAAGATGAAGTCTCACCATCCTTGCTTCTAAGGAGCATTTTGGCCATACTTCTTTCAAGACAGACTTGTTCATTCTTCTGGGAGTCCATGGTATACACAATATTCTTTGCCAACACCACAGTTCAAAGGCATCAATTTGTTTTCCGTCTTCCCTATTCATTGTCCATTTGCATGCATATAAGACGACTGAAAACACCATGACTTGGGTCAGGAGCACCTTGGTCTTCAAGGTGACATCTTTGCTTTTTAACACTTTAAAGAGTTTTTTTGCAGCAGATTTGCCCAATGCAATACGTCGTTTGATTTCTTGACTGCTGCTTCCATGGGTGTTGATTGTGGATCCAGGTAAACTGAAATCCTTGACAACTCCAATCTTTTCTCCATTTATCATGATGCTGCTCATTGGTCCAGTTGTGAGGATTTTTGTTTTCTTTATGTGGAAGTGTAAATCCACACTGAAGGCTGTGGTCTTTGATCTTCATCAGTAAGTGCTTCAAGTCTTCTTTCAGTAAGCAGAGTTGTGTCATCCTTGTATTGCAGGCTGTTAATGAGTCTTCCTCCAATCCTGATGCCACATTCTTCTTCATATAGCCCAGCTTCACAGAGAATTTGCTCAACAAACTTCACACCATACGTGAAAATCAATTCATAATAGATCAGTGACCTACACACAAGAACTAAAACCATAAAACTCTAAGAAGACAATACAGGAGTAAAGCTTCAGGACTTTGCTTTTGGCAATGGATTCTTAGATACGACACCAAAAGCATAAGCAACAAAAGAAAAAAGAGATAAGTTGGACTTCATGAAATTAAAAACTTTGTGCATCAAGGGACATTATTAAGACAGTGAAAAGACAACTCACAGACGGGAGAAAATATTTGGAAATGATATATCAAACAAGGGTTTAATACCCAAAACATATAAAGAACTCCTACAGCTCAACAACAAAAAGACAAATAACCCAATTTTAAAAATGGGCAAAGTACCTGAATAGACATTTCTCCAAAGAAGATACACAAACGGCCAATAAGCATATGAAAAGATGTGAACATCATTAGTCATTTACTGTTGTTGGGTGCCCTAGAGTTGATTTTGACTTACATATACACAGAAAAACATACACCAATTCAACAGCTTCTACATGTACAATTTAGTGACAGTGATTACATTCATTGAGTTGTGCAACCATTCTCACCCTCCTTTTCTGAGTCGTTTCTCCCCCATTAACATAAACTCACTGCCCCCTAAGGTTCCTATCTAATCTTTCAAGTTGCTGTTATCAATTTCATCCTATACAGATAGTTCTTTAAAGAGCATAATGCTCAAGGCAGACCTTTTTTACTAGTTAAGCTAAACTACTTTTGGTTTTAGGAAGACTTCAGAGGATATTTTACTTTAAGGGTTAAAGATTATCTCAGGGCAATAGTTTCGGGGTTTATCCACCCTCCATGACTCCGGGAACTTTGAAGTGCATGAGAATCTGAAATTCTGTTCTGCATTTTCTCCCTTTTGATCAGGAGTTTTCTACGGAATCTTTGATCAAAATGTTCGATAATGGTAGCCGGGCACATCCAGTTCATCTGGTCTCATGGCAAAGGAGGCAACTGTTCATGGAGGCAATTAGCCACACATTCCATATCCTTCTCCTATTCCTTAATGTCGTTCCTCTGTTGCTCCAGGTGAACAGAGACCAATTGTTGTGCTTTGGATGGCTGCTTGCAAACTTCTAAGACTCCAGGCAAACTAGGAGGTAGAACAGAAGCACTAAACATGTTGTTAGGCCAATTAACTGGGATGTCCCATGAAACCATGACCCTAGACCTCCAAACAAAGGAACCACATTCCATGAGGTGTTTGCTGTACATAAGCAGCCTCAGCAGCTACTCTTTTTTTTTTTGTTGTTGCTGTAAATATATCTATCATACAACTTTTGCCAGTTTGATTTTTTACAGGTGTGCAACTTATTGACAGCAATTATTAATAATCGGCTGTGCAACCCTACCATTAACCAATGCAATTTTTCCATCACTGTAAACACTCCTTGCCCCCTCCCTCCTGCCTGTGGTAACCACTAATAAACTTTGGTATCCATACATTTGCCTTTTCTTGTCTTTTTATGTAAGTGAGATCATACAATATTTGTCCTTTGGTGATTGGCTTATTTCACTCAGCATGTCTTCAAGCTCTAGCCATACTGTAACACGTATTAAGACTTCATTTCTCCTCCTGGATGAGTAGTATTCCATTGTATGTATGTACCACATTTTGTTTATCCACTCATCTGCTGATGGGCAATTAGGTTGTTTCCACCTTTTGGCTATTGTGAATAGTGCTGCAGTGAACATTGGTGTATGTAAAAATGGCATGGTGGGGGCATCTGACCTCCTCTAACTTTAGGAGAGGGCAGAACTACCATCAGCATCAACAGCCAAGGCTGATAACTCCTATGAGGTGGACGTCAGACATACCTCCACCCTCCAACCTTTTTATCAATTCTGACACCAACTGTCCCTCCCATGGTACTCTCTACTTTCTCTGCTGGGTCCAAATTCATTGCAATGGCCACACAGAACTCACAGATCATACTCAGGATTATGGGGTTTATTAGGGAAGAAACAGATTACAATTCAGGATTGGGAATGACTCAGGATACAGTTCTTCGATCAAGACAGCCTCTTCTCAGCATACCCGCAGGCAGACCTCTACCCGGCCCTCGACTTCTCGGCCCTTGGCCCACTTGGGCCAGCCCGGCATCTGCCCTGCTCAGGCTTAAGTATTACAAAACTCTTTAGCTCTACTGATAAGTGCTCAGAGGTACTCTACTCCACCACTAAGCCTTGACGTGGGTCAGTAAACCTAGTTCCAATGACAAATGCTTGGAGGCACTCAACTCTGCCAGCAAGCCTCCTGCCTGAAGGCGTCCAGTTCATGGATCGGCACACCCACTGTAACCACCTTACTCCATGGGCTGGGAAGTCCACTGCACCATCTCACACCAGTCTCCTTGCTCCACTGCCACTGTTTCTCTGCCACTGTTTCTTGCCATCTTATGCCATCTCCGGTGTTACGGCTCTCTCTCTGTCTCCTGGGTCTAGGAGGTTCTCAGCATAGGGACCCTAGGTCCAAAGGACATGCTTCACTTCTAGCTCTTCTTTCTTGGTGGTAGTCAGGTCCCCCTTTTCCAGCTCTCGGATGGCTCATTTTAAGCCTTGCAGGATGGCAATACTGAACATTCCCTTTGTTAGGGTTCTATACACCTTATTTGCATGGCCCTACCCCCACAAGGGTGCCATGCACCTTATTTGCATTATTAGCAAGCTAGCCCACCCCTTTAGTGGGCCACAATTTGCATAGTCTCACCCAATCATTTTGTGAGAGCCACAAAGACTATGGCTAGAAGGGCTACGGTAAGTACGGCCCTTTCAAGTCTCAGGTATATACCTAGGAGTGGAATTGCTAGGTCATATGGTAGTTCTATTTTTAGTTTTTTGAGGAACCACCACACTGTTTTCCACAGCGGCTGTACCATTTTGCATTCCCACCAGCAATGGATAAGGATTCCAATTTCCCCACATCCTTGCCAACATTTGTTATTTTTTTAATGTTAGCCATCCTAGTGGGAGTGAAATGGTATCTCAATGTGGTTGTCATTTGCATCTCTCTGATAGCAAATCCCACTTCTGACACAGGATTTCTTTGGAGCTCTGCTGGCGCAGTGGTTAGGAGCTACAGCTGCTAACCAAAAGGTTGGCAGTTTGAATCCACCAGCTGCTTCTTGGAAACCCTATGGGGCAGTTCAACTCTGTCCTATAGGGTCACTATGAGTTAGAATCAACTTGATGTCAATATGTTTGGTTTTTTTTTTGGTTTGATGGCTAATGACACGAGCATCTTTTCATGTTTGGTGGCCATCTGAATGTCCTCTTTGGTGAAGTGTCTGTGCACGTCCTTCGCTCATTTTATGATTGGGTTGTCTTTTTGTTGTTAAGCTGTTGAAGTTTTATATATATTTTGGTTATCAGATTCTTGTTGGATATATAGTTTCTGAAGATATTCTCCCAATCGGTAGCTTGTCTTTTTACTTTTTTGGTAAAGTCTTTTGATGAACAAGTTTTTAATTTTTATGAAGTCCCACTTATTTATTTTGTCTTTTGCTGTTTGTGCTTTTGTTATTACGCTAGATAATCCATTGTTGAAAACTAGACCTGACAGTGTTGCCCCTGCTTGTTCTTCTAAGAATTTTATGGTTTTAAAACCGTTTGCATATTTAGGTCCTTAATCCATTTTGAATTTATTTTTCTGTGCGGTGTGAGGCATGGATCCTGTTTCATTTTTCTGCACGCAGAATTCCAATTTTGCCAGTACCATTTATTGAAGAGACTCTTCTTTCCCCATCAAATGGACTTAGCACCCTTGTCAAAAACCAGTGGACCATAGATATGTGGGTTTATTTCTGGACTTTCAATTCTATTCCACTGGTCTATGTGTCTATGGTTATACTAGCTTCAGGCTGTTCTGATTACTGTAGCTGTATACCCTTCCCCGCAAAAAACCTAAACCATTGCCATCGAGTTGATTCCAACTCATAGCGACCCTATAGGACAGAGTAGAACTGCCCCATAAGGTTTCCAAGGCTGTAAATCTTTATGGAAGCAAACTGCCACATTTTTCTCCCGTGGAGTGGCCAGTAGGTTTGAACCACCAACCTTCTGGTTGGCAGCCAAGTGCTTTAACCACTGCATCACCAGGTCTCTTGTAGCTGTATCTAAACCAAAAACCAAACCCACTGCTGTCGAGTCGATTCCGACTCATAGCAACCCCATAGGGTTTCCAAGGCTGTAAATTCTATGGAAGCAGACTGCAACATCTTTCTCCCACAGTAGCTGGTGGATTTGAACTGCTGACCTTCCAGTTCGCAGTCAATTGCTTTAACCACTGCACCACCAGGGTGCCTTTGTAGCTGTATGGTAAGTTTTAAAATCAGAAAGTATGAGTTCTCCTACTTTGTTCTTCTCTTTCAACACTGTTTTAGCTATTCAGGGCCTCTTGCCATGCCATATAAATTTGAGGATTGGTGTTTCTATTTCCGTAAAGAAAGCTGTTGCTGTTGGAATTTTTGATCGGGTTTGCACTGAATCTATAGATTGTTTTGGGTACCACTGACATCTTACGAATATTAAGTCTTCCAATCCATGAACATGGAAAATCTTTCCATTTACATAAGACTTCTTTAATCTCTTTCAGCAGTATTTTACAGTTTTCATTGTAGAAGTCCTTCATGTCCCTGGTTAGATTTTATTCCTAGGTATTTTATTCTTTTAGGTGCAAATATAAATAGAAGCATTTCCCTAATTTCTCTGTCAGATTTCTCACTGCTGGTGTATAGAAACCCAACTGATTTTTGTTTCTTGACTGTGTACCCTGCAAGTTTGCTAAATTCCTTTATTAGCACTAGACGTCTTCTTGTGGACTCTGGGATTTTCTAAATATAGGATCATATTACCCACTGGCCGTAATCTTTACAGGAGCAGATCGCCAGGTCTCCCACCCATGAAGCTTCTGAGTGGGTTTGAACTGCAAACCTTTCAGTTAGCACCTGAGCTCTTAATCGTTGCGCCACCAGGGCTCCCTCATTAGTCATTAGGAAAAGTGCAAATCAAAACCACAATGAGAGATTACTTCACACCCACGAGGATGGTTATCATCAAAAAAAAGAACGAACGAAAAATAACAAATGTTGGCAAGGACATGGAGAAATGGGAACCCTCGTCCATTGCTGTTAGAAATGGTGCAGCCTCTGAGGAAAACAGTTTGGCGGTTCCTGAAAAAGTTAAACATGAAATTACCACACGATCCAGCAACTCCCCTCCTGGGGATATTCCCAAAAGAACTGAAAGCAGGGACTCAAACAGGTACCTGTACACCAATGTTCACTGCAGCATTATTCACAATAGTCAACAGGTGGAAACAACCCAAGTGTCCATCAACAGATGAATGGATAAACAAAGTGTGGTATATACACACGATGGAATATTACTCAGCAATAAAGAGAAACGAAGTTCTGATACATGCTACGACATGGATGAACCTTGAAAACATCATGCTAAGTTAAATAAGTCAGACACAAAAGGGCAAATATTGTATGATCCCACTGACGTGAAATGTCCAGAACTGGCATACGCATAGATTTCTTTGGGGTTACCTCAATATTGACCCCTATTTTTCTAAGTTTATACCAGTCTTTCATTTCTTTATATCACCTTGACTTCCTCTCCATGTGAAAAATCTGTCTACATTTTTTAAGTCCTTCTTTTTTGTTTTAATGTTGTCATCTTTTACATATTGGCATCTGTTTCCCTATCTTCAGTGTTTTAGCTTTAAGTTACTTTTGTGACTTCTCTATCTGGTTGATATCTGGTTGCTCTGTCCTGTGTTCTAGTCTTGGGTTGTTATCTGATGTTACTGATTTTCTAACCAGAGGACTCCCTTTAGTATTTCTTGTAATTTTGGTTTGGTTTTTGGAAATTCCCTAAACTTCTGTTTATCTGGAAGTGCCCTAATTTTGCCATCACATTGAGAGACAGTTTTGCTGGATATATAATTTTGGCTGGCAGTTTTCTTCCTTCAAGGCTTTATATATGTCATCCCATTGCCTTCTTGCCTGCATGGTTTCTGCTGTGTAGTCCGAGCTTATTCTTAGTGACTCTCCTTTGTAGATGACTTTTTGTTTATCCCTAGCCGCTTTTAAAATTCTCTCTTTATCTTTGGTTTTGGCAAGTTTGATTATAATATGTCTTGGTGACTTTCTTTTGGGATCTACCTTATATGGGGTTCAATGAGCATCTCGGATAGATATCTTGTCATCTTTCACGATATCAGGGAAGTTTTCTGCCAACAAATCTTCAACAATTCTCTCTGTATTTTCTGATATCCACCCCGTTCAGGTACTCCAGTCACTCGTAGGTTATTCCTCTTGATAGAGTCCAACATAATTCTTAGGGTTTCTTCATTTTTTAAAATCCTTTTATCTGATTGTTCCTCAAATAAGTTGGTGTCAAGTGCTTTATCTTCAATCTCCCTAATTCTAACTTCCATTGCCTCAATTCTGCTCCTAATACTTTCTATGGAGTTGTCTAATTCTGAAATTTTATTGTTAGTCTTCTGGATTTCTGATTGCTGTCTCTCTATGGATTCTTGCAGCCTGTTAAATTTGTCATTATGCTCTTCTCTAATCTTTTTAATTTCCTCTATTGCGTGTTCTGCATTTTGCTTAATTTCCTTCCTAATTTCTTGAAGACTTCTGTATACTAATCTTTTGTATTCTGCCCCCAGTAATTCCAAGAAATTTTCCTCCTCTGGAAAATTTCTAGATTCTTTATTTTGGGAGCTTGCTAAAGCCATGGATTGCCTCTTTATGTGATTTGATATTGACTGTTGTCTCTGAGCCATCAGTAAGTTACATTTATTTATTTTATGTTTGCTTACTGTGTCCTACCTTCTTGTTTTGTTTTGATATGCCCAAATAGGCTGCTCGTATGAGCTAGTTTGATTATTGGCACCTTTGAAGTTCTAATGTCCTGTCACCAGGTGGTTAGATCTGTTACTAGGCATGTGAGCTCAGGAGTCTGCCCACTCCTCCTGTATGGATTCAGCTCAGGTGCCCAGGTAAATAGCCACCTAGTGTGTGGTGTAGGCGCTCACTTACAGTCCTAGACAGGCACGGGTGATTGGTGTAGGCACAGCCATCTGGCTGTAGCAGGGTGACACACTCTGAGCAAGGCAGGGGGCTGACAGCCGCCCCCTAGTGTCCAGGAGGAAGGCTGGCATACGCATAGAGACGAAAGTTTATTAGTGGTTACCAGGGGCTAGGGGGAAAGGGCAATAGAGAGTTAAAACAAAAGAGAGGAAATATAGGTAAGTCCAACTACTGATGAGGACAGAAAATAACCAGAAAACCATAAGATCCGTTATAGCCACTGCACATACCTGCCACGTGTTTCTCCAGATAAACAACCATTAAAACAATGATTGAGAGGTGACTATGGGACAACATGTTATTCACTAAAGAGATACTCCGAACCACCTCATCAGCTCCTCTGTGAATACCTGGATCCAGGTACTCAATTCTCACCTCATCACGGCTCTCCCTCTCACTGTCACACATACCCCGTAAGTGTGTCAGAATATGATGTGGAAACTAAATAAAGACAAATCCAGAAATATAGGTTCCTGGGAAATAAGTATACCAAATGATCACGCAGCGCTATTAGGGACCTCCTAAATTACAATAGGAGCCCTGGTGGTACAGTGGTTAAGAGCTCGGCTGCTAACCAAAAGGTTGGCGGTTTGAATCCACCAGCCACTCCTTGGAAACCCTATGGGGCAGTTCTACTCAGTCCTGTAGGGTCGCTATGAGTTGGAATGGACTTGAAGCAATGGGTGTGGTTTTTGATTGATATGTTAATGAGACCATGTTAGTGCAGGGTGTGTCCTAAACCTAGTCACTTCTGAGTTACGGAGCAGCACAGACCCAGAGACGGGAGCACAAACCGGGACGGGGGGCAGATGCCGCTGGCCACGTGGAGACTCCAGTGGAGGAAGACTGGGACCGCAGAAGCTAAGACAAGGCCCTTCCCCAGAGCTGAACAGAGCTTTTCCCTAGAGCCGGCCCTGAACTGGGACTTCTAACCTCCCGAACTGTGAGGAAATAAATTTCTGTTCACTGAAGGTGCCCACTTGTGGTAATTCTGTTACAGCAACAATAGGGGACTAAGTCACCAAAGCCCCTTCTTCCCCCCAATTTTTTTTAATAAAAGTTACCGCTTATTAAACCGTATCACAGCCATAGTTGAAAAAAATCACATAATACAATAGTCCCTAGTCCCACTCTCTCCTCACTCCCTCCTGCCCCCATCCCTCAGAGGCAACTGCTTTCTTCCAGATGACTCTCGTGTCTTTGGGTTCTTTCGGTGGTTCCCCCCATCTCTGTGCTAAACAGCACGCCTCCGGTTCTTGCTTTTCCATCGCAGCCCACAGCTTCTGGCCTCCTGCTATGATGTGTGATTATTTTAGTCCAATTACACCAACCCTCCCTCCTCGCCCCTCTCCCCATGATCATATCACTCTTTATAATGCCTCTATTAGCGCTATTGGCCTTCATATCTTATCCCATCAAGTACAGACAGTATCACTATCTCCCAGCCCTAAAGGATAGGAACATATTGGCACCCTCGACTTGGTAATGAAGGAAGCAGCCAGCCCATGTGTGCAGTGGAGCCCACCCTCACCTTTGTCCCATTTCTACCGTCTGCTCCCAGTCCTGCCTCGCCAAGAACAGCCGCATCTTGAGGACCAAGGCTGGCAAGAAGCTTGCTGAGGCCACAGCAATCTGATTCACCACCTCCAGGGCCCCTGAGTAGTTCTGCTGCATCATGAGGTACGTTGCCTGTTGAGAGAGAGCAGGAGAGAAGAGTCTCCGTGTCAGTGCCGCGAAGGGAGATGGGGTGCACCCTGTGTCTCCCGCAGGACAGGGCAGTCTGACACACAGGCACTGTGGGTCCCCTCTGCTGGACCAGGGAGTCCTCAGGCCCTGGCAGGGTGGCAGCCCTTGCAGCCCCCCCAGAGACAGTGTCGCCTCGCAGAGAGACAGATAAAGATCCATAGCAGCCTTGGGCTCCTAGCTGGGCAAGGCGGGGGCTCCAGGGAGACAGCAGATTCCTGAGCTTGGGAAACTCGGAAAGCCTAGAACAGGCCAACGCCATGTGAGGCCCACCCTGAGGGGCAGAGCTGGGGTCACTGGGCACTTTCCAATGCCACAAATTGTCCATTCATTTCCCCCTCGCTTTTCTGAACTTTGTCACTGAAAACGGTTCCGTTAACCCACTGCCGTGTAGCCAATTCTGACTCATGGCAACCTGACGTGTTACAGAGTACAACTGTGCTCTACCGGATTTTCTTGGCTGTGATCTTTACGGAAGCAGATTGCCAGGCCTTTCTTCCGAGGAGCCACTGGGTGGGTCTGAACCGCCAACCTTACAGATCGTAGTCTGTGCCAGCCAGGGACCTTCAGGAAAACTGCTCACTGGGGCCCGACTGGGCAACTTTGGGTCAGTCAGGCTTTGTGGGAAACTCCCTCCAGAGCAAGGCCAGGAATTTTTCTTTGGCAAGACCCCCTGGGTGGGTTCACGGCCCCCACCAGGCAGAGCGCCAGCCCCTGTCCAGCCTCTCCTAGTGAACTGTGACACAGGTGCCTGAAGGGCAGAGGGCAGTGCTCCTACGAGTCTTGAAATCGTTGGACTTCGAAAGGATGGCTGCCATAGGCATGAAGTGACCCTCTGTGAAGAGGCTTCTCATCAAAAGCCAAGAGAACATTCTAAATAGAGACACACACGAACACGTCCACCCCGGCCCTTCTAACAGTGCAAACCTGGAAACAGCCCCCAACATCCAAAACAGGGGGTTGCTTTAGTCAACTGCATTATGCCCATACAATGGAGCTTTACGTAGACACGCAAAATGGCATTTGCACATGACAAAATATTACATGAAGAAAAAGAAACGAAATGACGTGTGTCCCCTGGCTACAACTACATGGATACCCTCCCCCCAGCCTGCAGTGGGCGCTGGGGGGAGCCCCCTTCTAGACCAGGAGACTCAGCAGCTGGCAGCCCTCAGCTGAGCCTCCCTCTTGGGTTCACCTGTGGCTGAAGGAGCTGCCTCATCCCAGGTAACACCGCCTCCCAGGCGCAGCCCACGTCCAGCGGCTTGTCAGGGAGGGTGTGAAAAGGCCAGCCCAGCTCCAGGATTCCCCGGGGAGCTGGCTGAGGCCTTTGCTGTGTGTTACGGATTGAACTGTATCTCCCAAAAATATGTGTTATAAATCCTGCCGTTATCTCTGGTGGCAATCCCGTTTGAGAATGGGTTTTCTTTGTTATGTTAATGAAGCAGTAGGAGTGTTTAACCCATTGCCACGGAGTTGATTCTGACTCATAGCGACCAATAGAACAGAGTAGAACTGCCCCATTGGGTTTCCAAGGAGCAGCTGATGGATAGAAACTGCTGACCTTTTTGGTTAGCAGCCAATCTCTTAACCACTGCACCACCAGGGCTCCAGTATTAGTGTAGGGTGTGTTTTAAATCAATGTCTTTTGAGATTTAAAAGGGCAGATTAAGCAAGCAGCAAGCAAGGAGAGACGGGGAAGACAGATGCCATGCCACATGAGATCTCCAAGGAACTGAGGAAAAGAGACAAGGACCTTCCCCAGAGCTGACAGAGACAGAAAGCTCCCGTCCTCCCAGCCCATGCCCTGAATTTGGACTTCTAGCCTCCTAACCTGTGTGAGAGGAGCGTTAGAGCTACGGCTGCTAACCAAACGGTCAGCAGTCCTAATCCACCAACCACTCCTATGGGGCAGCTCTACTCTGTCCTACAGGGTTGCTATGAGTCGGAATCAACTCAATGGCAATGGGTAAACGGTAAGAAAAATGAATTTCTGTTTGTTAAAGCCACCCACTGTTGGTGTTTCTATTAGAGCAGCAGTACAGAGCTAAGACATGGTGCCTGCTTCACAGCCCAGCTTCTCCCGCTGCCCAGTCCCACTCCCTCCACTCCTAGGTCCCAAGGGTGCTTCCCATAAACCTCATGCACGATCACCTATGTCTCCTGCGGCCCAGAAACCCAACCACAGGCACTCTCTGAATCGATGAACAGAAAGGAGACCACAAAGCGCTGCCCAAACATGCTGACATGAGTCTTTGGGGGGAGGCGGGGCTGAGCCTGTCTTTTAAATTCACCTTTGACTTTCTTTTTTTTTAATGAGTACGTATCCATTGTATAAGGAAAAATATACAAATTAAGAGGATTGTTTTTCTCTCACAGATTGATTCAATGAGGATCACGTAAGAAAAAAGGAACTTAATTTAAATTTAAACATCCCTAGGTGGTGCAGTGGTTAACAGCTCAGCTGCTAACCAAAAGGTCAGCAGTTTGAATGCACCAGCCGCTCCTTGGAAACCCCACGGTGCAGTTCTACTCTGTCCTATAGGGTCGCTATGAGTCGGAATCGACTCAACAGCAACTGGTATTTTTTTAAGGTGGTACAAATGCTTTGCTCTTGGCTGCTAAACTAAAGGTTGGAGATTTGAAGCCACTCAGCAGTCCTGTGGAAGAAAAGGCCTGGTGATCTGCTTCTTTTAAGATTAAAGCTAAGAAAACCCTCAGGTCTTCCCTGTAACATGTGGGGTCGCCACAAGTCAGAATCAACTCGACAGCAACTAACCACAGTAACAATTTAAATCAAGATCAGAAAATTCAAAACGTATAATAAAACGTACATTCTTATGGCTAACGAAGTGAATTTAACAGATGGGGAGAGAAGAGGGGACAGGCAAAATGAAGCAGGTGAGCAACGGCTGCAGAGAAAAGGGGCAGCGGGTGACACCCAGAAGGACCCAAAGGGCAAGCTGAGAGAGTCAAGGAGGACGGACCCCGAGAAGGAGACCCTAAGAAGAACCCCACGCAGAATGAGACAGAACCCCTGGCCACGCAGGAAGGCACGTGAGAGCAGGAGTGGTCTGGGCCTGGGCTGCTGTGTGCCCCTGGCCAGTCGCTGACCCTCTCTGCGCCTCTGCTCATCTACCAGGTGAGGGACCTGGAGACCGAGGCTCCAGCCTGAGGTCATCCGGTGGGTCTCTGGCTCTGGTCACCTAGCTAGGGATACTTCCACCCCTCCTCTCCCCATTGCCCACCTTTCCCATCATCCCCAGCACATCTCTGGTGTCCTGAATTCCTTGTTCCAGGTACTTGATGGACTTCTTCATGGTGTGGGGCTTGTCTGAGGTAAGGTCCACCCAGCCCCTGAGCACATAGCCCTGGATGAGAACAAGATGAGAGATGGAGGTCTTGGTTCTGCAAAGCCTGGGCCCAGCCTGCCCCTCCTGCCTCATGTCCCAGCCCTTGCCAACCCACCTGAGACCCTGCCAGACACAGCCGCTTAAGGGCAGCCAGGCTCTCTCATCGCCAGAACTTCCTACCCACTGCTGGATTGCCTGGGAGGCTGTTCCTATCCCTCCCCAACCAGCCCCTTCACCTGATTAACTACTAGTGATCTTCAAAGCTCAGCCTGGGAGCCCCCTCCTCCAGGAAGCCTTCCTTGACCTTTCAGGCAGGGATAGGAAACTTCCCGGCACCCTCTCAACTCTCCATCGCTACCCTTACGGAGGTCCTCTCACCCGCCTTGTAACTGCCTGCTCACTTCTCTGTCTCTCCACAAGTCAGGGAGGGACAGGGGGCAGAGGCCACTCCTGGTTCTCTCCAGTCCTTAGACCAGCCCGGAGCTGACCTGTGTGCGAACTCCAGGAATGCCCTCCGAGTGGGTGAGCGGGAGCCATTCTGAGCTGACGGGCCCTGTGCCAGCTCCTGTCTCCCTTCACCCAGCCTCTCCTGGCAGACTGAGGCCTGTCCTGGGAACTAAGACCGGAAGGGCACTCGGAAGACCTCTGCCCTGAAGCAACCCCTGATGGCCCAGACTGGTGTTTCTCAATTCTGTTCATGACTGCCTTTCTAAGGAGCCCTGGTGGTGCAAACCGTAAGGTGCTCAGCTGCTAACCAAAAGGTTGGCGGTTTGAACCCACGTGGTGGCTCCGTAGGAGGAAGACTCGGGCCATCTACCCCCGAAAAGATCACAGCCTAGGAAGCCCTATGGGGCAGTTCTACCCTGTCACATGGGGTCACTGTGGGCTGAGACTGACTCGAGGACACCCAACAACAACAAGGAGCCTTTCTAAACAGTTTTCTTCATTGACCACCCACGAGCAATTTTAATACCTATCTATTTATATGTTGTATGACTATCTGTGCTTTATACATAAAGAGTAAGATTTTATTTCCCCCCCATAAGGATGATATCGGGGCGAATGCGTGGCCTAGACTGAAGCTGTAGACTCCACCGTCAGTACTCAATGCTTTGGTGAAGCAGCGTTCTCTTTGTGAAGCTGGCCTCTTGCAAGGCAGGAATCCTCCGGCAGTCTCCAACACTTCAGTACGAGCGAAGGGAGAGGGCAGAGTCACTGTGAATGAGCCTGTTGACTGCCCTCACGCTTTGACCAAAGTACAGAGACAAATGATGGGCTCCCAGGGGACACTGCAAGGGCCCAGCCATCCAGGCCGACTCCTGTTACTCGGGGCTCGACTCTCTCGTCTCTCCCACTCTCTGGGTACAAGCCTCAGCAGTGCCTCTTGGGGTCTCCCCTCTGCTCCCCAGTCAGTGTTCCTAGGGGTTCCACAGGTGAGAGAAGGAGCTTTGGGGGCTTGGGGACGGAGGCGCCAAGCCAGTGACAGACCCAGATGCTGACAGGACAGGGACGTCCACGGGGGTGAGGTGGACTGGGTGTGAGGCACTAGGGACTGGTGGGGACTGGGGCAAACCAGGCAGTTGGCTCTCACGTCCAGTCCATCACTGCCAGGAGACAATGCGGTCCCAGTGGGGCCAGCTCATGTGAGTTTCCAAAGAAAAAAGTCACCAACTAACTAAAGATTTTTTAAAAATAGAGTCCAGGCCACAGAAAATCCATCTACAGATTGGGCTCTGTGGACAGCTACTAACGTGTAGCCTCTGCTGAGTCCTGAGACAAAGAGGGTGGGGTGGCTGTAAGACCAGGGGCCTCTCGGTGCCTGGGGGTGGCCTTCTTCCCATTCCAGGGCCTTCCTGGGGCTGCAGGCCACCCTACCGAGTTGTGTCTGCACACAGCTCTCTCTGACAAGTGCCCTCCTCCCCCACCGATGCCCGTGGCACCCACCTCTCTGGAGCCGCTGGAGACTTTCAGCGTGCGGTCGATGTACTCCTTGGCTTTGTCGTGGCGGCCCACGAGCCAGAGGAAGAGGCCGGCGTAGTACAGGGCAGCCCCACTGGCTGTCTTGCGGACTTCCCTCAGGCTGCTCTCCAGCTCCTGGACGGCTTCTCGGTCTGTAAATCCCAGAGGAGGAGAAGGAGGAGTCAGGTGAGGTGTTTCGTCTGCTGCTACAGGGGCACCAGGCCCCAGAGAGCTGCCTCTGGACACTGGGCTTCCCTCACTCACTGCAGCTGATCACACGTCACCCAAGGCCTGGAAACCAGCAACATCGCCTTGCGCTGCCACCAGGCTGCCCAGGCCTGGACTTGGGTTTGCTGTCCGGTCTTTGTCTTCTCTCGTCTGTCACCCACAAACAGACCAAACTTGAGCCCCAGCCACAAGCCCACGGGGTGGGGAAACTGTTACAGTAGCCCCCCTTATCCGTGGTCCTGCTTTCTGTGTTTTCAGCCACCCTCGGTCAACAGCGGTTCAGAAACGTTAAATGAGCGTGTAGCAGGATGACATCTCACGCCATCCTGCTCTGTCATTCATGTAACTTTGGTTACAATATGGTGTTATAATTGTTGTATTTTATTATTAGTTATCGTTGTTAATCTTTTATTGTGCCTAATTTATAAACTAAACTTTATCTATGCACATACAGGACAAATCATTGTATGTACAGGGTTCAGTACTCTCTGAGGCTCCAAGCATCATTGGGAGTCTTGGAACGTATTCCCTATGGATAAGGGGGACGACTGTATTTATAATCTCTCTCGGAATTTCTCCCTGGCTCCAGAGAGATGGAGATTAGGGATGAAGTTATCTACAGTGGCTTGATAAGATCTTGACAGAAGGAGAGAAGGGTGTCTCCCCGAATCTTGCCCCTGAACGGGGGCCCTCATGCTGTCATGCTCTCTGCCTGTGGCTTCTACTCATTGTGTGGGCCCTCGGGGGTCTTCTTGGAGGTGTCTGGAGGGAGGGGAACAGCAGCTATTCCCCACAGACCAACAGCCTCTGCAGACGCCAGCACAGGCACCTCCTTTGGCAGCCCCTGGGGGGCTGTCTCTGCAGGGTACTCTCTTTCCCCTGGGGGCTGTCTCTCTGCAGAGGGCTCTCTTTCCCCTGGGGGCCGTCTCTCTGCACGGGACTCTATCCCCTGGGGGGGCTATGTCTCTGCAGGGGGCTCTCTTTCCCCTGAGGGGGCTGTCTCTGCAGGGGCTCTCTATCCCCTGGGAGGCTGTGTCTCTGCAGGGGGCTCTCTTCCCCTGAGGGGACTCACCGATGGTCTCACAGTGCTTGTGAGCGTAAATGAGGGCCATAATGGAGCACAGGGACACGTCTGGGTGGTTCTGGATGCTCTCCAGGTCACTGATGGCATCCTGGATGCGCTCTGCAAAGAAAGCCACACAGTTATGCTTGCGGGCTCCAGGCCCAGAGGGCAGGAGGCTCCACAGCACTCACATGGAGACCTTACCAGGGCCGACTCAGGGCCTGCCACTACCTGTCTTCCCTTAGAGTCACTGGACTGAGCTTCTGGAAGGCCCTCTCGCAGGTGTGGGTGGACGAGTATGCCCAGTGGCCTGAGTTCCCTGAGGACTGAAGCTCCCTGAAAGGGCTCCTGGCACCACGGTCCAGCTTCCTGGCATGGAAGGCTTGGAGCCAAGAGATGTGAGGTACAACTGCCAGGCTGTGATTCTGGCTGGGGGTCAGTTCTGGAAAACGCACCTCAGGGTACCCCCAGCTGCTCAAGAGCCACTGAATACATTTATCCCTCCGTGTCCACAGACACTGGCCATGGGCAGCTCAGCCAGCCCCCAGCCAGGACCACCTTCTGAATGTCAGTGTGTCAGCCCTACACAGGCCGATTCTTCACTCTCCTCGAACCTGTACCATACCTGCCTGGCACCCACACCTACACCTCCTCCTTTTCTCTTGTGTTACAGGGTCCCAGTTCCCAAGCCTGGGATGAGTTTAACAGTCAAGCAGCCATCTCTCCACCCACTCATTTTACAGACGGGAAAACTAAGGCACAGAGCAGGAGTAAGGGCTCTCTAAGGTCTCAAAACTCAACGAGATATGGATCACACAGGCTTCTGGGGAGCCTAGCCACTGCGTGTAAGACTGTTTCCATGGGAACATAATTGTGGAGTCAGGAGCTAACACTGCCAGGTTCTTACCTTCCCTGAGGACTCCGTAGGCTTTAAAGAACTGCAGCACGGGCTCATTGCTGAATTTCTCCAGGCCCATGGCTGCAGCACACTGCACATGGCGGAAGTACTTTTCCTGACTGTAGTAAATGATTCCAGCCTGCGTGCAGGAAGACACAATGGCCCCAGTCCCACTCTGTCTCTGTTCCCCTGTGCTCCCTCCCCCTCCATGTTCCTCCTCAGTGCTGCACAAGGAAGAGAAAGAGAGCACCCAGCCTCATCCTGGCCTGCAAAGGCTCTGGGGGTGGCCCCATGCAGCTCCCCCGAACCTGCAGTGGCTCTGGGGGCGGCTCCATGCAGCTTCCCGAGAACCTGCAGCAGCTCTGGGGGACAGCTTTGCGCTGTTTCCCTGAGAAGTAGTTGGGAGGTGTTTGTTTTAGAATCATCAGCAAATTCAGGTTTAAATGTGATAGGGAATCCAACTCAGGCTTTGCCCGTGAGGACGGGAATAGGGGAAAAGGGGGAGAACCAACAATAAGAAAATTTACACCAACGGTTATGGTTCTGAGGGACTGTGTGTTTCCCACCTGCTGGAAACCACACTAAGGGTTTCCACAGATGAGGAAGCTGAGGACTCTGAAGACTATAGCTTGACAGAGGTCATGCACTGGTGGGGCTGAGATTTCAGAGCTAAGTCTCACTTCCTCCAAGGTTTGTGGGTGCTGAGGTTGGGGATAGATGTGGTCAGATTGTGAACAGCCTTGTGGGCCATATGAAAGAGTTCAGATACCATCCTGAAGGTGACAGAAGGAGTTGGAATGGCTTTAAGCAGGGGAGATACACGATCAGATGTGTTTTTCAAAAACCACTGTGGCTGCTGTTTATGTGTGTGCTGGCTGCTGGTGGACAGAGCTGAAGCAGAGAAACCAGTTGGGAGGAGGTTGTTGCAGGTGCCTAGGGTAGAGATGGTAGTGATCCTGGGTTAGGCGGTAAAAAGAAGCAGGTGAACTCAGGAGACATTTAGGAGCTGATATTTCTTGCTGACGGATAGGACTGGAAGGTTGGATAAAAGAAGAGGTATCAAATGGTGGAACCATCTACTGAGGCAGGGACGCAGAAGAAGCGGATGCCGGGGAAAGGTGACGAGATAATGGAGATGGATTTTGGACGCGTTGGTTGGGGGGAGCTCAGGAAGGAGGGCTGGGTGAGGGATTTGGGGCTCAGGGTGCACAGAGGGGACCTGAGAGGATGCACTCGCCAAGAAGAGAGAGACGAGAAGGGGCCAGGGCTGCCTGTAGCGGCGGGGGACAGAGAAGGGCGGGCAAAGAGGACAGCAGGAGCGGTCACAGAGGTGGCAGGGGAGGTTCAGGGCGCGGGGACACGGGGGCGGAGTGTCTGGAGGGAGCGGCCGGGCAGCGCCGGACCCACGCACCATAAGGAACGAGTCATTGCTACTCATCTCCGGCCGAAGGCGGCTCCGAGTCCGGGTCTGGCGCGGCCGCACGAAGCCGGATACCCGAGTCAGGGTCCTGGGCACGCCTCTCGCAGCCGGAAGTTGGAGGCGTGCGCGTCCTTGGAAACGGAGCTCCGGCCGGTTGCTAAGACGTGGCGTCAGCGGCGAGAGTAGCTCGCTCCCTACGTGACCGGACGCTATAATCAAACTCGAGAGCGCGCGTCTAGACACGTGACCAGGCGCTGGCAATCAAACCCAGAGAGAGCGCGTCTGCCCACGTGACCAGGCACTGGTAATCGAATCCAGAGAGAGCGCGTCTGCGCCGGCACCGGCTCGGCGTGCAGGGTCCGAGCCTTCGGGACGTGGACGCCGGAGCCGAGCCGCAGCCATGGGCCTGGGCCCCAGCGTGGAGCGGCTGGCGGGCGGCGCCGAGGGCTTCCACCTGCATGGGGTGAGTGGCCCCGCGGCGCCGGTGGCCTGGGCCGGGCGTCTCGGGGGGCAGCTGGCAGCGGCCGGCTGGCGGAGGAGCCGCCTGGGCGAGGCCGGTCCGCGGCCGCCCGAGCGCCAGCTGTGCAGGAAGCGCGACCGTTTCCTGGTCGGGCCCTCGGGCGGCGCATCGCCCGGCGGAGAGTGCACCAGCTGCGGTCGGGACGCGCTTAGGCTGCGCTGTGGTCGCCTGCGTGCGCCGCGCTGGGCTGGGGTCTGCTGTCCGGATCCTACAGCCCAGGAGGTCGGGGTGACCAAGTGAGCCCCAGCTGCTCGTCGTGGAGAAGCTTGATGGGAGAGACAGAGAGGGATTTCAGGTTCAGCAAAACAAGTATTTTTCAGCGCGTGCTGTGTGGCAGCAGATTTGTAGGCACCCTGTTCTCATGGAGGCTGCGTTTGGATGTAGACAGGGAGAGAAGAAACAAATATTTGGTGGTGGTTGTTATTGTGTGCTGTCAGGCCGATTCTGACTCTTAGCGACCCTATAGGACGGGGTAGAACTGCCCCATAGGGTTTCCAAGGAGCAGCTGGTAGATTCGAACTGCCACTTTGGTTAGCAGCCTAGCTCTTAACCACTGCGCCACCGAAACCCCAAATCCACTGCTGTCAAGGTGATTCTGACTCATCGTGACCCCATAGGGTTTCCGAGGCTGTAAATCTCTATGGAAGCAGAGTAGCACATCTTTCCCCCATGGAGCTGGTGGTGGTTTCGAACCTCTGACCTTTAGGTTAGCAGTCGATCGCATTAACGACTGCACTACCAGGGCTCCCGACAGACGTAGATGGTGGTAATTGCTAGGAAGGAAAGTAAAGCAGGAGATAAACGGTGATGAGCGGGTGCTGGTTTGGATAGATGGTCAGGAAAGGCCTCTGGTCAGGTAGCATTTGAACAGAGAGCTCGGAAAGAAGGAAGGAGTGGACAGTACAGATATTTGGGGGAAAAATGTTCCCGGCAGTGGGACCAGCCAGGGCAGAGGCTCTGCCTTGGGGGAGTGCTTGGTGTGTTTGAAGAAAAGCACGGAGGGGTAGCGGTGTGAGGAGGAGAGCTGTGAAGGATGAGGCCAGATTGTGTAGGACTTTGCATGTTGTCCTGAGAATTTAGGATTTTATTCTGAGAGGTTGGAGGTTTTACACGGAGGAGTGACATGACCTACTGATGTTTTTAAGAAATTGAAGAGTTGTGCTTCCTTCTGTAAATATTGCCGTTTCCACTGTGTGCCAGGCACATTGGAGAATTCCCTGCCCTGAGAGTTTAGGACAGTGGAGGATTCAGAAGGAAGCAGCTGTTGTAGGGCAGTGGTTAGGAGCTGGGCTCTGAGCTGAATTTCGTGGGGTCAGATTACTGAAATACTAAAATGAGATTACTGTTCCTCATCTTTAATTGGAGTTATTAAAAGAGTTAGGTGATAGGGAAAGCAGGTGGCACTGTCCCCTGGCACCAGCCAGCCCTCTCCAGCTGTTAGCTGCTATCGTTGTTGTTAATTACGGATGTGCCCTGTTGGGGGAAACAGGCAGGAGTGTCATGATAGCAACACGCGATCCGGGGCTGCAGGGACCGGTGTGATGGGAGCCCCCGAGAGAGAGATACAGAAATACACAAAGAGATGGAGACACACAGTGTCCCAGGGCTGCAGGGATGGGTGTGACTGGAGCCCCAGAGAGAGAGATAGAGAGAGAGAGAGAGACACACAGAGAGATACAGAGACACAGAGAGATACAGAGACACACAGAGACAGAGAGAGAAACAGAGAGAGAGAGACATAGAGAGAAGGACGGAGGGGTGCTGGTAGTTGTGGGCATGAGGATAGGATGCACGGGGCATGTCCACTGTCAACTGTGGAGCCTTGTGGGTGACTACCAGGCTGAGGGTGGGAAGTGGAGTATGGCCGGGCAGAGGACAAGCTGCAGGAGGTGAGCGGTAGAGGTGCTGGGTGGGCTTGGGGAGGGGCGCTCTGAGCCTCTGGACTGCATTATTGATGGGGCAGCTGACACAGTGCCAGGGAAGGTGGAGGGCAGGCATCCAGGCACACCGGTCACAGGAGCAGTGGCCTCACCAGAGGGAGGTGGGTGGCATGGAAGTGGCCCCCAGCGGGGAGAAGTACCCTCCCTGGCAAACACGCACAAGCTAGCCCTGATTAACTGTCCTGTGGTTTACACAAGGCTCCACCCCAGCTTCACCCTGGGGGTTAGAGAGCAGGACTGGGGGCTCCCCTGGGGGACCTCGCAGCAGCTTGCCTTGGGGAGCTGGAGCTCCTTGCTGGGCTCATTGGCAGCTTCTAAAGGTGCATGTGGGGGTGGGGGGCTCAACTGGTGATGCTCCAGAAGGGGATCCTCATTCCAGGGTGAGTGGCCTTGACCCAGAGCTCTGCGCTTCTCCTTCAGGCTCAGCAGGTCTGTTCTCAGAAGCCCCCTGTGGGTTTGGGGACCCTGAGACTGGAAGGGCTGGCAGGTGACAGAAGCCCCAGGGCCTTTCCCACGAGGAAGCATCGAGAAGCTGAGGCCAGAGGAGAGCAGAGCTTGTGCCCGGTGGTCACCCGAGCCCTGTGCCCCTGGGCTGGGTCCTGGCCGATGCCTGACCTACAAGTGCCCACAGCCAAAGGCCTGAGGCATGGGGCCCGCCTTCAGGGTCCAAGACCTTGGGATAAAGGCTTCATTGTTCCAGGAGAGCTCTGTAAACAGGCCTTGGAGATGGATTTCTGCAACAGCTTGCAAGGCTGGGTGGTGGAAATTTTGGAGACTGCAGCGATCTCAGGAGTTCAGGGAAGGGCAGGGAATGCCACCTGGCAGAGATGTCTGGGGTGGGGTGGAGGCCAGGCTGTGAGATTTGGAGTCCTGGCCCAAGCTCTTCCCTGCTCTCGAGGTCAGCTCTCCTTGGCCAGCACGCCAGGGGTTCCTATCACCTCCTGAACTGAGCCTGGGCCTGTCACCCCAAGGTCTAGGGCCCTGCAGGACCTGGCCGCGGGCTGCTTCCCTAAAGCTCCTTCCATCCTGGGCCTGCTTTCTCCCATCGCCTGTTGAAGCCCTCTCTCCCTGTCCACATCTAAACCTTTCTGGCTTTCTGCCCCCTCCACCCAGCCCTCTGGGGCAGCCTCCCCCCGGGCCTGCTACCTCCTGGGAGCTCCTGGGTTGCCCCGGTTTCCTGTGGGGTATCTCTGGAAGCGTCTGTGGATTGTGAGCTGGGAAGAGCTGTTTCCTAAGAGGAGAACTTTGCCCAGGAAGGCAGTGACGGGTTGGGGTGAGCCGTGACTGCCCGTCACTGGGCGTCACCTGGTGTGGCCGCCCCAGAAGGGGTTCATCCCAGGCACGTGTCCTCACTGAGACGGGGAGCAGATGGTGTCTGAAATTGGAGGCCGGGGCAGGGGGCTCCTTGGAGAGTCCTGGGGTTGGCATGGTGACTGGCCTCTGCCTGCAACAGGTACAGGAGAACTCCCCCGCCCAGCAGGCAGGCCTGGAGCCCTACTTTGACTTCATCATCACCATTGGGCACTCAAGGCTGGTGAGCCCCCACCCCTACTTTGCTGCATGGGTCTGTCTGTACCACACAGGTCTGGGCCCTGCTCCTGCCTCCCTCTTCTTCCAGAGGCAGTCCCGCCTCTCTCCTCTTCCCAGGTTGTACCAAGAGCCTGTGGGGGCCTTGCCCTATGCTCAGCCCCTGGCCTGGGGGCAAGGGCAGTACTGAGGGCAAATGGACTCTTGGATGGGGCCACAGGCCTAAGGGGTCTGCTTCTTGGGGTGTGAGGGGTGCAGGGCTGTGGCCAGGGGAAGCTCTGTGGGGCGGTGCTGGGGTCCTCTGGACCCAGGAGACTTTGCTGGCTTTGTTGTTTTCTGGGGGTGCTGAGGGAGGAGGGTTTGGCAGTGCTTGGTGGTGTTGGGTGCTGGGGTGGTGGTGGCTGCAGGCCCAGGCCCCACCTGTGGACCTGGGCCCGCTCAGCACCAGACCTGCCCGAGGGGCCCGGTGGGTGTGGGGGTGTCGAGTCAGCCCCCTATCCTCACAGAACAAGGAGAACGACACGCTGAAGGCACTCCTGAAGGCTAACGTGGAGAAGCCCGTGAAGCTCGAGGTGTTCAATATGAAGACCATGAAGGTGCGCGAGGTCGTGGTGGTGCCCAGCAACATGTGGGGCGGCCAGGGCCTGCTGGGCGCCAGCGTGCGCTTCTGCAGCTTCCACAGGGCCAGCGAGCAGGTGTGGCACGTTCTGGTGAGTGGGGCGGCCTGGTACCGGCTGGGCGGGCGGGCGGGCGTGCGTGTGGGAGACAGGGCTCGGGGCCCCCGGCTGCGGCCGGGACTGTATTGGTGGGTGTGGGAGGGGACGAGACCTGGGAGCCAACAGCCAGCTGATCCGTCTAGTGAGGACCCCGTTAGGGCAGGCCAGCCTCTCATCTGGCATCCAGAAAGGCGTCTAATCACTGCCTGAGCTGTGCGCCCTGCCTCTCGTGAGCCCTGTGACTAGGCACGTTCCTTACCTGCTTTATACCTTGGGTTTTTAGTTTGCAAGGTGGGGATACCGTCTCCTGAAACGGTGGTTGTGCTGTGCCCGACATACAGGCTCCCCAGAATGCTGCTGCTCATATTAGTCTCTCTCTCTTTCTAGATGATGTATACATATGTGTGTATACATGGAACATGTACGGGTGTATGTATGTAATATACCCGTGTATGTATTTAATATCTACGTGTATATATACGTGTAATATACACACGTGTGAATCTATAGAGACAATCCTGGTGGTGTAATGATTAAGTGCTCAGCTGCTAACCAGAGGTTGGCAGTTTGAACCCACCATCTGCTCCGAGGAAGAAAAGACCAGGTGATCAGCTCCTGTACAGATTTCAGCCTAGAAAACCCTGTGGTGTAGTTCCACTCTTATAAGATTGCCATGAGTTGGAGCCAACATTGTACATATACATGTACGTAGTGTTTTCTGGTGCAGCCTGTCTGTTAGACCACGGATACCTCAGTGAGCCTCCGTGTCTGTTAGATGGTGGATACCTCAGTGAGCCTCCATGTCTGTTAGACCATGGATACCTTAGTGAGCCTCAGTGCCCGTCTGTTAGACCATGGATACCTCAGTGAGCCTCCGTGTCTGTTAGATGGTGGATACCTCAGTGAGCCTCCGTGTCTGTTAGATGGTGGATACCTCAGTGAGCCTCAGTGCCCGTCTGTTAGATGGTGGATACCTCAGTGAGCCTCCGTGTCTGTTAGACGGTGGATACCTCAGTGAGCCTCCGTGTCTGTTAGACGGTGGATACCTCAGTGAGCCTCAGTGTCCGTCTGTTAGACCGTGGATACCTCAGTGAGCCTCCGTGTCTGTTAGACGGTGGATACCTCAGTGAGCCTCCGTGTCTGTTAGACCGTGGATACCTCAGTGAGCCTCCGTGTCTGTTAGACGGTGGATACCTCAGTGAGCCTCCGTGTCTGTTAGACGGTGGATACCTCAGTGAGCCTCCGTGTCTGTTAGACCGTGGATACCTCAGTGAGCCTCCGTGTCTGTTAGACGGTGGATACCTCAGTGAGCCTCCGTGTCTGTTAGACGGTGGATACCTCAGTGAGCCTCCGTGTCTGTTAGACCGTGGATACCTCAGTGAGCCTCCGTGTCTGTTAGACGGTGGATACTTCAGTGAGCCTCCGTGTCTGTTAGACGGTGGATACCTCAGTGAGCCTCCGTGTCTGTTAGACCGTGGATACCTCAGTGAGCCTCCGTGTCTGTTAGACGGTGGATACCTCAGTGAGCCTCCGTGTCTGTTAGACGGTGGATACTTCAGTGAGCCTCCGTGTCTGTTAGATGGTGGATACCTCAGTGAGCCTCCGTGTCTGTTAGACGGTGGATACTTCAGTGAGCCTCCGTGTCTGTTAGACGGTGGATACCTCAGTGAGCCTCCGTGTCTGTTAGACGGTGGATACTTCAGTGAGCCTCCGTGTCTGTTAGATGGTGGATACCTCAGTGAGCCTCAGTGCCCGTCTGTTAGATGGTGGATACCTCAGTGAGCCTCCGTGTCTGTTAGACGGTGGATACCTCAGTGAGCCTCAGTGCCCGTCTGTTAGATGGTGGATACCTCAGTGAGCCTCCGTGTCTGTTAGATGGTGGATACCTCAGTGAGCCTCAGTGCCCGTCTGTTAGATGGTGGATACCTCAGTGAGCCTTACACGCCTGTGTTGCCGGATGTTGCTTAGTGTGTGTTCACAGACACACGTGCGCTCAGGACACAGACATTTGTAGATGGTGCCGAGGGCTCAAGTGCTCAGTCCTGTACTTGGCGGGTGGGAGGGTGCTCTGAGCCGGGAATAGGCCGACCTGCTTTCTAGCCTCCTCTGTTGCTCACTGACTTCTGGGGGAGCCTGGCCAAATGTCTCTTTTTCGACCTGCCTCAGTGTGCCCACGAGTGAGATGGGGTGATGGCACGAATTCCCAGGTAGACTGGAGACTGGGAGAGCTAGGGCTTTCCACGGGCTCCTTCTCAGGGAAAAGGAGATGCATGTGCCTCGTTCTGCACACGGCCCTCTCCTCCACTCCTTCCTGGGGTCTTCCAGCCATGTGTCTGCAGCAGTAACAGCAATGCACCTAGGCACTTACTGTGGGCCACAGCACGGTTTTCATCCTTTAAATGTATTATTTCTTTAATCTTATTAGCAGCTCTCCAAGTCGGTACTACCTAGCCCACTTTTAATTATGGGGAAGCTGAGGCTGAGAGAGGTTAAGTGATGTGCCCACAGCCACACAGCTAGCAATTGGTGGAGCCAGGAGTTGAACCCAGGGCTGAACCAGGTCAGGTGCTGCCCTCTGCAGGCAGGTATGGACCTGGGGAGGCAGGGGGGTTGAGGATAGGGTGGCTGAGTCCCTGGCCTGTGGACAGAAGACAAGGCACCCCCTCCCCAGCGGCCAGGCCAATAGCTTGTGATTCCCCCCAGGACGTGGAGCCGTCTTCACCTGCTGCCCTCGCTGGCCTGCGCCCCTACACCGACTACGTGGTGGGATCCGACCAGATCCTCCAGGAGGTGGGGAGCCTGGCGTGCCCGCCCCAGCCCCCTGGATGGGGCATGGTGGGATGAATGGCGTCCACGAGAAGTGTGATCTCATTCGTTGAGGCTTCCAGCCCTGGCGCTGAGACGAGGCTCAGGTTCTGTGTTTCTCATAGTCAGAGGATTTCTTCACGCTCATCGAGTCCCACGAGGGGAAGCCCTTGAAGCTGATGGTTTATAACTCAGAGTTGGACTTCTGCCGGGAGGTGACTGTAACTCCCAACGCAGCCTGGGGTGGAGAGGGCAGGTACTTCTGGGCAAGGGGAGTGGGGCCTAACCAGTGGGCGTGGACCCCCAGAGTCCTGCGCAGCGGAGGAGGAGGGCTGGGACCAGGACCCCGGGGACTTGAGGCTGGCCATTGGTCCAGGGGGCACCCTTTCCAACCCCTCACTGCTGATACTGGATGGAGGTGGCAGAGGTAGGGAGGGCTGTGGGATGGACAGCCCTTGGATTAGGTGGTTCTGGCCTTCTGCAGTCTAGGGTGTGGTATTGGGTATGGATATCTACACCGGATCCCAACCCAGTCCCCCAGCCGCCACAAGAAGCCACCTGGTTCCCTGCCACCTGGACCCAACCCCCAGGACCCTCCTGGCCCTCCTGCCCCTCCTGGACCGGAGAGGGGCTCCAGCCAGGGTGATTACATGGAGGTGTGTGCCGTGTCTACCATCTGTGGGGAGGGGGAGTCTCGTGTGGGTAGAGGGGCTCCAGCCGGGGTGACTGTATGGAGGCGTGTGCCACATCTGCCAGCTGGCGGGAGGGGGAGTCTCATGTGGGTAGAGGGTCTCCAGCCGGGAAGAGAAGACTCTGGAAGCTGCTCCTCTAGAGCCTCCAGGCACCGCTCAGCAGGGGCCTGTCTGTGGGACCTCAGGAGGCCGCCTCTGCTTCTAGGACCCTGTGGGAGCAGGTGGGCCCCGCCTGGGACTGTGAAGCCCATGTTTGGCTCCCCCGCCTGTTGGGCCTGTGGGTGAGGGTGAAGGCAGGGTGCTAGTTGTCCTCCTGGTTTCCTGAGTAGGAGGCTGAGGTTCAGGGATGGCAGAGCCTTGTTTGCTGCCTCGCGCTGAGTCTGGTAAAGCTGAGCCCAGCTGGGCTGGGTGGCCCTACCTTCGTGGCTGTTGCACAGGTCCCCTGAGAGCACCTCTGCGCACCGGGCTGGTGCCTTGGTGCTGAGCCGGGGCACGGGAGGACTGCTCTACAGGCACGGCTGGATCCTGGGTCACGGATGGGGCCCAGGCAGCGGAGGGAACGTGTTCAGGCCAGGTGGGCACCTGGGGCTTCTCAGAGTAGGAAGTGCAGGCTGCTGTGGCCTGTGTCACTCACCTGGAGAGGAGGGGCCGGTCACCAAGGCCGTTTCCTTCCTGCAGGGAGAGCAGTGCTCACGGGGTGGGGGTGGCTGCATAACCCTGCTCTGGGTCCTGTCCTGACTGCCCCTGCCTCCTCCCTCTTCTTTCTGCTGCACCAGGCCCTGCTGCAGGCACCTGGCTCCTCCCTGGAGGCACAGCTCCCTGCACCTGCAAGTCCCAGCCAGGGTGTTCCAGACCTCAAGGGACCCCCACGTTCCACGGAGACGCCTCTCCAGCCTCCACCTCCACTGCAGCGAGTCATGGACCCAGGTACAGGGGGCAGGCCTGGTGCTGAGGTGGGCGGGCCTGGTGTTGAGGTGGGCCTGGTGCTGAGGTGGGCGTGGTGCTGACATGGGCAGGCCTGGTGCTGACGTGGGCGGGCCTGGTGCTGAGGTGGGCCCGGGTGGGACGTGGGCAGGCCTGGTGCTGAGGTGGGCCTGGTGCTGAGGTGGGCCCGGGCGGGACGTGGGCAGGCCTGGTGCTGAGGTGGGCCCGGGCGGGACGTGGGCAGGCCTGGTGCTGAGGTGGGCCCGGGTGGGACGTGGGCCTGGGCGGGACGTGGGCAGGCCTGGTGCTGATGCGGGCCTGGTGCTGAGGTGGGCCCGGGCGGGACGTGGGCAGGCCCGGTGTTGAGGTGGGCCCGGGCGGGACGTGGGCAGCAGGACCAGAACCTTCCTCAGGACGCACTGACCTTTTTCTGTACACACTGAAATCCTGGCAGATCGTGTGGTCCCACATACATGTGGAAGAGAGGTGGCCCACTTCAGTCTCATGGCAGGTTGGGGACAGAGCAGGGTCAGGGCCCACGCCACTGTGCTACTCCGTGATGCCCCACCCCAGGCCCTTTTCTCCTAGAAACAGGCAGCGGGAAACCTCCCTGGGGCTGTGGGGATGTCAGCTGGGTGAGGAGATTAATCTCACCCACCACAGGGCGGGTGGGCTGGGGGCGGCCAGCAGTCAGGGCTTTAGCTGCGCCCCCTCCTGCAGGCTTCCTAGACGTGTCGGGCATCTCCCTTTTGGACAGCAGCAGCGCCAGCCTCTGGCCCGGCCGACCCTCTCCCACGGGGCTGACCTCCACCACTACCTCGGTCTCGGGGCCAGAGGATGTCTGCTCCAGCAGTGGGTCTCAGGAGCGGGGCGGTGAGTTAGCTGGCACCTTCTGAAGCCCTTTGGGAAGGACCCCAGCTTGCTGGCAAGGAGGCTGCCCTGGGTTCTCACTGGGGTGAGAGGTTGGCTTTTGGGCTGGATGCAGCTGGACTGTGCAGTCTGTGTGCCTGACCAGCCAACGCTGTCAAAGCCTTGGGGGGTGGGGGGGCGGGGGACGGCGTTCAGCCCCAGCCTCCTGTTTCAGGTGAGGCCCTGGTGTGGTGGGGTGGGAGTAAAGTGGGGCGGAGTTCAGCCCCAGCCTCTGTTTCAGGTGAGGCCCTGGTGTGGTGGGGTGGGAGTAAGGTGGAGCAGGGGTGGGGGTGGAGTTCAGCCCCAGCCTCTGTTTCAGGTGAGGCCACCTGGTCCGGGTCCGAGTTTGAGGACTCCTTCCTGGATGGCCCAGGCGGCCAGGCCCAGCTGGACCACCTGCCTCGGCTGAGTCTTCCCGACAGCCTCACCTCTGCAGCTTCACCAGAAGATGGACTGTCTGCGGAGCTGCTGGAAGCCCAGGCTGAGGAGGAGCTGGCAAGCACAGAGAACCCCGATTTCGGAATGGAGACTGAGGGGGCAGCTAGCCAGGCCCAGATTTCTGCCCCAGAATAATAGCCTGAGCTGGGACAGGCCTCCTGGGTGTTCCTGGGGCCCACACAAATGATGTGCAGGTTCTTGCGGCTGGGGGCGGGGGCTTCTGTGTCCACTCAGACCCTTCCCCTGGTCTCCAGATGATCCCCCGCATTTGTTCTGCCTGGTGGCCCTGGCTTTGGGTACTCGGGCACTTGTTTGTGGGAGAGCTGGGAGCAGCACCCCAGATTAAAATGCGTCCTGCAGGAGCTGGCTAGGAGAGGAAAGATTCTTCGTGGCCTGGGCGGGCGCGGGGCCTGGGCGGTACAGACGGGAGGCCTGGGCGGGCGCGGGGCCTGGGTAGTACAGATGGGAGGCCTTGGGAGGGAGGGCAGCTAGCTCTCGGCCGTGCGCCTCCAGGTCCACTGGCTGCCCAGGCAGCGGCAGGTCAGGTATGAAGACGGGTGAAGGAAGCCAGGGGTTGGTGTGGAGTGTCGTCCTGGCTGGTGGAAGGAACCCCTGAGCCTCAGCCACTGACTGCACGCACTTCTCCACCACGTGTCCTCACCCTGGGCCACGCTGTCACCACTGGCTCAGGCCGGCTGGTGTGTGCCGGTTGGGCAGGAGGCCTTCTTCTGGGATGGGGGTGGGGCTGGAAGTCCTGGCTCTTCAGCAGAGACCCACCTATGCCTGGACCCTGAGGTTTCCTCTTCCCAGGCCTACCCACCATAGACCTGTGCCCCCAGGGGTGACTGTCAGCTCCCGACCTCAGTGGTCTCCCCTAAACCGCAGAGGCAGCAACCCCACCCCAGAGACGAATAAAGCTGCAGACTCTTCCACGTCCACCTGCCTGGGTCTCCTCACGCCCAGCCCACCCCCTGGGGCAGCCGGGGGCCTGGACAAGAACACAAGGTGCAGAGGGCCTTCTGTTCTTTCTCATAGTATCGGGGGGCCACTTCTGCTGCCCTGCTCCCAGATATCTCTGGAAGGCCTTGCAGGGCCCAGCTGGGTCTGCTCTGTGCCCACCTGTGTCCAGGGATGGCCCCTCACCTTCCCACACGCCCTGCTAATTCTGAGTGGCCTGTGGCCTCGTCTTCTAGCCTCTGCCCACTTGGAAGTCCCACCTTTACACCCTGATGTGTGACATCAGCACTTACGGGAACTCGGGAGCTCTGTCAGGTCTGCGGGTCAAGGACTGTCTGCAGCGCACACTGGTGAGCACAGACCAGCCACCTGGAGGGAGGGCCCCAAGTCAGCAAACACCTCAAGCCAAGCTCCATGACTGCATTCATGGTGAGCCCTGTCAAGCCTACAAGAGCAGCCGATAAGCCTGCAGAACAGTGAGCCCTGTGTCCCAGGTCAGTGCTGGAGCCCTGGGCCCAGGGTCTGCCTGCAGGAATCCAGGAAGCAGAGCGGATATGCCACCGGACTGTTCTGGGCCAGCTTCCCTCACTGTGTTGCCCTCACCCAAGGGTTCTGGTTCTTCCTCTTTCCCTCCCCCACCCCAACACAAAGTACGAGATAAGGTGGGTGTCGGTGCTCATTATTTCCAGGGTGAATGCGCAACCAGCTTTCTTACTATCTCTGTAATCTGCTATGAAGGAAATTGACACGTGAAAAAATTGTGTACTATGTAATATTTTAACTAAAGCCTTTATTCTATACAACTGTGAAATACAGATTTTTACCCTTTTGACATTGCAGACTGTCAGATTTTCTGCAAAATGATTACTGGTATGATTGGAAGAAGAAAACTACAACCATGCTGGGGGGTGAGATGGATGACAGGGTGGGCGTGCGTGCCCCCAGAGGCACGGCGGGTGGGTTCCCAGCAGAACTCACTCAGCCCTCCACCTCAGGGGCCCCGCGCGCAAACAGTGAGGGCTGGTAAGGGAGTTACCATAGTTACGTTGTTTGTTTTTTCTGCCATTAATTCCTAACTATTGCTAAAAGATGTGCACCCAAAGTGCACTGTTGTATCCAAGAGATACATAGAAAGGACTTTTTAAAAAAGAAGCCAAGTTGCTCTCTGTGGAAGGGGTAAAGGCCGTTTCAGCTCACTAGGAACGTGGCCATGTCTCTGCTCACTTCTCTCTCCAGCGTACAGGAGGCAATGCCTGCCTGCTTCCCAGAGAAAGCTGGCCAGCAGTGAGGGAACCCTGCCCCTGCAGCTGTGTGGGTCAGAAGGTCTTAAATGGGAACTCCTGGGCCCAGGCCCACCAGCTGCCCCCTTCCCGGCTGCTCCCCAGCCCTGGCTGTGGGGACAGGCCACACAGTGGGGAGGAGCTGGACCGGAAAAACTGCCCTCTGAAGGCACTTGTGCTTCTGGCTTCTCACAGGAGCCTGTTCTCCACAGCGGGTGGGGGGACAGCGGGGACGGCTCATCTCCTCCAAATACAGATGACCTGGGGGAGGAGCCGAGGTACTTTTTCTGCCAAAAGTTAAAGTGTTTATCCCCAATAAGTTATATTCTGCACAAGATCCAAATGACTGTGAAAGCCTTCAACTGTTAGAAAGCACAGTGGAAAGAAGCCTTGGATACAGGAACAACGGCCACAACCTGTGTATGAAAGAAGTACGGACACCTCCAGACTGCGAGGATCGGATCAGGTCACCAGGACATCGCTGCACCCTGACACCGTACATTTTAGGGAGCATTCAAATGAAATTGACATTTCGTCATTGTCTTAGGTTCTGACGGTATCAGGCTGCTTACCCAGAGCAAGAATGTGGGGTGTCAGTTGGCTCTGCCCACAAAGAAAGCTGGACACAGTGCAGGAGGACGGGTCAGCTGTGCTTCCCTGGGGCTCAAACGGCCCAGTGCCTGGTGTGGCTGCGGCACTGCTGGGCCTGGGCAGGACGTCCTCCGGCCCGGCAGTCAACGTGCTGTGACCCAGCACCTGAATTTCAACAGCTCTCCCTACAATAACACATCTGAGATGCAGTATTAAAAACAAGCCCAATGTTAATCATTTATTGTGAAATGGGCTGGCTCTCCATCTCCAGTTCTGCAGCAGCAAGTTCCCGTTAAAATAACTCTGTAAATGGTGATAATGATTTGATGTTTGATTTTTTTATGACAAACTTGGAAAAGGCCTTCATAGGTACTGCATGAATGGAATGGACTCTGAGAAGAGCTACAGAATGTGTGGGCTGAAGTACATCTGAAACACAGTGACAGATGTGGCCTTTAACACGTGCTAGTGGACAAGGATATGGTCCTTTGAGACAAAAGAAGGAAGCAGTCTGCACTGGCCTGTTGTCACTTCTCTCTCTACATCTCACAATACAAAGGCTACCTGGGGTCCTCTGCTCTGGTGTCTGCCTCCCTGGGGACAGCGTGATCTACTTTGTATATTACATCTCAATTAGTCACTTCAATTGAAAGACAAGCCTGGTCCATACCGAATCGGCCGTTAGAAATCTTGCTCCCGTGCGGGCGTTGGCTTCCTAGGACTACTCTTGGGGCCGTAGAGGAAGGTCAGTACATGAAAACCTAGGAGAATCTGCCCACCCTTCACGTTGACTTCTGACGGTAATGGAGGGTGAGGTCGCCGCCACTCTTCCATATGAAGTGCTTCACGGTTCGAAGGTCCATATTTGGATCTAAAACCTGAACAGCAAAACATAGACTTTTAAAGTCTCTAAAACCTAAGACCTGTATCGCTCATTCAGGGCCTCTCCTCAGGTGACCCAGCCTGTCCCCTCCCCTACCGTCCTGCTCTTGCCAACAGCTTCCACGTGAGCAGACGTGAGACGGCACAGGAACCACTGTGGCTGACGTGGCTGCAGAAACCGGCAATCGTTCAGCCGTCCCTCAGACAAACACCTGAGTGCACCGTCATTTCTCCACTCACCGGCCCTCTGAATCTCACACTAACCAGCAGGTGCTGCTCTGCAGATCCAGACCATGCATCTCTCCTCAGGCTGAGGTGTTTGCGTGTCTGTGTGTGCACTTACGTCTCTGGAGATAGGAGCTATAGGGTGGGCTGAGGTGCCCTCCACAAGGGGCCCCACAGGTAGGTGCAAGAGACACAGGGCTCCTTAGGGCCTCTCTCAAGCGGAAGTCCCTCGGGCAATAGATTTGGGAACCAAAATCACACCACGTTATGTAGCTATTTCTGAACACCAGCACTGAAAAGAAATGGGGCTGTGGTCCTCAAATCCACTCACCTGGTCCTGGCACAAAAGTTCAATTTTCTCCTCTGCCAACACAGCAATATCCTCTTCTTTTTCCTGTTCTCCCGCTTTTTCATTATTAGAAGAGCTAGTGGTTTGAGACTCATTATCCAAGTTGATGATTTTCTCATAAACATGTTCCATCACTTTCCGGACCTGGAGCATGTCACTAGCAGAGAGTCTGTCTCTGTAGGGTAAAGGCAGACTGTGACATCAGGGAACTCACTAGACAATGTTTCTTCATATCATTTCTCCTTGGTGTTAGCAACGTATAAAGATAAAACATACCCCAGAAACACAAACCAATAAATGGGTTTTAGTTCCCTCAAATACTTGTCCAGAGCGGGGGCAAACAAAACACCCTCTGAAAAGCAGGAAACATGCCCCTGGAGGAGGAGGCAGCCCCGGCGCCCACCCAGGGTCCACCGCTCTTGGTGCTCATTTCTCCCGGGTTCAGCCCCGCCATGCCTTTAACTAGCACCTGGGAGCAGACGGACTCCACAGTCCAGATCTCAAGTCTCAACCTCCTCCTGCCTGAGCTCCAGACTCACAAACCCAGCAGCTGGCTGGCAATTTCCAGTTGGATGTACCACAGGCACGCCGAACTCTACACGCCCTGAACGAGACTTGCTGACGTCTCCACCCTCAGGTCTACTCCTCCGGTATCTCCAGTGTTGGTCGGTGACCGTCTACCCACACAGCGCAGGCACAGGCTCTGAAAGTCATCTCCAGTCACTGAATCTAGCTGAAGTAATGCCTGAGACTCGCTCTAAGGTAACCCAGTGTGTGCGTGCGCGTGCACACATGGGACGTGGTGGGGAGTGGGAGAGTAGGAAGAGGTATAGAGGAAGCAACCTTAGCCATGTGTTGACAATCACTGAAGCTGTTTGATGGGTCAGTGGGGTTCATTATCCTATTTGTATATGTTTGGAAGTTTACATGACAAAACATTTTCAAAATTAGCCTTACTGATTTTACTTACTAGGAAATACCTATTGTTCAGCATCTTGGGTCTCCTTGCCTGGAGCCTCTCTCTCTGGGCCACATCCCACGTCTGCTCTACAGGTTCTGGTGTGCAGTCACTGCATGCTCTGCAGCTTAGTGTGCAGAGCCCGTGGCCGTGAAACCTCTGATCACCTTTCCTGACTTATTCCTGGTGTACCCTCCCCCTCCCCCTCCAGCCTACGCGCCAGCTGCACCGTCCTCACTGATTTTCAGGATCTTGTGCTCTCTCCTTTTCACACCCTGATCAGACTCTCCCTGGGCCTGTAACACCTGTCTTCTGAAGCTCTACACAACCTTTCCACATCCAGCTCAAAGTCATTCCCCACAAGAAGCCTTTCTGGAAAGCTGCCATCAAAAACTCCCTTTCCCATTCTCCACAGAGGTGGTCATACACAGTCCTAGGCTGCGGATGCCGGCAGGAGACAAGATCCAGATCTTACTGATTTCTAGACCACAGAAGGTACTTGGTTAAACTGTATGAACTTTCAATATCACTGAATCAGTTTTAGATCTAGTACTTGCCTTTTTTTTTTTTTACAAAAGCAATCTAAGGAATAAATTCTCTCTGATAATTAGATTAAGGGACACATGATACTACATCTACTTACTTCTTCAAGGTTTTTGCTCCCGAAGATGCATGAGGTTGGAGGTAGAAAGGAATTTTGTTGAATTTGGGCATATTCTTCTGAAATATTAGAAGTTAAAAAGGTAATAGTTCCCATTAGTTGATTAAAATAGCATCAATAGGAAAACATGTACAATAGATTTTTACAATTAAATGTGACTTTCTATGAAATATAATAAACTATCAAATTAGAGAAAATTCATCAGAAAACTTTACATATCCTTTCTTACAAAACTAAATTTTAAAGACAAATTAAATGTAACGGCAGTGGCAATATGAAGAGCGTGGCTCTCCGGAACAGTACAAGGCATTAAAGGGAAACTAATTCTTTAAGTAAGCCCATACAAACCAAAATTTCAATTCTGTATTAAAATATTGGGGATGATGCCTAAAGGCCCAAACAAAAAATGAAGCGTCTTGACAGAAACCCACAACATTCACCTTTGAGCAAAGCTACACACTCTACACTGGTGAGGCCCATCATCCAACTTCACAGGCCAATCCAGTCTTCCCTTTCCTCTCCCTCTGACATCAGAGTGAGGGCTACGGTTTGAAGCGAGAGTGGACACTCTAGCCAACCACCAAGCTGTCTACCATGAAGTAAGCCACATACTCAGGTGAAGGGTAAAGTTAACTGGCCATCTTTTCTCTGTGTACTAATCCCCTCCGAGCCTCCATGTCATCCCGTCTGGATGCCTCCTCTCAGGAATAAGTCACAGCCTAAAGTCAGCAATGCCTCGCAGGTGAGTTTCACACTCAAAGGAAGTAGTGGTTTAAGGGGAGCTTGGACACAGAGAAGACGATAGAATATCCACTGGGTGTCCCACTGGCTTCAAGTTCTTGGAGGCGTATCTGGGACAGAAAACACGTTTTCTGCAGGTTCTAGGGATTAAACCCCTTTTCATATGGCTTTAGGAATACACAAAATAGGTCAATAGTACATGAGAGTCCAGAGACAGACCCCAGGAATACAGACATTCGCTACACGATAAAGAGCATTTCAGTAGTAGAAAAAAGGATTATTCAATAAACCGTGTGGAGACACTGCTGCTCCATTTGGAAAAAGTTAGAATCCTACCTCACACGAAACAAAAGAAATAAATTCTAGTAAAGATCTAGACATAAAAAATTATCATAAAGGTACTAGAGGAGAGTACAGGCAACTATTTTTGCTATTTGGAGGGGAAATACCTATGCAAGGCATGAAATTCAGAAGCCCTAAGGGATCAATCTAATTACATAAAAATTAAAACTTTTTGCCTGGCAAAAGACACCAGGAACAAAGTAAAAATTCAATTGCAAGACACAAATAGTAAGTCAAAGGGTTAATATTCAATCTAAACAAGTCCTACAAGTCAGTAAGAAAGACAAACAACCTAACAGAAAAGGAGCAAAAAACACAAGCAGGAAATTCATACAAGAAGGAACACAAATGGCCAATATGAAAAGATGCTCAACCTCACCACTAATTAAAAAAAACACACACTAAAACAATCAGAGAATATTTGCCTGTCTTGTAGTAAAGATTAGAAAGTATCCAGCGTTGGTGAGGGTGAGGGGAAACGGGCAGTCGTACACTGCTGCCGGGCGCAAACTGCTATTGCCTTTGTGGAAGGCAATTTGGCAAAATATCTATCAAAATTTAAAATGTGCATACCCTTTGATCCAGCAATTCCACTTCTAGGAATTTATCCTAAAAAGTATACAAAGATATATGTACAAGGATGTTCACTGCAGCATTATTTGTAACAGAAAACATTGGAAACAACCTAAATGCCCATAACAGGGAATTGGTTAAATAAATATGGCACATTTATACAACGGAATACTATGCAGTCATTAAAAAGGAATGATCCATATGTACAGACATGAAACGATGTCCAAGACATATTTTTAAGTGGAAAAAAACAAGTTGCAGAATAGTATGTATGACTTTTTGTGCAAAATAAAATTAATTATACACATAAATATGCACACAAATAATACGTGCTTGTGTATGCACAGAAAAAAGCATTGAAGGTTACGCGCTAATCTATTACTAGTTGCGTCTGGGGAGAGGGATGGGGAGTGAATAGGAGAGAGGAGTGATTGGGGAAGGGACGGGCTTCACTTCATTCATTATTTTCTCTAGTAAGCATATATTATTTTTATAATTAAAAACCAATGAAGATACATGTAGATACATAAACAACGATCCATACTTTTTCTGCAACTTTGGAACTGCAGGGAAGCAGGTGAGGATTCCGCCTGGCAGTCTAGTTTTAAGAGGTTAAGGTTGTACAGTCTAAGGCAGGCCTTCATTTCCTTCACGATTTGGAAAAAATAACAGGGCAAAGTGGGGTGGGGAACACTTACGTCCACAGTGATGTCTATTACCCATTGTGGCACCGTCTCGTTAAGAAGCATGGACTCAGTCTCACCCCCGGAGTCTCGGCAGAGTAGCCTAAACAGAATCCACCAGGTCTTAAGTGACAGGACAAGCAAAGATGGCAAAATCACCATCAACCAATGTCAGGAGAGGGACCCTCAGCTCATTAGGGATAACCCTGCCTGACAGCTGAGGAAACAGCGCAGGCAGGCAGAAGGACTCAGCTAGCTCAAAGGGAGACCGAGCCGTACAATGCACACCAGCGGACCCTGAGGCCAGGCTACACCACAGCTGCCTCTCTGAGTCCTCGGGTGGGTCAGGCAAGAGCTTCAGGGAGGGCCCTGGCCAGTGCTATGGTGTCTGGCACGGCCTCGCCACACAGTGGGGCTCAGGGTGTTTACGGTAACCACACTCTCAGGAAACCATCCCAAGGCAAGAGAGTTCTACACTTAAAGGCAAGACAATGTTTTCTTACTTCTGGAACCTAGAGGAGACTCTAGAAAGCTCTCCCTCCTGGTCCCATCAGGCCCTTGCTGGCAACTTAGAGATGAAGACAGTCCAGCCCATCCGTGCTGGGCACCCCAGCCCATCTTGCCTGTTCCTTCCTGGGGGAAGTTACCCACCCTGATCTCTCCTTTGGGCAGGACTTCTGGTGATGCTGCCTGTTCCCTAATCCTGGCAGTCATGCTGGCAAAGTGAGAGAAGGTGAGAATTTCCTGCAGAAGCCACCAGAGAATCTGCCTCAAGGCAAGGCATCCACCTCATTCTAACCCTAGAGCTTTGGCTCTCAACTCAAATGTCATCTAACAGGATCAGACACTTGACTACCTCATGGAGGCAGAGAAGCTTCCAGATCCCTGACGTCCCTGGAAACTGATAATCAACAACTTTCAACATGGGTTTGAATCAATAGTTCTTAGCAAATGGGATGGTTTCTCAGTCAGGCCTCGGCCCTCCCTGTAAGTACCTGAACAGCGTGCGGCCTCCAGCTTCACCGAAGATGACGGGTGTGTGTGGGGGCACTTGAAAATACCCATTTCCCTTCTGCACTCGGTTCTCTTGATCCCCGTTCACTAGGGAAAAACGGTGACAATGTCCAGAGTTAGTGCAGAAATCACAGATTCTAAACACTTTGTTTCCATGGGCTTCAAGCTTTACGAGATTTTAAAAGTCAGAAGTTCTGTAAGTCACCCAGAGTTAGAAATAAACGTAAAGCACAAACCAAAGTTAAATTCCTGAAAATAAGAAATACAGCTACTTGATGTACTCTATGAGAAATGACTGTGTTTGGAGGATTTTAATAACAGATGTGTGAGATCTGAAACAAAAACACACCCAGAGCCTCAGCTCTAGGGAGACCTAACAAGTATCTGTTTTCTGTGGTAGGACAGCATTAGGGATTGAGTTGCGTTCCCCAAAGTATATACTGACATCCTAAGCCCTGTACCTATGGGTGTGACCCTGTTAGGAAACAGGGTTTTTGTTATGTTAATGAAGCCATCCCAATATGGCGTGAGCCCTGAACCTACTCACTTCTGAGTTACAAAAAGGCCAGAAGAGACACAGAGACACACATGGGGGAAGACAGACACCATGTGAGAATCGTCTACAAGCCATGGATTGCTGGTGGAGAGCGGACACTAGGAGAGAGCCTCACAGAAGGAGTCAACAGGGCTGAGACCCAGATTTGGACTCCAGCATCTTGAACTGTGAGAAAATGAATTTCTGGTCTTTAAACCGCTCACTGTGTGACAGCAGTACTGGACACCTCAGACAGCAAGCTCAGAAGAACTTCTTGGACCAAAAAAATACATTTACATTCAATGGCAGCCAAAGCTAATGGCAGAGGTATCAGTGAAAAACAGTTTTTACAGAGGCCAGAATCTCATTTCTGTTGCTCTCTGAAGATGTCATTTCCAGTCCGCTTTCTCTGCAGCCTTTTGACCCCACTCAGGAGCCAGCTCAGTCATGAAAAGCCCCCTGATCACATGGGAAGCCCTCCCTGAGCCTCTCCCACAGCCCCCACACTCTTACCTCACAGTGTTTACGTACCTCACTCTTAAGAAACGCACAGGGTCCGTACCCCTTATCTTTATCACCCCCACCTGTGACCACCAAGGGCCTCTGAATACTCGAGCTGCTCAACAAGCACGACCTGAGCAACCCCTAAGTACTGGGGGACGGGGCTGGGGGGCACTGCACATGGTGCAAGGCGGCCTATCACCTGACAGGCAGTGCCCTGAGCTCTGCCCCGAGGGGTGGACAGGCCCAGCCTGCCTTTACCACAGCAGCTTTAGAGTTTCCTGTGACCTCTTCCTCACACCCCCAACCCCCTTTCCTAAGGCAGGGACCCACGGGGTGCTGACTATACCAGTGTTTTTGATCACTTAATCCTTATGGTCTGTCTGAGGGCATCCTGTCTAACCCACAGATAGAGAAGGACAGGCTGAGAACAGGAAAATGATCTGCCTGTGGCTACACAGCTGATAAGTGGCAGAGCCCACACCACAGCCTAGGTTTCCTGGCCATGTGGAGAGATCTTTCCGTTACAGTGTCTCCGGCTCACAGTCCACCACACAACTCTGAAAGGAGGGAAGCGGGCCAGTGGACAGAAAGGAAAGACCACCTTGTTGGATGTCTTAGTCATCTAGTGCTGCTCTAACAGAAATACCACACGTGATGGCTTTAACCAAGAGATTTCTTCTCTCTCAGTCTAGGAGGCTAGAAGTCCAAATTCAGGGCACCAGCTCCAGGGGAAGGCTTTCTCTCTGTCAGCTCTGGGGGAAGGTCCTTGTCATCAATCTTCCCCTGGACAATCAGCTTCTCAGCACAGGGACCCCAGGTCCAAAGGACAAGCTATTCTCCTGGCTCTTATTTCTTGGTGGTATGAGGTCCCCATGTCTCTCTGCTCGATTCTTTTATATCTCAAGAGATTGTCTTAAAACACAATCCGATCTTGTAGATTGAGTCCTGCCTCATTAACAAATCTGCTGCTAATCCCATCTCATCAACACCATAGAGTCAGGATTTACAACACACAGGAAAATCACATCAAATGACAAATGGTGGACAACCACATAATACTGGGAATCATGACCTAACCAAATTGATACATCTCTTTTTGGGAGACACAATTTAATACATGATAGTGGGGTCAGTGCCCTCTCTCTGACAGGCTTCCTCTGGAGGCTGGCTTTCAGGGAAGCATGTTATCCTCATGAGAGAGAGACACTCCCAAAACTATTATGGATGAATCAGTCTGCCGGAACCAAGTCCCTGGCATGAGGTCCTTGTCATTGCTGTCCGTCCGCTTCTGGTGGTCAGCACAGAATCTTCAACAGAGCAGGCCCTCGGCACATGGTACTCAGTGACTCCTCAGCCAGCATTACGTTGCACATAAGCTGTGTAATTCTAAGGTCTTCCTCCCCCTCTTTCTTTAATCAAACTGATCCAAACTCATAAATTCCAAACATGCTCCCCTCTGCTGCGCAGAGACATTTGCTGTTGCCCCCTGTGGCACACGGGCCTGCCGACTGTCCTCGATGATGTCAATTCTTCACACTCACCTGCACACTCACCCTGCCATTTCTGAGTGGGAATTTGATTTTTTGAAACATTCAGAGCCAAGATCAGGCAGATCATCAGGAAAGGTAATACCAACATTTCAGACCAACATGAAGTAAGACTACACAGTGACAAACATGGTTTTCTGGTGCAGCTAATTAATTAGCTAGCTTTGGTGGTAAATCCAGAAGGTCCATGGATACTCTAGAAGTTCCTTTGGAATAAATCTGTGAAGGTGCCTACTTTCAAGGACAAAGGTCACTGGATATAGAGTTCACTGTATCTATCCTAAGCAGTCTCACTGGTGATTTAAAGCCACATGAGAAGGCAGTCTGCTCTGGGACTCTCACTCCTGGTCAAGGCTGGACGGATGGCTCTTAATCTGGGATGTGGATTGGAGTGCAAAGAATTGAGTACCACCACAAATATTTAATCTGTCATATTTAGTAAATGCTTAAAACCTTGCTTAGGATAGCAAACAGTATAAGACTCTTTTACTTCTGAGTACCTTTTAATCAATTATCTTGATATAAAAACACTAACCATGGTTTACTTCATTTTCTTCTTCATCCATTGGATTCACGTGTGTTCTAGGCCAATATTCCAGGAGTGCCTGAAGTAGGAGTCCTCCTAAGTTCACTGCAAAACAATTAATTTAAAAGAAAAGAAATGGAAAAGAGAGTTAGTTTTAACCTAAACATAGAGGGAAAGAAATAAAAATTGTAAGTAAGGTTTCCATAGATTCTGATAACTTAAATTCTTAACCCAATGCCAGTGATGTTTAAATCAAGACTTTAGAGATTCTGCAAAGTCTGTTAAAGTTTTCTCTGAGAATAGTTAAAGCAGTGATATTATATTTGGCTGTGTAGACATAACCATTCTTTACAACAAAACGAAACAAAAACAGAGGAACTGCGTTCTTTAAGGGTTATTTCCATGACACCACTGAGACTTTATCTGGACACGTCAGGTACTTCTACATGTCATGTTCTTAGAGAATACTACAGACCTGGAGTCTAGTCAACAGAACAAAGAACTCTTACACAGAGGAAGTCCACACCAGAAAAGCTGCACAGATCCCCCTTCTCTTTCGGAGGGAGAAAGGGAAGGAAGGCATCTGAACTCACGTTTTGGGTCTGACCCGTCAGGGCTGCTGAAGCCTGTATCTTTTGCAGAAACCCAGGCAGCGAAGCAGTCACTCTCATCCAAAGTGATAGTCAGCATCTGCAGAGGAGAAAGGCTAGTGGCATTCCACCTGAATACGTTCTCCAAATGAATCTCCAAGCCCTTCTCTGTCTGTCTGTACAATCTGACTGAAGTGCTAAACCACAGGTTCAGGAACCAAAATATGTTTCCTGTCATTCAACGCACCTACAGTGTAGTTTACTTGGATACCAAGGGCATTTAAACTGCATTTTGAACGAACACGAATTTTCTTTTCTTTCACACTTCAAAAACACAGGACTCTGTAACTAAGAACGCTTAATGATGAGCTGTATCTGGAAAGTTTCAGCTATCCCAAACACCACAAACATTAATTGCTAACTTACCCCTGTTTTTAAGTCTACCGAGAACCAATTTGGCACATACACCATTTTAAATCTTTTCTTAATTTCATCTTCAAAATCCACTTTGCCCAGATCTTCCACTTTGCACGCCTGCACATCCAGAAAAAAGCATGGTGGTTACCAACATTAAGCGGTAAGTGGATCTCATTCTGACTTTGCTACTCACAACTTTACACTTTGTCTAAACGGAATCTAAAATATATTTCAAAAGGAATGTGGTCAAATATTTATAGGTAAATATTTTAAGAAAAATAATTACCTGCTGCTGCTAAATTTTTAAATTAAAAAGGCTGCAAAATATTCATTTTTTTCCCTCTTCAGAAACTGTAATTTAATTTAGCTGATACTGACAGGACACACTACCACACTTACCTGAACGCAGTGTCAAATGAGACTCAAGAGGAAGCAAAAAAGCTCCAAGGAACAGTTACTAAGTGATTAAGGGACCTGAGAGGCGAACCTCAGACAAGAGCTACAATACCGGCAGTTCTTTAAAGGGTTCTCTTTCTCAACCACCACGCTCCTTTCCTTATTCCTTCTCATTCCCTAAATACGTGTGCTCCCCAAAACTATGTCCTGCACTGCCTCTGGCACCAAGTGGCAATTTTAATCACAGCTCACCTAAGTTCTGAACCACAGCACAGAATGCTCCCCCACCCACCACCTGAGCAGCAACCTGGCTCTTTCCTGAGGTCCCCACCTTGTCATCTGTCCTCTCAAAGACAAACTGCCTCTTCCTCCACATCCCACAGCTCCCCAGCGCCACATGGAGAGCATCACGCCACCCTCTCTTTCTTTGAGGCCCATGTCATTTCGCTGCAGTAAACTGAACCTTTTCCTCGCTGCATCTAGCACCCTCGGGGTCACTGTTCCTCACTGAAGACTTGAGCCCTGGCTCGGGGCCTTGCAGTCCATCTCAAGTTCTTGCTTTCATCCTGGACAAGATCAACATCCACAAGGATAACGTATATGACATGTCAGCCTCTCAATTCCTTGACAATGTTGCCACTATATGTGCACGGTTGCCAACATCACAAAAAAACCCAAACCCACTGCCGTCAAGTTGATTCCAACTCACAGCAACCCCAAAGGGCTTCCAAGGCTGTAAATCTCTACGGATGCAGACTGCCACATCTTTCTCCCGAGGAGCCACTAGCGGTTTTGAACTGCCAACTTTTCGATTAGCAGTCAACTGCTTTGACCACTGCAACACCAGGGCTCCTTCTTCAACATCAAGTGGATCATTAATCCTGCCTGGGAGTTCCTGTCTCCCAAGTCAGTTCTCCACAACACCTTCGTCAACTCTCTGCTCTACTCGTACTTTTGACCTTGTCACCTCCCCCACTACCCTCAGCACGTGACTCTGCCTCCTACTTCTCAAAAAGGAGAAACCTTGATAGAATCCCCTTAACTTTTCACCATTCTTCCTGGTGAAAGCAAACAGATGTCCTTCTGACTATGTTTTGGATCCCCTCACCTCTTGCTTCTTGGGGACGTTGTACTATCATCTACCCCTCATGTCTCCACTAGCTTCTCCCCATGAGCACTGAAATATGCTTAGATTTTTTCCATCTCAAAAATACCCAAATACCAAAGCAAAATCAAACAAAACCTTCTCTTGACCCTTCAATCCCTAAATCCTCTCTAGCTACCAGGGCTTCAACGAATTCCTTCTGGCTGGAACCCTTGCATTTCTAACAAGTTCCCAGGCAATGCTAATGCTGCTGGTTAGGGACCAATTCTAGTAGAGGAGTGGTTCTCAAAATTTTTAAGAATCACCTGGGGATCCTGTTAAAATGTAGATTCTGATTCAGTATATCTGGGGTTGAAAATGCAAATGTTTAGCAGGGATTCAAACCGGAATGAACTGGTTTGAAGCCCTGCTAGCTACAGCCTCTTTCTGCTCCCACTCCTCCCAGTTAAATTTCTTCAAAGATTATCCCACTCAATTGTTTCCTCACTTCCCAATCACTGCTGAACCCACTCCCCCTGGGTCTTGCCCGCAGGCCTCCCTACAGACTGCTTTCTCCAGAGACTACCTTCTTTATTGGTTAAATCCAGGGCTTGTTAGAGTCCTTACCTTACATGAACTTTCAGCCAGCTGAGCCACTAACCACACAGTTCTTTCTGCAACACTCAATTCCTGAACTGCCATCAGCTCTTGGTTTTCTGACTCTTGTTTTATTATACACCTTTGTGGCTTATTTCTCTACCAGTCCCCTGAAAGGGTAATGACTTGGTTTCTTCTCTTCTCGATCTAGACATCCACGGTGATCCACAAACTGGTAACTGCTGAACCTATTTCTCCAGCCCAGCTCTCTCAGCTGTGCATCAGACCATACAGCTGTCTGCTCACTAGACACCTCTACCCAGGTAACCCATATAAACTTAATTTTGTCATCTTCTCCAGCATGCCTGTTTCCTCCAACAACCCATTTTTTCTTCTATGGCACTTCGATTCACCAAACCGTTCTGAAATTCATTCCTAATCCTTCCTCCCCTTCAGACCCCCTTCCTTTCAATCATGCATGACCCCTGTCCTAGGGCTAAATATGTTTCTAATGATTCTATTTTTTCCCATCCTCCTTGTTCTCACCCTCGTCCAGACCAACATCACCTTTCACCTGTATCAGTGTAAGAGCCTCCTACTCAACTATGTGCAGGCACTGTGCTAAGCAATTCTCAGACATCCCTTCAGCATGTTCCCAGGTCACCTGGTGAACGGATAGCAGAGCCAAGGACAGACTGCAGCTCTGTCCCACTCCACAGTCCCTGTTCCTGACTACTCCTCACTTGCCAGCTTGTTTAATACCATGTCTACTGCGCCTGATCATCTGATCTCAAAACTTCAAAGCCCCATGTCTGGACATGGGAAACTGCCAATCAGGCTGCATGCCAGCTCAGAGCCCTATCTCAGGAGAACTGCCTCCCATCCAGACAGCAGGGCTCTCTCTACTCAGGCCTCAGTTAATCAGACCAACAGTGGACATCAGGCCCATAAGCAGAAAATTTGTAGGTCAGCTCTCAAGGACCAGCTGGCCTGCTCAAATTCTCTGAGATATCCTGGAGAGGATCAGGTACTGGGTAGCATGAGGTGAAGCCCAGCTACGGGGCAGAAGCAGGAACACATTAGTGGTGGACTATCAAAGTGAAGAGTCAAGAATCCCTGCTGATGACGTCCTGAGGGCTGCTCTGGATCCTCCTAGTCTCCATGGGACCCCTCTCTGAAACAATCATGAGTTTCTATTGCCCACCCCCCACCCCCCCACCACAGGCATCTCTCTACCACAGAGAAAAACAAACCAAACTTACAGAGTCTGCCGCAATTAAACGTTCCACTCCAATAACGAAGGCCTCTTATTCGGAGGCCGTGATCACGTTTCATAATGTGACTTCCCACACAGCTGCCCACGGGACGGGAAGGTGCCGGTCAGGCCAAAGCTTCTACTCAGACAGCCCCTTTTCCCAGAGAGGAACTTATTCCTTAATTCATGAGGTTAACTTAAGTAAATATCTGTTCCTTAAAACCAGGAGCCTAATCTTTTCAGCTCTTCCTTTATGACACACCCAACATCTCTCCTCCTTTAGATCCCCCAATCAGTATACTTAAGACGACTACCTCCCAGGGGCCAGTCTCTCACAGCACACCGCTCTGACCGCAGGGTCTTCCTGTTCTGGTATCGTCCACGATTCTTCAGGGCGTACCAAACAAAGGCCAACTGTGGGGCCTGCAATTCAGGGGTTTTTGGGAAATGCCCTGAATGTCTGCTTTCATCCTTACACCCCCACTGCTCCCTGACACTTACTCTAGTCTCCAGTTAAACCAAACTGCTCACCTTGCCCTGGATAAGCATTACCACTTCTTCTGTGCCTCTGTCATTCACTCCCTCTTCTTGAAATGGCCTCCCACTCTCCATCTGCTGGAATCCTTTAAGCCCTTCTTCAAACAATTTCTGCACCATGAAGCTCTCCTGACTTTTCCAGTTGTGAGTGACTGCCCTGGTCCATAAGCTACCCTGTGATCTCCTTATGCTTGATTTATAAGGCTTTCACAGTCTCCACTCTTGTGCCTCCTACCAGGAAGGATCACGGTAGAGATGCTTCCGTCATCTGTGGCCCTACACACAGCTCTCTGTACACAGTATTCATTCAATTCAGGAAATAATTGCTGGACAAATGAACAAATATACCAACAACACTAAGAAGGGACAGTTGTCAGAACTACAAAAGCAGACTAACTTCTCGATGTGCCCACAGACTCTTTAGTGCTATTCAGAATGTGGCTGAACATTTAACGCATCACAACTGTTTCAACGGGAGTCCCCGCATTACAGCCCCGAGTCGTAACTGATGCCACAGTGATGGCTGTGTAGCCTAAGACACAGTCACCTCTATTTTGTGCACTGTGGTCATTCTCAACTGAAGGTGATTCTGCCCCATCCCCATCTCCAGACAATTTGGTTGTCACACCTCGGGGAGGGGTACTGTAGGTATCAGCAGAAAGGGGTCAGGGTGCCACTGTTAAATATCCCACAATACACAGAACAGCTCCCTGCCTCCAAAGACTTAACTGGCCCAAATGTCAATAGTGCTGAGGATAAAAACCCTTGGTGTACTCATTTTAAGGCAAGGCGGCAGATAAGACAGTTTGTAATATATTAACCAGAGAAAATGGCTCCATTCAAATAGTTTAAAAAGATCAACAATGGCCTTATCAAATATTCGCGTAAGAAGGTATCCACCCCAAAAGTAAGCTATTAGTGCAATTAGATCTTAATTTATGTTTATTATCTTAGTTATCTTGTATTTTTTCTTACAGAGAAAAACAAAGGGGGTACGTAATTCAACGACCTATGTTCAATCCAAAAGGATACCCACCTTCAACACATCCCAATACGCCACATTATTATTGGTATCTTTGGTTAATATATGTCTCTTGTCATTAAGAATGTGGGACTGAACGATACTAGCACCTCCTAAAGGAGAAAAGGACACAGTTAGGAGGACAATCATTGTACGTGTAAATTCACACGCAGTGAAAATTACTGAACGGCATGTAACAGGAACATAAACCATAAGCCACCAAAGAGGAAGAGGCAAAACAAAGTGTATCTAATCACGTACAAGGCAATGTAAGGCCAATCCACTATTCACATTTATTTATAAGCATTCAAAGAAAACTGTCAAATTTTAATAACAGATTACGGCCTAAAGGGCTCCTCACTTCAAGGGGACGACAGTGGAAAACGGTCGAGGTCAGACAGTTCTACAAACTGGGAAAAGTCAAAATGGTGGCAGGAATCTGATTTAGTCCAGCCTCTCATTAACTTTTGCTTCCCATCTTCCTTCTTTCTACGCTTCCTGAACATGGAGTCTGTTCTAAAGGTAACAGCATGGGGATCTATGAACTACGATGAATGTCACACACGAGATTCTAATCTCAAGCCCTGACATTAAATGTATCTTTTTTTTTGTTTTTTGCCACTCACAGCTGTAGCTTATAGAATTTGAGAACAAGATTTGATCTTTCCCAGCTTGTGTCGGAAGACGACATCATACCCCACATATTCTCAAAGTAGCTGCTGGCTTCACCCGGACCAGGACTATTCTGATGTTGGGCAAAAAAGATTAACTCAAGAAAGCCCACTTTTCAAAGTCACTAAACAGCATTTTAAAATAAGTTTTCCTTCAATTAAAAACAAACCAACAATAAAAACAAAAAAACCCCAACAGTCTTCTGCTGATGTCAGAATCATATTTAAAGGTCATCCTTTATTTTTGTCAATCTCTTAGTAACTATAATTCACCTCAGTAAAAGGTACCAATACCCTCCAATCTCCTCACTCACCTTTAATAACCTGGTCCGGCTGCGTACAAAGGGGCGTCAGAGAATTTGTGCAGTCATTGTCATAATCTCCAGAGGCTCTGAAATTATGAATTCCCTTCAGGGTCTAAAGAAACAAAATGTGCTCTTTAATCATTTTATACCCTACAAGCTTTACTAATCTGTTTAAAACGTCAAGAAAAATAATACTCAAGAACACAAACAAAAAACCCAGCCACAACATCATCAAAACAATCCTTACGTCACAAAAAATACAATTATCTGCCATCATTTAAAAAGAAAAAGGAAACACTCTGTTCTCCTGGAGAGAGAGCTGGGCACAAAAGCAGGTGTGCTCTTCCAGGTAAAAAGTCATGCCGATCCCAAGCTGGCCCATTAAGAGTTAGACAAGATACGGAACACTTTTTCTAAGCCCAGAGAAAGACTGCCCAACTTGCATATAAACAGGAATAAATGCAATTACTTTCTCCTTTGTTATCCATAAATAGCCTGGACAGCAGGGAAACTTAAATCTCTAACTCAGATTTAAGAGTTCATAGCACTACTGATAACCTCTCTCTGCCTCTACCCTCGCCATTCATGCCATGAAGAAAAACGAAACGAACTTGAAAGCAAATTATCTGCGTCCTTTTATTTTAGAAAAATTAGAATACAGGTGAGTTTTCCCACCGTGTTGGCATTTGGGCTACCTACTTTCATATGCAGTTCCATGATGTCAGAAGCTGTATTAATACTTACTGGTTTACTGGGCAACAGCACCCAGGAGCAGATTCTTACCTTGCTTACCAGATCATCTGTAGTGAACAATTCCACATTTTTTCACCCCCTCAAAGATTCTGCTTCTAGGTATCGCTGGCATCTGTCTCTCTCCCAACCCTACAGCACCTTCATACAGAATCAAAGCCTCTTTTTAAATTTATAATCCCTGACAGCGGCAGATAACCCAGTAAGGTAAGCACGGGCTTACTTGTGCTCACTTACTAATCTGTAGTGAAAGTGCTGACTACCGATGATCTGGTAAGCAAGGTAAGCACTGTGCTTACCTTGCTTCTTGGATAATCCGCTCTTGACAGTACCTGTTCCAAGCACCTCAGATGCTCACCTTGGCTTCTGACAAGGAAGTCAGAAACTTCATTTTTATTATCACCTTAATTTTAGTATGGGTCTTAGATCAGTGGGTAAGAGCTCGGCTGTTCACCAAAAGGTCTGCAGTTCGAATCCACCAGTCGCTCCTTGGAAACCCTACGGGGCAGTTCTACTCTGTCCCATAAGGTCACTATGAGTAGGAATTGACTTGACGGCACTAGGTTTTGCTTCTTTAGGGTCACAGCTGCATTCAGAGGCTTTCCGATATCTATCACTGTCCAGAAGCATGCTGTGGTGTTGTGGTGATGCTGAGTATTCGCTACTGGTGTCTGGCAGGATTGCGGTAACAAACCACATGTTTTATAAACCTTTGCCGGGTTTGTAACTGCTCACTTACCCATTTATTTACTGTAGACTTAGTTGTTGCAACCCAGATTGCCGGAGGGGGATCAGCTGATCTATCAAGCTCCATCTGAAAACGAAGCACAACAACGTTGCTTTGTGAAATCTCAACTCTTCTGAACTGCCAGGACTAGGGTATGCGTTATTAAAGACCCCGTGCTTCATTAGACGCTTGTGTTAGAAACTAAGGATGCACAGAAGAGCCAGAGGGGTCTCTGCTAAAGGAATTCACAGTTCTCTAAGAGTGTCGTAGGGAGACTGCTCCCCCAAAACAGCACTACAGTGTTTTCAGTGTTGCTACTTTAAGGAACCCAAATGGGTACAGTCAAAAGGATAAAAACTTTCCATAACTGTTTGTTTTTGCTACTTTGGTTTTTATGTTAATAACAAGGAAACATATTTCTTTCTTCTTTGAAATGGTTACAGTAAAATTCTAAAAACACAGCAGAAGTGACAAGCAGCCCTGTAATTCACCCCTCACCGGAGCACAGGACTTCTGAGAACAGTTCAGTATGCATTTCTCTGCATTTTTAAAATACTGAACATATTAAAATACACACATACACATGTATATACTATGCGTGGAACCACTCTACATACATCCCACCATTCTTCTTGCACCATAGAACTGCAGGTTCAGAGGTGGGGACACGGCTGGACTGCCACCTAGCAGGATGCTCCTCGGTTCACAGGGATGCTCCTCAGAACACACCGCTGTCCTTCCAGGCTCTTTCCTCCCCAGCCCAAATGTCCTGGCAGCTGTAGGGCTCACAATCCAGGCTCTTTCCTCCCCAGCCCAAAGGTCCCGGCAGCTGCAGGGCTCACAATCCAGGCTGTTTCCTCCCCAGCCCAAAGGTCCCGGCAGCTGCAGGGCTCACAATCCAGGCTGTTTCCTCCCCAGCCCAAAGGTCCCGGCAGCTGCAGGGCTCACAATCCAGGCTGTTTCCTCCCCAGCCCAAAGGTCCCGGCAGCTGCAGGGCTCACAATCCAGGCTGTTTCCTCCCCAGCCCAAAGGTCCCGGCAGCTGCAGGGCTCACAATCCAGGCTGTTTCCTCCCCAGCCCAAAGGTCCCGGCAGCTGCAGGGCTCACAATCCAGGCTGTTTCCTCCCCAGCCCAAAGGTCCTGGCAGCTGCAGGCTCACAATGCAGAGGGTGTCTCCTGGCCTTGTCTCCCCATCAGCCTGCTATCAGACATGCTATCTGTGTGCTCACGGGCTTGGTTCTCTTTTAAAGACGTGTGCTCGGCAATTCTGGCCGCACTCTCCGTGGGCTGGGGTCTCAGACGTTGCTTAGTTTCACAGATGATGGGTGTTTGCAGTTCTGTTTCTTGTTTTCAGGTATTACTGAGAAAAAAGGATAGTGCTGTCTTTATGCCTCCAATTTAAATTTGGAGACTTCCTCGTTGTTGTTTTAACGTACAATTCCTTGATTATCAGTGAGGCTGAGCGTCTGGTCAAGTGTTCACGGGCCAGTTTTCAGACGAGGTTTCACATATGGACGGCCACTGAAGACCTCCTTAAGGACCTGTGTGCTCACACCACAGGCTGTGCCTGTCAGGACTCTGGGCCAGTGAGGACCTGGAACCTGAACCAGCTCCTTCTCGCTTCTCCGTCAGGAGCACTCCTGCACATCCTTGTTCTTGAGGCCATGGATGCATTTGCCATCCTCCTTCGGCTTTGCTCTCTGCTCACAGATGACTTCAACTCTTCAAATTCCTCCTCCTCGGGACAGGCCAGGAAAGCCAGCCAAGTTCAGGAACAAGCAGACAACCTTACACAACTCACCAGCGGAGAAGCCTGTGTCACTGACGGACCCTGCTTCTACAGATGACTTACAAAATTGTTTAAAAAAAAAAAAAAAAAGGAAAAAACTGTCCCTGCCCAGAACTCTTGGGTGTCTGATACTGGGACTCTTCCAGCCTCACAGGTGCCTACTCCTCCTCAGCCGCCAGGTTCCGCTGATGATGAAAGGGCTTTTCCACACCCCATGGCTGATTCATCTTTTAATACAGATTTTGCCACGTTTGCCTAACATGCGTAAATACCTTAATTGTAAAACTAAAACATGTGACGTACCTTGAGAACTGGTGCTTTTTCTTCACAAATGAGCACCCGGATGTCAGGGTTTCTTAGGTCTGTACAGTAAATCTTCCGGTCCCGTCCTCCAGAATACACGTGTGTGAAGGCATCATTGACCTGCAGAGCCCAGACACCTTCATCGTGAACTCGGTACGTCGCTATACATCTCTGTTGGCCGAGGGACCAAAGGCGAATTGTGCCATCAGAACTGCCGGAAAGGCACTGGAACAAGGAAGTTAGGGTTAGAGGCCTAGCAAAAGGTTCCTGCTTGCCTGCTGTGCTCTGACTTGGCCTCTCCTCTGACCCCACTGTCAGACACACACCCTTCTAACAACCGGCACTTCTGCCTCTGACCCAGGCTTCTGACAGACACATACCACACACTGAAATGACCGAAGGCAACAGTGAGTGCTCGAGCAGGGAATCCTGTGAGCAAAACTGCTTGTGTCCACTCCACCTGACCAGTAAATCCTGCAGGCAAGTCCTGCTTAGATTATCTACTGCTGAGGGAGATGGAGACTGAACGCAGCTGAAGCTAAGGCAGCGGTCGGCCTGTGTTTCTCAGTGTGGTCCCCACGGTATCACCATCTCCCAGGAACTTGCTAAAAATGTAAATTATCAGGTCCCACTCCAGACCTAATGAGGCAGAAACCTGGGGGAAGGGGGCTGTGTGATCCCTTAGACCCTAGACCATGTACCTACAGAGGACAGAGTTTGGGGGCACTTGGTAACTGGCAGCCATCGAGCAACTTAAAGAGGGTAAGGAAGGCAGAGATGATGGGGCGGACGTCCTCATCTGTTTTAATGGGCTCTCCAGATCATTCTGATATATGCTAAGTTTGACAAGCATTGCACTAGACCAGCAAGCATTTCTGAGTCCCAGGTCACACCTCCTCCTTGCCCCCTCATTCCTAGCTCTGGATTCCTGATGGCCTGCCTGCCAAGTCTCTTGGATTCTATTGACTGGAGCCAGACAAAGAAGATTGAGTTCCAGGCTTGCTACTCACTGTCTGATGACCTTGGACACTTCTGTATGAGCCTCAAGTGCAACATTTATTAATATAAACTGTGGACCCTCAGCACTCAAGGTTAACATCTGCAATTTTGACAACTTCCGATGGCTCAGGAGAGTCAACCACACAGCCTTTTCTAAAGTTGCTGGCACACAAATTGGGGCAGAACACACAGTGAGTCTGACGGGAACAGGCTGAATCAGTCAACCCAAACCCTCATTCAGCATGCGTGGTGTACTCTGCCAGTTACTATGGTGACCTGCAGAAGAGGAGAGAAATTTTGTTTATTTGGGGAAAGACGGCCCTGAGGAGAAAGCAACTGCTGGTGCTGACCTCTGAAATGAAACAGGCGAAGAGCTTCCAAGACGAGAAGATGGCTGTGGACTTGTAGGTTTGCGAAGTGCTTGGACAGGCAAAGAGCTTCCAAGACGAGAAGATGGCTGTGGACTTGTAGGTTTGCAAAGTGCTTGGACAGGCAAAGAGCTTCCAAGACGAGAAGATGGCTGTGGACTTGTAGGTTTGGAAAGTGCTTGGACAGGCAAAGAGCTTCCAAGATGAGAAGATGGCTGTGGACTTGTAGGTTTGGAAAGTGCTTGGACAGGCAAAGAGCTTCCAAGACGAGAAGATCGCTGTGGACTTGTAGGTTTGGAAAGTGCTTGGACAGGCAAAGAGCTTCCAAGACGAGAAGATCGCTGTGGACTTGTAGGTTTGGAAAGTGCTTGGACACATGAAGACTCTGAGAATGTTCAGGATTTACTGGCCTGCCCTGTGACTTGAAAGGGCTTTTTGAACTCTGTTGTTATTAGGTGCCTTCAAGTCAGTTCCAACTCGCAGCAGCCCTACGTACAACAGAACAAAACACTGCCCAGTCCTGTGCCATCCTCACAATCGTTGCTACGTTTGAGCCCATTGTTGCAGCCATCCTACCAATCCATCTCGTTGAGGGTCTTCTTTTTCGCTGACCCTCTACTTTACCAAGGAGCCCTGGTGACACAGTGGTTAAGAGCTTGGCTACTAACCAAGAGGCCGGAAGTTCAAATCCACCAGCAGTTCCTTGGAAACCCTATGGGGCAGTTCTACTCTGCCCTGTAGGGTCCTTATGAGTCGGAATTGACTCGACAGCAATGCGTTTACGTTGTTTTGGTTTACTTTACCAAGCATGATGTCCTTCTCTAGGGACTGGTCCCACCTGATAACATGTCCTAAGTATGTGAGACAAAGTCTCACCATGCTCACTTCTAAGCAGCATTCTGGCTGTACTTCTTCCAAGACAGATTTCTTCGTTCCTCTGGCAGTCCACGGTATATTTAATATTCTTTGCCAATGCCGTAATTCAAAGGCTTCAATTCTTCTATCTTCCTTATTCATCGTCCAGCTCTCACATGCATACAAGGTGATTGAAAATACAATGGCTTGGGTCAATCGCACCTTAGTCTTCAAACGACATCTTTAAAGAAGTCTGTTGCAGCAGATTTGCCCAATGCAGTGTATCACTTGATTTCTTGACTGCTGCTTCTATGGGCATTGATTGTGGATTCAAGTAAAATGAAATCCTTGACAATTTCAATATATTCTGTTTATCATGATGTTGCTTATTGGTCCAACTGTGAGGATTTTTGTTTTCTTTATGTTGAGGTGTAAATCCACGCTGAAGGCTGTAGTCTTTGATCTTCATCAGTGAGTCCTTCCAGTCCTCTTCACTTTCAGCAAGCAAGGTTGTGTCATCTGCATATAGCAGGTTGTTAATGAGTCTTCCTCCAATCCTGATGCCCCGTTCTTCTTCATATAGTCCAGCTTCTCAGATTTGCTCAGCATGCAGGTTGAAGAAGCACGGTGAAAGGATACAACCCTGATGCAAAACTTTCCTGACTTTAAACCACGCAGTATCCCCCTGTTCTGTTCAAACAACTTCCTCTGGGTGTATGTAAAGGTTCCTCATGAGTACAATTAAGTGTTCTGGAATTCCCATTCTTCACAACGTTATCCATAATTTATTATGATCCACACAGTCAAATGTCTTTGCACCGTCAATAAAACACAGGTAAACATCTTTCTGGTATTTACTGCTTTCAGCCAGGATCCATCTGACATCAGCAATGATATCCCTCGTTCCACATCATCCTCTTCTGAATCCGGCTTGAATTTCTGGCAGTTCCCTGTCGATGTACTGCTGCAACTGCTTTCTTGGCACAGGCAAGTGATCGCTTCCAGCATTGCATCCGTTTGTTCAAGTATCTCAATTGGTATTCTGTCATTTCCTGGAGCCTTGTTTTTCAAAAACGCCTTCAGCGCAGCTTACATTTCTTCCTTCAACACCATCAGTTCTTGAACATGTGCTATCTCCTGAGATGGGTGAAGGTCGACCAAATCTTTTTGGTACAGTGACCCGGTGTATCTTGCATCTTCTTTGATGCTTCCAGTGACTCTCAATATTTTGCGCATAGAATCCTTCAATATTACAACTCAAGGCTTGAATTTTTTCTTCAGTTCTTCCAGCTTGAGAAATGCTGAGCATGTTCTTCCCTTCTGGTTTTCTAACTCCAGGTCTCTGCACATTTCATTATAATAATCTGTCTTCTTGAGCTGCCCTTTGAAATCCTCCGTTCAGCTTCTGCATCGTCATTTCTTCTTTTCCCTTCAGCTACTCGACATTCAAGAGCAAGTTTCAGTCTCTTCTGACAGCCATTTTGGTCTTTTCTTTCTTTCCTATCTTTTTATGACCTTTTGCTTTCTTCATGTATGATGTCCTTAACGTTATCCCACAACTTGTCTGGTCTTTGGTCGTTAGTGTTCAATATGTCAAATCTATTCCCACCCCTCCTCCTTTTTTATTGTGCGTTAGGTGGAAGTTTACAGAACAAATTAGATTCCAATTCGACAGTTTGTAAATAAGGTGTTCCACGGCCTTGTTCTCCTTCCCCACAACGTGTCAGCACTCTCCCCATTTGTGCCCTGGGTTCCTCATTTTCTTTCATCCTGATTTTCTACCCTTTCCTGCCTTCTCATCTTTGCTTTTGGGCAAATATTGCCCTTTTGAGCTTGTATAACTGACTGTTCTGAGGAGCATGTTACTCCTGGGTTTTGTTATTTTATGGGCTTGTCTATTGCTTGGCTGGAAGGTAGTCTCCAGGAATGGCTTCAGTTCCAGGCCAGAAGGGTGTCTTAGGGCCACAGTCTCAGGGGTTCCTCCAGTCTAGGTCAGATTAGTAAGTCTGGTCTTTTTTGTGAATTTGATGTTTTTAGTCTACGTTTTTCTCTCGCTCTGTCCAGGACACTCTGTTGTGATCCCAGTCACAGTGGTTGGCAGTGGTAGCCAGGCACCATCTAGTTCTGGTCCCGGGGTTGTGTAGGCTATGGTTCACGTGGTCCATTAGTCCTTTGGACTAACGGATCCCTTTTGTCTTCCGTTTTCTTCACTCTCCTTTGCTCCAGATGGGAAGACACCAATGGCTGTATGTTAGATGGCCGCTCACAAGCTTTTAAGACCCCAGATGCTACTCACCAAAGTTGGATGCAGAACATTGTCTTTATGAACTGTGTTGTGCTGACTGACACAGACATCCCAAGTCTATGGTCCTTTGGCTTTGAGCCTAGGAATTTCATCCTGCGAAGTGCTGCTACTTTATAATAATGGTCTCATACAATATTTGTCCTTTCGTGATTGACTTGTTTCACTCAGCATAATATCCTCCAAATTCATCCATGTTGTGGGACGTTTCCCAGATTTGTCATTATTCTTGATGTTGCATAGTAACCCATTGTATGTACGGACCACAGTATGTTAATCCATTCAGCTATTGACAGTCACTGAGGTTGTTTCCATCTCTTTGCTGTTGTGAATAAGGCTGCAATGAACATGGTGTGCATACGTCTATTCATGTCACGGCTCTTACTTTTTTGGGGTATATACCTACGAGGAGGATTGATGAATCATACGGTATTTCTATTTCTAGCTTTTTAAGGAAGTGCCGTATCACTTTCCACAGCGGTCATGCCATTTTACATTCCCACCAGCATTGTGTAAGAGTTCCAATCTCCCCACAACCTCTCCAACATATGTTATTTTCTGTTTTTTTGATTACTGGCAGTAATGTCAGGGTGAGATGGTATCTCATTGAAGTTTTGATGTGCATTTATTTGCTAACGACTGTGGGCACTTATTCATGTTTGTTAGCTGCCTGAATGTCAGTGTCTGTTCATATACTTTGCCCAATTTTTAATTGGATTGTCTTTTTATTGTTGAGGTCTTGAAGTTTTCTATAAATTTTAGAGATTAGATTCTTGCTGGATATGTTGTAGCCAGATTTTTTCCCCCAATCTGTAGTTCTCTTTTGACGCTTTTGGAGGAGTCTTTTGCTGATCCTAAGTATTTAATTTTTAGGAGGTCCCATTTACCTAGTTCATCTTCTGCTGTGTGTGCATTTTTATTTATGTCTGGTATTCTATTCATACCATATATTAGGGCCCCTACCATTGTCCCTAATTTTTCCTCCATGATCTTTTATAGTTTTAGGTTTTATATTTAGGTCTTTGATCCATTTTGAGTTAGTTTTTTGGTATAGTGTCAGGTATGGGTCTTGTTTTTATTTTTCTATAGACAGATAATCCAGTTTTGACAGCACCATTTGTTGAAGAGACTGTCTCTTCCCCATTTAACGGACTTTGACCCTTTGTTGAAGATCAGTTGTCAATAGGTGGATGGCTTTATGTCTAGGTTCTCAATTCTGTTCCATTCGTCTACGTGTCTGTTGTACTGGTACCAGGCTGTTTTGACTGCTGTGGCTGTATAGTAGGTTCTGAGATCAGGTAGTGTGAGGCCTCCTACTGTGTTGTTCTTCTTCAGAAATGCTTTGCTTGTCCAGGGCCTGTTTCCTTTCCATATAAAGTTGGTGATTAGTTTTTCCATCTCATTAAAGATCGCCGTTAGTATTTCGATTGGGATTGCACGGTATCTGTAGATGGCTTTGGGTAGTACCGACATTTTTACAATGTTGAGTCATCCTATCCATGAGCGTGATGTTTTCCAATTATGGAGGTCTCTTTCGGTTTCTTGCAATAGTGTTTTGTCGTTTTATTTGTATAGGTCTTTTACATCCCTGGTTAGATTTATTCCTAAGCATTTTATCTTTTTTGGGGGGAGGGGGGGCTATTGTAAATGGTTTTATTGTTTTTCTTGATTTCTTTTTTGAAGTTCTCTTTGTTGGTGTAAAGGAATCCAAATGATTTTTGTATGTTTATCTTGTATCCTGCTACTTTGCTGAACCCTTCTATTAGTTTCAGTATGTATGTGTAGGATCATATTATGTGTGAGAAGAGATAGTTTTACTTCTTCCTTACCAATTTGGATGCCCTTTATTTCCTTTTCTTGCCTTATTGTTTTAGCTAGACTTCTAGTACAATGCTGAATAAGAACAGGGATACAGGGCCATCCTTGTCTGGTTCCCATTCTCAGGGAAATGTTTTCAGTCTCTTTCTGCTGAGAATAATGTTGGCTGTTGGTTTTGTATAGATGCCCTTTATTATGTCGAGGAACTTCCTTTCTATTACTATTTTGCTGAGAGTTTTTATCAGGAATGGGTGTTGGCCTGTATCAAATGCCTTTTCTGCATCGATTGAGATGATCATGTGATTTGTTTCTTTATGCAGTGGATTACATTGATAGATTTTCTAATGTCAAACGATCTTTGCATACCTGGTATGAATCTCACTTGGTCAGGATATATTATTTTTCTGATATGATGCTGAATTCTATTGGCTACAATTCTGTTGAGAATTTTTGCATCTATATTCATGAGGGATATTGGTCTATGATTTTCTTTTTGTATAGTATCTTTGCCTGGCTTTGGTATTACAGTTATGCTGGCTTCACAGAATGAGTTTGGAGTATTCTTTCCTTTTCTGTGCTCTGAAATAGTTTGAGTGGTATTGGTGTGAGCTCTTCTCTGAGTGTTGATAGAATTCTTTAGTGAAGCCATCCAGACCAGGCCTTTTTTTGGTTGGGAGGTTTTTTTTAATTATCTCTTCATTCTCTTCTGTTATGGGTCTGTTCAGTTTTTCTACCTCAGTGTGTGTCAGTTTAGGTAGGTAGTGTGTTTCTAGAAGTCCATTTCCTCTAGGTTTTCAAGTTTGCTGGAGTACAATTTTTCATAGTATTCTGTTATAATCCCTTTTATTTCAGTTGGTTCTGTTGTAACGTTACCTACCTCATTCCTTATATGGGTTATTTGCTTCCTCTCCTGCTTTCCTTTTGTCAATTTGGCAAATGGTTTGTCAATTTCATTGATCTTTCAAAGAACTAACTTCTGGCTTTGCTGATTCCTTCTATTATTTTTCTGTTCTCTATTTCATTAATCTTTATTATTTCCTTTCTTCTGTTACTGTGGGCTTCCTTTACTGCTTTCTTTCTATTAGTGTCTCAAATCTGTTCTTGAGATGGTCTCTAAATTCAGGTGTATAGTAGGCAGGCCAAGCTTTAGAAAATCTCCAGGCCCACAGCTGCCTTCTAGATATCATCTTGCCTTCAGCTCCTACTTAGGGCAGTCCCACGGAAGCCATATGATCCAGTTCAATCTTGGACAAAGGAAACTGAACAAGGCTTAGGCAACCATCTCAATATAGCCTTGCAGCTACATTTCAAAAACAATGAGAAAAGTGACTACAGCAGGCTTCTTAAACACATGTGAAAGTGGAAGTGTAAAGGAACTCAAGAGCTCTAGAGAATACCCTGGCTCACAGAAACTCCTACTGTGCAGATAAGGAAGCTAAGGACTAGCATGGCCCTCCCCACAAGGCCACAGTACAGAAACCTTGAGATCCTTCCACACGCCTCATCAAGCCTGTCTTCTTCAGGTTCTGAAAAATGACTTTCTTCCTTTGGTCAGTTTTGCAAACTTTCCTTCAACCTCTGGAGACAGATAAAGGTTTCTTTACTTCTCGTGTGACTGGCCTCCACAAAATCCTCCAAGGCACTTTCCATGACACAGTTTTTCCATTTTGTATTTCCAACCTCCATCATGTAATGAAACGGCGTAACAGACTGATGGTGTTTTCACCTCATCATCTTTCTACCCTCCCTTTTCTAACCCTATCACAATCAATTCCAATTAGCTCTGGACTCAGCACTCTCCTCTGGAAAAAATGGCTGGGGGAGGCAGGGGAACGCGAGGGAGGTATGTCATACCCTGAAACAGTGCTCAGCTTTTGTTTTTTTTTTAATTATCTACACTGATGAAAAATTATTTCTTCCACCACTACAGAACAGATAGAATTATATTTCACAAATCATGTAGCTGACACAGTACTATTACTTGTTCAAACATTAACAAAACGTTTTTCTTTGAAACGATGACACTAAGCACTATGGTAGGAAATGAAATTTACAGACTGTATCCACACAGTCAACTGACAAAACGTGCCCTGTGAGGAACCTTCCACTCAACACACTGGCAAGACGCATTCAATACCAAAGCCTCCTTCTGCTTTACACAAGGGGACGTGTTACGTTGTTCTCACCTGTAAGCATCAAAATTGCACATATTCATTTGCATTAAAATTATTCTGAGAAATTTCTTGTTCTGCCTTTATTTAAAAGTGATGCAAATATTAAGAGTAATTAAAAAAATCTGGATTGTTATATGATCAACTGAGTATTTTACGGATTTGAAAAATAGGCCACAGTTCATAACGTGTGGTTGCTGGTTCGAATCAACCCACGCAACAGTATACAAAGAGCAGGAATTTCTGCTGCATGAATTTCTGACAGGTCATTGGGTAAATGACCAATGAAAGCCCATACCTGTGTGCCATCTCTGTTCAACAGCAACGCCTTCACATTGTCTGTGTGCCCTTTAAGCTTCATTAGTTTTGCACATGTTCTTGGATCCCACACTCTTAAAACCTGAGAAATTTTAACAAAATATTACTCAAACTGAGTATATACACCATGAAATTTAAATACTAAACAATCTTTATAAGCCAACTGACAACCATTAAATTCTGAGAAGCAAAAACCATTTCTGCCAAGGGACACTGTCTAAGGCTCTCAATCTTTTCAAGTAGGAAGAAGCCTTTCTAATGTCAAAAATGCACAGGATTCTTCCCTCCGCGTTCCTTGCCCTTCCCTCTCCCCATGACACTAGTTATACTCTTACTTGTTCAAATAAAACCTCCTTTTTCGCATTCAGCAGGCAAAACCACTGTCTGTATGTTTAATAATTACACGGATCAAATTACTTTGGTTTCCCATTTTCTGGCGTTCAAATACAGAGTCAACTTTGAGGTCCCTCTTACCTTCTCAGTGGACCCCGATACGATGATTGTTCCCAGCTGATTCATTGCCAGGCTGTAAATGGAATCTTTGTTCCCACTTAAAGAAGAAGCTATTAAGGACAAATGGAGCTAAACGTTAACAAATCATCAGCTGTTTAGTAGCTATCAGCAAAAACTGAGTTCAATTACTTTGTTTAGAATACTTTATGAGTGCTCTAGGGAAAAGAAATCTATTTATAATGGAGACATTCTAAGCAACAGCACTGCTACCAGAATTTATATCTTTTCTGGATTTGAGGAGACACAGGAAGTGCTCAATAAGTATTTGCAAAGCTGAACTGCACCGCCATTCATAAAGTCTCCACATAAGTAACATATTTTCAAACATATGTGCCAGTAAATGTAAAAAAAAAAAAAAGCTCAATCTCACTAATATTCAAAGAAGAAAAATCAAAGCAAAAATATTATTTTTACCTATCAAGTCAGGCAAAAGACAAGGTATACTGAATTCTGAAAATAGTACAGTAAATTGGCACTCTCACACATGACTTCTGGAGGATGAACTGGTACAACACTTCTGGAAGGGAATCGGGCAATGTGTAGCAAGAATCGAAGTGCGCATGCCCTCTTATTCAGAACTCAACATCACCAAAGTGAAAACAGTTGCATATAAAGCTATCTATATAATACGATACTAATTTTACAATAAAGAATACATATAAACAAACACCAAAGTTATAAGGAGTAAAGGAGTTAATTCCAAGTATTTAGAAAGTGCCTGCTTGTAGTAAATGCTCAATAAATTTTAAATCATTAAAAAAAAAAAAATTGTACGGCATCCTCTCTAAACCACTCTGAGCAAGATGCTTTTGCAGCAGCATCTCTAATCACCGGCCAGGACTCTGACCTTGTGACCATCCCTGCGTTTTTTTTTGCTTTGCTCCTTTCCCTGGGGTGTCTCTGCAGTTAGCCTTCTGTCTAGAAAGTTAGCTCTGAATGATGTGTCAGGACCTTGCTCCCTCCCCTGGGGTCTGCAGCTAGCCTTCTATCCAGAGAGTTAGCTCTGAATGATGTGTCAGGACCTTGCTCCCTCCCCTGGGGTCTGCAGCTAGCCTTCTGTCTAGAAAGTTAGCTCTGAATGATGTGTCAGGACCTTGCTCCCTCCCCTGGGGTATCTCTGCAGCTAGCCTTCTGTCTAGAGAGTTAGCCCTGAATGACGTGTCAAAGGTCTCAGCAGGGACCAGCCACTGAAGTGCTGAGCATGCACAGCTGAAGATCAGAACACGGGGAGCACAGCATTTACATCTTCACATACTGACGAACAGGGCAGGACAAAATTCAAGAAATTATAAACACCAGTCTCCCAACTGCCCTTCCTGGCACACACCAGGTTACATGAGCAAAACTGTTCTGGCTACATCAGCGTGAGAGCTCCACAGTCACAACAAACTGGGCCCATGACGCCGGGAGCTAGAGCACTCAGGCCCATGTCCTGAGTGCAGACCTCTCAGGCCTGGCTGGCCAGAATGTGCTCCCAAGGCAGGCTGGGCTAGGTGTGAGGCTAAGTCTCAAGTCTCGACCCGTGTAGGTCTGATCTGAGAGTCTGAGATCTCTTACTGATAAGGCATCATGCTATTTAGCTGCTGTGAATGTCTGTGAATTGCCTCCAGAAGCACCCTAGTCTCCTTGGATTCTTCTAGAATCAGCTGGATTCTCTAGGGCTACTCGGAAAGGGTCCTTCTGATTCGACAGTGAAAACTTTTTCTTTCTTTCCTCTAACTTTCCATTATCTCAACAGCTCCTAATACACAGTAACACTTTTCAAAGTCAAAACCTGCCTACTCTGTCAAGTAATCACCACCTCCATCAACACCACCTGCTGAGGGTGTGGCTCTGGGTCAGGCAATGCTGTGAGGATACAGAGTGGAGATAAGACAGAGTCTTCTCCCCTGCAGGGACCTGCACTCCAGCTGGGGAGCTACACCACGCACGCACAACAATAACCAGGTCACCTGGAGAAGTGACCACTTGTAGGCTCCTTGTTGTTCACTCATACTCTGGGGGGCCAGTCCACCGGAGGCAGAAGCACACTCAAAGTACGAACCACCGTCTCAATGGAAACCTACCAAAGATGTTTTATAAACCGTTCTTTATTTATTATCAACTTGGACTTTCAAAGAAATTCTTTTCAAACATCTTACTTGTGACAGTGTTATTTGAGGCAGTCAACGCTGTTAGAGTATTCACATCCCACAGGAATATTTGTCTGTCCAACCCAGCCGACGCCACCAGCTCTTTATCCTTGGCATATGCTAAGGCTTTTACATAATCCTGTAACGGAACAGACAAGACTATGACCTGCTCTGTAGACGGCTAAGAAAATGAGCCACATAAACCACCGAGACCTCAGTGTTACATTACAGACACCAAGAACCATGGCAGCTAGTTTACCTTATGTGTCCTTAAGGTCGACATGCAAAACCCTTTATGTGCGTTCCATACTTTTACTGTCGTGTCAGAAGAGGCAGATATTACTAGAAGAGGCAAACAAGGAGCAAATCCCTTAGTATGACTTACAGCTACTTGAAAGTCTTCTCTTAAAACAATGTAACATTATTTCAAGCTAAAGTTCTCTCTCTCTCTCACACACACACAGACACACACACAACTAGAATATTTATAAGGTTATTTCAAGTGTCTTTTTGAAAACAAATTCTGTAACTCATACTGTAAAACCAAGAAGTTGACCTTAGCAAAATTAGAACAAACAGGAATATTAATAAAGCAAAAAGAAGACATACTGTGTGAGTCTACTACATACCATTCAAAAGCCGACAAAACTAAACTGTGCTGTTTAGAAGTCAGGAGAGCAGAGACCTTTGGGCAAGGGTAGTGACCAGGAGGGGGGCACAAGGGGACATCTGGTAATGTCCTGTTTCTTGATTTGGGGACTGTTACAAAGGGATGCTCACTCTGTGAAAATTTATTGAGCCATACATACTCTTAAGATTTGTGTACTTTTCTGTATGTGTGTTATACTTCAACTTTAAAAATCATATAAAAACAGGAAAAATATATCAAATTGAGTAAAAAACTTCCAGAAACCAGATAATCCAAAGAAATACTTACATGTTTTCCCATTACAACAGAGTACAATGTCGTTTACCCAATCGGTATGGTGTTCCATGGACGCTATATATGGATCTTGCTGAAATTAAAAGAAAAACCGCAAGAGTGCTATACATTTAGATTAGAGGACGAAACCCATCACAAATGATAAAAAACCAGTTGCCATTGAGTCAATTACCACCCATGGCTACCTCACATGCATCAGAGTAGAACTGTGCTCCACAGGGCTTTCAATGGTGATTGTGTTGGAAACAGACTGCCAGGTCTTTATTCTGAGGTGCCTCTGGGTGGACTCAAATTCCAACCCTTTAGCTAGCAGCCGAGTACATGAGCTGTTTGCACCACAAATTATAGACATGTTTATATACCTCAATTAACGTAATACATTGGTCTAAAGTCTTAAAATTAACAAGTGAATTTAGGGTATAATTTCACCAAACAGGTGATACTTCCAGACAACAGATGGAACTGGAAGTTTTTTCTTTTTCCAGGACAGTTTTATTATTAACTCTGAGTGGGAATGGACTTAAGGACACACAACAACAACTACCGTTTTCCATGCATTGTGACAGTGAAGGCAACAACCTCGGGGCTAGGCACGGTGGGTGACACAAAATGCTCTAAGAAGGGGTCTACTAAAAAGGACAGGACTTGACTGAATCTGCAGGCAGGGGGTCTGAGTTGGTGGGTGGTAAAGGCCCACAGCACAGGGGCAGAAATGAGTCTGATAAGCGCCCTGAGGAACCTGGCCTGACTGCAGGGGAAGGTAACACTTTTGCTTTTAGCTTCCCCCTGCTACTGTTACGACTTTCTAAATTCAGTGTTGCTTGCAAGATACCTGCAGCCCTTCAGAGGAGAGAAAGAAGGAAGGGCCGAGGGAGTACTCACTACCTGTATCACTGTCTCAATTCCGTAATCCCCGAGTTCTCCTATTCCTCTCAGCTGGCTTAAACACTGGGAGAGGGCTTTTAACAAAGATATTTATATACATCCTACACCCAAGACAGGCAAGCTCTAGACACTTCATGGGCAAAGAGAACAGCTCTCTACAAGTCGGAGAAATGACGCTATTCAATCCTGGCATAAACGAAGACCAGAAAAAAGGTGTCTGAGGGCAGGACAGGCAGCTTTCCAGATTCTTCCAGGTTGGTTCTCATGAGTGGTTTCCTTCATTTTTCTGAAATGCTGAGAACTCCCAGAAAGGTGACATCCAAATCAAACAGAAATACCAACAAGCATTTCAAAGGGAAACACAAATGGCTTTCTTCTTTCCATGCTTTGGACCCTGGGCCACGGTTTCCATCAGTGAAGGCATTCAAAGCCTGCTGGACCACGGTCCAGCAACTACGTAAGGGAGCCATTCTTTTCCTGGAGTGAACATCAGATTTGTACAGCTTGCTAAAAATACCCAGGGCTTTAAAGAAATACAAGGTCTAGCACCAAGGTTTTAGAGTTAGAGTGGGTTCTAATCTTCTGTCACTTATTAGCCACTTAACCAAGCGCCTCTCTAAGCCTGTTTTCCCATCTATGAAAATGGATCCTAACAGCTTCACTGAAGGATTATCATAAGAATTAAAGTCATATTTGTATGAAAACGCTAACGGTGTCTGATACGTAAAGTCATATTGGTACAAAAATGCTAACGGTGTCTGATATGTAGTCATATTGGTATAAAAATGCTAACGGTGTCTGATAATGTAGCGTAAGGGCTCAATAAATGCTCCTTCTCCTTCCCGAATCTTCTTTTCTTTGTCATACACAACACAAGCATTCAAATAAAATGCTATTTCCATATATTGAAATCATGCCCCTTGCTTGAGAAAGCAAACTTTAAATAAACCTCCTGAAGAAGGGCAGCATGTCATCTTCATATTTTTACATTATATTATCTAATAAGGTCCTACGGATTTTGTGCGGATCCTAATAACTTTTAAATGAAGAAATAAAATATTTGCTCAAGAGTAATTATAAATGTGAAAGGATATTCAATGCTTCAATCCAAGAAGAACACATTTAAAGTAATCCCCCTAACAGACAACTCTCTGCTCCTTTGCAGCTGAGAGCTCTCAGCACAAACCCAGTTTACGGGCCTTGCCTCATCAGCTAAAACACTTCGGAAACTCCCCTAGGACTGTTTTCTCACAGGCTTACAGAACTCTGGTTGCAATGTCTTTACAGTGTGCCAAAAACCTCAGTGCTCAAAGAGATTAAACTGGAGGCTGTGAAAGGTATTAGACACAGAAAGCCATTTGTCCAAAATTTACTGAGTATAAATTTAAGATGTGAACTCAGCTCCTGCCTTACCTTGTGCTGACTGACACTCCATATTCTTATGATGGAGTCTCGACCTGCGGTGAAGAGTCTATTCAGCGCTGGATCCAGCTGCAGGGCATTGACTCCATTGCGATTGTACTTCTCCACTTCATCTCGAATGACATAGGAGACCTGACAAATATTCAACGTTTGCTTTTTTGGAGTTACAAAACAAGAAATAAAATGTAGTCTACTAATGGCCAATCTGAAACCCTGTGCCGAACAGAACTTATTTTTCAATCCAATAGAAGTTTAATTTTTATTTTACTCTACAAAGATTGAAGGGCTGAGAAGAGATGACGGATATCATTGAGCGCGCCTACACCAAGATGTGGTAAAGTGGAGGGTCAGCGAAAATGAGGAAAACCCTCCATGAGATTAACTGACATCGTGGCTGCAAGGATGGGCTCCAACATACCAAAGATGGTGGGAACGGCACAGGACCGGCACCGGTCGGCTGTTGGACGCAAGGTCGCCATGAGTAGGAGCCAACCTGATGGCAACAACCAGCACCGCCACCACCGAGATGAGTAAGTCTGATGCTGACCTACCACAACTGCCTCCTCAGCAGACTCCTCTCTTCCACGCTTGCTTGTCTTTAATCCATTCTCTACAAAGCCGCTGAAGTAATCTTTTAAAAACGTAAATTGGAACGTGACTCAGCCCTGCTCAAAAACCGCCAGTTGCTTACTGCTAGACTCCACGATCCGACCTGACTCCTCACTGTGGCCTAGCGGGCCTTGTTCACCTTTCCTGCCATCACCAGCTCACTGGGCTCCAGCTGCTTGCCCACGCTGTGCTAGTCACAAATACTGCTCCCCTTGCTTAGAAGCTTCTTCTCCCACTGTCTGTCTGGCTAACGCCTACTGCAGTCTCTTGGTTTCTGCTTAAATGAAGCTTCCTCAAAAAGGCTTTCCCCGAACCACCAAGCAAACGAGGTTTTGAGTTCCCACGACACGCTGAACTTTTCCCTCAGGGTATTTTCTCCCATTTTGCTGCTGTTGGTGACGTCTGTCCGCTCCAGGTGAAAACCCAAGAGAATTAACTAGATTACAACAACAAAGTCAACAAGCCGGCTGGCAACCAGAACAATTCTGATTTAATAATAACCAGTTAAACACATAAGGGAGGAGAGCATTTACAATAGCTACGACAATAAATACCTAGGAGCTGATTTTTCAAGGAGGAGAGACAGTGGACAGGATGAGAGAGACAAAAGCAGAACGTGAACAGAGAAGCCCTGCCATACTGCAACACAGGGAGATTCAGAATCCTCAATTCTTCCTAAATTCGTAAATTTAGCCCAATTTTGGTCAGAATCCCAATGGAACTCTTTCTAGAAATTGATAAAATAAATAATACGATTTCTTTTTTCATATCCAGAACATTTTTTTTAAATGAAGGTAATTGGGGGGATAGCCTTTAAAGATCTTAAGATATTACAAAGCTACCAGAATTACAATGGAGTACAACAGGAATATATAAAAGGATCAGTGGAATAAAACAAAACTTGAAAATACATTTTCTATTATAAATTTTCTATTTTAAAAATCGTGTTCCAAATTAACAAGGACATGAAAAAACATTTTAATTATCCAGAAACATCCATCGATTTTATTGGGAAAAATTATATTCCTTCTCTACATCTTAAACCAAAATGAATTTTCATATAAAGACTGGAATTTAATAATGTAATCATAAAATGAATATTCATGTAGATTAAAGATGGGAACTTAATAATGTAATTATAAACATACTTAAAAGAAAAAAGACTGGTGAGTATTTACAGAGTCTCTAGGTAGAGAAAGCTCTTCTTACACAACAAGACAGGCAGCAACCTTTACAAAGGAAAAGAGCAACACTGATCTGACAGAATACAAATCAAAACCTCTGTATGGGCACAGATATTCATAGCAGAACTATTCATAACAGCCAACATGCAGAAACAAATCAAATGTCTATCAACTGATGAATGGATACACAAAATCTAGCATATCCATAAAATGGGATATTATTGGCACAGGACCAGGCAGTGTTTGGCTCAGGTGTACATAGGGCCGCTACGAGTCAGAACCGACTCGAAAGCACCTAACAACAACATAAAAAAGGAATGAAGTTCTAATATATGCTACAAACAGATGAACCTTGAAGACCTTATGTGAAGTGAAAGAAGCAAGGCACAAAGGGTCACATATTTTATGATTCTATTTATATGAAATGTCCACAATAGGAAAATCTATAAAGACAGTAAGTAGATGAGTGGTTGTAAAGGGCTTGGGGAGAGGGGAATGGGAAGTGACTGCTAATGGGTATGGAGTTTTCTTTTTTGGGTGATGAAAATGTTCTGGAATTAGCTGATAGATGCATGACTTTGTGAATATAGTAAAAATTACTTAATTGTACACTTTAAAAGGGTGAACTTTATGGCATGTGAATTTTATCTTAATGAAGCTAGCATTAAAAAACAAAACAAAACAAAAAAACCCTCTATCAAAAAATAACATGAGCAGGATTAAAAAGCAAACAACTAATTGGGAAAATAGTCAAATACCAAAGACAACAATTTACTCTTGACAATAGAGAGAGTCCTGACAAAACAGTAAGAAAAAGTCAAACTCTTCAATAGAAAGAGGTACAATGACCATAAAGAGGAAATTTTTAAAAAAGAAATTAAAACGGTCAATAAACACAAAAGTAATAAAACATGAAAATTAATAAGTTTACTTATCAAACAGGAAGACTATTATTTTTTAAATAATAAAACTGCCATTTTTTTTTCTGAGGGTAAGTAAGAAGTGTAAATTCTTACTTTCCTGGCAGGCAATTTTGCAAATATCTATCAAAAGCTTTAAAAGGTATACATGCCCTTTCTAGGAATGTATCCTTTAAAAACCACAAATAGTTTACAAGGCTGTTGTCTTACCCCAGTCTTTTGGGTGCAAGTAACTGAAATCTATTTAAACCAGCTTAATTTTAAAAACATAAAGAAGGATTTAGCATAGTCTATCTAACAGAGCCCAAGGGCAAAAACAGTCATGACTCATAGGAGACATTTTAAAAATTAAATCACAGTACCTCTCCGCTTAAACCTCCCAAGGGCTTTTCACTGCATTTAAAGCAAACTCCAAACTCCTGGCATGATTTGGTTCTAGCCTGCATTCCCACACTCACGTCAAACTAACGTCCTTCAGCTTCTTTCTGACAGTCACCCCACACTCCTTTCTGTTCCTCACACACATCAAGCTCTTTCCTGACCCAAGGCCTTCAAATTTACAGTTCCCTGTGCCAAGAAGATTCTCCACCTTCCAATACTCTTCCCCCAGCTTTGACCCTCAGGTCTTAGCAGAAATGTCACCTCTTCTGAAAGGCTTTCCCTGGTCCTCCTTCCCACCACCTCCTTTACCCTAATACTTATTCTACTTGTTTTTTTCACAGTCCTTACCACACTCCACGTCTTTTTTGTTGGGTTTATACCTCCTCCATTAGAATAAAAGCTACAAGAGAGAAAGGAACTTGTTTGCCTTGTTCTTCCCACTACTATATCCCCATTATACTGTCTGGAATATAGAACACATTCAATAAATATTTGCTACGTGAATCAGATTTTAGAAAAACCATCAGGAACCAAGTTGGCTTCAATGTCCACTGTGGTCTCTCCCAACAGCTCTTTCTCTGGGGCTCCACGGTCTCTATCAGAACATTCTCTTTAGCAGAGACTATGTAGCAAAGCACGTCTGGGCCAACCTCTTCAAGGGTGTCTACTATGGATGTATAATTTAAAATGGCAAAGAATTAGACGTATCCTATTTGCATAAAATTGGCACACACTTGGAAACCCTGGTGGCATAATGGTTAAGAGCTATGGCTGCTAACCAAAAGGTGGGAAGTTCGAATCCACCAGCTGCCCCTTGGAAACCCTATGGGGCAGTTCTACTCTGTTCTTTAGGGTCGCTATGAGTCGGAATCGACTCAACGGCAACGGGTTTTGTTTTTTTTTTTGGTCTATAAAAGAGAATTCTATCAAATCATTAAAAATGTTGAGGTATATCTAGACTGAATGACACAGGAAAAAAGTCGTAATATACTCTTAAATGAAATTTCCATGGTCCAATACAGTAGTCTATAGCAATCATTGTAAAAATGTCTCAAAATATTAAATACATAATATACTTAAAAATAAATACACAAGTCTGGAAGGATTAACACACAGCTAACAGTAGATCCCTGAATACTGAGATTATGGTGATATTCACTCTTCCATGCCTTTTTATATGTTTGAATGTTTTATAATGGAAATATATTAGCTTTTTGAATCTATAATTTAATTTTTATCCGAATAATTTTTACCTGTATTTAAAAAATCAAATAGTATTGAAAGACTAATGAAAACCAATCTCCCATTTTTAGATCTACCCATAGCCAGTCTTACTCCTCAACCCAAAAACTAAACCTCTTGCCTTCAAGTTAATTCCAACTCACAGCAGCCCCACGTGTTACACAGCAAAACCTTTACGGAAAGGTCTCTGGGTGGCGCAAACAGTTTGCTTTCGACTACTAACTGAAAGCTTGGTGGTTTCAACCTACACAGAAGAAAGATTTCGTTAAAGATTACAGCCAAGAAAACCCTACGAAGCTCAGTTCTACTCTGCAACACATAGGGTCACCATGAGTTGGAATCACCTGGATGACAACAGGGTTTTCTTGGCTGTAATCTTTAACGAAGCCTTTCTCTATGATATGCGGATGAGGAGCCCTGGTGGCGGAGGGTTTAAGAGCTGAGCAGCTAACCAAAAGGTTGGCAGTTCGAATGCACCAGCCGCTCCTTGAAAACTCTATAGGGCAATTCTACCCTGTCCTATGGGTCGCTACGAGTCGGGATTGACTCCTGACGGCAGCGGGTTTGGTTTGGTTTTATCATGAATATACTCCCCTCCTCAGAGTTTTTTGTCTTCACTAGAGTTTCTAATCATCTTCCTTTCCTTTTTCAATGTTTCCCTCTACTTAACTTCAATTTTCTTCCATTGCTGTACTCTAAGTCCTCCCCTCACCCCGTTTTTTTACCCCAGAAGGCTTCCCCCTCAGAGCCCTCCCTCTTCCCTCTCCAATCCGGGGTGGCTGTCCTCTAGGTCTGCTGGCACAGCTGTCACTTTGGTGTTTACTTTTACTGCTTTTCCGGCCTAGAGGCATTGTTTCCTGAATTCCAATGTCTTCTTTCTTTGCTCACTCCCCAGTTTTGCTGAATTCCATCCCCAGGAACTTCATAATATAAGGCACATGAAAGATAACTTAGTCCCTGCATGCCTGAAAAGGTACCTTTACACCTGACTTGGCAGGACAAAGAAGTCTAGACTGAAAAAATTCCTACTTTCTGAAGGCATTGCTCTAATTTTCTCTAGCCTCCAATGTTGAGTGCCATTCACTGAACTCAATGCCATTCTGTTGCATTCAACTTTGAAGTGAACCCATTTTCTTTCTATCCTGTCCCCCACCCCCCGTGCCCCCATCCAGCTTTTAGGATCTTCCCTTTTTTCTTGCTGTAATGAAATAACTTGATTTGGTCCTTTTATCATTAATTTTTTTGTGCATTTAGAAGGTCCTTTCAATCTAGGAACTTATGGTACTTCAGCTCCAGGAAATTTTATTGTATTAATCCATTAATAATGATCTCCCTTTTTCTTTGCTCCATTTTGAACTCCTATTAGTCCGATATTGGACTTTTCAAACTGATTCTCACCATTTATGCATTCTATATTATTTATCTTTGTTCTTTTATTTACTTTTATAAGACTTCCTTTTTGTTCCCTGGGTGGCTCAAAAGGTTAGGTGCTTAGCTGATGGTTCGAATCCACCCAGAGGCACCTTGCAAGGAAGGCCTAGTGATTGATCTACTCGCAAAAGGTTACAGTCATTGAAAACTCTATACAGTGCAGTTCTCCTCTGAAAATATGGGGTCACTATGAGTTGAAATTAACTCAAAGGTAACTGGTAATGGTGGTAAACACTACTATTTTATAACTCTGCTGTTAACTTTTTGGGAGTAAATTTTAACAGGATGGAAAAAACAGAAACAATTATCTTCAATAAGAGAATGAGTAAATATTTTGGTACATCCATTCTATATGGTTATTGAAGAACGAACACAAACTACATACACTGATATGTTCCAACACATATTATATAAAAAACTTTTTAAAGAAAACAAAAATCTAGCTATGTAAAGATAGAGGGAAAACAAGATTCAGTTCTTTCAACAAACACTGACTGAACATCTACCTACTGGTTACCAGGTACCCTTTATTTTAAGCGCTAAGGATACAGCAGTAAGCACAAAAGTCCTTGCCCTCTTGGAGCTTATATTCTAAAGGCCGAAAGGGCATAACTAAAAGTGACAGCAAGTCAAGTGAAGTTTTCCCCAGACATAGGTAAGTCTTTGCAGGCGGAAGAGGTGGAATTAAAGGAAAGAGAAAAGTAGAAGATAGAGACAGAGGCAATAATTGAGGGAACAAGGTCCCAGAAAAACTTCATTCAGAGCCAAGAGTACAAGCAAAGGCAGAGAGGATGAGGACTCTCCTATCAGACTGCCTTAATGTGCCTTAAAAAGGCAGGGGAGACTACATGAGCCCTGCAGTGGGGTGGGAAGCCAGGCCTGCAGTAGGAGGTATATGTTTTGGAAGAGCCAGTGAAAGGGACTCTGACAGAAAAATAATGCGGTAGTCCACCCAGCAGCAAGTGTCCAGTTAAGTGACGCTGCAAGACTCTGTAGCTGGCCCAGTAAGCACTGTTTCATTAATTTCTCCAGCGATGATCTGGGACCCAAAACAAAGGAATCAGACTGTAGGGCCAATCCACTGAACTTCACACGATCTGTCTCTGAATTTCAAACCTGAATATCCCTGGAGTTACTGGCAGTGAGCCAGAGGGTAAAAAAAAATCATGAGAAAAACATATTTCTGAGATGATCATTTCGTTTGAAAGTAATTGTGTTAGCTGCGTAAGACAACACCTGTTTATTATCTCACAGTTCTGACAGTCACAAGTCCAGGCTTGGTAGGCCCTTTGCTTAGGGTCTCACAAGGTGCAAACCAAGGCATCTTTCCTTACTGGAGGCTCTGGGAAAGAACCTGCTTCCAAGCTCATTCAGGTTGTTGGCCAAATTCAGTTCCCTTCAGTCGTAGGGCCTGAGGTCCCTGTTTCCTTGCTGGCTGTCAGCCAGGACCCGTCTCTGCTCCCAGAGGCCAGGCCGTTGCCCTCTTCTGCAGCTGGGGGTCAAGGGTCATGTCACTCCCACTTTTGCTGCATCTGACAGTCCCCAGCCAGGCTCCAGCTCGAAAAGTTTCTCTGCTTTGAAGGGTCACATGATTAGACTCTCCCCACCATGATAATCCAGGATATCCGCCTATTTAAGATCTGTAACCCTACAGGTGGTGCAGTGGTTAAGCACTCAGCTGCTAACTGAAAGGTCTGTGGATGAGCCACTCTGCGGGAGAAAGATGTGGCAGTCTGCTTCCGTAAAGACTGCATCCTTGGAAAACCTTAGGGGGCAGTTCTACTCTGTCCTGTAGGGTCGCTATGAGTCAGAATCAACTCAGTGGCAATGGGTTTTTTTTTTTTGAAGTACCCATATACATTTTTTTCAAAATGGAAATTTTTAAAATTTATAACAGCAAATAATGTTGCAAAATGTTTAAAAATACAAAGGTGCACATATTTTAAAGTTAAGATATCCCATATCTTAAACCAAAAAAAACCACACACAACCAAATCAGTCGCCACTGATCTGATTCCAACTCATGGTGACCCCATGTATTTCAGAGTAGAATTGTGTTCTATAGGGTTTTCAATGGCTGTAAACTTTTAGAAGTAGACCGCCAGGCCTTTCTTCCAAGGCACCTCTGAGCTCTAACCACCAATCTTTCAGTTAGTAGCTGAGTGCTAAACCTTTTGCACCACACAGGGACTCCATATCCTGTCCTATCCATAATCACACAATCCAATCTCCCAGAGGTAATCGACAGTATCATTCCAGGCTTTTAAAATGTAGCATTTCCTTTGTGGAAATGGATTCATACTATATCAACTTACTTTTTGGACTTCTGAGCACCTTCCTTCTTAATACATACGTACCTAGCTTATCAACAACTGTATCTTAATCCATTACCATAATTTATCTGCCAATTCCCTACTGATGAACATTTAGGCTTTTTTCCGTTTTTCACAATGACAAGATTCCTACAACAAACATCCCTGCACAAGTAGAGAAAGATATATGCGTATGTATCTCTGCAGAACAGACTTTTAGAAGAGGAATTACCGGGCAATGGGAATGTACGTTTATAATTTTGACAAACAGCAAGCCACAGAATAGTGTGTACCATGGCTCCATTTATAGTAAAAAGCACGTATGTCAGCTACAAATACACGAAGGGGTGAAGAACAGTGACTGTCAATCAGAGGTGACTGGGACTGCCAGGGGACATCTGAAAATGTCTGGAGACATTTTTGGTTGTCCCAAGTGGGGAGGTGCTACTAGCACCTAGTGAGTACAGGCCAGGGATGATGGTAAATACCCTACAATGTAGTCTCCCACGACAAAAAATTCTCCCGCCCAAGATGTCAATAATATCCAGTTTGAGAAACCCTAGTTTAGCATTATATATCACATTATTCACAGTAGCTTTCTTTGAAAAGTGGAGGACAACTATCATTTACACTTTTTTATTGTTTGTGGGTTTCTTGCAATGCACATGTGCTAGTTTTAGAAATGATTCTATAAACAAACAAAAATTCTGTCTCAGGTAGACAGGAAGTATTAATCTCTGTGGCTTCTCACATTGGTTTTATACATTGTGGACAAGCTCTGAAAAGAGCTGACAAGGCCCCCGAATCTTCTCTTCTGCAGCCGAATCTTTGACAGTTTCAAGTCACTTCACCAATCTGGTTGCTATGCTTATTAAGAACCAGGCACTAAATTCTCAAGCCCAAACTCTAGTTCTGTGCTCTGACCAGCAAAGTCTGGAACTCTCACCTCCCTCATTCTACCCATGCTGGCTCACGTTTGGATTACAAGTTTTCCACCCACGCTGCCATTAATTTACGCCCTTCACATCCTGACTTTTATAGCTGCCTTCCACTTCTAAATGCAGGACACCAAGAGGCCTGGTTAACTACCCTTACTCCCCTGTGGAGTATACTATTTTAGCGTCTAGAACAACACCGGCTATCAGCTCCTCAGGTTGTCAAGGCTTTCTCTCCCTTAGTGTTGCCTACATACTTAATTACTGTGATCCCCTGGGAAAAATTATCTAGCCAATTACATATTATTATTTCAGGCAGTCCAGTTACAATACAATTAAGTTACAATTTTGGGTTACATTTTAGTTGGGAGGAGACAATGTCACCACCTAGGATTCTGATACTCAAATCCTATCTTGACACACTTTAAAAAAGTCACCTAACAGAGTGATTTTAGTGATTTAGATGCTTACTCATTTCACTCAATTCAACAAACATCCAATGAGTACTCTGGACACTAAACTGATCAATTAGATCAATAAAACAAAGAGGTGAACTGCCCCAGAAGACTTTATGGCTTACACCCTTTTCCTAGGGTTACCTTACTGAAGGCACCTTTTGTTCTTAACTATTAAACACTCACCGATTTCAACCTGTAGAACTACATGTAATGGTGCGTTTTGTCAAGAAAGCCTGGGTCTTACTTATTCCCACGTTCTCTCAAACCTTTGCATACTTTTGGGTCCAAATTAAGTGCTCAATAAAAGGTTAATGACGTAATGTTCCACGTCGCTGCTACTACTACTTTCAATATACCTTCAGGCAAATACCTGAAATAGGGCTTTTATTACTCCCTGCACCGCTGAAAAAAAAATAGATGGCAAGAACTCTCAAGCGTATCTAAAATAAAAGTGCATTCATGAAGGCATAAAGCATACGCAAAAGCTTAGATAACTCTTTACCCTTGAATAATAAATTATAGAAAGAGAAAAGATAGATTCAGGAATGCACATCGAAGATGAAGAAACGCTGAAGACGAAATTAAATTCAGAACAATTAAAACTGTAATTTCCCCACGAACACCAACACACTCCCACGTCGTCTCCTCCTCCCTGGGAAAAAAACTCCCGCAGAAAAGGAGACACGAGCTCTCACCTGCGGAATCCTCCGCAGAAGCCCCGCAGGGTCGTCAGCGCTCCGCCGGCCGCCACGCCCCCGCCCCGGCCCTCTCTGCTCTCCGCCCGCCCACCGGGAAGCGCCCGGAGGCCTCGGCTCCGACGCGGCGGGGGCAGAGCGCTTCGGGGAAGGCAGGGTAGCGGGAGGCAGGTGGGCAAGGAACGCGCCCAACCCAGCCTCGCAAGCCCGATCCTACGGGAGAACCGGCGACCGGCCGCCCCGGGTTCCAGGGCGCGCGCCCAGGGGTCCCGAGTCAGCGCCCGGGCGGGGCGGGCCAAGGCCACCTCCCCCCGCCCCTTCCTCAAGCCGTTAGCGCCGCGGCCCCACCTCTCGCCGCCGCTGCGCCCCTTCCCGCTCGCCCCGCCTCGCTCCCCAGCCGGCCGCGGCCTGAGGCATCTGCTGGCGGGAGGCGGCCCCGGGGCGGGCAGTCGCGTCCGGGAGGCCGAGAAGCCGGGGTCCCATACCTGCACTTTCCGCCGCCCTGCCGTGTTCTGCCGGTGATGGGCCGCCATCTTGCATGTTGACACTCCTACATCACTTCCGGTAGTGGCGCGGACTGAGCGGATGTCCTGCCCCTTCCGGTTTAGCCGAGGCCGAACGGTGGGGTGTGTGCTTGGCGGTTGATGCTGCTGCCTGTGGGCGGGGGCCCTGTGGTGGGGAAGACTCCTTTAAAATCAGAGCGTTGTGGGCGCGTAACGCTGGCGGAGGGAACAGCCGCTTCTCTGACCCAAGGGAGCAAGTCGAAGCGAGCTCTGTGGCTCTACACCCTGGCTTGCGCGGTCCCTGGGGCTGGCTCCTCAGGAAGAGCCTGAGGTGAATTAAGACGGTAGACGTGGGCGGCAGAAAGAACTCCCAAAGTTTCCCGGCAGCCAAGGGAGCCAACTGGTTTTCTATGGAGAATGTACCAGAAAATTCGAAGAATAATAAACTGGCCTCGAAGGAGGGAGTCCCCATCTTCAGGAAAAACGAAGAGTCCTTTTTAATAAAGGGATGAAAAGATGTTACAGGAACGCCAAAGGACACACCAGTCGTGTTTCCAGGGACATCTTTCTCAGTTGCAAAGGCTGAAGGAGTTGGGGCTTACTCTGGAATCTAGTTTAAATCATCTCTTCTGGACAAAAGTTTAGCTTGAGGAGGTCTGACACTAATTACAGGTGCTGAGGATGGTCAAATTCTTTCTTGTAAAAGTGGATCCTGTAGAACTGCACCCTCTACGAAGTTCCATGCGGTATCCACTGGCCACATGTGGCTATTGAGCGCTTGAAATGTGGCTAGTTGGAATTGAGATGTGCTGTAACTGTAAAATACCCAGTGAGTTTTGAAGACTGAATATAAAAGAAGAATGTAAAATACCTCTTTAATAATTTCTTACATTGATCACATGTTGAAATAATATTTTCTGTATATTGGGCTAAATAGTATATATTATTAAAATCAATTTTTTACATTTTTAAATGCGACTATAGGGTCGCTATGGGTCGGAATCTCCTCGACGATAGTGTTTTTTATTCTACTAGAATATTTAAAGTAACACGTGGCATATGTTATATTTCTGTTGCATAACCCGTTGCCGTTGAATCGATTCTAACTCATAGTGACCCCATAGGACAGTGCAGAACTGCCCCATGGAGTTTCCAAGGCTGTAATATTCCACTCATAGTGACCCAGTCAAGCAGTGTGTCTTGATGTTCACTTTGCCTGGAAGGAGAGATGGCATTGGGTAATAATTCACAATCAATTCATGGACAGAGGCTAAATGGTTTGGCCAGTTGTAACTGGTCTGTGGATGAAACTCGGCTTCCTTCTCCAGGCTCAGTGCTTACTCAGTGGAATCATGAACAAAATGGCGATGGTATCAGGATTGAAAGCTATGCATGAGATGAGCAATCCATTGCTGAGTGTTCAAGTTGCCAACAGCCTTGACCAATCCTGAGTTGCTGGTATACTGCATACTGTAGAAGGATGAGCCAGCCACTTGGGGACAAGTTGATTCCATTGGTCCTTCCTTATCACTGAGGAAGTAGCTATCTGTCCTCTCTCAATTACACTTACTCTAGATTTTGATTTGCTTTGCCTGCTCCCTGTGCTTCTGCCAGCACTTGAAATATGGCTAGTTAAAATTGAGATGTGCTGTAATTGTAAAATACTCCTGAATCTTAAAGATTTAGTAGAAAAATAAGAATATAAAATATCTCAATAATTTTTATATTGATCACATGTTAAAATGACAATATTTTCTATTTATTGGGGTCTATATCGCCATCTGAGTGCTTTCTAAATGATTTTTACACTGTCATAGTGTCTGACGTGTTATTACTTCTGACCAAGAAATTCACTGTACAATGAAAGAAGTAATGCAGTGGTCTCTTGCTGGTGGATCACCAACAAGCACCTGGTCTTATCAAGGCTATACTGAAGACTTGGTTATGGTGCCTTCTGGGAGATAATCCTTTGTGATGCAATCCTATAGGATGCAGTATATGCTGTGAATTAGAGTCCAATATTTGGCACTCTTTCTTCCTGTTCCCGTTATCTATTGCTGTATTGCCACCCCAGAAACATAGTGATTTAAAACAACTACAACGTTTACTTTGCTTACCAATCTGTAATTTTTGCAGGGCTTGGCAGGGACAGCTTGTATTTGTTCCACTCTACTTGACATCAGCTGGGGCAGCTCAAAAGTTGGAGGTGGGAATCATCTGAAGGCCCATTCCCTCACATGTCTGGTGACTGATGCTGGTGTTGGCTGGGTTCTCAGCCAGAGCTGTGGCCAGAACACCTACTCATGACCTTTCGCAAGGCTGCTTGGATCCTCACAGCACGGTAGCTGACTACTAACGGTGGGCATCCCAAGAAAGAGAAAGCCAGATGGGAGCTGTAATGCCTTTTCTAAATGAACCATGGAAGTCATGTAATGTCACTTCAAACCACATCCAGTTGTTTAGAGCTTAATCACCAAGGCTGGCTATATCCAGGGTAGGGGCGGTGGGGGGTGGGAGGGGGGCACTGTTAGACTCCTTTTTTTGTATGGGAAATGTGTCAAAGGATGTCTGGATATACTTTAAAACCAACACACTTCCATAAGCAAAATTAATGGATTTAGGAATAAAGGGATATTATACTTAATGATTCAAATTTTGACTTCCATTCCCTGGGACTATGAGTTTTGCTGGTTCAGAGGTTTGCTACCAAAAAGAAAAATCCTTTGATTTGGAAGCTAAAACTGCCAGCTGACCATTTTGCATGTCTTGTGCCAATGGATAAAAAACAACAACAAAAGGAAGGTTATAGTGTTGGCTAGAGTGATTAATCCTCATCATCAAGCAGAAATAGGATTGCTGGTATGCCTGTAACATACAGATCCACCAGACACTCAGATCCCTTAGAAATGAAAGTATTGGTTGAAGGCAAAGGGAACATGGAAAGGCTGGTAGAGAAAGAACACCATAAACTGGTGAAGGCCTCATGATCAGAGGCAGAAACAAAAACTGCCACATTGCATTTCTTTTCTTGATGTGTCACGTATACTTTTATGTGTTTTAACCAAGTTCTAGTTTCCTTCTTTACCCTTTACTTCACCATTGTACCTAGGATGTGTTGTTGGTACATTTCATTATTTAGCCCCTAAGTTGCAGAAGATGAATACAAGATTGGGACAGAACCAGAGGAAGAATGGACATCAGCTACAATTCCTAGACCTGGAGATGGATGTGGTAGCCGATGAACATTGGGTTAGCTTCCCTGGAGGGTGACAGAGTGAGTATACCTTTTATAATATGAAGGGTATTTGCCATATTTTAAGTGGCAATTAGTTTTGGAAGCATAAGTATTAGATGCAGCGGTCACGTTGTTGTTGGGCAGCCAAAGGGATGATTTTGCTGGACGTTTTTGTGGTTTTATTTTCTGCTATCCATCACCTGAGTCCTGGTTTGGAGAGTTCCCTGCTGTATGTGTCTTGGTGGTGAGTGAGCACTGCTTCCACTACAGAAAGGGAGTTCTTACATGCTTTTTCTAGCATTCTTGCAGCTATCGTGTGCATGTGACCTCCACTTGATCAATCCAATGACATCTTGACTACAATCTCATGGAGATTCTGAGCCAGACGGTCCAGCCAAACTGCTGTCTAAATTCCTCGTCTACACAAACTGTGTGACGTGATAAACATTTATTGTTGTTTTAAGTGGCTAAGTTGTGGGATAATTTGTTGTGTAGCGATAGATAACTAATACACCCTCCTTCCTCATGGGTAGGGGAAATGGCACCCCACCTTCACAGCTCTCATAAAGAGATCCTCACTGTCAGCCTGTTCAATCTCCCATTTAATTCTTTGCCTTCTCTTGTGTAACTGCCAGGAGCTCATGCTGGAAGTTGTCCTTTAACAGTCTCTTAGCATTTCCTGCATAGGAAGATTAGCATCTTTATTCAAGATGTGAGAAGCCTTGGCACCTATTTTATTGTCCTCAGCTTTTGAGACCTATGCTGAAATTCTTAGACAACCTGGAAAGTTTAACATTGTAAGAAAAAACAAAAATGAAAAACTAAACCCACATACATATGAAATAAAAATGCAGTAAGTTTAAAATCTAATTAAGAGTTCTAGAAGGTTTCTGCTTCCAAATAAACTAGGTTTGTTCCTGTTAAAACTTGCTTTGGAGGTTCCCAGTTACTTGAGCAAGTTAACTAACATTTTTCATCTTCAGTTTCTTTATCTATAAAATGAGAATAAAAACAGTACCTATCTCATACTCCCTATGTGTCTGTCAGTTTGTCATACTGTGGGGGCTTATGTGTTGCTGTGATGCTGGAAGCTATGTCACTGGTATTTCAAATACCAGCAGGGTCACCCATGGTGGACAGGTTTCAGCTGAGCTTCCCGGATTAAGACAGACTAGGAAGAAGCACCTGGTGATCTACTTTTGAAAAACTGGCCAGTGAAAACCTTATAAATAGCAGGACACTGTCTGATATAGTGCTGGAAGATGAACCCCTCAGGTTGGAAGGCACTCAAAATATGACTGGGGAAGAGCTGCCTTCTCAAAGTAGAGTTGACCTTAATGACATGGATGGAGTCAAGCTTTTGGGACCTTCATTTGCTGTTGTGGCATGACTCAAAATGAGAAGAAACAGCTGCAAACATCCATTAATAATAGGAATGTGGAATGTACAAAGTATGACTCTAGAAAAATTGGAAATCATCAAGAATGAAATGGAATGCATAAACATCAATATTCTAGGCATTAGTGAGCTGAGGTGGACTGGTATTGGCCTTTTTGAGTCGGACAATCATATGGTCTCCCACGCTGGGAATGAAGAATAGATGAGGAGTGGTGTTGCATTCATTGTCAAAAAGAACATTTCAAGATCTATCCTGAAGTATAACGCTGTCAGTGATAGGACAGCATCCATACACTTACGAGGAAGACCAGTTAATATGACTATTTTCAAATTTATGCACCAACCACTAAGGCCAAAGATGAAGAAACTGAAGATTTTTACCAACTTCTGCAGTCTGAAATTGATCAAACATGCAATCAAGATGCATTGAGAATTACTGGTGACTGGAATGAGAAAGTTGGAAACAAAGAAGAAGGATTGGTAGTTGGAAAATACAGCCTTGGCGATAGCAATGACACCGGAGATGGCATGATAGAATTTTGCAAGACCAACGACTTCTTCATTGCAAATACATTTTTTTAACAACATAAATGGTGACTATACATGTGGACCTGACCAGATGGAATACACAGGAATCAAATCAACTACATCTGTGGAAGGAGACAGTGGAAAAGCTCAATATCAGTCAGAACAAGGCCAGGGGCCGACAGTGGAACAGACCATCAATTGCTCATATGCAAGTTGAAGAAAATTAGAACAAGCCCATGAGAGCCAAAGTACAGCCTTGAGTATATCTCACCTGAATTTAGAGATCATCTCAAGAATAGATTTGATGCACTGAACACTAATGACCAAAGACCAGACGAGTTGTGGAATGACATCAAGGACATCATACACGAGGAAAGCAAGAGGTCATTAAAAAGACAGGAAAGAAAGAAGACACGAAAATAGATGTCAGAAGAGACTCTGAAACTTGCTTATGAACATCAAGTAGCTAAAGAGAACAGAAGAAATGGTGAATAAAAAGAGTTCAACAGAAGATTTCAAAGGTGGCTTAAGAAGACAAAGTGAAGTATTGTAATGAAACGTGCAAAGACCTGGAGTTAGAAAACCAAAAGGGAAGAACACACTCGGCCTTTCTCAGGCTGAAAGAACTGAAGAAAAAATTCAAGCCTTGAGTTGCAATACTGAAGTATTCTACAGGGGAAGCAACAAGGAAGCATCAAAAGAAGATGGAAGGAATACACAGAGTCACTGTACCAAAAAGAATTGGTCAGTGTTCAACCATTTCAGGAGGTAGCATATGATCAAGAACTGATGATATTGAAGGAAGAAGTCCAAACTGCACTGAAGGCATTGGCAAAAAACAAGGCTCCAGGAATTGATGGAATGCCAGTTGAGATGTTTCAACAAATGGATGCAGCACTGGAGTTGCTGAGTCGTCTACGCCAAGAAATTTGGAAGACAGCTACCTGGCCAACCAACTGGAAGAGATCAGTATTTGTTCCCATTCCAAAGAAAGGTGATCCAACAGAATGCGGAAACTATAGAACACTATCATTAATATCACACACAAGTAAAGTTTTGCTGAAGATCATTCAAAAGCGGCTGCAGCAGTACATCGACAGGGAACTGCCAGAAATTCAAGCCAGATTCAGAAGAGGACATGGAAGGAGGGCTATCATTGCTGATGTCAGATGGATCCTGGCTGAAAGCAGAGAATACCAGAAAGATGTTTGCTGTGTTTTATTGACTATGCAAAGGCATTCAACTGTGGATCATAACAAATTATGGATAACATTTCAAAGAACGGGAATTCCAGAACACTTAATTGTGCTCATGCAGAACCTGTACATAGACCAAGAGGCAATCGTTCAAACAAACAAGGGGATACTGTGTGGTTTAAAGTTAAGAAAGGCGAGTGTCAGGGTTGTATCCTTTCACCGTATTCATTCAATCTGTATGCTGAGCAGATGATCCAAGAAGCTGGACTATATGAAGAAGAATGAGGCATCAGGATTGGAGGAAGACTCATTAACAACCTGCGATATGCAGATGACACAACCTTGCTTGCTGAAAGTAAAGAGGACTTGAAGCACTTACTGATGAAGATCAAAGATTACAGTCTTCAGTATGAAAACAAAAACAAAAATCCTCACAACTGGACCAATATGCAACATCATGATAAGTGGAGAAAAGATTAAAGTTGTCAGGGATTTCATTGTACTTGGATCCAGTCAATGCCCATGGGAGCAGCAGTCAGGAAATGGAACAACGCACTGCATTGGGCAAATCTGCTGCAAAAGACCTCTTTAAAGTGTTAAAAAGCAAAGATGGCACTTTAAGGACTAAAGTGCGTCTGACCCAAGCCATGATGTTTTCAGTCGCCTCATATGCATGTGAAAGCTGAGCAATAAGTAAGGAAGACCCAAGAAGAATTGATACCTTTGAAATATGGTGTTGGGGGGAAGGGGAATATTGAATATCCCATGGACTGCCAAAAGAATGAACAAGTCTGTCTTGAAAGAAGTACAGCCAGAACGCTCGTTAGAAGTGAGGATGGCGAGACTTCATCTCACGTACTTTGGACGTATTATGAGGAGGGACCAGTCTCTGGAGAAGGACATCATGCTTGGTAAAGTAGAGGGTCAGCAAAAAAGAGGAAGACTCTCAAAGAGATGAATTGACACAGTAGCTGCAACAATGGGTTCAAGGGTAACAACTGTGAGGATGGTGCAGGACTGGGCAGTGTTCTGTTGTACATAGGGTCTCTATGCGTCAGAACCAAGTGGACGGCACCTAATGACAACAATCTCATACTGTTCTAATGAAGTTAAATGAGATAATCTTCGTACCAAAAAACAAACAAACAAACATTGCCATCAAGTCGATTCTAGCTCATAGTAACCCTGTAGTACAGAGTAGAACTGCTCTGTAGAGTTTCCAATGACCAGCTGGTGGATTCGAACTGCCGACCTTTTGGTTAGCAGCCAAGCTCTTAACTACTGCACCACCAGGGCTCCAATCTTAGCACAGTACCTGGTAAATAGGAAATATTCAGTTCATTTTAGATGTTATTTTTAATAATTTCATTTCTCAGGAAATGTTGCAGAAGTATTGTAATTTTCTAGGGTAGATTATCTAGTTTTGTGTTATGTAGGCTGGATCACTTTTAAAAGTTTTCAGTCGAAGTCTTACTGGCTTGAAATTTCATGTATGTTGTTCTTGCCTGCCTTCCCTTGTCCTCACAACCTGGAAAAGGCCTGTGAAATGATAAGGCCTTTGTACAGGTTGTCCTGGTGGTTTGTGCAGGCTTTCTGGCTCCATGTACAGTCACTTACTAAATGGCATGAAGGTGACCAGGTCTCCCTTTGCACCATATCGCAGACTTGCCACCTAGCCCACCAGAGGGGAGAAATGAATATGTTTATGATGCTGTTGTGTTTTTTTTTTGTTTAAAGGGGGTTATTTTGATAATTTGTTAACAAACGTGCCATTGTGTAGAGCCTTGGTTTGTAACCGCTGCCGTCTGCTAGTGCTCAGCACGATCACTTGGGTATTTTACAGATGAATTTGAGAAAGAACAGCATTTTAAGCATCATGCGAGTGACTCAGAGGTGCTAAATAAGCTTTTTAATGCAGCCTGTTGTGGATATCAGAGTGTTGGAGAAATGAGAAGCTGTGTAATGGCCTCATAACTCTAATGAGCTGCTGAGAGATCAGTGTTATGATATATAAATAGACTACAAGATCTTAATTAAATCATTATGCGTAAGTAAAGCACAATCATATAAGTAAATATAGAGACTCAGAGTGCTTGAGATGTTTATGTCAAAAGTTGTATGCTATTTTATGCCTTGTCAGAAAGTCCTCAGTTTTAAATAGTCTTTAACATTGTCTTTCTTAGTTGTGAGAAGTCATGGTGCTTCGTGATTCATCGTTCAACTGTTCACTTATTTCTGAACACAATGGGAAGAAAATAGCTTTTACCTATTTTACCTCTATCTGTCTCTATTTTTCACATGCCAATACTAGAAACATAAGCCCGTCCACTTTCCATTCCCCAAACGCGTCACGCTGTCTCGTTTCCCCCACTAGAGGGCAGTAGAGACACACACAGGCCATCCCTGATTCTGTTCCTCGTCGGCTCCGGGGCGGGAACCAGTCAGACTTCACAAGGCTTACTTGCTTCCTACTGCTTAAATGTTATAATCAAAGTACCTTTTCATGAAACCTGCTTCCTCCCAGAAAAATACCAGAAAATAAAGCAAAATGTATGCATTTATAAGCATTTACCAAGTGGGTAAAAATAGAAACTAGGCCATAAACGTGCTTTTTTTATGTTGAGATTTGTACGGGAGTTGAACTGGCTGAGGCTTCCTAAAATATGGGTCCAAAGAAGTGCAGTCGGCGTCAGTCGTACTCCACAGACTCTGGTGTGCAGAGATTTCACATTAGATTATTAAAATCAAATTAGATGTGATTTCGATCCCAGCCAGTCAAGATGTTGGGAAATAAGACTCTCCTGGTCACCCTGGAGTCCCTGGTGGTGCAGATGGTTAATGTGCTCAGCTGCTAACTGAAAGACTGGAAGTTCGCATCCAGCCAGAGGCACCTCAGCCATTGAAAACCCTATGGAGCACAGTTCTATTCTGACACATATAGGATCGCGAGCAGTCAGCCTGCCTGGTCACCCTAATCCAGCAGACAGCAGGAGGTACTGACAGTCCTCAGGCCACAGTAGTTAGGACTGAAAGGACCAGTGTCTGAGCCATTCGTCCCTTGAAAGTGGCTAGACCTCTGTCTCTTTTCCTCCACTGGAGCTAGGATTCTCTGTGATGGCTGGGAATCCCAGGGCTGGGGCCCCGCTTCCCTCAGTGTACCGCCATCACTGACCAGGGTCTGTCAACAACCAGGATGCTTCACTCCTTGCAGCCTTCGGGAGCCTCTCCTCCAGCTCTCACTGACTGCCCCCCTGCCCTCCAAAAAGCACTGATTTGCCCTTGCATGCCCTTCCCCTCCCAGATTCGTAGCTTGACCTCTTCACTGAGTTTGGGCTTTCACGAAAGGCAAGACCAGAGGTAGCTTTAATCAGCTTCTGCTTTAGGTCCAGCAATACCAAGCACTCCTGAGACCAGCAAGCACTGTGGACTGGCAGCCATCAGGGGAAGGTGGGGAAGGAAGGAATGTTACAGCAGAAACAACACACTCTAATGTCTCAATAAATCATCCTGCCACAGATGCTGGAATTGCCGGCAGGTTTTCTCCTAGCAATCTCCGTATTGAAACCACAGGCATTCTTTATGCCTCTAAGCACCTTCAAACTGCATGCGAAATTAGGGTTGTCAGTCTGGAAATCTTTCTTTGCTAATTTTTTGTACATGAATGCCTGCAGAAGCCTTTGAATGGTAAGTGCTGTGGGAGGGGCAGTTTCCATGGTGACTCTGGAGCGCACCCTTGTTCTTGTGCTTCAGTCAGATCCTCACTGCTGAGCTGCTGTGAATGAGAAGGTAACAACGAGTCACACCTGGAAGGCGGGAGGAGGAGAAGAGAGAGGCCTTTCCCAGCGCGCCTACATTCTGAACCTGCTGAATTGTACTGTGCTTGCCTCAAACCACCTCTCCACCCTGTCCCTGCTGCACTGTGGAGCAGTATATCTGCAACATACATGACAAAGGGCCAATTTCCTTAATATACGAAGAGCATTTACAGGCTAATAATAAAAATATAACAGCTGAAATTTTATAAAAATACACTTAATCTAATTTATGATGAGAAAAATACATATTTAAATGAGAAACCACTTTTCATCTCAGATTGGAAAAGATCCAAATGTTTGATAATGTACTATGTTCAAAGGATGTGGGAAAAACAGCATCTGATAGACTCTAGGTGGGAGGGTAAAATGGTATAATCTCTTCCTGGGAGGGGGCAGTGTCAGGCAGTGTGGACTTCGGATGCCAGTTGTTTTCAGGATTTGTCTCAGAAAGGATACAGCTGTTTTTACTGTGTGTTCCGCTCTCCAGAAGCAGCTGACCTGCTAAAATGGTGAAGTGGTCTGCTGAAGACTCAGTATGGCATCAGCTGGGAGACAACATCTTACCAGGTTGGGATGTGGCCTTACAGGATATAGTTTGAATCAACAATAAATATGCGTTGCTTTTCCTCTCATGGCAAGAACATGAAGTTAGATGAAAGTGGGAGGGGCTTCTCCTCCCAGTAACTCACTTGCAAGAGTTTGGCTCCCTGTCTCTGTAATCTTAGCTCTGATAGTCTAGAAGTTGTAATTCCCAAGGGAGGAATGCTTCCATTAGGAAACACAACAATGGTTCCATAGAACTGGAAATTACACAGTGGGGACAGAGAAGACTATGTCTAGAGTCAGGAGATTTCCTGGGGTATGTCTTAACACTTGCATGTTCAACAGTAAAGGTCAATGAAGGGGGGCAGGTAACAGCAACCCCAAAAAGACAGGATGATTAAGGACTGAAACCCATTAAGAATGAAGGTATAGGTCCTTCAATGGGTAACGAATCCCAACCAGTCAAGGTTCTGGTTGAAAGCAAGGGTAATAGGAAATGGGTAGTGGAAGAGGATATGGTAAGTATCAACTGTGGTGCTTAACCCTGAAATTTAACTCAGTGTCGGCCAAATTATGAAGAATCAGAGGTAGACCTGATGGGACTGCCCATCCCTTGGAGATTCTAGACTTGAAATGGATAACATGGTAGACGGGATTTTGTGTCTCCCCCTTGTTGGGGAGAGGGTGGAATCATCTTTATTTGTAGGTCAGATCATCTGCCTAACGTTTTATGTTGGGTAGAATCATGAAGTTATGAGAGTTAAGTATCAGTGAAAGGGTGAAGATGGATGCTGAGTAGCAAAGGGGTGAGCTGTGTTGGTTGTGTGTCTGTTTGTGTCTTACCCTTTCCTCCTCTGGGTTGCCTGGGACTTGTCCTGGGCAGGCTGCATTTTCTAGGCTCTCATATCAACTGGCTTCTGGCTGGGTTCAGGCACTACTGAGAGATTGCAGAAAACAGGAAGGAAGAAGCCAGGGAGTTTCTCTTCCCTGGCCTGAGCATCATCTCCAGCAGGGGCTATGTCTCTGACATAGCTCCAGCTATGGCACATACAAATGTTTATGTATGTGAAAGTTTGTGTGTGTGCCAAGCTTTTAAATGTGTCTCTGGACCACTACAGGTAAAAGGATTGGAAGATACTATAATGATGGAGTTATTTCCAGGTGGTAGTGTTATTCTTGACTTTTTCTCATTTGGTTATTTAAATAAAGATATGCCTCCTTTCACCTTTGTTAATACTCTTTGGTGAATAGTGCAAATCTCCACCTGGTATTAATTTTTGTGAACCGTTAATTGCAGCTAATCAATCATTTACCTTGCATATACAAGCTCCAACTGTAGGTACATTTTTTAGCCATCCTTGATAAAGAAACATAATTGTAGTAGAAACCATAGAAATGCATCACTTATTACTTAAAATGCACCAATTATTACTTAAACATGGCTTCTGTTTTTGTAGCCACGTAAAGATTAGGAAGAGAAAGCAGCATCTTAAGTATAATTTATAAAGCAGGGAAGCTGTTGGCAAGGAGACCAAATAAAAACCCGTGGCATTTGCATGTAAAGAAACTGTATCCAGTATGCCAATTCTGTTAGACAAATAGAATCTGTATTACTTATTATTATTTAATTTGTGAATCTCAAAGCCCAAATCAAATATTTTCCTAACCAAGTGGGTAAATATTTTTATTTCTTTTTTTAAGACGAAGGAGTGACCTTGTGTATATCAATCCAATCTGTCTTTGGCATTCAGAGTATTATTGGTAGAATGTACAATAATGTTTAGATTTAATCGTAATCTTAGTGATCATCGAGTGCAGCCCTCTTATTTACCAGGAAATTGAGACTGAGAGACTTGGTTAGGTGAGTAAGTGGCATTGCTGGAACCACAAGCCACCCTCCTGGCTGTGTTTTCTCTGTTTGCTGTAAATATTTAGTGGTTCTCAACTAAACAGGTTTTTTGGTTTTTTTTTTTTTTTCTCCTAAATCCCATACATCCTTCCTTCTTTAGCAATCCCACCCTTGTGGTTTTTATGTTCCCTCCCCCAGTTGAGAACGAATATATTTTAATCTTCCTTTTTTCAAGTCAAAATGTAAAATCCCAAATTTACTGTTCTGGTGATCCTCAAATCACAAGATTAACCTGTTATTGCTAATAAACTGATTGGTTCTTTTTCGTCAGAAAAAGTAGACATCCACGATCTGGAACTAACATGACCCCTTACATGTCAGTCCTAAAAAGATTAGATCATATGCAAATGGTTAAGCGCCCGACTACTAGCTGAAAGGTTGGTGGTTTGAACCCATCCAGAGGCATCTTGGAAGACAGGCCTGGCTTCCGAAAGGTCACAGCCTTGGAAGCCCTATGGAGTGCAGCTCTACTCTGATACACCTGGGGTAGCTATGAGTTGGGTTGGATCCATGAAAACTAACAACAACAAAGATAACTGGAAAGGGTTGTTGTTACGAAAACCTGTTTAGTTTCTTCCCCTTCATTCATTCATTCATTCCTTTCACAAAAGTTTATTATGTTTATATTATGCCCAGGGACTGTGATAGACCCCAGGGATACAACTATTGGTCCATAAGGAGCTATCCTGCAGTAGCTTTCTGTGAAATGGTGAATGATAGTGCCTTAGTTATCTAGTGCTACTATAACAGAAATACCACTACTGGATGGCTTTAAAAAAAAAGTTTATTTCCACACAGTAAAGGAGGCTAAAAGTCCAAATTCAGGGCATCAACTCCAGGGAAGTCTTTCTGTCTCTGTCAGCTCTGGAGGAAGGTCCTTGTCATCAATCTTCCTCTGGACTAGGAGCTTCTCCGCACAGGAACCCCGGGTCCAAAGGACGTGCTCTGCTCCCGGCACCACTTTCTTGGTGGTATGAGATCTCACTGTCTCTCTGCTCAATTCTGTCTTTTATATCCCAAAAGAAATTGGCTCAAAACAAAATCCAATCTTGTAGATTGAGTTCTGCCTCGTTAACTGCTGCATATCCCCCGTCATTAACATCATAGATGCAGGATTTACAACACACAGGAAAATCTCATCAGAAGACAAAATGATGGACAGTCACACAATACTGGGAATCATGGCCCAGCCAAATTGATAGACACATTTTTGGGGGACACAGTTCAATCCATGACAGATATGCAGTCCGCCTTCCGTATCCCCAGGTTATATATCCATGGATTCAACTAACCACGGATTGAAAATATTCAGAAAAAAGAAAGTCCCAAAAAGTAAAACTTAAATTTTCCACGCATCAAGCACTACCCTGAATCCACGTGAATGAAGTTATGGGTAGGCATCCCCTGCTGTAGCCTCCTGCCATTGCACAGATCCTCAGTCTCTCTCCAGCACTTGTTTGAGCATTGTTCACCTTGTGGTTGTCATTATTCCCTAAACAATATAGTGTAATAGCTATTTACATAGCATTTACATTGTATTAAGTATTACAAGAAATCTAGAGATGACCTAAAGTTTACGGGAGGATGTGCATAGGTTATATGCAAATACTACACCATATTATATAAGGGACCTGCGCATCCTCAGATTCTGGTATCCTGGAGGGTCCTAGAACCAATCCCTGTCTGATACTGAGGCATGACTGTATACATTTTTCCAGATTTTGCACGTCTGAAAATGACTTTATTCCATCCTCATACTTGCTTGAGAGTTTGGCTGGATTGATAATAATAGTGTGGAAACAATTTTCCATCATTAGTTTGATGACATTGCTCCATATCCTTTAGCTTTCTGTGTTGCTGTTGAGAATTCAAAAGTCATTGTGATTCCTGCTTCTATTCTTTTGCTCTTAGGGAACTTTTAGTATTTTCTTTTTTTCTCAGTATTCTGGAATATCACAGTGGTATATCTTGGTGTGGTTCCACTGTGTGTTTCCTCAGTCTTTCCAATTTGGAAACTGATATCTCTCTGTTCCGGAAAATTTTCTTAAATTTCTATTTTGATGATATTCTCACTTAATTTTTTTCTCTTTCTGAAATTGTTATTCAGATGTTGGACCTTCTAGGCTTGCCCTCTAATTTTCTATCTTTTATTTTTTTTATTTATTTTTTTATTGTGCATTAGGTAAAAGTTTACAGAGCAAATTGGTTTCCCATTCGATAGTTTGTACATAAAGAATTCCATGACATTGATTTTATTCTCCACAATGTGCCTGCCCTCCCCCCATTTCCATCCTAGTTTCCCCCATTTCCTTTCATCCGGAATTGCTACCTCTTCCAGCCTTCTCGTCTTTGCTTTTGGGCAAATGTTGCCCTTTTGATCTCATATAATTGATTATTCTAAGGAGCACATTCCTCTCAGATGTTATTGTTTATTTTATGGCCCTGTCTGTGGTTTGGCTGAAGGGTGGTCTCCAGGAATGGCTTCAGTTCCAGTTGAAAAAGGTGTCTTAGGGCTATAGTCTAGGGAGTTCCTCCAGTCTCTGTTAGACCAGTAAGTCTGATTTTTTTTGTGAATTTTATTTTTTGTTCTGCAATTTTTCTCCCACTCCGTCTGGGACCCTCTGTTGTGATCCCAGTCAGAGCAGTTGGTGGTAATAGTTGGGCACCATCTAGTTCTTCTGGTCTCAGGGTCATGTACGCTGTGGTTCATGTTGTCCTTTAGTCCTTTGGACTAATTGCTCCTTTGGGTCTTTGTTTTTCTTTGCTTTGGATGGTGAGAGACCAATAGTTCTATCTTAGGTGGCTGCTCGCAAGGTTTTAAGTCCCCAGATGCTACTCACCAAAGTAGGATGCAGAACTTTGTCTTTATGGACTATGTTGTTCCAATTGACATACATACCCCTCGAGTCTATGATCCTTCGTCTTCGAGCCTAGGAACTTCGTCCTGCAAGGTGTTTGGTTATGTCTAAGAAGTTGCCCTGACTGTGGCCCTTATGTGCTCTATTGTCTATATTGATATATAAGCAGCACCTACAGTTATATATGTAAAAATCTCCACCATCAAACCTGTATCTGCAGGTGGATGTGTTCCCTGACACCCTCCCAAACCTCTTTAGCATACCTATCTACCTATGTATCCATTCGTAAATTAGTGTTTGTTAATACTATTGTTGCGGCATTGTCTATGCTATAGTAATTTCAGTTGCTGTCCTTTGTTCTCGTGGTTCTCTCAGTGTCCTCCTATACCTTGGTCATGTTTTGCTGACTTCTTTCAGATTATGTATCGCCTTTCCCTTCACCAATATTAACACGTCTTCTATCTATTTGGTAATTTTCCCTCCTTCCAGCTCCCCTCCTCCTCATCCCTGGTAACCATCAAAGAAAGTGTTTTTTTCCCCCGTGTGTAAACCTTTTCTCATTTCTTTATAATAGTGGTCTCATATAATCTTTGTCCTTTTGTGATTGACTTATGTCACTCAGTATAATGTCCTCCAAATTCATCCACATTGCATAGTATTCTACTGTGTGTATGTACCACGGTTTGTTAATCCATTCATCTGTTGACAGGCACTTAGGTTGTTTCCATCTTTTTGCCGTTGTGAATGAGGCTGCAGTCAACGTGAGTGTGCATATGTCTATTCATGTCGAGGCTCTTATTTCTTTAGGGTATAAACCTAGGAGTGGGATTGCTGAGTCATATGGTATTTCTATTTCTAGCTTTTTAGGACGTGCCATACTGTTTTCCATTGTGGCTGTAGCATTTTACATTCCACCAGCACTGTGTAAGAGTTCCAATTTCCCCACAACCTCTCCAACATTTGTTATTTTCTGTTTTTTTGATTAGTGTCAGTAATGTCAGGTTGAGATGGTGTCATGGATTGAATTGTGTCCCCCAAAAATATGTGTATCAATTTGGGTAGGCCATGATTCCCAGTATTGTATGATTGTCTACCATTTTGTCATCTGATGTGATTTTCCTGTGTGTTGTAAATCCTAATCTCTGCCTGTGGTTAATGAGGCAAGATTAGATTATGTTAAGGAGGATTAGGGTAGGATATAACACCCTTGCTCAGTTCGCATCCCTGATCTAACGTAAGGGGAGTTTCCCTGGGGTGTGGCCTGTACCACATTTTACGAGAGATAAAAGGAGAGGGAAGCAAGCAGAGAGTGGGGACATCATACCACCAAGAAAGCAGTGCCAGGAGCAGAGTGTGTCCTTTGGACCCAGGCTTCCTGCATGGAGAAGCTCCTAGACCAAGGAATGATTGATGATAAGGACCTTCCTCCAGAGAGAGAAAGACTTCCCCTGGAGCTGATGCCCTAAATTTGGACTTGTAGCCTACTAGACTGTAAGAAAATAAACAAATTTCTCTTTGTTAAAGCCATCTGTTTGTGGTATTTCTGTTACGGCAGCACTAGATGACTAGGACAGATGGTATCTCACTGTAGTTTTGATTTGTATCTCTCTAATGTTCATGAAAATTTCTTCATGTGTTTGTCGTATGAATGTCTTTGTTGGTGAAGTGTCTGTTCATATCCTTTGCCTATTTTTTAACTGGATTGTTTGTCTTTTTGTTGATGAAGTGTTGAAATTTTCTATAGATTTTAGAGATTAGGCCCTTGTTGGATATGTCGTAGGCAAAAAATTTTTTCCCAGTCTATAGGTTCTTTTTTTACTCTTTTGGAGAAGTCTTTTGATAAGCATAAGTGTTTAATTTTTAGGAGGTCACATTTATCTAGTTCATCGTCTACTTTTTTGTGCATTTTTAGTTATGTCTGGTATTCTATTTATGCCATATATTAGGACCCCTAGTGTTTTCCCTATTTTTTCTTCCATGATCTTTATAGTTTTAGGTTTTATATTTAGGTCTTTGATCCATTTTGAGTTAGTTTTTGTGCATGGTGTGAGGTATGGGTCCTGTTTCATTTTTTTAAAGATGGACGTCCAGTTTTGCCAGCACCATTTGTTAAAGAGACTGGCTTTTATCCATTTAATGGAGTTTGACCCTTTGTCAAAGATCAGCTGTCCATACGTGGATGGATTTACATCTGGGTTCTCAATTCTGTTCCATTGGTCTGTGTGTCTGTTGTTGTACCGCACTGGGCTGTTTTGACTACCGTGGCTGTATAGTAGGTTCTAAGATCAGTAGTGTGAAGCCTCCTACTTTGTACTTCTTCTTTGATAGTGCTGTATTTACCCAGGGCGTCTTTCCTTTTCATATAAAATTGGAGGTTAGTTTTTCTATCTCATTAAAGAATGCTGTTGGTATTTCGATCGGGATTGCATTGTATCGGTAGATTGCTTTGGGTAGCATTGACATTTTCTCAATGTTGAGTCTTCCTATCCATGAGCATGGTATTTTTTCCCCATTTATGTAGGTTTCTTTCGGTTTCTTGCAGCAGTGTTTTGTAGTTTTCTTTGTATAGGTCTTTTATGTCTATGGTTAAATTTATTCCTAAGTATTTTATCTTTTGGGGGCTATTGTGAATGGTGTTGTTTTCCTGATTTCCTTTTCGAAGTTCTCTTTGTTGGTGCAGAGGAATCCAACTGGTTTTTAATGTTGATCTTCTATCGTGCTACTTTGCTGAATCCTTCTATTAGTTCCAGTAGCTTTCTTGTGGAATCTTTGGGATTTTGTATGTATAGGATCACATCATCTGCAAATAGAGATAGTGTTACTGCTTCTTTACCAATTCGGATGCCGTTTACTTATTTTTCTTGTGTTATTGCTCTATGTAGGACTTCTAGTACAATGTTGAATAAGAGTGGTGATAAAGGGCATCCTTGTCTGGTTCCTTTCTCAGGGAAAATGCTTTCAGTCTCCCTCCATTGAGAATAATGTTGGCTGTTGGTTTTGTATAGATGCCCTTTATTATGTTGAGGGATTCTCTTCTATTCCTATTTTATTGAGATTTTTTTAAAAATGAGGAATGGGCGTTGGACTTTATCAAGTACCTTTTCTGCATCAGCTGAGATGATCATGTGATTCTTTTGTTGTATTTATGCGGAGGATTATGTTGATTGATTTTCTAATGTTGAACCATCCTTGCGTACCTGGTATGAATCCCACTTGGTCATGATGTATTATTTTTTTGATAAGCTATTGAACTCTATTGGTTAGAATTTTGTTGAGAACTTTTGCGTCTGTACTCATGAGGGATATTGGTCTGTAATTTTCTTTTTTTGTGATGTCTTTGCCTGGCTTTCGTATCAAGGTTATGCTGGCTTCATAGAATGAGTTCAGGAGTCTCTTTCCTTTTCTGTGCTCTGAAATAGTTTGAGTAGTACTGGTGTGAGCTCTTCTATGAGTGTTTGGTACAATTCTCCAGTGAAGCCATCCAGACCAGGGCTTTTTTGTTGTTGTTGGGTTTTTTATTTTGTTTTTTGTTTTTTTTTTAAATCATGTCTTCAATTTCTTCTTTTGTTATGAATCTGTTTAGTTTTTCCTACCTCAGTTTGTGTTAGTTTGGGTAAGTAGTGTGTTTCTAGAAATTTGTCCATTTCCTCTAGGTTTGTAAATTCTGGTTTGTTTTTGCTCTGCTTTTATGAGATTTTTCTCAATTTTATCTTCCAATTCTTCTATTGATTAAAAAAAAAAATTCTAATGTCCTTAAAGTTCTCTGAGTGTGTCTTTTTAACCCACTACGGTTGAGTTGATTCCAACTCATGGTGATCCCATGTGTTACAGAGAAAACTTCTCCATCAGGTTTTCTTGGCTATAATCTTTGTGGAGGCATATCGTCAGGCCTTACTTCGGCGATGCTGCTGGGTAGGTTGGAACTGCCAGTCTTTTTTTTTTCCCATACAAAAATTTATACATACATTGTTATGAGGCTCTAATTGGTGTCCCCATACTGTGGCAGCACACTCTTCCTTTCCACCCCTGATTCCGCATGTCCATTCAACCAGCTCCTGACCCTCTCTGCCTTCCCATCTCACCTCCAGACAGAAGATGCCTGTTTAGTCTCTTGTATCTACTTGAGCTAAGGGGCACACTCCTTATGAGTATTACTTTATGCCCTACAGTCCAGTCAAATCCCTGTTTGAAGAGTTGGCCTCGGAAATTGTTTTAGTTCTGGGCTGATAGAGAATCCAGGGGCCATGCTTTCCAGGATTCCTCCAGTCTCAGTCAGACCATTAAGTCTGGTCTTCTTACTACAATTCGAGTTTGGCACCCCATCTATCTCCTGCTCCATCCAGGACTCTCTGTTGTGTTCCCTGTCAGAGTGGTCATTGGTGGTAGCTGGGCATCATCTTGTTCTTCTGGTCTCAGGCTGATGAAGTCTTTGGTTTATGTGGCCCTTTCTGTCTCTTGGGCTAATACTTTCCTTGTGTCTTTGGTGTTCTTCATTCTTCTTTACTCCAGGTGGTTGGGACCAATTGATGCATCTTAGAAGGCCACTCGAAAGCTTTTAAGACCCCAGACGCCACTCACCAAAGTAGGATGCAGAACATTTTTTTAATAAGCTTTGTCATGTCAGTTGACCTAGATGTCCTCTGAAAGCATGGTCCCCAGACCCCTACTCCTGCTACTCTGTCCTTCAAAGTGTTTGATTGTATTCAGGAAACTTCTTAGCTTTGGTTTAGTCCAGTTGTGCTAACTTCCCCTGTAGTGTGTGCTGTCCTTCCCTTCACCTAAAATAATTCTTATCTACTTTCTAGTTAATAAATAACCCTCACCCTCCCTCCCCACCCTTGTAACCATCAAAGAATGTTTTCTTCTGTATTTAAACCTTTTCTTGAGTTGTTGTAATAGTGGTATTATACATTAGTTGTCCTTCTGTGACTGACTAAATTCACTCAGCATAATGACCTCCAGCTTCCTCTATGTTATAAGATGTTTCACAGCTTCATCATTCTTTATCGTTGCATAGTATTCCATTGTGTGGATATACCATAATTTGTTTATCCATTCGTCCGCTGATGGGCACCTAGGTTGTTTCCATCTTTTTGCCTTTGTGAACAGTGCTGCAGTGAACACAGGTGTGCATATATCTATTCGTGTGATGGCTCTTATTTCTCTAGGATATATTCCAATGAGCAGGATAGCTGGATCCTATGATACTTCTATTTCTAGCTTTTTAAGGAAGTGCCAAATCGATTTCGAAAGCTGTTGTACCGTTTTACATTCCCATCAACAGTGTATAAGTGTTCCAGTCTTTCCACAACCTCTCCAGGATTTATTATTTTGTGTTTTTTGGATTAATGCTAGCCTTGTTGGGGTGAGATGATACCTCATTGTAGTTTTGGTCTGCATTTCTCTAATGGCTAATGATCAGGAGCATTTCTTCATGTGTCTGTTAGCTGCCTGAATATCTTCTTTGCTGAAGTGCCTCTTCATATCCTTTGCCCATTTTTTAATTGGGTTATTTGTCTGTTTGTTGTTGAGGTTTTGCAGTATCTTGTAGATTTTAGAGATTAGACGCTTTATAAAAAGGATGTCATTACTATATTGTGTATGCTGCAGTTCATTGTTTTTACCTCTGTATAATATTCCATCATGTGAATAAACCACAGTTTATTCTTCCACTCTCCTGTTGATTGACAATTGTGTTTCTAGGATTTTGCTGTTAGGTTGCTATAAACCATCTTATACATATCTACTGTTATACGTGGACACGAGTTTCTGTGAGGTATATATATTTATACATATCTATGACTGTCAGAGTCAAAGGATATGTAAATATTTGATTTTAAGAAATAATGGTCAATTGTTTTTCAAAATGGTTGTACCAATTTACACAGCAATTCTACATCCCCCTAAAACTTGGTATTAATCAGATTTTTAACTATTTGCCAATCAAAATGGTATCTCATTGTGATGTTAATTTGCATTTCTGTGATCACTAGTGATATTGTCCATCTCTTCATACATGTGTTGGTTAAATATGTTTCCTCTTCCATACTGTATCTGTTCATGCCTTTTCCCATTTGTCTATTGGGTTGTTTAGGTTTTTCTCATTAATTACAGAAGATCTTTATATATTCCTAATTCTTATTCCTTTTCAGTTGAGCATTTACCAATATGTTCTCTCAGTTTGTATTTTTTTCTTCCACTTTATTTAAGGTGGCTTTGACAAAACAATTTTTTTAGTATGGATATATTTCAAGCATATGTGAAAGTGGAGGGAACAATAAAATGAACCCCCACATAACCATCACCAGGCTTTATTTAATAAGTCAACGTTTTGCCAGTTTGGTTTCATTAATAGTGTTCACTATTTTTTTCCTGGAGAATTTTAAAGCAAATATCAGATATCATGTTACTTCAGTTATAAATACTTCTAGTGCATCCCTGCCTGATGAAGATGTCTTAAAAATTGCATAACACGTCATCAGATTATAGCACCTGAGAACATTAACAATAAATTCTTTTTTATTTTATTTTATTGTTGTTCTTTAAGTAAAAGTTTACTACTGAAGTTAGTCTCTCATACAAAAATTTATACATACATTGTTATGTGACCCTAATTGCTCTCCCTATACTGTGACAGCACACTCCTCCTTTCCACCCTTGATTTCCCATGTCCATTCAACCAGCTCCTGACCCTCTCTGCCTTCTCATCTCACATCGAACAGGAGCTGCCCATTTAGTCTCATGTACCTACTTGCGTTAAGAAGCACACTCTTCATGAGTATCATTTTATGTCCCATAGTCCAGTCTAATCTTTGTCTGAGAGTTGGCCTCGGGAATGGTTTTAGTTCTGGGTTGACAGAGAGTCTCAGGGCCATGCCTTCTGGGGTTCCTCCAGTCTCCGTCAGACCATTAAATATGGTCTTTTTACTAGAATTTGAGTTCTGCACCCTACTTTTCTCCTGCTCCATCAGGGACTCTCTGTTGTGTTCCCTATTAGGTCAGTCATTGGTGGTAGCTGGGCACCATCTAGTTCTTCTGGTCTTAGGCTGATGCAGTCTCTGGTTTATATGGCCCTTTCTGTCTCTTGGGCTAATACTTTCCTTGTGACTTTGGTGTTCTTCATTCTCCTTTACTCCAGGTGGGTTGGAACCAATTGATTCATCTTAGATGGCCTCTTGCTAGCTTTTTCGTTTTAAATTTTTTTAATTCTATTTTAGATGAAAATTTATCGAGTATTTTCTCATTAAACAGTCAGTACACATATTGTTTTATGACATTGGTTAACAACCCTATGACATGTCAACACTCTTCCTTCTCGACCTTGGAGGACCTTTTTTTTTTTTTTGGTGAAAATACACATAGCCAAAGTCACACCATTTCAAAAAAATTTCTACATGTGCAATTCAGCAACATTGATTACATTCTTCCAGTTGTGCTGCTATCCTCACTATCCTTTTCCAAATTATTCCATCACCATTATCTTCAACTCACTGCCCCCTAGGCTTCCCATCAAAACCCTTCTGAGTTGCTGTTGTCAATTTGATCTCACATAGATAATTCTTCCTTTTTTTTGTACCTTAGATGAAGGTTTGCAGAACAAATAGTTTCTCATTAAACAGTTAGTACACATATTGCCCTATGACAATGGTTAACCCCATGACGTGTCAACACTGTCACTTCTCAACCTTGGGTTCCCTATCGCAAGCTTTTCTGTCCCCTCCTGCCTTCTAGTTCTTGTCCCTGGACTGCTTTGCCTCATCGGTCCCGTTTTGTTTTATGGGGCCATCCAATCCCTGGCTGAACGGTGAACCTTTGGAGTGACTTCACCACTGAGCTAAAAGGGTGTCCGGGGGCCGTACTCTCGGGGTTTCTCCAGTCTGTCAGGCCAGTAAATCTGGTCTTTTTTTGTGAGTTAGAATTTTGTTCTGGATCCTTCTCCAGCTCTGTCCAGGACCCTCTGTTGTGATCCCAGTCAGAGCAGTCGGTGGTGGTAGCCAGGCACCATCTAGCTGTACTGGACTCAGTCTGGTGGAGGCCATGGTAGCTGTGGTCCATTAGTCCTTTGGACTAATCTTGTCTTGTATCCTGTTCTCTTCATTCTCCCTTGCTCCCGAAGGGGTGAGACCATTGGAGTATCTTAGATGGCTGCTCACAGGCTTTTAAGACCCCAGACACTACTCACCAAGGTAGAATGTAGAACATTGTCTTTATAAACTGTGTTATGCCAGTTGAGCTAGATGTTCACCAAGACCATGGTCCCCACAGCCCTCCACCCAGCAATTCAGTCCCTCCAGGAGTTTGGATGTGTCTATGGGGCTTCCATGACCTTTCCTTGTACAAGTTGTGCTGGCTTCCCCAGCATTGTGTACTGTCTTACCCTTCCCCAAAGTTACCACTTATCTATTGTCTATTTAGTTCCCCCCAACCCCTCCCATCCCTCGTAACCAACAAAGATTGTTTCTTTTTGTGTGTAAACTTTTACATGAGTTTTTACAGTAGAGGTCTCATACAATATTTGTCCTTTTGTGATTGACTTATTTCACTCAGCATAATGTCCTCCAGTTTCATCCATGTTATGGGATGCTTCACAGATTCATCATCATTGTTTCTCGTTGCATAGTACTCCATTGTGTGTATGTACCATAGTTTGTTTATCCATTCATCTGTTGATGGGCATCTAGGTTATTTCCATCTTTTTGCTGTTGTGAACAGTGCTGCAAGGAATATGGGTGTGCATATGTCTATTCATGTGACGGCTCTTATTTCTCTAGGATATATTCCTAGGAGTGGGATTGCTGGATCGCATGGTATTTCTATTTCTAGCTTTCTAAGGAAGCACCATATCATTTTCCAGAATGGTTGTATCATTTTGCATTCCCACCAGCAGTGCATAAGAGTTATGATCTCCCCTCAGCCTCTCCAACGTTTGTTACTTCCAGTGTTTTTGATTCGTGACAGTAATGCCAGGTGAGATGATATCTCATTGTGGTTTTAATTTGCATTTCTCTAATGGCTAGTAATTGCAAACATTTACTCATGTGTCTGTTGGCTGCTTGAATGTCTTCTTTGGTGAAGTATCTGTTCATTTCCTTTGCCCATTTTTTAATAGGATTATTTGTCTTTTTGTTGTAGAGATGTTGGCTTTTCTTGTAGATTTTAGAGATTAGACCTTTGTCTGACTTGTAATGTCCACAAATTTTTTCCCAGTCTGCAGGTTCTCTTTTTATTCTTTTGGTGAAGTCTTTTGATGAGCATAAGTGTTTAATTTTTAGAAGATCCCAGTAATCTAGCTTGTATTCTGGAGTTTGTGTGTTATTGTTTATGGTTTGTATCCTGTTAATGCTGTGCATTAGAGCCTCTAGCATTGATCCTGTTTTTTTGTCTGTGAACTTTATTGTTTTTGGTTTATATTTAGGTCTTTGATCCATTTTGAATTAGTTTTTGTGTATGATGTGAGGTATGGGTCCTATTTCTTTTTTTGCAGGTGAACATTCAGTTTTGCCAGCACCATTTGTTAAAAAGACTGTCTTTTCCCCATTTTATGGACTTTGGGCCCTTGACAAAGATCAGGTGACCGTAGGTGGAAGGATTTATATCTGGGTTCTCAATTCTGTTCCATTGGTCAATGTATCTGTCATTGTACCGGTACCAGGCTGTCTTGACTACTGTAGCTGTATAGTAGGTTTTGAGGTCAGGTAGTGCGAGTCCTCCTACTTTATTCTTTTTCTTCAATAGTGCTTTACTTATCCAGGGCTTCTTCCCTTTCCATATAAAGTTAATGATTAGTTTTTCCATCTCTTTAAAGAATGTTGGTATTTGAATCGGGATTGCATTGTATTTGTAAATTGCTTTGGGTAGAATTGTTATTTTCACGATGTTGAGTCTACCTATCCAGGAGCATGGTATGTTTTTCCATTTATGTAGATCCTTTTGGGTTTCTAGCCACTTGCTAGCTTTTAAAACCCCAGACGCCACTCACCAAAGTAGAATGCAGAACATTTTCTTAATAACTCTGTTATGCCAATTGCCCTAGATGTCCCCTGAAAGCATAGTCCCCAGACCCATGCCCCTGCTACTGTCTCTTGAAGTGTTTGGTTGTATTCAGGAAACTTCTTAGCTTTAACAGTGATTTCTTAATACCAATTCATGTTCAAATTTTCCAGATTATGTCAAAAATGCCTTTGTGCATTTGGTTTATTCAAATTCAGATCCAAGTGAGGCCCACATAGTGCATTTAGTTGTTATGTGTTTTAAAATTCTTTATTTTATAACAGTTCTCCCACCTTCTTTTTCACATCATTAGTTTTTTGAGGATTTAACAACAAATGAGGGAATCACTACTTTTGAATAGAAAATATGACTGTGAAAAAAGCATTTCAATTGTCTTTCCAGTCATTTCCAATGATTTGGTTGCTGTAATGTATGTAACCTCAGCACATGTGGAAACCATCAGCAGGTGACTTGGGGGTAGGCTGAAGGTTGTGGGCAGGGTGCTGGAACACCTGCTCTAACTCTGCAGTACATTTAGCAACTCAGACACCAAAGTAAGAAGAGGAACATGGTGAATATTTCAGATTACTTATGTCAGGATTAATATGAAAATCTATACTGTTTTATTAAAGACCTCAAGTTACAAAGAGATGTCAGAACTTTTCAGAACAATGTTTTTTCAAAAACAGATATTCTTTTCTTCTCATACTGCAAATACAGAGGTTCCACCAATCTTCACTGTGGGAAGGAAGAATCCTGCTGAGTCTTCCCAGAAGACATTTGTGTGATTATGTTTTTATGTTGTAGATCAAGACTTAAGGAGCCCTGGTGGCACAGTGGTTAAGCACTCAGCTGCTATCCAAAAGGTCTGCAGTTGGAACTCGAGAGCTGCTCTGTGGGAGAAAAGACCTGGTGATCCACTCCTGTAAAGATTACGGGCTTGGAAACTCCATGGGGCAGTTCTACTCTGTTCTACGGGGTCACTGTGAGTCGGAATCAACATGACAGTTCACAGCAACAACAAACAATATGGTTTAGTTTTGCCTGTTTGGGATTTTCACGTACATGGATTCATACAGTAGGTCTGCTTTTTATTCTGGCTTCTTTTGCTTGACCTTGTGTTTTTAAGATGGAATTCTGTCTACCGAGAGTGGAAGGAAAATAACTGTCAACCTGCAATTCTATACCTAGTTATACGGTGATGGCAAAAAAAAAAAAAAAATTTCCATACAAAGACTGAATGAGTTTACTCCACATTAGTCAAGGTAGACTAAATGCTGTAATAATTAACCCCCAATATTAGTGGGTTATCTCTCTCTCTCTCTCTGTCTCTCACACACACACAATACAATAAAAACAATAAAAGTTTATTTTTTGCTCATGCAAAAGTCCAGTGCAGGTGTCCTGGTTAGCTTGCTTTCCTGGGCAGCTGCCTCCACACAGTGACTGGGGACCCAGGATCCTTTTGCCTGGTGGCCCTGTCACTCCCCTAGTCCTCTTTATTCAGTTGGCAGAGGGGTACAAAGTATGGAGGGTCACACATGGGAGGTTTTAAGGCTCAAGGCTGAAAATGATGTGTAATAAAACTGGTGGGGTACACAGAGTGGAACTTAGAGTGAACAGAGAGACTTCCATGTATTTATTAGAAAATAAGAAAAGATGGGAAAGAAATGAGCTAAGCATTCAACTCAAGAAGTTAGAAAAAAAATAGAGTCAATACAAAGAACATAAATGAAAGGAAATAAAACTTAAGCATAGAAAAAATAAAGCAAAACAAATGAGCAACATAAAAAAAAGATCAAAACACTTAAAGCTGATTCTTTGAAAAGACTCATAAAACGCACGTGGAACATTCTCCAGAATAGACCATATTTAAGGCCACAAAGCCAACCTCAATAAATTAAAAAACATCGAAATAATACAAAGCATCTTCTCTGACCATAACTCTATAAAACTAGAAATCAGTAACAGGAAGAACAAGGAAAAGACTCACAAAATATCCAGTTCAGAGTGAATGTACCTCCCTGTATGCGTCTGTATTCGCTCTTTCCACAGAGTTGTTGGGTAACAAACCAGTTCAAAACTTGAGCCCTTATCAACACTAATTTATTCTCACAGATCTGTGGGGTGGCTGAAAGATGGCTGATCTTGCTCGCATGTCTGGAAGTTGGCAGATTTCGCCTGAGATCAACTGGGGCAGTTCCATTCTATTCCCCGGCTCTCTCATTCTTCTGGCACTAGCAGGCTAACTTGGGCATGTTTCTCTTTGAAGGTAGCAGAGGTACAAGAGGATAAATAAGATTTCATGAGGGTCTTAAGGCTTGGAACCAGTACATAACCCTGAAGTCGGCTGGAGCCTCCCTGGCTTGTGAGGTCAGGGAAAATAGCCTTGAACTTTCCATGGCAAAGCCAGTGTAAGTCCAGATTCCCCCTCAAGAGTCAGCAGATTCCTGGAGAGTGTATGTGTCCGTGATCCCTTTTGCCTCTGGGTTTTTGCTTAGATGAAGCCATCCTAGGTGATGGAGCTCACCTCTCTTTTTACTTTCCAATGATATTCCATTCACACAAAGCATCTGTGAGTAAGGAGAATTTATGGAACCACTAGTTGTAGGTCATATTGTGGGCAAAATAAGTATATAAGTACTTTAAATTCTCCTTATTGGTGGTAGTTATAAAGTTGCTATGAACACTGAATTAGTGAATACTGAACCATTATTCCTAGGGGAAATACAGAGTTAGGTTGCTGTAAACCTCTGGTCACAGCATTTCATCAACAGATCATTACATAATCTTGTTTTATTTGTGTTTCTGTTTAAAGAAAAGCCTGGCCATCTGCTTCCATAAAGATTACAGACAAGAAAGTCCTACGGAGCAGTTCTACTCTATAACACATGGGGTCACCATGAGTCAGCATCGACTTGACAGCAGTGGGTTTGGGTTTATTTAATATGTATTGTTGATTAACATTGAACTCCCAGCCGGCAGCACTGTAACTCATGCCTGAGTGAAGCTTATCTAACACATGAATGTTCTCCGTAAGGCACATCACAGCCTTCCTGTGCTTAGATCACTACATAGCACTTCAGCACCATGCTTGGGGACCACTTCAAACCACAAAATCACAAAAAAACTGCAAAAAATGTGGCACTACATATACCACAGAAAGGACACTTGTTTACAGTGTGAGAGTTCAAACAAGAAGGCAGTGTCACCTTGGTTGACCTAAGCTGGGAACATGAGTGAGGGGCGACTCAAATGTTTGGCTGCTCTGCGTATGCCCACATCCACACATGACTGAGAATGTGCGTTGAGTATTGATCTGAGATTACAAATAAATTTTAGCAAGTAGGCATATTTGCAAATATAGAATCCGTGAGTAATGAGGATCAACTGTATGTGATTTCACAGTATTTGTGCCTCATTTAGATTCTTTGTATCCTATTGGTATAGAATCATTGGCCAGATTTCAAAACTAACTACAAAGATACAGTAATAAAAACAATGTGGTACTGGCATAAGGGTAGACACATAGATCAAGGGATTAGAATTGAGAGTTCAGAAATAAAATTATATGTCTAGGATTCATTGATTTTTGACAGTTACCAAGACTGTTCAATGGGGAAAGAATAGTCACACTAATAAAGGGTGCTGGGACAACTGGATAACCACATGTGAAAGAATGAAATTGGACCCCTACTTCATACCATATACAAAAATTAACTCAAAATGAATCAAAGACCTAAGTGTAAGAGCTAAAATTATAAAACTCTTAGAGAAAACAGGCGCAAATCTTTGTGACCAAGATTAGGCAATGATTTCTTAAATATGATGCCAAAAACACAGGCAACGAAAGAAAAAAAATACACAAATTGGACTTCATCAAAATTCAAAACCTTTGTGCTTTGAACGACACTATCGTAAAAGGGAAAGGACAGACAACCCACAGAATGGGAGAAAATATTTGCAAATCATGTATCTGGTAAGAGTCTGGCATCCAGAATATATAAATAACTCATAATTCAATGACAAAAAGACATCCTGATTTAAAGAATGAGTAAATGATTTGAGACTGTTCCTTCCCTATTGAATGGACTTAACCACCCTTCTTGAAAATCATTTGACCACAGATTTGTTTCTGGGTTCTTAATTCTATTCCATTGGTCTATGTGTCTATTATTAAACAAGTACCAGCCTGTTTTGATTGCTGTAGTTGTGCAGTATGTTTTGAAGTTGGAAAGTGTGAGGCTTCTTACTTTGTTCTGCTTCAAAATTGCTTTGATTTTCCATATAAAGCTGAGGATTAGTTTTTCCATTTCTGTAAAACTGCTGTTGGACTTTTGATTGGGATAGCGTTGTATCTGTCGATCACTTTGAGTAGCAGTGACATCTTGACTGTATTAAGTCTCCCAATCCATGAACATGGAATGTCTTTCAGTCTGTTTAGGTCTTCTTTAATCTCTTCCAGCAGTGTTTTATAATTCTCATTGTCTTTCACATCCCTGGTTAAACATATTCCTAGGTATTTTATTATCTTAGATGCTGTTGTAAATGGAATTGTTTTCTTGATCTCTTTTTCAGATTTCTCGTTGCTGGTGTACAGAAACCCAACTGATTTTTATGTATTGACTTTGTATCCTGCAACTTTGCTAAATTCGTTGGCTAGCTGTAGAAGCTTTTTAGTGGATACTTTAGGATTTTCTGTATACAGGATCATGTGAATCAGGATGGTTTTACCTCTCTGTGTCTGCTTTGGATATCTTTTGTTTCTGTTTCTTGCCTTACTTCTCTGGCTAGGACTTCCAGTACAATATGGAATAGGAGTGGTGAGAGCAGACACATCCTTGTCATGTTCCCATTTTCAAGGGGAAAGCTAAGAGTCTTTCTCCATGGAGTATAGTATTGGTTGTTGGTTTTTCATAAATGCCCTTAATGAAATTGAGAAACTTTTCTTTATTCCTGTCTTGCTGAGAGCTTCAAGAAACAGTGTTGGATTTTATGAAATGCCTTTTCTGTGTCAACTGAGATGATTGTGTGGTTCTTTTCTTTGTTCTATTAATGTGGTGTATTACATCAATTGATTTTCTAATGTTGAAGCATCCTTGCATTCCTGGAATAAATCCCACTTGATTGTGGTGTATAAGTCCTTTAATATGCTGTTGGATTTTGTTCCTTAGTATTTTATTGAGAATTTTGGCATCTGTTTTCATAAGAGGAGCCTTAGTGGTGCAGTAGTTAAGCGCTCAGCTGCTAATCAGAAGGTTAGTGGTTCAAACCCACCAGCTGTTCCATGGGAGAAAGATGTGGCAGTCTGCTTCTGTGAAGATTTACAGCCTTGGAAACTGTATAGGACAGTTCTACTCTGTCCTATAAGGTCTCTATGAATCAGAATCACCTCAGTGGCAGTGGGTTTGGTTTTTCTTTTTTGATTTACAGTGTAAACAATCCCAAATCCATCAGCTTATGAATGGTAAACAAAATGTGGTATATTCATACAATGAAATATTATTTATCCATAAAAAGGAATGAAATACTGATACATACTATAACATGGATGAACCTTGAAAATGTTATGATAAGGAAAGTAAGCCAGTCACAAAAGACCACATATTGTATGATGCCATTTATATGAAATGTCCAGAATAAGCATATCCATAGAGACAGAAAGCAGATTAATGGTTGCTAGGGGGTAGGGAAATGAGGAGTGACCGCTTAATAGGTATGATGTTTCTTTTTCAGGTGATGAAAATGTTCTGGAATTAGATAGTGGTGATGGTTGCACAACATTGTGAATTTACTAAAAGCCAGTGAATTTATACTTTAAAATGATCAAAATGGTGAATTTTCTGTTACGTGGATTTTCTTCATTAAAAAAAAAAAAAAATGAGTTCAGGTAACCTTGGTGAGACCAAGGTGAATAGGCATACCTTAAAACTGGGGCTGCTCAGCATGACTGAAAGGATTCATCCCAGACCTAAGCTGAAATTCTATTTTAAATTAAGCTGCAACTAGGTTTGAAGCCTGCCTCTGCCTTCTACAAAAGACAAGTTGGCTTCCTTTGAAAGTTTTAATTACTTGTGACACAAAGTGTGTAGAGACCCAGGCCTTAGCTCATGTAAATAATGTTGCTGTTTTAACTGCTCTCAGGCAATTCATCCATGAATGCCTAGGCCCTAACTCACTCTCTCCTAGCCAGCTGAGCAACGTTTACATTTCAAAAGTTTCAAGTTAGAGCTGATTCAATCTCTTTCCTAAACAAATGGTGGACTTTTACATTCCAAGGACTGCAGCTAGGATTGAACCTGCCTACAATTAATCATTAAACCCCCACATCATGAATGTTTACATGATTTGTTTACAAATATGGCTTTAGTCAGTTTGTATCGGGAAATGAGAGATTAATGTTAGGCTAGAAATTGATGTTAGGACAGTTTGTAGTTTGATAGCCCCTTGTAAATTCTCCTTCCTTCCTCTGTACCCCCTTGATGTGAAACTGTTTTGCTTTGTTTGTTCTGCCTGATAAATACCTCACTTCTCTCCCTGCAAGCCAGAATACATGCTGTCTCTTGTTTGAATGCCCGTGTGAGTCTCCATTTCTCAAAATTATCTTGTTTATCTTTTTTTTAAATTTTTTAATTAATTAATTTATTTTTTATTGTACTTCAGTTGAAGGGTTACAGAACAAATAGTTTCTCGTTAAACAGTAGTAAACATATTGTTTTATGACATTGGTTAACAACCCCACGACATGTCAACCCTCTGCCTTCTCAACCTTTTTTTTTTTTGGTGAAAATATACATATATACATAACCAAAGATACATCATTTCAAAAATTTCTACATGCACAGTTCAGTGACATCGACTACGCTCTTCCAATTGTGCTGCTATTCTCACTTTAGAAGAAGGTTTACAGAACAAAATAGTTTCTCATTAAGCAGTTAGTACACATGTACCTATGACAATGGTTAACAACCTCACTACACATCAACACTGTCCTTACTCAACCTTGGGTTCCCTATCACCAACTTTCCTGTCCCCTTCTGCCTTCTATCCCTTCTCTCTGGACTGCTGTGCCTCATTAGTCCCGTTTTGTTTTATGGGGCTGTCCAACCCCGGCTGAACGGTGAACCTCGGAAGTGACTTCATCACTGAGCTAAAAGGTGTCTGGGGGCCATACTCTCGGGGTTTCTCCAGTCTCCTTTAGGCCAGTAAATCTGGTCTTTTTTGTGTGTGTTAGAGTTTTGTTCTACATCCTTCTACAGCTCGTCCAGAACCCTCTGTTGTGATCCAGGTCAGAGCAGTAAGTGGTGATAGCCAGGCACCATCTAGCTGTACTGGAGTCAGTCTGGTGGAGGCCTTGGTAGCTGTAGTCTATTAGTCCTTTGGATGGATCTTTTCCTTGTATCCTGTTCTCTTCATTCTCCCTTGCTCCGGAAGGGATGAGACCAGTGGAGTATCTTAGATGGCTGTTCACAGGCTTTTAAGACCCCAGACACTACTCACCAAGGTAGAATGTAGAACATTGTCTTTATAAACTGTGTTATGCCAGTTGAGCTAGATGTTCACCAAGACCATGGTCCCCACAGCCCTCCGCCCAGCAATTCAGTCCCTCAAGGAGTTTGGATGTGTCTAGGGAGCTTCCAGGCCTTTCCTTGTACAAGTTCTGCTGGTTTCCCCAGTATTGTGTACTGTCTCACCCTTCTACAAAGATACCACTTATCTATTGCCCACTTAGTATTCCCCCCCACCCCTCCCATCCCTGGTAACCAACAAAGATGTTACATTTTGTGTGTGAACTTTTTCATGGGTTTTTACAATAGAGGTCTCATACAATATTTGTCCTTTTGTGATTGACTTATTTCACTCAGCATAATGTCCTCCAGTTTCATCCATGCTATGAGATGCTTCACAGATTCATCATCGTTCTTTCTCGTTGCATAGTACTCCATTGTGTGTATGTACCATAGTTTGTTTATCCATTCATCTGTTGATGGGCATCTAGGTTGTTTCCATCATTTTGCTATTGTGAACAGTGCTGCCATGAACATAGGTGTGCATATGTCTATTCAAGTGAGGACTCTTAATTCTCTAGGATATATTCCTAGGAGTGGGATTGCTGGATTGAATGGTATGTCTATTTCTAGCTTTCTGAGGAAGCGCCATATCATTTTCCAAAATGCTTCTATCATTTTGCATTCCCACCAGCAGTGCATAAGAGTTCCGATCTCCCCACAGCCCCGCCAACATTTATTATTTCCAGTGTTTTTGATTCGTGCTGGTAATGCTGGGGTGAGATGGTATCTCATTGTGGTTTTAATTTGCATTTCTCTAATGGCTAGTGATCACGAGCATTTCCTCATGTGTCTGTTGGCTATTTGAATGTCTTCTTTGGTGAAGTGTCTGTTCATTTCCTTTGCCCATTTTTGAATAGGATTATTTGTCTTTTTGTTGTAGAGGTGTTGGATTTTCTTGTAGATTATAGAGATTAGACCTTTGTCTGACTTGTACTGTCTAAAAATTTTTTCCCAGTCTGTAGGTTCTCTTTTTACTCTTTTGGTGAAGTCTTTTGAAGAGCATAGGTGTTTGATTTTTAGCAGATCCCAGTTATCTAGCTTATCTTTTGGGGTTTGTGCGTTGATGGTTATGGTTTGTATCCTGTTAATGCTGTGTATTAAGGCCTGTAGTGTTGGTCCTACTTTTTCTTCTATGAACTTTATAGTTTTAGGCTTTATATTCAGGTCTTTGATCCATTTTGAAGTACTTTTTGTATACGGCCTGAGGTATGGGTCCTGTTTCATTTTTTTGCAGGTGGATATCGAGTTTTGCCAGCACCATTTGTTAAAAAGACTGTCTTTTCCCCATTTGATGGACTTTGGGCCCTTGTCAAAGATCAGGTGACCATAGGTGGATGGATTTACATCTGGGTTCTCAATTCTGTTCCATTGGTCAGTGTATCTTCTGTTGTACCAGTACCAGGCTGTTTTGACTACTGTAGCTGTATAGTAGGTTCTGAAGTCAGGTAGTGTGAGTCCTCCAACTTTATTCTTCTTCTTCAGTAGTGCTTTACTTATTCGGGGCTTCTTCCCTTTCCATCTAAAGTTAATGATTAGTTTTTCCATCTCTTTGAAGAATGTTGTTGGTATTTGGATTGGGATTGCGTTGTATTTGTAAATTGCTTTGGGTAGAATTGTCATTTTCACAGTGTTGAGTCTGCCTATCCATGAGCATAGTATGTTTTTCCATTTATGTAGATCCCTTTGGGTTTCTAGCAGTAGTGTTTTGTAGTTTTCTTTGTATAGATCGTTTACATCCTGGTCAGATTTATTCCTAAGTATTTTATCTTTTTAGGGGCTATTATAAATGGTATTGTTTTCCTGATTTCCTTTTCATTGTTCTCCTTATTGGTGTATACGAATCCAACTGACTTTTGTATGTTTATCTTGTATCCTGCTACTCTGCTGAATCTTTCTATTAGTTCCAGTAGATTTCTCGTGGAGTCTTTAGGGTTTTCTATGTATAGTATCATATCATCCGCAAACAGGGACAGTTTAACTTCTTCATTACCAATTTGGATGCCCTTGATTTCTTTTTCTTGCCTTATTGCTCTAGCTAGAACTTCCAGCTCAATGTTAAATAGGAGTGGTGATAAAGGGCATCCTTGTCTTGTTCCTGTTTTCAAGGGGAATGTTTTTAGCCTCTCTCCATTAAGAATGATGTTGGCCGTTGGTTTTGCATAGATGCCCTTTATTATGTTGAGAAATTTCCCTTCTATAACTATTTTATTGAGAGTTTTTATCAGGAATGGGTGTTGGACTTTGCCAAATGCCTTTTCTGGGTCAATTGAGATGATCATGTGATTCTTTTCTTTCCTTTTATTTATGTGGTGGATTACACTGATTGATTTTCTAATGTTGAACCATCCTTGCATACCTAGTATGAATCCTACTTGGTCATGGTGTATTATTTTTTTGATATGATGCTGAATTCTATTGGCTAGAATTTTGTTCAGTATTTTTGCATCTATATTCATGAGCGATATTGGTCTGTAATTTTCTTTTTTTGTGACATCTTTTCCTGGTTTTGGTATCAGCATTATGCTGGCTTCATAGAATGAATTTGGAAGTGTTGCTTCATTTTGTATGCTCTGAAATATCTTGAGTAGTACTGGTACAAACTCTTCTGTAAATGTTTTGTAGAATTCTCCAGTGAAGCCATCTGGGCCAGGGCTTTTTTTGGTTGGGAGGTTTTTTTTTTTTATTATCTTCTCAATCTCTTCTCTTGTAATGGGTCTGTTCAGATTTTCAACATCACTTTGTTGTAGTTTGGGTAGGTAGTGTGTTTCTAGAAATTTATCCATTTCCTCTAGGTTTTCAAATTTGTCGGAGTATAGTTTTTCATAATATTCTGTTATAATCCTTTTTATTTCAGTTGGGTGTGTTGTAATGTCCCCCATTTAATTTCTTATTTGGGTTATTTGTGTCCTCTCCTGTTTTTCTGTTGTCAGTCTGGCCAGTGGTTTGTCGATTTTGTTGATTCTTTTCAAAGAACCAACTTTTGCTTTTGTTGATTCTTTCTATTGTTTTTCTATTCTCCATTTCATTTATTTCTGCTCTGATCTTTACTATTTCCTTTCTTCCGATGGCTGTGGGCTTTTTTTGCTGTTCTCTTTCTATTTGTTTGAGTTCTTTAGTTAGTGTCTTGATTTTGTCCATTTCTTCTTTTTAGATGTGTGCATCTATTGCTATAAATTGTCCTCTGAGGACTGCCTTTGCTGTGTCCCAAAGGTTTTGGTATGATGTGTTTTCATTTTCATTTGATTCTAGGAATTTTTTTATTCCATCTCTGATTTCTTCTATTACCCAGTGATGTGTAAGCAGGGTATTATTCAGTTTCCATGTAGTTGATTTTTTTTTCCTTGCTCGTTCTAGTGTTAATTTCTACCTTGATGGCATTGTGGTCAGAGAAGATACTGTGAATTATCTCAACGTTTTGGATCTTGTTGAGGATTGCTCTGTGGCCTAAGATGTGGTCTATTCTGGAGAACGTTCCATGTGCATTGGAATAGAATGTGTACTTTGCAGCGGTTGGATGGAGTGTTCTATATATGTCTGTGAGGTCAAGTTGGCTGATTGTGCCGTTTAGGTCTTCTGTATCTTTGCTGAGTTTCTTCTTAGTTGTTCTGTCCTTTACTGAGAGTGGTGTGTTGAAGTCTCCTACTGTTATTGTGGAACTGTCAATTTCTCTTTTCAGTGTTGTTGGAGTTTCTTTTATGTATTTTGGAGCCCTGTCATTGGGTGCGTAGATGTTTATTATGGTTATGTCCTCCTGATGGATCATCCCCTTAATCATTATATAGTGCCCTTCTTTGTCTTTTATGGTGGATTTTGTTTAAAGTCTATTCAGTCTGAGATTAGTATTGCCACTACTGCTCTTTTTTGATAATTGTTAGCTTGATATATTTTTTTCCAACCTTTGACTTTTAATAAATTCACATTTTGGTTTCTAAGGTGTGTCTCTTGTAGATAGTATATTGATGGATCCTGTTTTCTTATCCATTCTGTAACTCTCTGTCTCTTTATGGGTGCATTGAGTCCATTTACATTCAGTGTAATTATTGATAGATGTGAGTTTGTTTTTGTCATTTTGTAGTGCTTTTTTTTTGTGGTGCTGACGTTTTCTTTGTTCTTCTTACTCTCTTGTGCTGAGTTACTTTTGTTTGTGGATTTTTTTCATTTCTTTTGTTTTTGTAGGTTTTGTTTTTGAGGAGACTTTATGTTTTTCCTCTTTTTTTTTTAGGTTTGTTAACTTTCTTTGTGGTTACCATGAATTTTACCCTTATCTTTCTAAGTTTGAAGCAGTCTACCATTACTTGGTATTGCCTTGCCTTCCTCTCCATTAGAAGGTTCTATACCTATGCCGTTTATTCCGTCTTTTATTGTTTTGATGTTGTTGTCATTTACTGATTAACTGCTCTGATTCCCTGTTGTATTTCTTTTGGTTTTGGATAGTCCTCGAGAGTTCATTTCCTGGATTGGTATCTGGCTGGTACAATCCTGCATCCTAGATTCTTCCTGTGAGCTGAAGTTGTTTGTCCTCAGATCAGAGAACTCCCTTTAATAATTCTTGTAAGTTTGGTTTGACTTTTACATATTCCCTTAATTTCTGTTTATCTGGAAATGACCTAATGTCAAAATTGTATATGAACAAGAATTTTCCCGGATATATTATTCTTGACTGGCAATTTTTTTCTTTCAAGATTTTATATATGTCATCCCATTGCCTTCTTGCCTGCATGGTTTCTGCCAAATAATCTGAGCTCAGTCTTATTGTTTCTCCTCTGTATGTGACCTCTTGTTTTTCACAAGCTGCTCTCAGGATTCTTTGTTTGTCTTTGGTTTTGGCGAGTGTGATTATGATATGCCTTGGTGATTGTCTTTTGGGGTCTTTCTTATATGGGGTTCGTTGAGCTTCTTGGATGGCCAGCTTTTCATCTTTCATGATATTGGGGAAGTTTTCTGTCAGCAGTTCTTCAGTGACCTCTCTGTGTTTTCTGTTTTCTCCCCCTGTTCTGGAACTCCAATCACTTGCAAGTTTTTGCTTTTGATTGTATCCCACATAACTCTCAGGGTCTCTTCATTTTTCTTTGTTCTTTTTTCTGAGTTTTCCTCAAACAGAGTTATATCCAAGTCTTTGTCTTCAATTCCACTGATCCTGTCTTCCACCATTTCAAATCTGCTTCTCAGCCCTTCTATGACACCGTCCATTTCTGAAATATTGTTGTTTATCTTTTGGATTTCTAATTGTTGTTTTTGTATAATTTCTAGTTGTGAATTTATTTTGGCATTTTGTTCCTGCATTATTTTCCTGAATTCTTCCAGTTTTTTGTCTGTATTTTCCATGAATTTGTCTATTTTTTCCTCATTTTTGTCTGCTTTTTGCTTCAGCTCTTGCAGAATTCTGAGTATTAGAGATTTGAATTCCCTATCAGGTAGTTCTAGTGCCTTTTCTTGCACTGGAAAGTCATCTGGTGTTTTATTTTGGACACCTACTGGAACCTTCCTGTCCTGTTTTTGTAAATGTTTTGATATTATCTGCTGTCTTCAGGGCATTCAGTAGTTATTTTTTTCATTTATTGATTGTAGATTTGTTTGTTTCATCCGTTTTTTTTAATTTGGGTATGTCTGAGCAGGTGGGCTGTGTGTTCTTTGTTGTTTGCTCGTCTGTGGGCACAATACTTTTCACCTCCTTCTCCAATTGGCAGGGTCAGTCACTCAGATATGGTACGTCAGGGCAGGTCTAGCTGCAGAGGAGTTACTGGGATAGGTTGTTTGTGGCACTTACTACAGCCACCAGGGCAAGTTGGTAATCAGTGTTGGGCAGGTTCCAGTAGGCTGTGCCTGTGCTGCTTGGTGGTGTGATGTTAAGGGCATGGTGCAGGTAGGCAGGATGTAGTGGGAAGATTGTTATGTGTGGAGCTAAGGTGGATATGGGAGAGAGAAGAGAGGAACAGGAGCCAAAAACATACAAACAAAAAAGAATGCTAGGGGAGCTTGATGTTGGAGTGGAGAGATGAGATGAGAGACTATGAAATGGAGAAAAACAAAAAGGGGAAGAGGAAGAAAAAAAAAGAAAAGAATGAATAAATAAAAATCAGAAAGGGAAAAGAACAGCAACGTTTCCAGGGATCCCACTGATGCAGCTATGAGGTCTGGGGAAGTTGTTCTCAGGTGTTGCAGTACATCCTGGCTAGAAGGCGTAGAGGTATACAATGCCAGGTATTCAGGGAACATAAAGAGAAGGAAGATATAGAGAGACTAGAAACTGAGTAATGAAGAAAGACAAAAAGGGAAAAAGAGGGAAAAGAAAACAAAACAAATTAAAAAAAAAAAAGAACAAGAAAACCCCCAAAAAATACAGGAAAAAAAAAAAAAAACCTAAGGAAAAGAGAAATGCTCTCAGGGATCCCTCTGCACATCTGTACAAGCCAAGGGGGACAATTCCAAACTACGCAGCACTGCCTGGCCAGAACGGGCTCCCAACTCAAGAAAAGGAAAAGAAAACAAACAGTTCAAAACAAACAAATGAACAAAAGCCCCAGGATCCCACCAGCGCGGCAGCCCAGACCGGGAAGCAGCTCCACACTCAAAGGAGCTCTGCAGCCCCTCAGGAAGAAGCAAAGATGGTGCACGGAGCCAGGTATTTGAGTGAAAGGAGGGGGAGGTGGTGAGAGGTAAGGAAGAAATCAAAAAAAGCGGAAAAAAGCAACACCAGCAGCCAACAAACGGCACTTAGAGAGCCGGCCATTCAGGTGGGTGGAATCCAAGCAGCTGGTGCTTCCCAGACGAGATTGTGGCCACAGGAAGCAGAGGAGGCCGAGTGGGGGTGAAGAAGGGTGGGGGGTGGGAAAGCGTATATCGCAAATTACTGGTTGTTTTGTCTCCAGCTGGAAGCTCCGTGAAGCTGCTTTCTTGTACCCCCTGTTTGCTGGTCTCCGATAGGAGTCCAAGATGGTGGATCCACGCTGCATTAGCTGATAGGGGACCTCTGCATGAATCTCTCCTCGCTCTCTGTTCTGTCAGTTTTCTCACTCCATTTGGTGCTTGGCTGAGTCCTTTCTCTCTTCATTTGATGTTTTAGGGTTTCAGGATTGTTGTTTTCTCTGTTTGGCTTAGTTTTTCGGATCTTTGCTGTGGAGGGACGGCGTGGTGCTTCTGCCCAGAGTGCCATTTTGCAGGAAGTCTCTTGTTTTTCTTTTTGCTTCAATAAAATTCTTCATTATGATTTCTAGTGGAGCATCAGTCTAGTGTCTCCACTAGGACAAAGGGCAGTTTGGCACAATCATGGTGTTCATTCATTCAGTCATTCATTTAATGAATGTTTAGTGAGTGCCTTCAATGTGCTGGGAAGTGAAACTCGTGCTAGTTAGATTAAATCATGATAGTTGCACCCAAAAAGCTTGAGGGTAGTAGGGGAAATGGCCAATTAAATAAAGTGCATGGTAAGTGTAACAGAACTGAGTAAAACTTGAACTGAAAGCATAGACGGAAGGGAGAGCAACTTTGGGGGAATTGAGAAAGTCTTTTTAGAGGGGACATTTGAGGTTACTTTTGAAGGACAGTTTGCCAAGTGGAGGAGAGGGGAAGAACAGGCTGGTAGTAAAAAGAACATGTGCAAAGTCCTATATAAAGAACAAGCAACTTTCCAAGAGTAAATTTTCCTCCCACTCTGCATGCCTTGAAGACTTGTAGAGCCAGACTCCACCTAGTCCAGCCCGAACCAGACACGCATCCTGATCTCCCGCAGACCCCCAACACAGGAAGGGGTTTTAAACCCTTCTAGCTTTCACAAAGCTCCCCCAACCTGTTTACAGCTAAACTAATCTAAGCCATAGGCTGCAAAGTATTACCCCCTAGAGCCAGTTATAATGTCAACAATGGAAAAACTGGAAATGAAGCTTAATTTCAGTAGATGGCAGTAGCCACAAAGCAGATATTTGTGTATTACCTTATCTTTTCCATTTTCTAGCTTTCGGTGTTGACTACAGCTTTAGGGCTTAAACCCACAGGGTTTGGAAGGCAGATCCCAAAGAGACTTCAGCCATGCCTTCAGCCAGCATTGCAAGTTACAGCCTTTACCAGTGGTGAACCCATCACACTTCTCCCTGAACCTGCAATGCTAATTCCTGCTTTTGAGTGCAACGGAACCTCATTGTCAGAGTACTTCCTGTTGGAGTACTCATAATTACAAGTTGGGAAGAAAAGGTTATCCCAAGGTGAAAATGTTTGCTATCAGATCCTTATAAAGCTAGTCACCACGCATACCTCCCTCCTGGATTAACACTGCTATCTCCCTCCACGCTCCATATGAATGTCAAATTTTGTCACTTCGAATACTATGCCAATCAGATGTAAAGTGAAATTGCCAATCTTGCAAAAGATGCAGGATTTCACTAAGATAATGAAAATGATGGTGGAGGACTGATTCGATAATTATTAGAAAGTGTCCAAGAAATGAGGATCTGGCAGTTTGTGTGGTTACAACTGAAGAAGAGAAAATCAACAAAAGATGATGACATAATGGAGTCTTCAAAGGGGATGAATGGAAATCCAAAGGATTAGGAGAGTCCTAGGGAACAGTAGTGAAGTCCTCCACTATTTTTCAAAATCTACCTTCTTTAGAATCCTGCTGTGGAGGTAAATGAGAAGTGATGGATGTTGTAATTCGCTGTGGTTTGGGGCTGGCTCCCTCTGGCTGTGCAGATGTTTGAAGCGCTGTCTTATGTAGTGCTTTTGTGAGGTCTTCAGAGACTGGCCCCGTATTCCTAGCAATCACTCACCTGCAGACATAAAGCTGTTCTGCTGGCCATTTATGTCTCTCTCCTAGCTAACTGCATCCACATATGTACCTGCAGCCTCCATCTGCCTCCAGGTGGATGTCCCCTCTTCTTCACACTTGGTCCGTAGAAACACACCCCCATCCTTTGGCTTGACAAACACCTCTCTGTTTCACAGACCCCACAAACTCCAGGAGACCTGGGTCAAGTTCTCCAGGAGCGCTCCTTGAAGCCTTCTCACTAGGTTGGAGGTGGGGGTGGGTAATCCTCCACATAGCTGTCTCCTGTGAGGATGGGGCAGAGATAGGGAGGAATCATAATACACCAACAGTTCTCTCTGAAGACATCCTGTTCCTCTTTTCCAACTCATGGCCTCTTCAACTTCAACCATAAATGGGAAAATGGCTGAGGGTCTCAAAACTAGTTTTGTGCAGGTTCTAGACCATCACCTGTGCAAATCCTAGATGATATATCTTAAACAAGTTCCAAACATCTCCTATCCAAGTTTAGCACTTCACCTTAAATGTGGCACTTATTATCTTGGGTTCTCATTTTAATGTCCTGTTATAGGCATAATTATACACATATCTAGGAGCTTAGCTGGTCCCTCATTGGGCTGTGGCAATCTATAAAAACCAAAACCAAACCTGTCGCCATTGAGTCAATTCTGACTCATAGCTACCTTATAGGAGAGGGTAGAATTGCCTCATAGGGTTTCCAAGGCTGTAATGTTTATGGAAGCAGACTGCCACATCTTTCTCCCATGGAGCGGCTGGAGGGTTCAAACCTCAAACCTTTCAGTTAGCTGCTGAGTGCTTAACCACTGCACCAGGGCTCTTTTGGCAATATATAGGAATACATTTTAATTTTAATTAAGAAAAATAAGATTAATTACATTTTAAATTATATCATTGAGTTAGTTTTCAGTTTCATATTGTGTCTGTTTTGGTTTTCTTTCAGATCCTGAAATAAGCCCTTGGGTGCAAGTAGTTTATTTGGGAGGTGACTCTAGGAAGAACAAGTGAGGACAGGGGGACATGAGGCAGGGGACAGAGAGCAGCCAATCAAGGGTCTGCTCATGAATGTGTTAGCACTGGCGACAACCGGGGCTCCACCTCACTGGGGAGCCCCTGAGAGACTGTGTGGAAGCTGCCCCCCAGTTCATTTGATGAGGGAGAAAGCCCTCAGGCAGAAAAGAAGAGGGACACATAGGTACTGGAGAGGCTGAAAACCATCTCAGAGGTGTGGGATTTAGGTGTGCTGAGAGGGGATATGGGGCGGGATATAAGCAGCAACTGCTACCCTTGCACATAGTCTGAAAAAAAAGGGATGAATGAAAAACACTTGGGTCTTTCTTTCTTAGAATGTGTAGATTTTTCCTTCTCAGACCTCCATTTCTTCTTGATTTACAGTGCCTCCATATAATTTTATGAAATCTTGTTCAGTGACTAGAAGCTTCCATTGGCCTGTTTTTGTTTTTTTTTAAAATAATTATTTATTTTTGTTGTTGTTGTTGAGAATATACACAGCAGAACATACACCAATTCAACAGTTTCTACGTGTACAATTCAGTGACATTGATGACATTCTTCGAGTTGTGCAACCATTCTCACCCTCCGTTTCTGAGTTGGCCCTCCTCCATTAACATACACTCACTGCCTCCTAAACTTCCTGTCTAATCTTTTGAGTTGCTGTTGTCAATTTGATCCTATATAAATGTATCTTAAAAAAGCACTGTACTTAAGGGAGACATTCTTTACTAGTTAAGCTAAACTATTGTTTGTTTGTTTTTCTACTGTTTGGTTTTAAGACGACTTCAGGGGATATTTTTGGTTTAAGGTTTAAAGATTATGTCAGGTCAATAGCTTTGGGGGTTCATCCAGCCTCCGTAGCTCCAGAAATTCTGGATTCCATGTGGCCCGGTTTTATAGTAAAGTGCATGATTTGTTTGCTGTAGTAAAAGCAACCACCCTCCTGTTTAGTATAAAAGTGTTTGATTGGAAACTAATAATTCTAGAGTGAGGAGAATGGAGTGAGGGTCGGTGTAACTCTTAGACACCTAAATATGGCATGCCCTGGCTGAGGAGGGGCAGGGGAGGTGTGGTTTTGGTTCAGCGCCTCTTAGTGGCACATAAGATTCTCTTTTGGTAGGGCTACGTTTTCACCAATTCAGTATCCTGTAGGGCTCCCTTTTCACTGATCCCAGTATCCTGGTCCTGAATTCTTCAGCATTAGGTCTTTTGCCCCTAATGATGCCCTTCAGAAAGGTTCATGTTGTTCTCACGGCCATCCCAGAGAAGTCCACGGGGATCCTCAAGCACTTGGGGGTCACAGTCATCACCAGTGACTACAGTCATGGGTGGTTTGAGGCAGAGAAGCTTCTCGGGGGAATCTGATTTTCCTTTCCCCTTCTCGTCACACCAGGTTGGGCCACCATTTCTCTGGGCAAATTGAGCCCAGTGCAGCATCAACCACAGTTTCTGAGAAGCGGGGATGAAGATTATTGGCTGCCCTGACCTCGGCTCTGAGCTGGCAAGGGTGATGTGGTGGGAGGAGGGACTGTGGGATGTGAAGCCCCCAGCCATAGCAATGAAGAAGCCATTCGGACACATGGCTGGAGGCCGGACAGTAGACAGAAACAGAAGGGAAAATGTAAAGGTACCAGCTGAACTTTACCTGTCCTTGAAGTACCAAGAAAAAGCACTGGCTTAGATTCAGGTCCCAGCTGGGCTGTGTGGTGCTTGATGAGTTCCTTAGCCTATATGTGCATTGTTATTCCTAATCTGTAAAATACTGATCATGCTCGCCTCATGAGGTTGATGTAAGGGTTAAGTGAGATTAAAGGTGTGAAAGAGCTTTAGCATGACCCCAAGGACTGTCAGGGTATTTTCACTATTTAAAATGAATTGGGCAGGAGGCAAGGGACTCCTCCTTTTGTTGAAGAGCCATTCATTTAATATGGATGAGCAGAGAGAGATGCAGTGGGAACTTGACTGTCAAGGGGGGAAGACATGGTTGAGGAAGACGCAGGTTGTCTGTAAGGACAGAATGGAAGTCAGCAGTTGTATTTAGCAAAGCTATAGGCCTGGGAGGGAGCAGTGTGTTGTCTGTCAGTGTGTCCAGGCATTCAGATCACAGAGCGCTCTTGAGGAGGACTGAGTGTTGAGCAGCCTGGATGATGTAGCCACAGTGGGTCCTTGATAGATTGAAATCCAAGTCTTTACTGTATAAGTTGATCATGACCAACCACTTCATCCAGCCTCCAATGAAAAGCTTTACTGCTAGAGGATGTAGGGAATGCAAAGGATGTGTTGGACCTTATTCCTACCCTCAAGGATCAGCAAGAGCAGAATAGTGAAACGGAGATGATTTGCCTTTGAAACCATAGACTGAAAATGCAGCTGCTTACCAGGACCCCGCAGGTGATGTCCTTGAGCAGTAGGGTCACTAGGGTTGGTGTCACCCAGTGTCGTAACTCATGGTGTCACCCCTGCAGGGACCTCCTCCCTACCAGCTCATACAATCCTTAGGAATGTTTTTTGTACTAATGTTACTTGTAAATCGTAATTCCTGTATATCACTCTTTCTTTTCCTTTAATTACTACTTCATTCTTAAAAAAGTGATTGATATAGGTTCACAAATACTGATTACCACAGTATTGTAGCTAAAACACGGGAAAATTTGACAAAATTAGTGACTATAAAAATTCTGGCTGCAATGAAAACAACAGCGCATGCTTGTAGCACGTGCAGACGACACCACATGACTCGAAGCGCCACTGTAATTGGGTAATAATGACAGCTCCAACTGGAGCGCATTAGGAGGTTCAAAACGTAAATCAGCATGGAGTTTTAGCCTTGTATTGATACATGTAACTAACTACAGGAATACTTTTATAAAAAATTTCTGCTGAAACACTGCACAAAATTTTTACAGACATTTTGATGTCACCCCCTCTGACAGTATCACCGGGTGTCGGCTACACCCCCACATTGATGCCGTCGAACTGAGGAACCATGCCTGATGTAAGACAAACAATAGGTGCAGTATAAGTGTCACTTGACCTTGACACTGAGAATTTAGGGAGCGGTAAAGATTGAGGCAAACTGAGGGCACGTGTCCGAAGAGGCAGCCTCAACTCAGCTTCCAAGTTGTCTGACGGGGATGCAGGCATAGACTTGCCAGACCTCCTATTTTTTAAAAGCCAGACATTAGACTTTTATCTCAAATTTCTCAGTTTTTTTAAGTTCTCCACTAATTAAAAAAAAATTAAAAGTATCACGGGGTCAAATAAACTGGTCTGAAGCCCTGTTGATGACCTCTGCAGACATGCAGGGGTGAGTGGAAAGTGGGGCAGCTCAGGGACATCGGGGTGAGTGTGCTCGCAGGTGCTGTGTCCAGGGCTTGGAGGAGGGGCCTGATGAGCTGGCAGGAGGGTGGTCTCAGCTCCACGGCTCCAGCTGCATTTGCCTCCCCTTCTCAGCAGTGCGCCCTTAGGGGCGTGTGGGGGAGGTGGGGAGGAGAATATTTTCTTTCTTCATTTTTTCACAAAATTTCACAATATTTTACAGCATGTAATCATAAAATGACTCAAGGCAAAGTTTTCTAACATTTGGAGAGTGTAAAAATAATGATTCCCCTCCCTCTACCCTCCTCCACTCCATTTCCATTTCTAAGAGGTAATCACTGCTAACGTTTTATTGTGTTTCATTCCAGAAATTGCCTAAGCTTGTAAAACCTTACACATGATCTTTTTTTTTTTTCAGGAGACAGAGGAAAGATGTGATTGGCCATTGACCAGAAAGCAGCATCTGCCCCTGTACTTTTGTATGCAGTGCCTCCTGCTTGGAGGGCCTCTCCTCTCTCCTTATCTCCTGGCTTCTGTGCCTTGCAGGACAGCTCAGCTTGGTGGTTAGGAGCACAAACCCTGAGTCAGACTTTCCGGCTCCACATCCTGGCTCTGCCATTTGCTACCTCTGACCCTGGCCAAATTACTCAAACTTGTCTTGACACAGTTTTTTCATCTGTAAAATGGGGATGAAAAGCAGAATCTATCTCAAAGTGTGGTTGTGAGGAGTGAATGGGTTAGCACAGACAGAGAGGGCTTGCTGCCGGATTTGGCAGGCAGCGAGTGGTATATAAGTGTTTACTCTCATTATTGTTCTTGAAGGCCCAGCTCTCGCCTCTTTTCTGGTAGGAAACCTTTTTCAATTATCTCTAGAGCCTGCTCCTCTCTCCTTCACCCACTTACTTCTTTTAGTGCTAATTATGTGACACGTTGGTTAAGCGCTTGGCTGCTAACCAAAAGGTTGGTGGTTTGAACCCACCCAGCAGCTCTGTGGGAGAAAGACCTGGCAATCTGCTTCCATAAAGATTATAGCCAAGAAAACCCTATGGGGCAGTTCTACTCTGTCACCTGGGGTCACTATGAGTTGGAATTGACTCAACGGCACCTAACAACAACAACAACGATTTGGCACGTAGTTGTATCGCCTCTCATTGTATCGCTGTCTGCCATATGTGCGCGTGTACTGCCTCCCGTTGTATCATTGTCTACTATATGTGCGCATGTACTGCCTCCCGTTGTATCATTGTCTACTATATGTGCACATGTACTGCCTCCCGTTGTATCATTGTCTACTATATGTGCACATGTACTGCCTCCCGTTGTATCATTGTCTACTATATGTGCACATGTACTGCCTCCCGTTGTATCATTGTCTGCTATATGTGCGCATGTACTGCCTCCCGTTGTATCATTGTCTGCTATATGTGCGCATGTACTGCCTCCCGTTGTATCATTGTCTGCTATATGTGCGCATGTACTGCCTCCCGTTGTATCATTGTCTACTATATGTGCACATGTACTGCCTCACGTTGTATCGCCGCCTGCCATACGTGCGCGTGTACTGCCTCTCGTTGTATCGCCGTCTGCCATACGTGCGCGTGTACTGCCTCACGTTGTATCGCCGTCTGCCATACGTGCGCGTGTACTGCCTCACGTTGTATCGCCGCCTGCCATACGTGCACATGTATTGCCTCCCGTTGTATCGCTCTCTACTATACGTGTACGTGTACTGCCTCACGTTGTATCACTGTCAACCATACATGCACGTGTACTGCCTCACATTGTATCACCGCCTGCCGTACGTGCACGGGTACTGCCTCACATATCACCATCTACCATACGTGCATGTGTATTGCTGACCTCTCCAGGGCAAGCACTGTGCCTTTCACTTGTTTGTGTCTCCACCAGGATATTGTGTGAACAGAGCTGGGGCAGGAATGCAGTTTTGAGGGGTTCCACATTGTGTCCTGCTCTGTCCCCTGTCACAGAGATCAGTGAGATACATTGTGAGCCTGGGATCCAGCCAGCCCTCCCCTCCAGTGCCTAGGGTGAGGGGGAGATTGAATCCTTCCCTTTCTTTGAGCTTCTCTTTATTACTCCCCAGAAGGTGCTCTGCCAAAATTTAGAGCAAACCGTTTTAGTAAATCTCTGCTGGCACAAGGGCCCTGAGGGCGGCACCGCCCAGCACTTCCCTTGCTCCCCAGGGAGACTCTGAGATCATCTCAGTAAAACTTTAATGCTTGAAAGGCAATTAGAGTGGAGAAGTCTCCTGTAATCAAGAGGCAATGCTTTTATTGGAAAGGTGCAAACTAGAGGGAAGGATGGCAGCTGTGCGAGACTCTGTAAAGCTAGTGGCTTGGGATGGAAGTTATTCTGACAGGCTCTCCAAGGCAAGGAGAGAGGGTGTGGGGTGCATGGGTGGGGGTAGACTATAGGTAGCCTTAGCGATTTACCCTTAAAACGTGCTAGAGCATGCTGACACCTTCACTTTCCTGGAATGCTCCAACAGTTATATGCAATTGGAATTGCTCCATACCTTTCATGTTATAGAGGAGGAACTAAAGTTCAGAGAGGTTAAATACGGGACTGGAGTTGAAACCCTAGCCTGTCCACTTCTTTTCAGAAGACCTGGCTGAAGTGGAGAGTATGAGTGAGGAGGGTAAAGTCCTGCTCTCCCTAAACGTATTCTTCAGAAGTGGCACCTTTTTATTCCCTGTTAAGGGAATTCTGAAAAGCTATTAGAGCAATTCATGTGAAATTCATGACTTAAACATCAGTGGACTGATGCACAGATTGTACATTTGTTCTGGTTAGTACTGCTGTTTAAACATTTACCCCCAGACTCATTGTCTTCAAACAACCATGTTACTATACTCACAGATTCTGTAGATCAGGAATTAAGAGGAGGCAACAGGGGATGGCTTGTCTCTGTTCCATGAAGTCTGGGGCCTCAGCTGGGGAGACATATTAGGTGTGAGTCACTCGACAGCTGGGGGCTGGAATCTTCTAAAGGCCCAATGGCTGGCTGTCTGAGATAGCTCATCACATGGCTGACAGTTGAAGCTCAGCTGGGTCTGTTAATGGGAGAGCCCATGTGTGCCCTTCCAGCATGGGCAATCTCAGAGTATTTGGTGTTCTTACATGGGGGCTGACTTTCCCAAGAGTGAGCACACCAAGAGAACTAGGCAGAAACAGAACAACATTTTCTGACCTAGCGTCTCTTCCACACAACACTTCTGGTCAAAGCAATCACAAGCCTGCCCAGGCACAAGAGAAGGGACATAGACCCCCACCTCTTGACGGGAGCAGTGCCAAATACTTTTAAAAACTACTACACTGTCTTATTCCTTTATGACCCCATTACATACGGGAAACATTTCCTCTTCACGAAGACACTATGAGCTGTGGCTCTCAACCCCAAATTGGAGACGGAAGGTGTAGCGAAGGCAGGCACAGGAGGTTTTAATTATTTTAAGAATTATGGCACGAGTCAGCAGATACTGGAAGCTTGCCTTGGCGTTGCCAGTAACTAGCTGTGTGACCTTGGTCAAATCACTTAACCCATCCAAAGTTCTGTTTTCTCATTTATAAAATGAGAATTGTAATGAAATTTTAGATGTCTTCTGTCACTTATAAAAATCTTTAAAATAGACCCATGTTATAAAATTCTGAACGGGATTATTGTGAGGTATTGGAATATTCCCAACTATAAGCAGATCTTTTTTTTTTCGGCAGAAGTCTGGTGACAATGGAGGGAGGAATAGGGACAGGACTTTTGAGAAATAATGGGGGGGGAGATGGAGTAGGGAGGACCACCTGAGATGGGAAGAGATAGAAGGTGACCAAGAGGGTGGGTGTGAGCTGCCCAGTACAGGAAGAACATGGTAAGAAGGAAGGGTGGGATAGTCCAGAGACTTTGATGGACCACAGGATGTGTGGGAGGATGGAGTTGTCTATGTTCAGGGAGAGATAGAAAGTGAGAAAGAGTGAGAGAGATGGACTCATGGCAACCTCGTGCACAACCATCAGAACAAAGCACTGCCCGGTCCTGTGCTATCCCCATGATCAGACATTGTGATCCATAAAGTTTTCATTGGCTGATTTTCAGCAGTAGATCACCAGGCCTTTCTTCCTGAAACCTGTTCAGTATCATGGAAACACACAAGCCTCCACTGACAGATGGGTGGTGGCTCCGCTTCAAGTGCATTGGCTGGGAATCAAACCCAGGTCTTCCTGTAGGGAAGGCAAGAATTCTACCACTGAACCACAACTGCCCCCAGACCAATAAGTAGAGGAAAGAAAAATATTTCTCCTTCAGAGCCTTTTGTGACTTATCCCAGGGCTGGAGGGACGTGTTGGGAGACTGACCAGAGAATGTTACCTGCAGGGGTCAAGGCTGCTGACTCGGTAAATAACAGGCAGGCAGATTGCTTCCTGTGCATGTGAGCTGTGGTCACACAGGGCCCATGCTTAGAAGGCCCCACACTTGGTTTAATGCTCTGTTTGTCAACATTTTGGACCGGGGGCCCTGCATTTTTATTTTGCACTGGGCCCCCACATTATGTATCTAGGACAGTTGACTGTTACCTTCAGGCTCAATCCGGAGGCTCCACTGCAGAGTTTGTGCCCCCAAGTCCCTCATGGGATGGCAAAGTTGAGTCATGTGCCAGCACTATGGGTATGGGCTGGACGCAGGGGACAAGGTGGTGAAATGTGACACTGGTGAAGCCATATGGGCATGGGACACGGTCCTGTGTTAAGAGACGTCCTCCTCAAGGCAGGGTCTGCAGCAAGAGGACACCTGGGCTCCGTAAGAAGCAGACCTGGGCTCTGAGTCTTCACAGAGCCTGGTCTTTGAATTTTTAAGTCAAGACTTTTCCAAGTCTGATAAGTTCGCCCTCTCTGAAATGTTAGTGCCTAGAGTGAGTTTGTTACTTCTCACAGGCTGACCATCTCAGGGATGAAGTTATAGCCCTCAGATCACAAGTGATGGAGAGCTGCCTTCTTCATGTGCAGCCTGCTCTTGGGAGGAAACTCTTGGGTCTCAGAGTGTCCTGAGGAGATCATTAACTTCCCCAATACTTGATCCACATTCATTGGGGAATCCTTGAGAGGGGTTCAGAAACCATAGGTAAGTCTATGAACCTCAGGCATGCCTGTACCGTTAGTCAGCCCTGCAAGTGACAATCAGTCCTATAAAGACTGGTGTGTGTGTGTATATGAGAGAGGGAGACAGTATTAGAGAATTAGAGAGGATTAAAAAGAGAATTAGAATTAAAGAGAGAGTGAGAGAAACAGAGAGAGAGAATTAAAGAGAACTGGAGAAAGAGAGAGCGAGAGGGGAGACAGATAATGAGGCAGTTAAGTGCCATCAAGTCAGTTCCGACTCATAGTGAACCCATATGCAACAGAAGGAAACACTGCCCGATTCTGCGCCATCCTCACAATTGTTGTTATATTTGGGCCCATTGTCACAGTCACTGTGTCAATCCTTCTCATTGAAGGTCTTCCTCTTTTTCACTTACCTTCTTTACCAAGCATGATGTCCTTCTCTAGGGACTGATTCCTCCTGATAACATGTCCAAAGTCCAAAGAGGCAGAGGGAGAGAGGAACATAGAGAATTAGAGAGAGAGAAACAGAGAAAGAGAGAGAGAGAAGTAGAAAGAGAGAAAAGGAGGGGAGGGGAGGGGGACAGAGAGGAAAAGAGAGAGGGGAGCGGTGGGATGGACAAATGCCTGTGATGCTGATTTCCTACCCCACCCCCACCATGGTAGCCAGCTTCCTTCTTTCTTTCTTATTTATTTATTACTATGTATTAGTCACTATGTTTGAGTAGTTTCACATTAAAAAAATATTTTGTGTGTGGTTGACAGAGCCTTGTGTTTCTCCATTGTATGTACTAGCCCTGCTACTTTGTACTAGCCCTGCTGTATTTGTGCTGGAAGTGGGAGGCATGGGGGGGCATAGAAATGCAGGGGACCACATTTCACCATGTCCCTGGAGAGGAGGAAAGTGCTCTTACAGATGGAAAATGCCATGTAACTGTATTGATCCCTGCTCGGGGAGACTCACGTAGGCTGAGCTCTGCGTGGCCAAGCTGCAAATACCACAGGCTGCAAGAGTTCCACTCAGGTTTCCCCAGAATTGGAGCCCTGTGGTACAGTGATTAAGGGCTCAGCTACTAACCAAAAGATAGACAGTTCGAATCCACCAGCTGCTCCTTGGAAACCCTATGCGGCAGTTCTACTGTGTCCTATAGGGTCGCTATGAGTCAGAATTGACTTGATGCCAGTGGGGTATGGATTTGGTCCATATTTCAGAACTTCCTTGTCCTATGTTGGCTCCTCTCCATCCTGTTTGATCCCTGACTCAGTGTATGAAGAACTGTTGAGTTCCTTGTTCACTCTTCCCCAGCCCTACCCTGAATCAGCACAGAACATGCACGCGCACACCGGCACATGCACACACACACATACACAGAGAAATACTGGCATCTTAACACTGACTAGTAGTCTGGATTGGTTTCTTTTACATCTTCATGTTGGAGTCCCCCTTCCTTCTGCTGATAACCTCCCCATTATCACCATTCATAAATTCCAGTGTTTCCCTCAAGTGTTCTGAATCCCAAGCAGAAATCTGCAGGGATTTTGACATACAGGGTGGAACCAGGGTCTGTCTCTCCCCACTCCTCCTTTAATAGGAAATGTCCAAGCCCACTGAAATCTCCATTCCACATATGCAGATTCAACCCCTTTGATTTGTTTGTATCTCTCAGGATCTGACCCTTCCACTCCCAACCCTCCTATTCCCCAGTTCTCTTCTACTAGCCTGGTCCCTCTGACACATACTGGCTCTGCACTCCCTTCTGGCATCTGTGTGGACTGTGTGGTAGCCAGCAACCAAGACAGCCCCCAGCGATTCTCACCTCTTGTTATTCATGTCCCTGTGTAGTCCCCTCTTACATCGAATAGAGCTGACCTGTGTAGCCAATAGCATACTGTGGAAGTGATGGTGTGTGACTTCTGAGGCTACGCCATAAAAGACATTGTGGCTTTTGCCTAACTTTCTTGTATTACTCACTCTGGGGGAAGCCAGCTGCCATGTTGTGAGGATGCTGAAACAGCCTGTGGAAAGGCCCAGGTAGGAAGCAATTAAAGTTTCCCACCAACCTCCTGCACAACTTGCCAGCACATGAGCGAGCCATCTGTGAAGCAGATTCTTCAGCCCCAATCAAGATGACTGGGGCCCTAGCCAATGTCTTTTTTCCCTCTCTCTCTTTTTTAATTTTATTGTGTTTTAGGTGAAAGTTTACAGCGCAAATAAGTTGTTCATTCAAAAAAATTTATACACAAATTGTTTTGTGACATTAGATGCAATCCCAACAGTGTATCAGCACTCTCCCCCTTTCCCTTCCACCCTAGGTTCTCTGTGTCCATTCATCCAGTTTTCCTTCCTGTCTCTTCCTGCCTTCTCGTCTTTGCTTTTGGACAGGGGTTGCCCACTTGGTCTCCTATACTTGACTGAACTAAGACGTATGTTCCTCACATGTGTTATTGTTTGTTTTGTAGGCCTGTCTAGTCCTTGGCTGAAAGCTGGACTTTGGGAGTGGCTGAAGTTCTGAGTTAGCAGGGTGTCCTAGCCGATATCTTGAGAGACCCTGAGCCAGAAGTGCCCAGCTAAGCCACTTTGAGTTCCTGAGCCCCAGAAACTGTGAGATAGTAAATGTTTATTGTTCTTTTAAGCCACTAATTTTTTAGGTAATTTCTTACACAGCAGTAGAGGACATTTAACAGAGACAGATTTCTTGCTCTTACAGTTTTCACCATCCCAGCAAATGGCAACTTCATTTACTCTCTGGCCTAGTCCAAAATCCAAGAGTCCACCTTGATTCTTCTCTTCCCTTGCGCCCCTCAGCAACAAGTTCTGGCAGTTCTTCCTTAAAGCCATATCACGATCTGACTGATCTGCTCCGTCTGTAGCATAACTCACACCTGAGCCAGTCACCTCTCACCTGGACTCTTGCAATAGCATCCTCGTTGTCTTCCTGTTTCTCCCCTTGTCCTCCCCACCACAGTCAATTCTCAGGCCATCCAGCCAGAAAGATATTTTTGAAAAATCAGAATATGTCACCCCTCTATTCAAAGACCTCCAGTGGCTCACACCACATTGTAAAACCCAAACTCCTCATTGTGGCCTAGAGAGTTTATGCAATCCAGCCTTTGCCTAGCTCTCTGCCCTCATCTCCTGCCGCTGTCTTGCTCACTCACTTGACTCTAGCCACATTGGCCTCCTTGCTGCTCCTTGACTATGCTCCCTCCTCAAGGTACAGTAGTCCCTGCTTATCCACAGGGGATACATTCCAAGACCCCCGTGGGTAGTACTGAACCCTACATATACTATGTTTTGTCCTATACATACATACCTATGAGAAAGTTTAATTTATAAATTAGGTACAGTAAGAGATTGACAACAATGACTCATAATAAAATAGAGCAATTATAGCAATATACTGTAATAAAACTTATGTGAATGACGGAGTGGGATGGCTTGAGATTTCATCACACTACATATGTATTCATTTAACATTTTTAGACTGGTTGACTGCGGGTAGCTGAAACTGTGGAAAGCAAAACCTGGAGTAAGAGAGGGACTACTGTATTTGCATTTGCTCTTCCCTTCCTGGAATGCTCTTCCCCAAAACTTTTGCCTGCCATGTTCCCACACTTCACTGAAATCTCAACTCCAATGTCACCTTCTCAGAAAGGCCTTCTTTGACAACCGAATATAAACAACTCCCTTCACCCTCTACTCGCTTGTCCTCACCACTGAGATGTCATATTAGAAGTAGCGTTCTTGGATTGCAAGCAAAAGAAACCAGCTCTGTTCTATGTAAATTAAAATACCAATCATGGGAAGACATGGGGATCTCATGTGATCGAAGGCCGTGTTGAAGAGCCAGAAAGAAGCAGCTACCAGTCAGCTCTGGATGTGCTCGTCTCTATCTGCCCCTGTGGAGGGATCTCAAATAAGGAATGAGTAAACTCAACTTGGGGAATGAGGGTTGAAAGGAGCTCTTAGTGAAGAGGATCTGTTGGCCATGGAGCAAGACTGCTCTGGGATTCCTCCCATGGCCTGGTGGTTGTAGGGGGCAGGAGAAGAAGGGAGGAAAGGGGGAGAAGGATGTCTGGTGTAGAAACCTTCCCAAAGCATTTGGACTAAAAAGAATTAGAACTGTGCTCAGCAGGATTTCATTTTACCCTGTTCTCCTGGGAACAAATCAATGAACTGATCATTATCTTCACCAGAGGCCCATTTAGAAAGAGAACATTCAAAAAAGCACACAGAACTGAAGCCTTTGTAATTTGTAAGTTTATCTCTAAGTAATTTCTGTTGCTAACTTCCTGGTGAGTGAAACCCAACACAAGCTAGCTTAAGCAGGAAGGGGGGGTCTTATCTGTGAAATTTTTTATTGACATAGATAGTTCTTTAATGAAACCACAGCACCATCATGATGGCCAAGGGACTGGAACCAGAAGCTTGAGAGCTATTAGCAATCCAGTGGGATTTTCTCTCTGCTTTCCATAACCTCCCTGTGAGGCAGGGGCTATTACTAATTTATAGACAAGGAAACTGAGGCACAGAGAGGTTAAGTAGCTTGCTTGAGGGTCATGCCTTGTCTTACTTCTAGGACAGGAGGGTCCTTGTTTGTCCTGGCACAGTCCCTGGGGGTCTCAGAATTTCCTTATTCTTTCTTCCCTAACTTCCTTTCCCCATTCAAGTGAGACTCAAGCTCCTGGCATGGAGAATGGCAAACTGCAGAGGGCCCAGTGTCCACTGAAACTATTTGACAGGGCACAGTAGGCGTCCTTCCCCAGCCCCCAATGCTCCTGCTCGTGGAAGTCCTTGGCTAGGGGAGCCCAAGTTCCTGCACCCTTTTCCTGAGGCCTGAAGATTGAGGATCACCTGACCCCTCTGGAAAGGATGACATGGAACAAAGAACACCAACTCTCAGGAGTCAGGTGGGGGACTCTTTTTTTTTTTTTTTTTTAATTGCACATCAGGTGAAGGCTTACAGAACAAATAGTTTCTCATGAAACAGTAGTACACATATTGTTTTATGACATTGGTTAACAACCCCACAACATGTCAACCCTCTAACGTCTCAACGTTTTTTGTTTTTTTTTTTTTGTGGTGAAAATACACATAGCCAAAGATACACCATTTCAAAAATTTCTACATGCACAGTTCAGTGACATTGACTACACTCTTCCAATTGTGCTGCTATTCTCACTTAGGACGAAGGCTTACAGAACAAAATAGTTTCTCATTTAACAGTTACTACACATGTTGCCCTATGACAATGGTTAACAGTCTCACAACACATCAACACTATCCTTACTCAAACTTGGATTCCCTATCACCAGCTTCCTTATCCCCTTCTCCCTTCTGGCCCTTGTCACTGGACTCCTGTACCTCATTAGTCCCATTTGGTTTTACGGGGCTGTCCACTCCCAGGCTGAATGGTGAACCTCGGAGATAACTTCACACTGAGCTAAAAGGGTGTCTGGGGGCCATACTCTCGGGGTTTCTCGAGTCTCCTTTAGGCCAGTAAATCTGGTCTTTTTTTTGTGAGTTAGAATTATGTTCTACATCCTTCTCCAGCTCTGTCCAGTACCCTCTGTTGTGATCCTGGTCAGAGCAGCCAGTGGTGGTAGCTGGGCACCATCTCACTGTACTGGACTCAGTCCAGTGGAGGCAGGTGGGGGACTCTTGTTGTTTGTTGTTAGTTGCTGTTGAGTTGATTCTGACTCGTGGTGACCCTGTGTGTGCAGAGTGGAACCACTCTATAGGGTTTTCAACAAAAGGCTGTGACCTTTTGGAAGCAGATCACCATGCCTGTGTTCTCAGGTGCCTCTGGGTGGATTCAAACATTTCAGATAGTAGTCGACCACTTAACTGATTGCGCCACCCAGAGACTAAGAGACTGTCTAATCCAGGGGATGCAAACCCACATGCTTGTAGGGGCCACTCAGATACATAAATAAATTAAGCAGCACAGTAGGGCGTGGTGCTGTGTGTGGCTAACTGCCCCATCTGAAATAGACTGGCCTGTGTTCACTCTGGCTTATTGCTGCCACATTGGACTGCTGCCCAACGTTGTCAGACTTTCTGATTTTTCAAGAGAAGCCATAAATTTCAATTTCTTTTTTCTGCCTCATAAAGTTGTTGAGATGATTAAATGAGGTAACCCTAAGATGCTTGGAGCGTATGTCTGCCATATGGAGTAAGTTCTCAATAAGTGTTGGTTGCTATTATTATTATTAATACAAAACCCTCACTTCGCAGATGTGGAAACCGAGGTCCAGAGGGGCTTTCTGAAGACTGCACGGTTAATGGTAGATGTCACGTGACAGCCCCGGTCCCTGACCCCAGCCCTGGTCTCTTCCCCTCTGATTTCCTCTCCTGATCCCACCCCATTCCTGAGCTGTCACCATCTTTGCTGTGCACATGACACATCTTAGGTAACCTCATGCTGCCTTGCCAGTGTGTCTTTCACATCATATTTCTGCCAATTTCGCATTTTAAGAGGAATTTCCCTTCCTCAGTAAATGAAACCTTTCTTTAGCTTGTTCCAGTAGAATAATCCACAGGGTTTTCATCGCCCTCAGGTCTGTACAGGGGCAGCAGCTCTAACAATGCTGGTTATTCAAGCTCTGCAGGCCTGTAGTATATAAATTCAGACTTTTCCATTTAAGCCAGGGGCTCACCTGCTATTTACCCAGGGCCAATTAAATATTAAGAAAAGGGAGTTCTTAGTGGACCAGGATGATTTGTGCACTATGTTGGAAGTGCAGCTAACTTCCTCTTGATCTGTGGAAACAAATACCCTTCACACCATTAATGGTTCTGGGAAATGTGCATCCTGTGCTGGTCCATGCATGGTTCCGCAGAGCAGGCAGCAGGGCTACTGCGATCTCCTGAGCACCCAGCTTTTGGGCCCTCAGCCCCAGACAGGGCCCAGTGTTGGCCTCCAGCTCATACTTCTGTCTGACACTCCTTCCCAAGCTTCTAGAGTTAATGCTGCCTGCTTTGCAGTCCCTTTCAGATTCAGCCCACACCCTGGAAAGTCTGAGTGTCAGTGGGTTACTCCTTGCCCCTCTTGTCTTTGTACCTGAAAGCCTGTCTGTGGATTTCTCTAATGTTAGTCTCCGTCGAGTGGGCTCTGAATCATGGTGACCTTCTGTACAAGAGAATGAGGCATTGCCCGGTCCTGTGCCACTTTCACGACGGTCGGCATGTTTGAGTCCATTGTTGTGGCTGTGGTGTCAATCTATCCCAAGGAGCGTTTCCCTCTCTTTCGTTGACCCTGTGCTTTACCAAACACGATGTCCTTTTCTAGCGATTGTTCTTTACTGATGACGTATCCAAGGGAAGCAAATCAAAGTCTCACCATCCTTGCTTCTAAGAAGCATTCTGGTTGTATTTCTTCTAAGACTAATTTGTTTGTTCTTCTGGCATTCCATGGTATATTCAATCTTCTTCGCCAACGCCACAGTTCAAATGCATTAATTCTTCTCTCTTTGATTTTCGTTGTCCAGCTTTCGCGTGCATTAAAAAGACCATGGCTTGGGACACATGTACCGTGGTCATCATAGTGACAGCTTTGCTTTTTAAAACTTTGTTGTTGTTGAGTGCCGTTGAGTCGATTCTGACTCACAGTGACCCTATAGGACAGAGTAGAACTGCCTCATAGGGTTTCCAAGGAGCGGCCAGTGGATTCGAACTGCTGGCCTTTTGGTTAGCAAATGAGCTCTTAACCACTGCACCACCAGGGCTCCCTATTCATATTAGAGCCATATTAAGCCATTTTCTAGGTCTGTTTTTCCCCAACTACTTCTTGGAAATGTGATTAGAGTACAAAGAAAGCCAGTTACAGTCTTTGAATTTGTCCATTAGGTCAGGAAGTGACATTCTTGGATAACAAGAATTTCTGTAACACATAGAAGCCGGACTCCAGAGAAGGCTGGTAAACATGTGGGTGATGAGATTAGGGTTTTTCCAAATCAGGAAGACAAGGAGGTGAACTGAGAGCCACGTAAAGTAGACTGTAACCTTGGAAACTGTGACACGCTAAGGGTAGATGCTGGCACAAGGGCGGAAGTCTACAGAGTGGGCAGACAAAGGAGGACTGGAGAAAGCCAGTCTTAGGGTTCATTCAGCTGTGGCCAAGGGACTGGAGTACAGTGTCTGGTGTTCTAGTATACCTCACCCTGGTTTTTAGACAGATCAGCACTCCACTGCAGAGGAATTCTGAGCTCTGTGGAAGTTTTGGTTGAAAAAAAAATGCCTACAACTGCCTGATTCTCTTTGGCTCAGCTTCACTCCAGTGAGTAAACCTCTGGTAATTGACTTGGTTTCCCTGTCACCCTGATGCTGAGGACAGACCACCCTGGATAGGCAACTGTTTTGTTGAATAAATTAAACGTTTCTGAACTATCAAAGCTAATGGCAAGATTCTAGGTCTGAGCTGACCCACCCGTGGACGCCTCCCTCCCAGACACCGCTGCCTGGTGGAAACTCAGAAAGCTCGCAGACTCTCTCCTGGGCTCAGATCCACTTGAAGCCTGATCAGTTTACAACGTCCTTTGGCATGTGTTATCTCTCCTACTTCCCGTCTTCCCGTGGGCTTCAGTTGACGGTCCCTGCGTTAAAGACTCCGAGAGGTTACACTAGACGGTGTCGTAGCTGCGACTTCGGACTCCCATTAGGACTGACATCACTGGACCACAGTTGCCTTCAGTGGTTCTGGGTCTTATTTGGATCGCTCACCCATAAACTTCCCCTCCTGGAGAGATGGTTGAAAACCACTTTGCTCTGAAAGTGGCTCCCCTTGTTTCTTACTTTCGTTGTTCTGTCTGACTGCAATTTTCCATGGTTTGTCCAGGACCCATGTAAAGTAAATTGTCCGTTCTTTCTTTTTTCTTTTTTTCCCCCCCAAAACCAAGTTGGTATAGGTGTATTTTGAAGACTGAGCCTGCAGGATTTCCTGATGTATAGACTATGTGGGTGAGAGAACAAGAGAAGGATGACTTCAAGGGTTTTTCCTGGGAGCTGCCATTCATAGTGTGGGAACACTGAGAGACCCAGATGGGCCTGGGGCTGACACTTCCATCTGCATCTTGCCCTGGATCAGGAAGAGAACTTGTTTCAGATACGGAACCACAGTAAAGACCACACGTGCAGGCATCTTCTTTACTGAGGGGCCGTTCGTGCAGCTGGTATCAGGGCGGAAGGCACAGGCTCCCACCGTAACTGACTCTAGGCCTCTGGTAGGTGGAAGGTCATCAGGCCCCCAGAGAGGCTGCGTTGATGGAAGGCATCCATGGCCTCAACATCCCGGGGCAGTGGGAAGAACCAGGACTTGTCTCAGAAGACCTCAGTTTGGGTGAATGCATAGCCACATACTAGTCACATGATCTTGGGAAAATCATCCAACCTCTCTGATCCTCGGTTTCCTCATCCACAGTCACCCAGTCACACTACAGAGTTAAGATTACAACCAGGCAGTCTGGCCACCACCAGCTACATACGCATATATACACATACATACACGTACACATACGTACATGTACACATTCTTCTACAGTGCCTTCTAATATTCATAACTTTCATAACCTTTCTCTGGCTCTGTGCACCATCTTTGCTTCCTCCTGAGGGGCTGTGGGGCTCCGTTCGAGTGTGGAACCGCTTCCCGGTCCACGCTGCCATGCTGATGGGATCCCGGGGCTTTTGTTTGTTTGTTTTCAATTGTTTGTTTGCTCTCTTTTTCTTTTCTCGAGTTGGGAGCCTGTTCTGGCCAGGCGGTGCTGTGTGGCTTGGGACCCACTTGTCCATCCTTTCAGGGTGAGTTGATAATGTCGTTTCTCAAAGAAAGCTGAAAGAGATCCTTTTATTCATGTCCACCAGGGGTAGATCATCCAGTAGGCAAGGTAGGCACAGTGCTCATCTTGCTTACCAGATCGTCTGTAGTGAACAATTTCACATCTTTTCACATCAAAAATTCGACTTCTAGGTATGACTGGCATCTATCTCTCTCCCAACCCCACAGCACCTTCCTACAGAATCAAGGCCTCTTTTCAAATTTACAGTCTCTGACAGGGACGGATTACCCAGTGAAACCCATGTGAAATTGTTCACTACAGATTAGTAAGTAAGCACAAGTAAACCCGTGCATACCTTGCTTACTGGGTAATCCGTCCCCGAGAGAGAGGAAAGGAGAAGAGAGAAGCCAGGGAGAGCAAATGAGGCCTGAGGCTCTGGGATGGGTGGGCGGAGATCAGGAGTGGGCAACATTTGATTGGAAATGTTTTGTATTTCTGTAATGTAAAGCCCCTGCCATCTCCCCAGATCTTCAGCAAAGTCTGCTAGCTGAAAACGTCATGTGTGAGATGTGAGTGGATGTTTTGAGCATATGAAAACTGAGAAATTATCCTCACAATATGGAAACTTGGTTTTTGACAATTTATGCATTTCTGTTCTTTGACTTTTAATATTTCTGTTTCCATTGAGTCTCCTAAAAAGCACATAACTGGATTTTTATTTTAAATCTATTCTGACAGCATTATTTGATACTGGACAGTTCATCTCTTTACTTTTATAGTAATTTCTAATATATTAAGATATACTGCTACTATCTGACTATGTGTTTTCTTTTTATACTGCATTTTCCATTTTCTTATTTGTTTTTTAAGCAATCTCTGTTCTTGCTGTCTTGTCTTTTTCTTATGACAATTTTCCTCTCAATTTGTTTGGAAGTGATACACCGTATGTCTATTTCTTTAGCAAGCTGTTTTAACATGCCTACACTGGTCTAGTATCTGGGTGGTGAAAATAGTTAACGTGCTCAGCTACTAACAAAAAGGTTGGCAGTTCAAGTCCACCCAGAGGTGCCTCAGAAGAAAGCCCTGGTGATCTACTTCTGAAAACTTAGCCATTAAAAACTCTACAGAGCACAGTTCTATTGTGACACATATGGGGTCACCATGAATCAGAGTCGAGTGGATGACAACTGGTTTGATTTTCTTTTTGGTATGCTTGTCTAAAGTTAATATTTTAGTCCTCCTTCTGCACTGAACAATATAAGAATCTGAGAATGCTTTAATTCCTATCAGCCTTTCCCAACTAACATGCTTTTGTTATCCAGTATTTTATTTCTCAACTACCTTTCCACCTCTCAAAGCACACGTTGTTATTATTGTTGGTGTTATCATTGTTAATTTTGGAGTTAGTGTTTGGTTAGCTTTACCCACGTGCTGTGTTTTCACTCACCATGTTTCATGCGCCTCAGACTTTCTATCCGGGATAATTTTTCTTCTGGTTAAAAAACTTCCTTTAGTAAGGATTTTTTTTTTATAGTTTTATATTTTATTTATTTATTATTGTACTTCAGGTGAAGGCTTACAGAACAAATAGTTTCTGATGAAACAGAAGTACACATGTTGTTTTATGACATTGGTTAACAACCCCACAACATACCAACCCTCTAACTTCTCAACCTCTTTTTTTTTGGGGGAAAATACACATAGCCAAAGATAGACCATTTCAAAAATTTCTACATGCACAGTTCAGTGACACTGACTACACTCTTCCAATTGTGCTGTTATTCTCACTTAAGATGAAGGCTTACAGAACAAAATAGTTTCTCATTTAACAGTTACTACAAATGTTGCCCTGTGACAATGGTTAACAATCTCACAACACATCAACAATATCCTTACTCAACCTTGGGTCCTTACCACCAGCTTCCTTGTCCCCTTCTGCTTTCTGGCCCTTGTCACTGGACTCCTGTACCTCGTTAGTCTCATTTGGTTTTACGGGGCTGTCTACTTCCAGGCTGAACAGTGAACCTCGGAGGTAACTTCACCACTGAGCTAAAAGGGTGTCTGCGGGCCACACTCTCGGGGCTTCTCCAGTCTCCTTTAGGCTAGTAAATCTGGTCTTTTTTTTGTGAGTTAGAATTATGCTCTTCATCCTTCTCCAGCTCTGTCCAGAACCCTCTCTTGTGATCCCGGTCAGAGCAGTCAGTGGTGGTAGCCGGGCACCATCTAGCTGTACTGGACTCAGTCCGGTGGAGGCCTTGCTGTGGACAATTAGTCCTTTGGACTAATCTTTTCCTTGTATCCTGTTCTCTTCATTCTCCCTTGCTCCTGAAGGGATGAGACCAGTGGAGTCTCTTAGATGGCTGTTCACAGGCTTTTAAGACCCCAGACACTACTCACCAAGGGAGAATGTAGAGCACTGTCTTTATAAGCTGCGTCATGCCAATTGAGCTAGGTGTTCCCCGAGACCATGGTCCCCAGAGCCCTCCGCCCAGCAATTCAGTCCCTCAGGAAGTTTGGATGAGTCTGTGGGGCTTCCATGACCTTTCCTTGTACAAGCTGTGCTAGTTTCTCCTGTATTGTGTACTGTCTCACCCTTCACCCAAGATACCACTTATCTTTGTCTATTTAATATTCCCCACCCCCACCCCTCCCATCCCTGGTAACCAACAAAGATTGTTACATTTTGTGTGTGAACTTTTTCATGGGTTTTTACAGTAGAGGTCTCATACAATATTTGTCCTTTTGTGATTGACTTATTTCACTCAGCATAATGTCCTCGTTTCATCCATGTTACGAGATGCTTCACAGATTCATTGTTGTTCTTTCTCGTTGCACAGTACTCCATTGTGTGTATGTACCATAGTTTGTTTATCCATTCATCTGTTGATGGGCATCTAGGTTGTTTCCATCGTTTTGCTATTGTGAACAATGCTGCCATGAACATAGGTGTGCATATGTCTATTCGAGTGACGACTCTTATTTCTCTAGGATGTATTCCTAAGAGTGGAATTGCTGGATCGAATGGTATGTCTATTTCTAGCTTTCTGAGGAAGCACCATATCATTTTCCAAAATGGTTGTATCATTTTGCATTCCCACAGCAGTGCATAAGAGTTCCGATCTCCCCGCAGCCCCTCCAACATTTGTTATTTCCAGTGTTTTTGATTCATGCCAGTAATGCCGGGGTGAGATGGTATCTCACTGTGGTTTTAATTTGCATTTCTCTAATGGCTAGTGATCACGAGCATTTCCTCATGTGTCTGTTGGCTATTTGAATGTCTTCTTTGGTGAAGTGTCTGTTCATTTCCTTTGCCCATCTTTGAATAGGATTATTTGTCTTTTTGTTGTAGAGGTGCTGGATTTTCTTGTAGATTATGGAGATTAGACCTAGTAAGGATGTTTTGGTGACACTTTTTTCCTCAGTTTTTGTCTGAAATTGTCTATATTTTACTCTTATTCTTGAAAGATAGTTTTACCAGGGTAGACTTTAGCTTTATGGGGTTTTTTTCCCCCTCTCCATACACTGGAGATTTTATTCTGTTGCTTTGTGATTTCTTTATTGTAGTTGAGATGTCAGCCAGCAATTAAAATGTCATTCATTGGTACATGATCTGTCTTTTCTCTGTGACTGCTTTCAGAGTCTAGTTGCCTTTCATGTACAATTATGTATATATAGTTATTAATTTAAAATTGTTTTAAATTTAAAAGTTTTTCAATTTAAAGATTGGTGTTTTTCTAACAATTCTGGAAATGTCTCTATTATTATTACTTTGAATATTTTTCTCATTCTCTCTATTACTTCTTTTTAGAACTTTAATTAGGCTTATATGAGGGCTTTTAAATCTATATCCATGCCTGTTAACCCCTCTTTTTTATTTTGCATTATTTGTATTCCTGTGTGCATTTTTATGTAATTTCCTGACATTTATCTTCCAGTGTATTGACTTTTTTTTCATACGTGTCTCATCTGCTGTTTAATGCATGCATTGAGTTCCTAATTGCAGTTGTTAAATATTTTCATTTATTGAAATTCTAGTTGTTTTATTCTTTGTGGTCCTTTGTTCCCTCATATGTTCAAGTTTTTCTGTTAGTTCTTAAGTTTTCTATTCGGTAACTCCAGTATTTAAAGTACTTGTGGTTTCTATTGCTTTGACTAGCTCTCATTCATGATGACTTATTTCCTTGTATGTTTTGTTATTTTTTATTGTAAGCTTCTAATTTTTCTTAAAACCTTAATCTCTGAGGCCTGGATTAGAGTGAAATTCCCTCAGAAAGGATTAATGTTTATTTCCACCCGTCTGTTTCTGGAGGCAGAATTTATTTCTCATTCACCTTACACCATGGTTGTAATTTTTGATGCCCTAGCTTTACACAGGAGACTCAGATATTCCACTTTAGATGGGCCCAAGCTTGCTGCTCTGTCCCCACCCTGTGCAGCCATCCGAATGGAAGCATAAGGTGTACAGGGCTTGGCAGAAATTCTTTAGGTGAATGCTCGTTCTGACACTCTCTTCCAGTCAAGGGTTTCTGTTTTCTGTTTATCCATAGAGTCCTTAAATCGTCTGAGCTTTTAAAACATTTTACTTTTCATCTTTCAGTATGTTATCCAGTTTTTTAGTTGTTCAATTGTAAGAGTTATTTAGGGTGTCTAACCCTCCATACTGATAGAAATGTCACTCCAGTATCTTAAATCCCACATTTTCTTAAAATAAAAACAGTTATTCCATATTCTTTTTTTGGCTAGCATTTAGATTTTGTTACCTACACACACACACACAGTTTCAGTGCTGACTCCTGCCTGCAATGAGAAACTGTGAGCTTCTGGTTAACAGATGTGTGAAAAAGCTTTTTCTCCTGAGATAACATTTGTTTACTCAAAGCTTTGCTCAAAGGAGTATAGCAATGAAAAATTTTTCTTGTGATAAAGCTGAAGGCTGAGAATAGTCTTAAAAACATAAAATTAAAAACATTTAGTAAACTATCTTGTAAGCACATGGACTTCAACATTTGAGTGTTGTCTCCAATATCATATAACCATAAAACTCCAAGTCTTGTTAATTAATTGTCCTGTAAACTTTATGTGTGAAGTCTTTGTCAGTAACACAGTTCTACAGGTTTCTGGATCTCTTTATTTGCTGATGGTGCTGTCAGGCTCACTCTGCCTCCCTCTTCTTCCTTTGGCCACACGATTGTTAATAAAATCCAAGACTGGCAAATTCTTCATCTTAAATTAAATGTTAGAAAGATGTTTTTTTCTATGCAGCCAGCAATGAGTAAAATGTGCTTGTATCGGTCTTCCCAACTGAGTTAAGGCAGAAGCTGTGTCTTATTCATTTCCGTAGGTCTCCATTGACCCTCTTCCCCAGTAAGTGCTTTACAGCTTAGTAGGAACTCAGTATATATTGACTAGAGTAGAAACACGAAGGAAAATGAAAAGAATCAAAATCCAAGTTTTTGAATAGAGATTCAATCAGCCTTCGGGGCCACCTAGCTTTCTTAGGGTGAGGGACATCTGAGGGGGGGACCTGTGGGGCATGGGTGGTGCTCAGAGCCTGGGGGACCATTAGGTGAACCTCCTCCTGTTTGGGGGCCATTCAGTACACATCCTCCGATTCTCTCAACCTCAGGCCACCCGGCTACCAAAGGCTCAAGCTGCTGGGGGACAGAGGGTGCGGGAATGGGACCCGGCCGCTGCAGGAGCCTGGGGAGTGAGCAATGACCCACCCTGTCCTTTTCACTGGCTACGTAGTCCTGGAGAAGCTACAAGCCTGAGACTTCCCGCCCCTCGGGGGCACAGCTTTGAGTCTCCGGTCCGCAGCCTTTTTTCTCTCCAATTAACTGTGCATAATGACAAGGAGTGAAACGGAGTGATTTCAGTCCTCATTTATCATATTCAGTTCACCATTAACAGCCATCTAGTGTTTCGTTTGCCCTTTTAGATGAGTCTTTGTTCAGCTGCTCCGCTCTCTTCCTGTGTATTCCATCAGCTTTTAGCGAACGCCTTCTCTCCCGCCTCCTTTCTCTGGCCTTCCTTGAGCTTTGAAACACAAGTGTCTTTCTGGAAGCAGCTGGGCCATCACATCTGGCATCCTTTGCCCTCTTTATTAGGGAACCTGAATGGTGGTTTATGAGCATCATCAGCTCCAAGCTGAGTGTTGGGAGATAACAGGGAAGGGGACACAGCCTTTGCCCTGGACTAGCTTCCAACCTAACTGGGGTGGGGGGCGGGGGAGGTGAGGCTCATCCCACAATAACCCGTCAGAGGAGGAGGGACGGGGCAGAGTACCCGTCAGTGTGGATGACGTAGGGCGGGCTTTGGGGGCTCACAGAGGTCAGTGAAGTCACCTGGCTGTGAGGAAATCCCCCTGAAGGAAGAACACTTGAACCGTGTTTCAGTGCTGGTGTGGCTTTGGTGGTGGAAGTGGAGGAGGGGGCAGCCCGTGTGGAGGCACAGCAGGAGCAAGGGTGCGAACTGGGGAGTGAACCTCTGGCATGTGGCCGGGATGGGTTGAGGCAGGTGATAGTGAGACAGGCAAATGAGCCTCATCAGGCCAGTGCCGAGGCAGGAGAGTCCTTTACCTGCCTGCTTTCTTGTTTGCCCCTTCTTTGGAGTGGTCTGACCTGTGAGTCCTCCTTTCCTAACCCTGTGATTTCTGGGGCATGGGGAGCCCAACCTTCCTGAGGAAGTCAGGTAACTGGTTTCAGTGAAGGCTAAGTTTTCTGGGTCTGTTATGTTCCCGTCTCTATTCTGCTGGGCTCTGGTGTGTGTGTGAGTGAGTGTGAACACACACCTGGGCTCTTGGGGCTTCTCATCAGACACTGAGCTGGGGGGATGTTAATATAACAGTGATGGTGGTACCAGGGGTTATGGCTTTGTGTCACTGAGGTTGTGAGACCCCGCATCCTCACTGGACCCTGGGAGCAGCTCTGCCCCCACCTCAAGGCCTGCTGGGCACCCTGATGGTGGAAGATGGGCCCACTAGTGGGGAGGTCAGGAAGTCTGGGCCTTCAGAGGAGTCGAGGAACATCCACGCGAGCCCCTGCCTCTCAAGCAAAGTCCCATGCTCTGGGGGCACATTGGAGGGTCTTGGGTCAGGATATGCCCACAGCCACCTGTGCTGACTTCCTCTCAGAATGAAACGTCATGCTGGGTGCTGTAGGGAAGGGGCCTCACTCACTTGCAGGGAGCTGAGATGCTAATAGGGTGGACTGACCAGGCACAGGTAACCCAAGGGAGTGACCTGAGGAGGGAGGGGCAGCTGAAAGGCCTGGGCAACCTGACTATCCAGGCATATGTAAATATGCCCCATATGCTCACTTCAAGGTGTCCCGAGAATAAGGTATCTTAAAAACCAGGCCTCAAAGCTAACATTAGCTAAGGCTTCCAGGGTTTTGGATTAGATTGTGTCCCCCCAAAATATGTGTTATAAATCCTAACCCATGTGCTTGTGGCTGAGAAGCCCCAGTCGCACAGTGGTTAAGCACTCAGCTGCTAACTGAAAGGTCAGCTGTTTGAATCCACTGGCTGCCCTAAGGGAGAAAGATGTGGCAGTCTGCTTCTGTATAGATTTACGGTCTTGGAAGCCCTATGGGGCAGTTCTACTCTGTCCTGTAGGGTGGTTTTGAGTTGGAATAAACACGATGGCAATGGGTTTGGTATACCTGTGGTATTAATCCTACTTGGGAATGAGTTTTCTTTGTTATATTAATGAGACGATGTTAGTGTAGGAAGTGTCTTAAATCAATCTCTTTTGAGATAGAAAAGAGATTAAACAAGCAAGTGCACAAGCAGAGATGGGGGGAAGCAATGCCAAGCCCCATGAAGATCACCCAGGAGGAGAAGTTCAAAGAGACAAGGGCCTTTCTCCAAGGTAGACAGAGAGAGAAAGCCTTCTCCTAGAGCCAGCACCCTGAATTTGAACTTCCAGCCTCCTAAACTGTGAGAAGGTAAATTTCTGTTTGTTAAAGCCACTCACGTGTGGTATTTCTGTTATAGCAGCACTAGATAACTAAGACAGAATTTGATACCAAGAAGTGGGGGTGCTGCTGTAACAAATACCTACAATATGGAAGTGGTTTGGAATTGGGTAGTGGGTGGAGGCTGGAAGAGTTTTAAGGTTCCTAATAGTAAAAGCCTAGATTATCTTGAAGAGACTGTTGGTAGAATTATGGCTATCAAAGACAATTCTGGTGGGGGCTCAGAAGGAAGTGAGGAGAGTCATAGAGAAAGTCTCTATCGTCTTAGAGAACACATATAATGTCAGCAATAGAATGTTACTGGACAAAAACACAAGAACAAAAACCCCATTGCTGTCAAGCTGATTCCAACTGTCATGGTTTGAATTATGTCCCCCCAAAAATGTGTATATCAGTTTGTCTGGGCCATGATTCCTGGTACTGTGTGATTTTCCTGTATGTTGTAAAACCTGCCTCTATGATGTTAATGAGGATGGGTGGGTGGCAGTTGTGTTAGTAAGGCAGGACCTGATATACAAGACTGGATTGTGTCCTGAGGCAATCTCTTGAGATATAAAAGACAGAAGTGAGCAGTGAGACAGAAGGACCTCACACCATCAAGAAAGCAGTGCCGGGAGCAGAGCGTGTTCTTTGGACCTGGGGTCCCTGCGTGGAGAAGCTCCTAGTCCAGGGGAACACTGATGAGAAGGCCGAGAGAGAAAGACAAAGCCTTCCCCTGGAGCTGACACCCTGTATTTGGACTTTTAGCCTACTTTGACTGTGAGGAAATAAATTTCTCTTCATTAAAACCATCCACTTGGGGTATTTCTGTTGTAGCAGCACTAGATGACTAAGACACTGACTCATAGCAACCTTATAAAACAGAGTAGAACTGCCCCATAGGGTTTCCAAGGAACAGCTGGTGGATTCAAACTGCCAACCTTTCCATTAGCAGCCGAGCTCTTAACCACTGCACCATCAGGGGGCTGTTACTAGACATGTAGATGTTACATGTGCTTCTGGTCAGGCTTTAAAGGAAATGGTGAACATGTGATTGGGCAACGGAGGAAGGGTGATGCTTTTATGTAGTGTCAAGGAACTTGTCTGCATTATGGGTCACATGTTTGGTGGAAGGTAGAACTTGTAAGTGATGAAGTTGGATATTTGGCTGAGATTTCTAAGCAAGATCTTAAAGGGGCTGCATAGTTTCTCCTTGCCACTTAGAGTAAAATGTGAGAGGAAAGAGATGGACTTAAAAAGGAACTGTGCAAAATGAAAACAACTTAAAGATCTGGAAAATCTTGTTGTACAAACTATGGACACGTGTCCTAGAATTTTCACCCAGGACGTGGCAGTGCAATCTTTTGTTAAAGAGATTAAGCCTGTGGATGATGCATCTAATCAACTACAGTACCACAGCTGAAAACCTATCAGTTTAGATTGCAGGGGACAGAGATAGGAGCTATCTGCCTCTTGGAATTCTACAGGCAGGAAACAGGACAAAGGAGCTACATCTATTGTCCTCCAAGAAAACAAAAGGACTATCCCTGGAGCAACCCGGAGATCAGCAGAACTATTGGAAGGAGCACAGGAAGCAGGGCCTTCTCAGTTTCAAAGTGTGGAACCATGCTCTCTTAGGTCTCAAACGGTAGAGCCATGGCCTCCTAGGTTTCGAAGAGTCAGATCTTCACCAACTTGATTCTGGAGTGTGGGGCTGCCCTTCAGGTGTGCCAACAGCATGGGGCCACCACCCAAAGCTGAGAGTATGGGTCTTCTATGCCCAAGGGGCAGAAGAACTGGGCCTGCTGGGGCCAAGGGGGTGGGATAGACAGACTAGGAGAACAGGGCCATCTAAAGCCGAGGGAGCAGAGTTGCCATCCCAGTGGGCCCGGATGCCCAGAGCTGAAGTGCAGGGCCATGGGGCCTACACCCAGAATCCAGAGAGTGTGGCCAGCGCCCAGAATCTAGAGGGCGGGGCCATTGCCCAGATGGTCTCAGAGAACAGGGGATTATTTTCAAACCTTGAGAGTTAATGCAGTTTGTTCTGCTGGGTTTTGGATTTGCTTGGTGCCTGTTATCCTTTCCTTCCCTCTAATTTCTCCCGTTTGTAATGGAAATGTCTGCCTTGTGCCTGTTCTACTTTTGGATTTTGGATGCAGATAACTTGTATCGTAGATTTCACAGGTTCACAGATGAAGAGCAATTTTGCCCCAGTGTGGAAAACCCCTAAAGTCTTACCCATATTTGATTTAGAGGGTTCAGAAGATGAGACTTTGGACTTAGAATTGACTTTTGGAATGATGTGATGGAGTGAATGTGTTTTGCATGTTTCAAGGACAGGAACTTTTGGGGGACCAAAAGGTGGGATGTTCTGGATAGAATTGTGTCCCCCAAAATTATGTGTTGTAAATCCTAATCCTTATACCTGTGGTTATAATCCCATTTGGGAATGACTTTTCTTTGTTATGTTAATGGACACCATTAGCGTAGGGTATGCTTTAAGTCAGTCTCTTTTGAGATATAAAAGATATTGAACAAGCAAGTGAGCAAGCAGAGATGGGGCAAGAGAGATATGAAGCCACTTGAAGATCACCCAGGAGTAGAGAAGCTAAAGAGACAAGGACCTTCCTCCAGAGCCGATAAGAGAGAAAGGCTTCCTCTAGAACCAGCGCGCTGAATTCTGACTTCTAGCTTCCTGTTGTCGTTAGTTGCCGTCCAGTCGGTTCCGACTCATAGCGACCTTACATACAACACACAGAACAAACACTGCCAGGTCCTGTGCCATCCTCACAGTCATTGTTAGGCTTGAACCCATGGTGGCAGCCACTGTGTCAGTCCGTCTCGTTGAGGGTCTTTCTCCTGAACAGTGAGAAAATAAATTTGTTTGTTAAAACCATCCACTTGTGGTATTCCTGTTATAGCAGCACTAAATAACTGAGACATTCACTATTTATTTTTAATTTCTAAGATTAAATATAATATTGACAGCAAAATAAATAAAACAATATTACCATTAACCCCAAATTATGGCACTCCAATGAGATGGAGAAATGTTTCTTTACTAAAATTTCCTTTGGAGAGCATATTATTTGCTTGAAAGAAAGTCTCAGGTAAATTGCTTGAGAAGGAGGCCCCAAGGGCATGCATTTAAAAAAAAAAAAAAGAAAAAGGAAAAAAAAAAAAAAAGGGAGGGTATGCCTTGAAAACTGTTAGGCTTAAATTGCCAGAAGAAATTTGCCTCATTCCTGAGAGGAAAGACGGTGGGAAATTGGGGTGACTAGAAAGAACCGAGGGTTCAGTAGGGTGGGGAAGGCCAAACCCCCTCCTCTGTCTCTCGCAGAGAAGCATCAATGAGATTCGTTGCTCGTCAATGCTTTCGTGAGGGCGTGTGTTCAGAAGGATCAGAAGACAGAGCAGCAGGAGAGGATGCAGGGTATAGGCAACTGACATCTGTACTACAGAAAAAAGGAGACATTTTTCCACTGGTGGCAGAACCACTGGTCAAGCACAACTTCTGTGGGGGCAGTAGGGGAGGCTTTGTGTCCCCCATTTGGAGGAGAGAGAACTGCACCTCAGCAAGGTCAGCCTTTGGCATCAAGCAGTTAACCTAAGGCCACATGGCGAGCAGAGGAGGGAGTTCTTGTGATTCCTCATGACACTCGGTCATTCTGTTCCTGAACTTGAAGCTCAGTTGTCAGACATTGTCTCTCTTCCTACGCACATTGTGGATTCGTTTCCAGATGGCTCTACATTTGCGCCAGAAATACCAGCACCCACTTTGTGCCTAATCAGGGAAAAGTAGAGAATGCACACTGAGATGATCAAACAACTGGGGTATCTGAAGCCAAACTACCTCAGCTCTTCAGGGGTCCCTGGGCTGCAGCCCTGGCCACGTTCAGTCCCTGAGGGGCCAAATGCGTTTCTTCCTGTGGTAACAGCTCACTTCCCTTCCCCTGTCTCCTCCGTAAGGGAGTGGCCGGGCAGATATCTGATGTCATGGCAGGCCACTCAGTTTTCTTTCTTGTTTGTTTTTAAAATTCATTTTTATTGTGGTAAAAATATATATAACCAAAATATTTGCCATTACAACCCTTTTTATGTGTCCAGGTCGGTGCCATTAATTACATTCATCATGTTGTGCAACCATCATCACTGCCCGTTGCCGAAGTTTTTCACCAGCATGAACACATTCAGTGCCCCTGAGCGATGACGTCCCTTCCCTCCGGGCCCTGTAACAGCTCATAAATTTTGGTCTCTCTGCATTTATGGCCACTGCTTTTTTATCCAAAGCCTAGACCTATTCCTTCCTTTATAAGCTTGGTGTGCTGCCCCTTTAAGACTGTTCCTCCTTCCCCAGCAAGGGCACATTGAGAAGAATGAAGCCAGGATAAATTGAGAAAATATCTGAAACCTATTAAGAGTCGCCACAAGTTTATTGTGATTCCTAAGTTAATTATATCCGTTTTGACTTCCAGCCAGTCCCTTTGCTGGGCTTGCATATAGACTTGGCCACCTAGCCCAGCCTCCTACTGGCCTTCTGCCCATCTGCCTGCCTTGTTGCTTCCCTTCCTCCCTCCCTCCTGCTCGAACAAGTCAGCAATCCACTATAGCTGCTTTCTGCTGGAGCTCAAATATGGTAGAGACTGTGGTGGGTATCAAGAAGTTGAAGTGTGTGTGTGTGTGTGTGTGTGTGTGTGTGTGTGTGGGATAGGGACATGGTAATGGGCGGGAGATGCATATGTAAACACTAACTCTTACCATAAGCACCTACGTTTATTTAACTTGTACTTTACCAAGTGCTGTCCCCTGATCATTTAAGTCATATGACAGTACCTTAGACAGGGGGTGTTAACAGTGCCATTTTCTGGATGATGAAACTGAGATTAAGAAATTTTAAAGAGACAGACAGCTATGAGGCAGCGGAACAAAGTGGAATTTGAGCCCAGCCTTTGATTCTAAGTCTGTGTGTGTGTGTGTTTTCCCGTCTTAGTTATCTAGTGCTGCTGTAACAGAAATATCACAAGTGGATGGCTTTAACAAAGAGAAATTTATTCTCTCACAGTCTAGGAGGCTAGAAGTCTGAATTCAGGGTGTTGGCTCCAGGGGAAGGCTTTCTGTCTCTGTTGGCTCTGGGGGAAGGTCCTTGTCATCAATCTTCCTCTGGTCTAGCAGCTTCTCAGCACAGGGACCTCGGGTCCAAAAGATGCACTTCCCTCCTGGTTCTTCATTCTTGATAGTAGGAGGTCCCCCTGTCTCTCTGCTCTGCTTGCTTCTCTCTTTTGTATCTCAAAAGAGATTGACTCAAGATACAACCTAATCTTGTAGATTGCTTCTAATCCTGCATCATTAACATCATAGTGGTAGGATTTTTCAACACGTAGGAAAATCATATTGGATGACAAAATGGTGGACAATCACACACAATACAGGGAATCATGGCCTAGCCAAGCTGACACACGTTTTTGGGGGACAGAATTCAATCCATAACACCCCTCTACACTATTTGTTGCTGTGTGCCATTGAATCAATTCCGACTCATAGTGACCCTACAGGACAGAGTAGAACTGCCCCATAAGGTTTCTAAGGCTGTAATCTTTACAGAAGCAGACTGCTACGTCTTTCTCCTGTGGAGCAGCTGGTGGGTTCCAATTGCAGACCTTTCAGTTAGCAGCTGAGAGTTTAACCACTGCGCCATCCAGGCTTCTTCCCTCTCTACCATACTGGTTCTCAAATAACAATAAAGCTGTACCTTTGTATAATGTTTAAGAGTATACAAAGAGAAGCTCATAAATGTTATCTCATGCAACCCTTAAAACATTGTGATGTTGGTGCTATCCCTATTTGGGGGTTCTTCTTTAGGAATTGCTTCTCCTTGCTTCATTCACGGGGTGGCAGGAGAAGCTGCCATGATTCTGCTGCCTGACCCTCATCTCCCTGATCTCTGTGGATTGGTTCCGGGTCAGGATCCTGAGCCAGGCGGGCCAATCAGCCCCTTCCTCAGGAATTTTGTATCTTGGAATGAAAGAGATCAGCATGTAAACAGGGTGGCTGAGGGTAACCGTTTTTCATCCTGTCAACTAGGATCAGAGAAAACTAGTGTACAGTGAGAAAGGAGAGCAAAGAGGCTGTGGAACAGCGACAGAAGCAAGAGACAAGGACAGAGAGAACTTCTGTGTTTCCTGCAGGTCAGTCTTTGGTTCTGTTCCATGAGGGTCAGCAGCTCCTCATCTTTTGGATTCTGTATGACATACCCCTGTTCTCTGCCAATACGTTCTCCTTTATAATTATTACTAGTTGGGGTTAGGATTTTGTTACTTTCCTCTGGAAGTGTACACAATAACATATATCAGAAAATGAAAGCAAAGTGAATGAAATGCTAAGCACAGGTACAGGAGTGAACTGGCAGTCAGAGGATGGAGTGATTCTCGCTGTGGTGTTGCAGGAGACTTCATGACCTGGGCATTAAAGTCTTTGCTAAGTACTTACATGCACATCCAGCCCTTTGTCAAGCCCTGTGAAAGAGAAAGAATACACTGAAACTGTCTTTTAGGAAGTTTCTGAGTGTGCTGATGATCTTGGTGCCTTTGCTACATTTCCTCAGGCCACCTCTGATCTCAGTTAAAGCTGTGGTGGACAGTTCTCTTGCACGCTAACAACATCCCACCTCAAGGTTCTACCTTGCTTCTCTTGGCTTTTCCGTCTCAGTGCTTTTTCCAATGCAGTGGGAGCTCCTCAGGCACGATCAGGCATAGTCCAGAGATTTGGAGGTGGGAGGGCAGTTAACACCTGACTGAGGTTGGAGGACCTGCTTCCAAAATGACTTACTCACATGGCAGGCAAGTTAGTGCTGGCTGTTGGCTGGAGGCCTTAGTTCCTCCCCACATGCCTGCTAGAGCGCCCTCACAGCATGGCAGCTAGCTTCCTTCAGAGTGGGCAATCATAAAATTGTAAGATACAATGCACTGTTGGAGTATTGATGATTAATAACATTGAGGGAGCTCAGAGAGGGACTGCATGTTCAAGAAAGAAAGTGACATGCACTGTTTTAAGCTTGGGGGCATAGCAATGAACAAAATGAAACTGTGGCCATCAAAGAGCATATTTTCTGTAGGGGTGACAGGCACACAAACAAATACACGTATAATCCTAGGCAGTACTATAAGATCACTATGAGTCAGAATCGACTCGGTGGCAACCGTTTTTTTTTTTTTTTTTTTTAAGGCAGTACTAAGTGCTATGGAGAAAAACAAGCCAGGGCAAGGCAGTGGAGGATGACGGTGATGCTGCTGTCATTATAAATAGGGAGGTTAGAGCTTAGAGAGGATCTGTTTTCAGTGTTTTTCTGCCATTCCCTGGGGAGAGAGAGAAGTGGTGGCCAGGAAGTGTAAAGAAGAATAAAGTTCCCTTGATCCAATTTGTTTCCTAAAAGATGAGCTCCTGTGTTTGGTTCCCCAGTCACCTAGCCTGCAGACCCCTTGGCAGAAGGAAGACTTCTTCGGTCACCAAAGATCCACTTTAGAACCCGGAGGGCAAGTGCTTCACAGGAAAGGGATTTTTTGTGTCCTCAGAGCTGTGTCCACAGAATCAGCCACAGCCAGTTCTCCTTGGTTTGCTCACTCAAGGTTTTCCACAAAATGCTCTGTTCACCTTTGGCCGCTCATACCTTCTTCTGTGAGATGCATCTCCCCCAACATTACCAATTAATATCTGCTTATTTATGTGGAAGAAGAATTGATGTATTTGACCATAGTGTTGATGAAGAAGAGTGAACAAATCAGTCTTAGAAGGAATACAGCCAGAATGGTATTTAGAAGCAAGGATGGCGAGACTTCGGCTTGCTTTCTTTGGACATATCATCAGGAAAAACCAATTGCTAGAAAAGGACATCGCGTTTGGTAAAGTAGAGGGTCAACAAAAATGAGGGAAGCTCTCAATGAGATGAGTTGACACAATAGCCACAACAATGAACTCAAACATACCAATGATCTTGAGGATGGTGCATTCTGTTTTTATATAAGGTCACCGTGAGTTGGAGCTGACTGGATGGCAACTAACAACAACAACTACAATTTGTATGGATACCTTGTGTCAGTGAGTTCAGAGAGCTGTGGTACACATTAGGGAAACAGAAGACTTGGCTATATGTCAAGTCATCAAAAGCTTAAGGTGGTGCCATGCCTATTGTGTGACTCAATACAAGTTCAAGTTCAAACTCTTTAGTGTGGTGTTCAAGGCCATGCAGAACCTTCCCTCTGTTTAGCCTCTTCCTCTATTGATACTGCATCCTCATGGAGCCACTTGGGATGCTCTGCACATGCCCTGTGTTTCCAGGCCTGTGGGTCCTTGCTCAAGCTTTTCCTGGAAAGCCCATCCCAGCTCTCTGCACATTGAGTTCTTACTCATCCTTTCAGCCTTAGCTCAAATCCCACCTCTTCTTAGAATTCTAGCCTTCCCAGACTGAGTTGCTTCGTGCTCTGTGCTGTGAAACCTTCTGTCTGTATCTTGTTTGCAGCTCCTTGATGCTTTCTTCCTTGGTTTATAGTCCTTTGCACACTTTTCTTTCCTATACAGCTGACTGCATTGTCCTCAAGGTCTCAGGTCTTGTTTTTATATTCCCAGGACCTAGCACAGAGCACTGCAACAGTGGAAGCTCAACGTCATCTTTGCTAAGAACAGATGGGAGGTGTCAGCGAAACCTGATGGGCCTTAAATGGCCGCTGATGCTGAAGCTGGTCTGAGAGTAGTAGGGTCTCACTGCCTGCTAGCACCCGAGGGGGGCAACATGCTGTGTGGCTCTGGGGCTGCAAATGTGGGGGACACCCTGGGCATTGCTGGTCACCGTGTTCTGGTCTTGGCATCCTCTTTCTCTGAGGACTCAGCACAGTGCTCTAGTTGTCTCATGCTCTGCATGTTTGCCTTCCCCACATTTCCCACGAGACAGGAGTCTGAGAAAAGTCCTGAATGCTGACCCCACACTGCTGGGTGCAAACTGACCATGGCCTCTGGGGCCTGGATTTGCCCATTTCTCTTTGTCTCTAAGTCTTTACACTGGGATTAGTTGTACTTACCTTGAAGATGGAGCTAGAAGGAGTCTGATGCTTCAGAGAGGAAATCTGAATATAACTTAATAGCTTTGGAAAATAATATTCACAATAAGTTTCTATTCAAAAGGGCCAGTGCCTTTTAAGATAATGAATTTAGAGGCCTCCTGTACCTTCTCAAATGCACACACGTTGTGAAAAGTGTTTATGAACTCTAAGTACTTTTCCCATTCTTTGGTCTTCTTTTATTCTGAGAGCCACCCTGAAATCAAACAAGAAATTTAGAATTTCTGGTCACTGCTAAGAAAGCCAGGCCAAATACAGGGTACCAGGCCAGGGACAAATCCTGGGTATGTGGTTCGATTTCCTCTCCATGCGATCATTTCCTCTCCCTGTCAGGCCAGTGGAAGGGGAAAAGCAGACTGGCATTTTCCCTCTTAAAAATTAAAAGAAGTGTCAATAGATACTTATGTTTAGTGTTTGTGAAGTGCTTTTTACAGCTATTATCACATTTGCTCCTTAAGTGTAGGGAGGTTGAAAGAATTATCCCATTTTATAGGGAGAAAACTAAGACTCAGAGAAATTAAGCAATAGGTCAAGTATCATGTAGCTTGTAAGTGGTGGAGCTGAGACCCAAGCCCAGTTCTTTGAAATAGTATTTAGTGCCCTTTTGGCAGGACCTTGTCTAAGGCCCCTCAGGACCCTGGAGAGAGGAAGTGTGCTGTGATTCTCATCCAACACTCCGCTAAGCACTTGCTCCCTTGGAAACGCCCATGCCCATTTTATGTCCTTTATCTCTGTTGGGCTGTCAGCTGGCCTCCTAAAGGTGACAATGGCTGATAATAGTTTCTGGATTGACACTTCCCAGGGATATTTAAAACTGCCCCAGGAATTAAAAAAGCAGAAGGTCACATGGAAAGTCTTGGGCTCAGGGGCAGGTCAGTTGTGGAGTTGCTTTAGTGGCCAAGGCATCTTCTTGGTGCCCATTATGGCCACCACCTAAGCAAGCATGCTGTTTTCCTGGGTGTGAACCCTGCTGTTGATAGTGCAAGAGGAAGGAAAGAGGAGGAGCTGCATGGGTACCCTACTGGCAATTGTGTGGGCCTCGCCGTAGGTCTTGGGGTGAGACCCTGGACCCACAGGATAGGCGGTCTGCAGGCTGGGCTGAGTAGAACCGCAGCCTGGTCTTTCAAATAGTCTTTTCTTTATTCCCTCACCCACTTGGATGAGGCCAAAGAAAAAACAACCTGTTTCTTTATTAATGATGCTTTCTGCAGAGTTAGATTAAGCACTGATTAAAGGCAGATGATTCCGAAGTATAAATGTAAGTACTCTCTCAGTCACTTCTCTGGTTACAGGGTTTCCTACGAGGTTCTTTAAAATCACTTTGGCTCCTTTCCCATTTGCCTTCCTCCATGCTGTCTCCACCCAGCTTCCGAGCCGCCCCTCCCGGAAGGACTCAGACTGCCCAGACCAGGAGCTTGGGCTCTGGTGAGACGTGCTCCACGGAGAACCTCAGGAGGCATCGCTGGGGCAGCTATCTGGGGTGGCCTTACCCAAGGCAGGTAAGTCCTCTGGGCCAAGGGGAGCCTTGCTCTTTAGTTCTTTCAAGGCTGGGACTGCCATTTTGGGAGTTGGACTGTTGTTGTTATTAACCAGGGTGGAGTAGAGACCTTTTGTAACCATTTCCTGCCCAAATCAGTGGCAGAGACCAGACACATGATATATGCTCAGGGGATGGGGCCTCTCAGGTGGTTCTCCTCCTTTCAAACTCTCTGAGAGGGCATTGTGGCATGGCTGGCAGCCTGGTAGGTGCTCCCAACCCTGGAGTGTCATGAGTTGGACTTCTCTAGAAAAGGTGTGCTCAAATCTTGTCTCCATCTAAGGTGTTGGTGCAAGCCCTCCAAATATTTTCTGAATTCCCACTGGTCAATTTACTTAATCAGAAATTGATGCACACAGGCTCTTTTCTGAAGAGCTAGCAAGCTAATGTTGGGATTGTCTTCCAACGGAGATCGATTGTGTTAAAGTCTGTTCATGTTCATTTGCTTCTGCTTTTCTTGCGGGATCTATGAAGGCAGAGGAGAATATTATTTTTTGTAACCCACAGTAATAAGCATGGCTTATGTGCCACCAACGTTAAGAAGTTGTTGTTGAGACCACCACCCAAACGAAAGAGAGGGCATCCTGTTGGACATATCTGCCCATATATATATATATATCTACCAGACATAGGCTGTCTGGCTGGGGAAAGGGGTCATGGTGGGGCAATGGAATGCCTGTGTGCCTGACATACAAGTAGGGGGGTGGCAGTGGAGGCTGATGTCCTGGGAAGCATGTCACACAGTCAGGGTGCCATAGACCCAGACCAGCTTGAGCTGGAAGCCACGTGGCTTTCTCCTGCTGACTCCCTTTTCCCTCTCCTTAGGGATGTCTTAGCTTTATGTACAAAGAAGGGGGCAGGTAGGCAGAATTGCATAGCAGTTTAGAGTATGAGGCCTGGACTTGGATTCCTTGGGTTTGAGATTCTCTGGCAGATGGGTGACGACAGACAAGTTTCTCAATTTCTGTAAGCCCCGAAGTCTTCCTTTGTAAAATGGGGATGATATAAGTGGAATTACCAGAGAGAATCCATTTAAAGCATTAGGCACAGTGCTTAGCCCATAACTCAATAGCTGGTCACTCTTATTAAGCTCAGTTGGACCTTTGGAATTCCAGATTGCTTGGATGGATCCATGCCGAAATGTTCCGGAATTGCAGTTGCAAACCTGTTACGAATTCTCCAGTGGCTCCCCTTACTGGTTAGGGTAAAGCATGAGGGTCAGGGTGTCCAGTTTGGCTCCCTGAAACATGCTACCTTCCCTTCCTTGATGAGGGTGTAAAACTTCAAGGAGGAAACATCTACATATATGGGGGGGATATCCTACTGAGATTGACGTGAAGTAGTTCCCCAGAAAAGCAGTTCTCAAATGTTGATGGGCATGACAATCATCTGCCGTACTTGTTAAAAATGCACGTTCCTGGGCCCCAGTTGATCTGGAGTGAAGCCCAGGAGTATGCATTTCATTCATCTCAAGTGATTCTGATGCAGGTTGACCAGGAGCCCGCTTTAAGAAAGGCTCTATTCAGTAGGAAGAGCTGGCCTCTTGGTTTGAATCTGAAGTCTTCTGACTTGTACTTTCCTGGAAACTGGAGAGACAATTATGTCCTTAGAGTTAAAAGATTGTTCTTTGTGCTGAGGGTGGTTTTTGTCTATAAGTAATAGCTTGTTCACTCGACAAAAGTTTACAGAGTACCTGCCATGCTTGCGGCACCCAATGAGCAGGGCTGGGCCCTCGAGGAGCCCACAGTCTGGTAGGAGAGTCGAGGTGCCAACCAACAATGACAACCTGATAAGCCCCAAGAAGAAAGTTGCCCCGAGTGCTGTGGGAGCATGGGGGAAGGCTTCCCAGAGGAGGAGATGCTTGAGCTGAGTCTGGAAGGAGGTGTAGAACCTTGCTGGTTAGAACTAAGGCTTTGGCAGTGGGGAGGGAAAGAGGGGAGGGATCTGAGAGGTTTTTGGGATGAGTGAAGTTGGGGACTTGTTGGTTCTCTCCTCTTTGTGGGTGGATGGATGGTGGCATCATTAACCAGGAGAAGAAACCCTGACAGCTGGGGTGGCTACATTGTATTAACCTGGCGTCTCAAATGGGGGGAAAGTTCCCAGAGGGCCTCTGCCCATGGATGGAATTGCAAAGGAAGCTAGAACAATTCCAAGTCCCCAAAGGAAGGCAAGATAACCCCAAACAACCCCAATCTTACATAAGAAAATGAAGATGTCAGAGAAGGCTTACAGTGCCTAGAGAGAAAACTCTAGATAAGAAGATGTAAGGTAAAAACTCCATCCTCTTGAGAGCAGGCCACAAATAATTAATCTGAATTCCAGATGAACATTTCTTTTCAGAAATCCCCAAGTTCAATATTCATCTCATGAGGTTTTCTGAGGGTTAAGTGAGATAGTGTATTTTAATACACCCAATGTTTGATCTAGAATGCATGTTGCTGAGTGCCGTCGAGTCGATCCCGACTTATAGCGACCCTATAGGACAGAGTAGAACTGCCTCATAGGGTTTCCAGGGAGCGCCTGATGGATTCCAACTGCTGACCTTTTGGTAAGCAGCCTTAGCTCTTAACCACTGCGCCCCCAGGTTTCCATAGAATGGGGTAGACACCATCAAATGATAGCTAGTGGTTCAGTGGTAGAATTCTCACCTTCCACGCAGGAGACCCAGGTTCCGTTCCCGGCCAGTACGCTTCATGAGTAGCCACCAGTCATCTGTCAGTGGAGGGTTGAGCGTTGCTATGATGCTCAGCAGAGCTTCCAGAGTAAGACAGGCTAGGAAGAAAGGCCAGGTGGTCTACTCCTGAAAATCAACCACTGAGAACGCTGTGGATCACGATGGTGCAATCCATAAGTGATCATGGGGATGGTGTAGGACCAGGCAGTGTTTCACTCTTTTGTGCCTGCATCCATGAGTCGGGTGCTGACTTGACAACAGCTAAGAACAACAACCACCTCACTGTAAAAACGTTTGTGATATAACATTACCTGAAGGGTCAGGATATAAACTGTGATACATGACAGTGACCACTGTGAAATATAGACACAAAAAAGACTTACTGAAAAGAAATGCATGAAAATGCTAAAACTTGGATGTATCAGGTGGCTTTGGCTTGTGGGTGATCATTTCCTTTTCATGTTTTCTAAATTCTATTTAATGGATGATTCTATCAGGGCCCTGGCAGGAAGCAGATGGGACATTCAAATTGGGCATTTTGAGCATATTTTATTAAACGGACTTTTTACAAAGGTGTAGGCAGAGTTTAATAACAGGAACAAGTGATGGCGCAGCTCCTGGGGCTAGTGTGAGTGGGGTGCCACTACACCCTACATCTGACAGGGCGAGGGGAGGGAGGTGCTGTGGAACTGGAAAGAGAGCTGTGGGCAGTGGGCCACCTGGCAGGGACTGACGCCCGCAGTGGAAGGATGAAGCAATGCTTGGGAACTGGGGGAAGGAATTCCTGACCTCCCTGTCCTTTCATTCTCTGGGTCTCCTGCTGGTGCTTCCCATTGGCCAAACCCAACCAGAAACCAGAGTGCAAGGGACCCCAGCCATGGGGTCCACGTGGGTTAGCTTCGCGGGCGCTGAGCCGGGGTTGGGGGCTTGGGGAAGGGATCAGAGATGTCCATCCAGCACAGTGAGGTTACTGAAATTCATAAAAAAGAAACCCAAGCCTTTGTGCTACCCTCAGTGATTGCACACATGGGCTCCCCGCTGTCTAAGACCCTCCTCTTCTCTCCTCCCAGCTGAACATCGACGTCTGCTTCCTCAAAACCATGTCCTCCTCTGGGCTCCCACAGCCCCCAGTGCTCACCTGTAGAGTAGCCACACTCATGGTGTGGCTTTGTCCTCCGTCATTACTCAGCTGATTCCCCACAGGACTGCAAGACCCTAAGGGTTGGCACAATGTTCTCTACCACTTTGCATACCTAGTGCCTAGCACAGTGCCTGGCACATAATAAAACAAACAGAAATGAACCCAAACCTGTTGCTGTCAAGTTGATTCCAACTCATAGTGACCCTATAGGACAGAGTAGAATTCCCGCATAGAGCTTCCAAGGTGCAGCTGGTGGATTCCAACTGCCGACCTTTTAGTTAGCAGTCTGAGCTCTTAACCACTACACCACCAGGGCTCCTGGCATGTAATAAAGCTCAATCGATGTTTGAGGAGTGAACGAATGCACGAGCAATTCGAGTTCAGATCAGAATACCTTTATAAAGCTTACAGATTTGAAGTAAGGCCTGGAGCTACTTAATCCTAAGTGTCGGTGAATTTCTGAGAATTTGGAGCCTCTTCTTAGGGAAACCTTTTCCTAGGTGGTTGTTACCTGTTCAGCGGGAGCAGCCTGTGCACCTGCTGGGTACAGCCAGTCCGCAGAGGAGCCTGAGCAGAGCCACTTCTGAGAGGCAGTGCCCACCACCTTCCAGTCCAGCCCGTCACCTCACTGAGGTGGTGCACAGCCTGCTTGTGGCCAGTGGCATCACTAGGGGGACGCGGGGAGGGGGGTGCAGACAACACCAGGTGACACTGTCAGAGGGGGTGACACCAAAATGACTATATAAAATGTCTGTGCAGTGTTTCAGCAGAAATTTATTGTTTTTTATAAAAACATCCTTATAGTTATAACAACAAAAATATTTTTCGTAAGACCAGCTTTCATGTATCAGTATGCCTACAAGGCTACAACTCTATGCTAATTTACTTTTTGAATCTTCTAATGAGCTGTGGTCAGAGCTGTTGTTCTCATCCAGTTACAATGTTGCTTCGGATCCTGTGATTTCTCCTGCTTGCTCTACAGCTGTGCACGTGCTGTTGTTCGTTGCTGCTAGTGTTTTTCTTGGGTGTCAGAAAAGAATGCTCTTAGCATCCCATACTCTCTAGGACCTCCCCCAAGCCCCTCAGCCTCTTTCCTCCCTCACCTCAGTCTGGAGAGGTGGGTTTTCCCTTCCCTACTGGGATCACACAGTGAGATGATGACAAACACGGTCTTCTGAGACGGGACGGCCTGCAGAGGACCGTCTGCTCGGCTCCAGGCTTTCAGGCAGCCACCAAACGAGCCCAGAGCTAAGATTTCCCTACAAAAACTACATTCAGGTAGATAAAAGAGCAAGCCCTGTGGGATTTATGCATAATCTGCACGGGCCTACCTGGTTACCACTTCATTACACTTCATTTATTGAGCTCTTGCTATGTGTCAAGTGTTGTCTAGGACTTAGACCTTCATGATCTTACTTGGTAGCCTAGAAAGCCTACTGTCCAAGAGCTTTTCAAGGTAGAACCTTGTTGCTGAAATGGGCGTGCCTGGACAGTGACAAATTTTCTGGTGTTTTGGCTACAATATTGTGGTAATTAGTATTTGTGAACCTGTATCAATAACTTTTTTGAGAATGAAGTAGTAATTAAAAGAAAAGAAGGAGTGATATACAGGAATTACAGTTTGCGAGTCACATTAGTACAAAAAAAAATTACTAAGGGTTCTGTATGGCCTGGTATGGGAGGAGGTCCATGGTGGGGGTGGGGGTGGGGTTGACACCATGAATTACTGCACGGGGTGACATCAACCCTAGTGACCCCACTGCTCATGGCTCTTGGTTTCCTACTGCTTCTGTAACACAAATACCACAGGTGTGTGGCTTTAAAGAACAGAAATTTATTTTCTCACAGTTCTGCAGGCTGGACGTCCAAATCAGGATCTCAGCCAGGTGGATTCCTTCCTTGTCGATAGCCCTAGCGTCCCTCAGTTCTTGGGGGGTCCTCACATGGCATCTGTCTTCCCCAGTATGTCTGTCTGTGTCTAATCTGCTCTTTGAATAACTCACAAGTGATTAGGTTTAGGACACACCCTACATTGGTATGGCCTCATTAATGTAACAGAGAACCCTATTTCCAAACAGGATCATGTCCACAGGAATAACGGGATTCTAACACATGGTGGGGGTGGGGGCAAAATTCAATTCACAGCAGTCTCCCAGGCTCTGTAATTTCCCCTTGTCAAATCATAATTCTCATGTCACTGGTCTCATGATCTAAAATTACAAGTTGAGATTATATTTGCTTCCTTTATGAGTCAAGGCTATCTAACACTTGCCATTTGTAACTGATATTTTGAGTCAGAGGGTAATTTGAGCCCCTGGAGGATTTTTACAATTGGTTTACAATTCTATAAAAAGTAGTATGTGCACATAATTCCAGTAGCTCAGAAGTGAAAACTGTTGGGAAGGATGGAAAATGAAAAATAAAACGTCTCCTCCTTCACCTATATCCCCAGTCCCACTTTTAACCATTTCAGTTGTTAACTCTTCCGATCATTGCTTGTCTCACTCTAAATAATTCCCTTGTACGTCTGTTTCTGTTTCTTGATTTATCAAGTCTTAAGTAAAGTTAGCACTGGTGATGCAGTGGTTAAAGTGCTCGGCTGCTAACCAAACCCACCAGCCGCTCTGCATGAGAAAGTTGTGGCAGTCTACTTCCATAGAGATTACAGCCTCGGAGACCCTATGGGGCTGTTCTACTCTGTCCCATAGCGTAGGGTTGCTGTGAGTCAGCATGGGTTGAATTGTTCTTAGGCAAGAGAAGAATTTAGCGTACTGTCAGTAACCCCCCCCCTCCCCCCCAGGCTCCTCCCAGTGTTTGTTAAACGTATGTTCTAATTTGGTTATGCACTTGATTACCTGTGTAATTTGAGTACAGATTTACACCTAAATCGTTTGGTCCATCAACTTTCCATAGAATGTCTTGACTCTCTAGGGTCTAAGATGAGGAAATTGGTTCCCCTGAGGTTCACTCCACCTTTTCTAACCAACTCCAGCTTCAAATAAAATCGTATAACATTTGTAACATTTGCATTGTATTCTGTGACGATAAAGTCCCTTCTTCTTTGTCCTGGAGCCCTGGTGGAGCAGTGGTTAAGAGCTCGGCTGCTAACCAAAAGGTCGGCATTTCAAATCCACCGGCCCCTCCTTGGAAATCCTATGGGGCAGTTCAACTCAGTCCTGTAGGGTCGCTATGAATTGGAATTGACTGGACAGCAACAGGTTTTCTGCTTTGTCTGTAGGATAATTGTTAAAATTAAAAATTATTAGAAAACCTTTTTAATATAATGATTTTGTAACTTCTATTCTAAAAGGATCCCTGGTAGCACAGTGGTTAAATTGCTCGACTGCTAATCAAAAGGTTGGCGGTTCAAACCCACCATCTGTTCCTCGGGAGAAAGAGGTGGAGTCTGCTTCCGTGAAGATTTACAGCCTTGGAAATCCCATGGGGGCAGTTCTACTCTGTCCTATGGGGTCAGTATCGACTTGGTGGCAGTGGGTCTGGTGTTTTTGGGTTCTCCAAGACCAAGTACTGTATCTGGACTTACAGAGAAGGGGATGGACTCTGGCATCACTGACCTGCTGCTGCATGAAGGAAAATATTCTAAATGCCAAGGTGAAATGGACTCTCCTTTCTTCCATCCTGAAATCCTGTCAGCCTCTCAGATAACTCAGTCGGCTTCACATGTGGACCATGACTCTGCCAAGAATGTTTTGTTTTGATGGCGTTCCTAATTACCTTTCTTTTTACATACTAAGAGATTAGTTTCTTAGTTATATTCTTTGTTACAGAGAATTTACTTTATTCTTAAAGAATTTTTGGCAGGGCCCTCTAACTTCTAATTCTAGTTGGACCAATTGCTTTTTAAGCTGATTGAAGAGCAGCCGCCCTGGATTTTTTTATTTTTTCATTCCTGGGCTAGGTACACGATGTCTTGAATTCCATATGTCTGACTTTCTTGGATTCTCTTTTGATTGTTTGGGAGCACATATTCAAATAAATTTCTTGGGAAGAATCATTTAGTGTCTGAAAATTTTCCCTCATACGTGATTGTTAGTTAGGTATGGGAAATAATTGTAGTAAGCCAATTTAATTCTTCCATCAATTTTCTATGCCATGCAATCTATTTTCTGTACAGAAAATTTGCAGGACTAAGTATTTCCTGAATAAATTCACAGTAAAGGTTTTTGAGTCATTAAAAATTGTACCAATTATATTATCTGCCATATTACTTTTTGATTAGTTTTCTTAATTTCTGTGTGTGTATGTGTGTGTGTGTGTGTGTGTGTGTGTGTGACCTCTGTTTTCACGGTCCAATTTTCCTGAGTCTAATTTTGTTAAAGAAGATTGGATTCTTCCACCATTTTTTTTTTCAGTTACTAAGAAAATTTTACTGCTTGCAGTTTTATGTTGTCGGGTTTCCTTGAGTTGGTAGTCTTTATAAAGTCATCTTTTTCCCTGGATCAGTTTTTGCACTTTTCAATGTTAACTTTAAGATGAGGTTCTTCAGTTGTTTATTATCTGTAACAGATTTTAATGTGTGCAGTTCCAGTGGTTGTCAGTTTTACTTGGTGTTATTTAGCTTTATCAAGTCTCTTTTCCTCAAAAACCCCGGCAAAGTATCCCCAGGATTAGACCATCCCCACGGTCAGAACGACAGGGTCAGAATGTCCAACTGGCTCTTTAACAGTGACGCTATTAAGCAGCAACCCTTCCCCCCACACCCCCTCCCAGGATCCTTCCTGTAACTTAGCACAAGGCACAGTGTTTGCCACCCAGGATCTTTCTCAGCTCATCTGATTTTATAGGATCAACTAGCATCCATATGCTGTCAACTGCAAAAGCGAGGATGATGAGGCTTCATCTCATGTACTTTGGACGTATTATCAGGAGGGCTCAGTCCCTGGAGAAGGACATCATGCTTGGTAAAGTAGAGGGTCAGTGAAAAAGAGGAAGACCCTCAATGAGATGGATTGACATAGTGGCTGCAACAATGGGCTCAATGTGCAGGACCGGGCAATGTTTTGTTCTGTTGTACACAGGGTCGCTATGAGTTGGAACTGACTCGATGGCATCTAACAACAAAAACAAATTTTCAATGTCTTTCATAAGCTCTAGAGCCAAATACAGTAGAGTCTCATTACATGCCCATTTCATTTATACAACTCAATTGTATATGTTCAGAGAGAGAGAAGAGAAGTAGAAGAGAGAAGGAATAATTTAAATAGTGTGGGCAATACGACCATCCAGTTCTTTCAGCAGAGATCCTGACTGGAAAAAGGAGAGCAGGTGGCATGACATGAAGAAAGCACTCAGTGCTGCTGAGTTGTACACGTAGAAATTGTTGAGATGACGTATGTTTGGTTATGTGTATTTTCACCACAATAAAATTAGAAAAAAGAAAAAAGAACCTGACCTGAATGAATGCGGGATGGAATGCAGTGAATCTGCGATCTTCCATTTGGTTTCAGGTCACATAGGTCCACCGGTGATGCAAAAGGCTGGTGGTTCAAACTCACCCAGCAGTACCTAAGAAGAAAGGCATGGAAATCTGCTTCCATTAAGATTACAACCAAGAAAACCCTATGGAGTAGTTCTACTCTGTACCTTCCTTGGTCACCATGAGTCAAAATCAACTCAAAGGCAACCAACAACCATGACAACGTGGGTCCACAGTATGGGCATTGCATCACCCCGTGTGTGTTCACAGACACACACGTTGCCTTTATTGTGGCCCTAAAATGCAATCTGGCTGCTTTGTTTGCAGCTTAACAGAAGAAAGAGTGACTGCTCTGGCACTGAAAGAAAAGCTCTTAGTATTCAAGTGGTTGAGCAATGAGTTGGGATAGTAGTCTCCAGGTCGGTGCCTTCTGAGGGACTGTCAAGGGAAGTTTTAACTCTGTATTTTTTTGTCTGTGCATTTTCAGAGCTGAATGTGTGTAAACTGAGATTACCTTGTATTCAAGTACCTCCTGTTCTCTTCACCGGCAGGTCCCAAGCAGCTGGAACTCCGTGTGTTTTAAACAGAATTTCTCCCCTGAAGCTTCCCTAGTGCTCTCTATCTCAGTGAGTGGCCCCTCCATCGGCCTGGCTAACTTAACCAGAAACCTTGGCTCCATACTGTCCCTCAAATCCCTCACTTCCAATTAATTACTCTCCAAGGCTATTTCCTAAGTAGTTCCCAAATCAGTCCACTTTGCTCCATCCACCCTGCGGGGTCATCCTCAGTGGTTTGATTTGCTGCAACAGTTTCCAAGCTCATCTCTCCTATTCTCATCACCACACCTCCTTCACCCCCCTGCCCTGTTGTTGTTATTAGGTGCTGTCTAGTCGGTTCCGACTCACAGCGATCGTATATACAACAGAACGAAACACTCCCTGGTCATGTGCCATCCTCACATTCGTTCCTATGTTTGAGCCCATTGTTGCATCCACTGTGTCAATCCCATCTGGCTGAAGGTCTTCCTCTTTTTCACTGACCCTCTACTTTACCAAGCATGGTGTCCTTCTGCAGGGACTGATCCCTCCTGATAACATGTCCGAAGTACGTGAGACGAAGTCTTGCCATCTGTGCTTCCAATGAGCATTCTGACTGTACTTCTTCCAAGACAAATTTGTTTGTTCTTCTGGCAGTGAATGGTATATTCAGTGTTCTTTGCCAACAGCATAATTCAAAGGCATCAATTCTTCTTCAGTCTTCCTTATTCATTGTCCAGCTTTCACATGCATGTGAGGCAATTGAAACACCATGGCTTGGGTCAGGTGCACCTTAGACCTTAAAGTGACATCTTTGCTTTTTAATGCTTCAAAGAGATCTCTTGCAGCAGATTTGCCCAATGCACTGAGTCATTTGATTTTTTGACTACTGCTTCCATGGGCATTGATCAAGCAAAATGAAATCCTTAACAACTTCAATCTTTTCTCCATTTATCGTGATATTGCTTTTTGGCTCAATTGTGAGGATTTTTGTTTTCTTTATGTTGAGGTGAAATCCATACTGAAGGCTGTGGTCTTTGATCTTCATCAATAAGTGCTTCAAGTCCTCTTCACTTTCTTGTGTCATCTGCATATCACAGGTTGTTAATGAGTCTTCTTCCAATCCTGATGCTGAGTTCTTCGTCATATAGTCCAGCTTCTTGGGTTATTTGCTCAGCATACAGATTGAATAAGTATGCTGAAAGGATACAACCCTGATGCACATCTTTCCTGACTTTAAACCACACAGCATCCACTTGTTCTTTTCCAATGACTGCCTCTTGGTCTAAGTACAGGTTCTGCACGAGCACGATTAAGTGTTCTGGAATTCCCATTCTTCACAATGTTATCCATAATTTGTTATGATCCCCACAGTCGAAAGCCTTTGCATAGTCAATAAAACACAGGTAAAAATCTTTCTGGTATTCTCTGCTTTCAGCTGTGATCCATCTGACATCAGCAATGATATCCTTTGTTCCATATCCTCTTCTGAATCCAGTTTGTATTTCTGCTAGTTCCCTGTTGATGTACTGCTGCAGCTGCTTTTGAGTGATCTTCAGCAGAGTTTCACTTGTGTGTAATATTAATGATATTCTTCAATAATTTCACATTCTTTTGGATGTCCTTTCTTTGGAATGGGTACAAATATGGATCTCTTCCAGTAGGTTGGCCAGGTAGCTGTCTTCCAAATTTCTTGGCATAGATGAATGATTGCTTCCAGCAATGCATCCGTTTGTTAAAACATCTTAGTTGATAGTCTGCCAATTCCTGAAGCCTTGTTTTTCGCCAGTGCCTTCAGTGCAGCTTTAACCTTTTCCTTCAGTACCATCAGTTCTTGGTCACATTGTACCTTCTGAAACGGTTGATTGCCATCCAATTCTTTTTGGTACAGTGACTCCATGTATTCCTTTCATCTTCTTTTGATGCTTCCTGTGTTGTTTAATATTTTCACCATAGAATCCTTCAATACTGCAACTTGAGGCTTGAATTTTTTCTTCAGTTCTTTCAGCTTGAAAAATACTGAGCATGCTTCCTTTTGGTTTTCTATCTCCAGGTCTTTGCACATTTCATTATAATACTATACTTTGTCTTCTCGAGCCACCCTTTGAAATCTTCTGTTCAGCTCTTTTACTTCATCATTTCTTCCATTTGCATTAGCTACTCTATGTTCAAGAGCAAATTTCAGAGTGTCTTCTGATATCCATTTTGGTCTTTTCTTTCTTTCTGATGACCTCTTGCTTTTTTCGTGTATGATGTCCTTCCACAAGGCGTCTGGTCTTCAGTCATTAGTGGTCAATGGGTCAAATCTGTTCTTGAGATGATTTCTAAATTCAGGTGGGATATACTCACGGTTGTGCTTTGGCTCTGGTGGACGTCTAATTTTCTTCAACTTGAACTTGAGCTTACATGTGAGCAATTGATGGTCTGTTCCACGGTCGGCCCCTGGCCTTGTTCTGACTGATGATACTGAGCTTTTCCACTGTCTCTTTCCACAAATGTAGTCAGTTTGATTCCTGTGTCTTCCATCTGGTGAGGTCCACGTGTATAGTCGCTGTTTATGTTGTTGAAAAAATGTATTTGCAGTGAAGAAGTTGCTGGTCTTACAAAATTCTATCATGCAATCTCTGGCATTGTTTCTATCACCGAGGCCTTATTTTCCAACTACCAATCCTTCTTCTTTGTTTCCAACTTTCCTGTTCCAATCACCAGTAATTATCAATGCATCTTGATTGCATGTTTGATCAATTTCAGGCTGCAGATGTTGGTAAATATCTTTAATTTCTTCATGTTTGGCCTTAGTGGTTGGTGTGTAAATTTGAATAATAGTCGTATTAACTGGTCTTCCTTGTAGTTTTATGGGTATTATCCTATCACTGATAGTGTTATATTTCAGGATAGATCTTGAAATGTTCTTTTTGATGATGAACGTGACGCCATTCCTCTTCAATTTGTCATTCCCGGCATAGTAGACCATATGATTGTCTGATTCATAATGGCCAATACCAATCCATTTCAGCTCACTAATGCCTAGGACATCGATCTTTATGTGTTCCATTTCATTTTTGACAATTTCCAATTTTCCTAGATTCATACTTCATACATTGCACGTTCTGATTATTAATGGATGTTTGCAGCTGTTTCTTCTCGTTTTGAGTTGTGCCACATCAGCAAATGAAGGTCCTGAAGGCTTGACTCCATCTAAGCCGTTAAGGTCAACTCTACTTTGAGGAGGCAGCTCTTCTCCAGTTGTCTTTGGAGTGCCTTCCAACCTGAGGGGCTCTTCTTCTAGCACTATATCAGACAATATTCTCTGCTATTCATAAGGTTTTCACTAGCCAGTTTTTTTAGAAGTAGACTGCCAGGTCCTTCTTCCTAGTTTGTCTTAATCTGGAAGCTCTGCTGAAACCTGTCCACCAAGGGTGGCCCTGCTGGTATTTGAAATACCAGTGGCAAAGCTTTCAGTATCACAACAACAGACAAGCCACCACAGTACAACAAACTGACAGACACATGGTAAGCCTACCCACTCTCGCCAAAGTAAGAGGGATCTTTGAAAATAATTTTTAAAAAAACCTGGTAGAGTTACTCCTCTGCAATAATAATAAATTAAAACCAAAAACTCCAGCAGCTCTTCATGGTCTCTACTGGGTGTTATAGGATCCTACATGCTCTCCCTCTGCTGACTGGATCCTGTCTAGTGACCCCACTCCGCGAAATCTCCATGCCTGGTAAACAGGACTGGCTGATGCCCACCATGTTCCTTCTCACCTAAGGGGCTCTGCACATAATGTTTGCTCTCCCGGCAACACTCTAATGCTCCCTTTTTTTGTTGTCTAACTCTTACTGCTCCTTCAAGTCTCCAGACATTAAAGCTTTGGGAGGCCATCCCTGACCCCTCAAGATGGTTTGCTGTCTCTCCTATGCACAGAGCTAGCACCTCTCCCTATAGTAGCATTTATCCCACTGTATTATAATTTCCTGTCTTTTCTCTGTCTTCTGCACCACACCAGGGCAGCACAACTGCAGGACCAGGAGGATAGGGATGGTGGCCTCTTACCATTAGGGCCTACTGCCATGCCTATAACAGACACTGGGTACATGTTTGCTGAATGAACAAATTGGTGCCGTGTTAGCTTACCCCCATAATTCCCAGGAGTGGTTTGGGAGTTAATCCTAAAGTGGAATTCAGTCAATAAGAAAAGATGAGGATGCTTGGCATGGGGAATAGAGGCATTCAACCTGAACGCTGCTGATTTTTCTCAGAGTCTAGTTTTAACTCTGGGGTTCCTGGGTGGTGCAAACTGTTAACACGCTTGTCTGCTAACCAAAAGGTTGGAAGTTCGAGTTACTTGGAGGCGCCTTGGAAGGAAGGCCTGGCGATCTATTTCCAAAAAATCAGCCATCGAAAATTCCATGGAGCGCAGTTCTATTCCGACACACATGGGCTCGCCATGAGTTGGAGTTGACTTAACAACAATTGGTTAGTTTTAACTCTGGGGCTGTTTGGAAAGTCCTTGCAGAAGGGGCTGTCAGGGGTAGGGGCCAAGAGAGTTATTATCCTATAGAACAGTGGCCCTACTAGTTTTGGCAATTCTGCCACATTTGGGTTCCAGAAATAAGAGAGATGGCATGGGATCATAGGTGGTGGTATGACTTTCTGTGCTTGTATTTATGGCTCTTTTGTTTTGGTTATAATATGTTTTGAGAATTTTGCTGACCAAATGTGAGAAAAGATTGTTGGTGGAATGATCTGCCTCTATGCCTCCCATCCAGGCTGCCTAAGTAAAGGCCTTGGGCCCAGAGCATTCTTTGATAAGGAGGCTGCAAATTGGGTCACCTTCTCTCTCCCAGTTCCTTCTCCTTATCAGAGAAGCCTTCCCCCTGTTCTGGGCACACAGTAACTTTCTCTGTCTCTCGCATGTGCACGGGCACCATATGGCACCTGGCGAACCCCACCTCTGTATCTGTCCCTGGTGGGGAGGGAACGGGTCTCTTGTACTGCAGCACAAGAGGCTGAACATAGAACATCTGCCCTGCACTGGCCATGTGCGAGATGAGCCTGCTGGCCATGGGAGACTGGTGCCCACTAGTGAAGCTGATCTCACTGTCTCTTTTCTATGTGAGTGGAGAGCATGTATCCCATGCACTCATAGAGCGTGTGGCTGTGCTCTTTTGCCGGAGATTATGAACCCTGCTTCGACAAAGATTCGCATGTTTATGGTCTATGTTTTGCAACCCACTGCTATGGCCACTCGATTCCCTGTTCCTTCCCCTGGTGTTCACACTGTGACCCTTTGTCTGCCATCTGCAGGGCCAACTTCAGTAGTTCAGCTGACTCAGCCTTATTGTCTTACCTGCTGCTTGGGTCTCAGTTCCAGAGATGGGGTTTCCTTTGCCAGCTTGTTCCTGAACTCAAATTCCCGCCTATCCCTAGGTCCCCTGAGAATAATACCCTGCTCTGGTCTTGGCTGTGCCCAAAGTTCCTGCCACCCACAGTACTGGTCACCTCTGACCTGCCCCTCAGCAGTGAGCTCCCAAGCCCCCTCATCTCAGTCTGCTCCTGTAGACCCCCATGGCACTGTCCTTTGAGGGTGGAATCCCAGGGAAGCCTGCATTATTCCTACCTCCTGGAAGCTCTCTCAGGAGCTGCTGTCTGTCTCTGTCCCAAGGGTGAAGATGGACGACAGATTCTACACGACAATCTTCCCAGATGCACGGAATTTCCGCCCCTTCACCCCTGACTCTCTGGCTGCAATCGAGAAGCGAATCGCCATCGAAAAGGAGAAAAAGAAGTCCAAAGATCAGACAGCCACGGAACCCCATCCTCGACCTCAGCTTGACCTAAAGGTCTCCAGGAAGTTACCCAAGCTCTATGGTGACGTTCCCCATGAGCTCATAGCGAAGCCCCTGGAAGACTTGGACCCCTTCTACAGAAATCATAAGGTACTCCTGTGGGAGGCTGAGGTGATTTGACCGTCTAGTTGTAACTAATGTCACAAGGTTCTCCAAACACCAATCCCTACCTCTTCTTTGCTGTCATACGCCGTCTTTGCCTTCATAGTCCTGAGAACCCTTTTCAGCCACCATTTTTCTCTCTGTAACGCATGTTTTGGGGAAGGAGATGAAGACTAGGAACATCAGAGAGTGTAGAATGCATGCAGAGGAAGCACAAAATGATGTCTGGAAAGAGAACTGGACTAGCAGTCAGAAAAGTTGACTTGTAGGCCATTTCAAGTAGTTGGCTTTATGACTTTGGGTAAGTCACTTCATTAATCCTCACTTTCTTAATATGTAAAATGGGAATAATGCCTGTATTCCCTATAGCATAAATGTGCTATAGAAGCACTTTATAAATTGTGAAGCATTATACCGGTATGCAGGATTAATGATACTGTCCAGGCATGCCCATTTCAGCAACAAGGTTCTACCTTGAAAAGCTCTTGGACAATAGGCTTTCTAAGCTACCAAGTAAGATCATGAAGGTCTAAGTCCTAGACAACACTTGACACATAGCAAGAGCTCAATAAATGAAGTGTAATGAAGTGGTAACCAGGTGGGCACATGCAGATTATACATAAATCCCATGGGGCTTGCTCTTTTATCTACCTGAATGTAGTTTTTGTAGGGAAATCTTAGCCCTGGGCTCGTTTGGTGGCTGCCTGAAAGCCTGGAGCCAAGCAGACGGTCCTCTGCAGGCCGTCCCGTCTCAGAAGACCGTGTTTGTCATCATCTCACTGTGTGATCCCAGTAGGGAAGGGAAAACCCACCTCTCCAGACTGAGGTGAGGGAGGAAGGAGGCTGAGGGGCTTGGGGGAGGTCCTAGAGAGTATGGGATGCTAAGAGCATTCTTTTCTGACACCCATGAAAAACTGACCTCTCAGAGAAAGTTTATCAGGCTTGCATGTCTTTAAACTGGGATACTTAGAGACACCAGCCCAAAAGGGGACCTTGTGTGTAGAGGAACGTGGAGAAGAAGTGGGAAGGAAAAGCAAAGGGAAGACAGATAAGGGAGCCAAAATACTCCAGTATTTCTCCTTCTCCTTATGCCACAGAATTCCAGGGGCTTCTTGGAGGCACAGTTGTTGGAGGTGAATTAACTGCTGGAGGCCTCCCTCTGCCTCAAGGCTGGTTAGGACACCCCCAGGTGAGGCAGCAGCTCGGTGTGCTGCGGGTAGACCTGACAGGACAGGCTTTGTCCCAGCCTGGGTGGATGTTCTAAGACCATCTCTTCTCAGGTCTGGGCCATCAGAAAACATGGCCCTGATTTTGAGCATCCATACCCATGCTCTCACATGACCAGTGCTCTCAACAGTCACGTGGTGTATGTGTGGTTGTCACTAGCATTCCACTTTACAGATGAGGAAACTGAAACCAAGACAAGCAAAGTGGCTTATGAGTCGGTGGTGGAGCTGGGACTCAGACCCAAGGGCTCTTTCCGTGGTCCCAGCCCACTCCCTCTCCTTAGGAGCTGCTGTTTTAGAGACAGCTACAGGGAGATGGAGTGGAGATGTGTCAGCAAGCAGGCATGATGAGCTGCTCCCTCTCGTTTCCATCGTTAAAGCCCTGGCAAGTGTGGTTAAATACACCATTAGTTAAAATATTTACAGCAGTCAGAAGAAGCATGAATAAAACATCACAATCAAAGGGCATGGAAACAGAGCCAGATCACGCCACCTATTAATCTGTGGTGATTTGTTAGTTCTTGGCCCTAAAATTGTCTCGATCCAAAGGAAGGGCTTGGAATCCCATTTAAAGAACATGTGGCCCATTTTGTTTTGTTATGGAGGCAAAGAAAAATATCCCAGTCCACGCTTTTCCCTGCAGTCCCCTGGCCACCAGACAGTTGGTTCAGCACCTTACCCAGGGAAGGTTGATGGCTGGCAATGGCTGAGGGTCTGGTGCTTCAGCCAAGGCAGTGCCCACCCTGCTGTCTCTGGGCCTGGGTGATAAGGCCTGTCCCTTCTATCCGAGGACATGCTGGATTACACGGTCAAGCAGCACTCCCTGCAAATCTGAGAGGGGTAGTATGACAGGAATAACCCTTACTCTGTGAAGGCTTTTGTAACTGACGGCCTGGAGGACTAAGGGGACAACCAGCCTAGCGTTAAATGGAAAGAGGGAGGTCTGGGGGTTGATGTTAGAAGCCTGTGAGTAGTAGGTTGTTGTCTGGGGGTTGCTTCACTCCCAGAGCAAAGAGGAAGTGGGTAGGTTCAGGGCTTCTCAGTGGGGTGCGACTGGGCACTTGGGGTGGACACCCCTGGACCTAGCCACTAAACGCCAAGAGAGTCCCTAGTCACTGTGACAAACAAAGGCACCCACACACATTTCCAAATGCCTTCTGTAGGGGCAGTGTCCCACTCCCCCACTAGATGGGAACCATGGGGCAGATTTGCCCCGGTGTTCATGGGGAGAACCAGATAGCACCTCTGGGAACCTTGATGGCGTCTTTCTTGAAGATCCTCAAGGTTAGAGTTGACTGGCAGATTCTTCCTATGTGGAACTGCTCCGATCTGAGGTATAACAATATGGATTCTGGAGGTCTCGACTATGCTGAGAATCACTACAAAGATTTCATTGGTAATAAAAATAATGTAATCTGCTGAAAGTAAATGTTTAACCCTACTTCCATCTCTTCAGATTCTCTTCTAGTCCTTGTCTCCACAGACACATACCATGGAGGATGCAGAGCCGCATTAGGGGTTTGCTTTGCCCTGGTGACGATTCTATATCCCTACTGCCTGCGTTTGCAGGGGCCTGTGCTCTGCATCTCTTGTGCCTCCAGAACATTCCAGTGGGTGAAAAGTCCACAGCCAAATACTTACCTTGGGACCCTGAGTGAATCCCAGCTACATGGGAGATTGCCTGGCCTCCAAAGCAGCAGTGTAGGCTGGTCAGGAAGTGCCCGGGGCTTCAGAATGCCAGCTCTCCGAGAAGCGGTAGTTACCATCAGAAGCAGACCACACCTCAGCCCATGCTGCCCTGACTGTTCTCTAAATGCACTCATGATATGGTGTCATTCCACATAATTCCTCTTGTGTGTGTGTGTGTGGTTTTGTTTTTTTGCAGACATTTATGGTGTTGAACAAAAAGAAAACCATCTACCGCTTCAGCGCCAAGCCCGCCTTGTTCATTTTTGGACCTTTCAATCCAGTCAGAAGTTTAGCCATTAGAATCTTGATCCATTCATATCCTTTTTCTCAGTCGAGACCACGTGAAACCTGCGTCAGCCCGGGGGTGGAGGCAGGAGCGGCCAAATGCTTTGTCACAGAGCTGGACCGGGCTGATGGGCAGGGGTTCCTGGACCTGGAGGAGAGCAAATCTACAGAGCTGGGGAGGGGGCTGAGATCTGTCAGCTGGAGAGCAGCAGAGGGCAAAGAGATACTGGGGAAGGCAGTCAGACACCCACTGGCACGAGTGTGGGCTGGCCTGGACTCTCAGGCCGAGGACATCTCAGGGCAATGGGGGGGCTCTGGGTGATGCTGCTTCTGAGGCCTTTCTTGGGGAGGAGACAGGGCTGCCTGGGGCAGGAGTTAGCAGTGGAAGGAGTTTCCGGGTTAGAGTGGGCTCTGGCCTCATACTGGGTGGGGAGTTGCCCCATGTACTCAGGAGCTTTGGCATTGAGTTGCAAAATCAAACTTACGTCCCGTGGCTTGCTTTTCGAGCAGGGTCTGCCCCACCAAGAAGCCCTGTGGGTTGAGTTGTATGACCAAAGCATCAGTCTCCCTCTGTCTCTCTCTCTCTTTTTTTGAGTTTCTTTCTTTAAGGGGTCTGAACCCTCTCTGGGTACAGCACAGGACCCTGACCATTGGGCAAGGAAATTTCATGGTCCAAATGAGAAGGCCACCACCATGCTGGCACATGGAAACAGCTTTACTTGATAGAGATTTTAGTGACTAATGAAAGAGGTGCCAGCAGGATTTGATTTGGAGCTGGGGACAGCCCCGTTCTTGGCTGTGGCCCCAGCCTGGGCTGTTCCACACCGAGTCGGAGTTGAGTGCTCTGCGTTCCCATGTGCTCCCAGAGCCTCCTGCCTTTACTCCTTGTTCTTCTGCTCTTCACACCCAGCCTTGTAATAGCCCCTTTATTTCTCCATTTCCCCCACCAGCGTGTAAACTGAGGATAAAGACCATGCCATGGACACCCTGCGTTGTCACAGTCCAGCCCTGGGCCTTTATGTGATTATGTCCAGTCAGTCCTTGTTGAATGTGTGGATGGATGATCAGTTTCCTGCTCACTTCTCCTCCACATCCTTTCATCTCCTTTTCACTGCAGGGACACCAAGTTATTTATGGCTCTCCAGTTCGGTGATCTCTCACACCTCTGTGTGACTGTTCTTGTTCCCTCTGTCCGGAATGCTCCTGTCACCCTACCTCCACCTCACATTGCTGTCTGCTTGGGAGCCCACTCTTCATCCTCCCATGCACCCCCTTGCCTCTCAGGATCACGGTCTCTGTCCACCCACCATGCCTGGCCCACCTCCATGCCTCTGCCGTTGCCTCAGGGCACTGCGATGTGCGTACTACCATTGTCCTTTTTATACATGCCTGTCTCCTCCACTACCTGCCACACGGCCCAACTCGTCTCAAAAGAGGGATCTAGTGGGTGTCAGCACGTTCACTAAGTGGAAACAAATAGCTCATTCTTTCAACAGGTACTGATTGTGTATCTGCTGCTTCATGGCAGACACGGTGCTAGGTGCTGGGGATACCAGTAAGGGTGAGCAAGGTATGGCCCCTGCTCTTGGATCCTGTGGCTTCAAAGGGAGACAGATCAGAAGGCAGGCAACTTTGTTAATAAGATCAGTAGTGTGGAGAGGTATCAAGTATTGCTTATTGGAGAAACCACACGGTTGCCATCGAGTCAATTCTGACTCATGGTGACCCTGTGTTTGTCAGAGTGGAAGTGTGCTCCAAAGGGTTTTCAGTGGCTGATTTTTTGGAAGTAGATCGCCAGGCCTTTCTTTCGAGGTGCGTCTGGGTGAACTTGAACTACCAACCTGTAGGTTAGCAGCCAAGCGCAGGTTGACCATTTGCACAACCCCCACACTTTTCTTGGAGAAAAAAAAGTGTAAGATGAGCCCCAACCGAAGGCTGTAAACTGGTAACCAGGGAAACACATCCAGCTGGTAGATGTGTTGTGTTGGACCTATACAGTGTTTAAAACATTTTTTGAAAATAGTTTCCAACTGATGAAAGTCCAGATTTCAAGCTTTTATTGAAAACAATGGAACCTCTGGCAAGGCTAGGCCTGCGTTCCTGTACGGCAAACATCAGTGTAGCGGGAAACCGCTGCCTCTTTCGGTGGGGACGTGGAAGCTGGGTTTTACCACGTCTGCATCACTCCCAGCTGCTCATTGTGGGTCCATGTAACCCATTCGTATTACTCGCTAGACTCTTGAAGACATTCGAGTTTGTAATTTCAGTCTTAAAGCATAGAGACAGGTAGGGATTGTTAACATTCCTAAAGTTCATAAGGGATTGGGGAGAGACTAGGCAGATTTAGACATTGGGGAGGTAAAAAAGATACAGATTGGTGGAGAGAATGAAAGGTCGAGGAGAATGATCATGAGTAACTACGTAGGCTGGGTTCCCTAGAAGAGAGCCTGAGACAGACATTCTCATTCAAGTGATGCAGTGGGGACCTGCTCGCTGGAGAAGGAAAGAGGGGAGCAGGGGCAAAAGGAGGAGCCACAAAGATGGGGTCTCAGCTGGGGTATGCTGTAGCCTGCCCCACGGGAAGCTCTGGAGCTTGAGTTGCGCCACAGAGTTGTCCCACCTTGGCACAAGGAGCCAGCTTTTGTAAGTCTGAGTCAGTCAGACGCGTGGGAGGGGGTGTGCATCTCTCTGGGGGAGGTGATTTCCCTTCAGCTGAGGACACTACTCCAGAGAAGGAAGAATTGTGAGCTGTTCTCAACAAACACTCCCCGTTAGAGGATGACACACCTGTGGGAAAGGGGACCTGGGGGAACACCCACAGCCTCCGTTACAGTACCTGATGACACTGACCATCCTGCCTGTATCTGCCTTAACGGGCGCCGGCCACCTTGTTTAGCATGTTCATCATCTGCACGGTTATTGCCAACTGTGTGTTCATGGCCGGCATCCCTGCTAAGGACAGCAGTAGCAACAGCACAAACATTCCTGAGTAAGTATGTTTTCTTCACTCACCTGTCCTACCTTTTCAAATACACATACCTGAAGAATTATGATTACACTGGAAAGTTGAGATATAGCGAGAAATAAGTCACTCATAATCCCAATTCCCCAACACAAATGCTGGCACCGAAAAAACAAAAACCAAAACCCGTTGCCGTTGAGTCAATTCTCACTCATAGCGACCCTACAGGACAGAGCAGAACTGCCCCGTAATGTCTCCAAGGAGTGCTGGTGGGTTTGAACTGCCGACCTCTTGGACAGCAGCCGAGCTCTTAGCCACTGTGCCACCAGGGCTCCTAAATGCTGGCACAGTCAGTTTTATTTTTGTACATTTTTTTTTACGATTGTCTTTAAAGGCCTTTGAGAATTACATTTGTAATAATAACACACATTATGTCTGGCATTTAAGTGGTTTTCTTTGTGCTTACATAGGCTTTATAGGAATTCATTTTGATGACTATGTATTTTCTGAGGTGAATAAACCATAATTTACTTAACCACTCAAATAGCATTGCAGTAAGCCCCCCCTTTTTTAAATTATTTTTAACTTTTTAAAATATTTTTAAATATTTTATTAGGTTAGAGTCTTAGAAATGAGTTTGCTAGGTCAAAAGGTATAAACATTTGAATGCTTTTAAAATATATATACTGACAAATTATTTTTCAAAAAGTTAGTATCACTTTACTCTGCCATCAGCAGTATATTCTAATAACCAGTCATACCACATTCTTGCCAGCATTGTTTTTTTCACTAAGTTAAAATATTTTAAATATTTAATATTTAAGTTAAATATTTAAGTTAAAATATTTTAAAATAAATTGCTGAGTTAAAATATTTGCATTTCCTTAATTTCTAGTTGAGCTGGACATATTTTGATGCTTATCGTTTGTCAATTATCTATGCCTATTTATCAGCCTTAGTGTTTTCTTTCCTAGTTAGTTTATGTGAGTTCTTTGAAGAATTAAAATATGAACTTCTAGTCTGTCATTTTTTATTGGCTTTTAAGATGTGCAAGCTAATTTTTTAAGCTTACAGTGTTTCACATTTTGGTAAGTATTTTCTTATATGTTGTCATAATTTTTCTAATTTAGCATATTTACTGATGGTGTATGTATATGTTTTTCGAAACTATTGAATAATAAACTGAATAAATAATAAGAGACCATTTGCTGAGTTTTAACAATGAGATAGAAACCACCACAGTCAACATACAGAACATTTCAAATGCTCCAGAAGTTACCCTTGAGTGTCTTTGTAGACAATCCTTTGCCTCCCACCCCCACCCCAGGCAAACACTGATCTGCTTTTTGTCACTTCAAACCAGTTTTGCCTTTTCTAGAAGTTAATAGTTATTAAAAAAAAAATCTTCCCCATGCTTTCTTCTAGTGATTTTATATATTTTTTAAATTTAAAATATTTGATTAATTTGTAATTCATTCATGTGTAGGATGTGATACACAGATCTGACTGTACCTTTTCATCCCCAGACCGTCCATTTGTGTCTGCATTGTTGATTAAATAGTTTGTCTTTTCTCCACTGATTTAAGATGCTGCCGGCCTGTTTGTGTTTATTTCTGGGCTTGCTCTTTTGTTCCATTGGTTCACATTTCACACACCAGAAATGCACTCTTTATCAAGGTTGCCTATGTTGTAATAGCTAGAAATGCTGGAGACCCCTCCTTGTTCCTCCTTTTGAGGTTTTTATGGCTCTTCTTGTTGATTTATTTTTCCACATGAACTTTGTAGTCAGCTTGGTTAGTTTTTTTGAAATGGTGATAACATTTCTAAATTAAGAGATAATTTACATCTTCATGAGTTTGAAACTCATAGAGAACATGACATGTCTTTCATTTGTTAATTTTTTTTTTCTATCCTTCAGAATTGCTTCAAAATTTTCTTTATATACATCTTCCACATTTCTTGTTAGATTTATGTCTGTAGATTTTACTCTTTTCATTGCTATTATAGATTTTTTTTTCTCATTATATCTTCTAATTGTTGTTGTTATATAAAAACTATTGGGATGTCTTTGATAAAGTTTGTTGTCAACATTTGTTTTCTGTCCCTTGATGAGTTGGATGGCTTTCTGTTTTTTCCATGTAACACGGGAATGAGACATTCCTTGAAAATTAAACGAGAGAGAGACACGGAGAAAGAGTGAGAGAAACAGAGATGGAGAAAGAGAGAGAGAATTACCCATTAAATCATTTTATCCGCAAGTCTTCTTTTTTGAGGGGTGGGATATAAGAAGTTAGATAGTGGACGAACTACTTCGTTAATCGCTTTTTCATTTTTTCCCTTGGTAATTGATCTTTTGTTATTTTCAAAATTCCTCTGAATGTTTTGCTGTATCTTCTTTCTCATTTATAATTTTATGCATATGTTTTCTCTTTTTGTGTCTGTCTAGATTTGCCAGGGGCTTGATTTTTACGTTTTCTAAAATCATCTCTTAAATTCTATTTTAAAATATAATTTATTTTCCCTTCTAACTACTTTTATCATCTTACTTTCATTAGGACATAATGTTTTCTAAAATAGGAACTTAAACGTCTCACTCATTCATTTTCCTTTTGTAAACACTGAAAATATTTATAGGGCCAGTATTTATGAGTACAACTTTGGCTCTCTCTGCTAGGTTTTAATAAGTGGCATTTCAATTTTTAATATTTTCTAAATGTCTTTTGTATTCTTGATTTTCCTCCCTCCTTTACTCGGTTCATCGCAGATTCCTTTTTGAGGATGTTGACATGTAATAGTCCCAGTATTGTATTCAGAAAATTCAAAGTATTATATATACTATCTCTCTCGCATTAGTTGCCCTTGTGGATACATATTTCCCTTCAGATTCTCTAGAAATTCAAAGAGACCCATGCAGGTTCAGGTAGAGGTAAAAAGCCTGCTGCAGATGGAATGGTTGATCTGATGTTTACACAGAGACTAAGCAATGACTCATCTGCTCTGTCTCAGACTTGAGGGACTTAGGCACCCAGGTAAGAAAGCCCTTCACGCTAGAGGTGTGACAGAGCTGACCACCAGGCAGTTTGTGCCTCCAGCATGGAGTGGGATCGAGAACTTCCAGACCTTGGAGTAACTTATCAGGGAGTGGACCATGTGATCAGGCTGGGGAGAAAGGGCCTTGTGAGTGAGGTGGGTGTTCCTGGGAAACATGAGTTGATGACCAGTAGAGACTCTCCTACTGGAATCTGGGAAATGGTCAGTTTTCATTATGCTTCTTCAGTAGATGTTTTTGTTTTCAGAATGTTCCATAGATTTTTACAATTGGAATTGGGGAGAGCAGTCTTGTCCCTTCTACTTGCTCTTCCATCTTCCTAGAAGTATTCGCTAAATCCCAGACTATGTCCTTTCTTCTTTATTTGGTTCTAGAACATGGGTTATAGGTTAGACACTAGAAATTGCCCTTTCTGTGACTGAAAGGCTGAGCAGGTCCATCAGTCCTTGGAGACAATCCTTCCTCCTTGGTGGGGTCATTGTAGGAAGGGTCCCTTTCTGTTGCTAGGCGGGACCAGAAATCTGGTTAAGGCCAACCAGCTCTGAGGCTGTCCTTTGGGGAGGGCGCAGGACACCGCTGGGAACAGATACCATCCTGGCAGCGTCACTAAAGAAAATGGCCTCCATTTGGGGGAGTTGGCTGTTCCGTGTGGTAGCAAAGTGAGAATGCATGGGTTAGTGCTTGTTTACTGCAGCTTCCCCCGGAACCTTTGTGGCCAGTGGAGGAGGACGTGTGTGGAGACAGAGCCAGGAGAGGGCATTGCTCCTGCGGCCATGGTTTGCATTGCCCAGCACTCTGCGAGATGCAGCGAGTTGTCTCTCTCCCTTACAGGAGCAAATCTCTCTCCTTACAGGAAGCTAACTTGCTCCAAGGCTTTTTCATGACTAGTAAGGCGGAGATAGGAAAGAACCCTTGTCTCGGCTGTAGGTAGCAGAGAGGCCAGGGGTCGGGGTAGGGAGAAGCTGCTGCTGTCCTTAGGTGGTGTTTGGATGACCAGAGGATGTGTGAAGGTGGGGGTGGGAGGAGGCTGTTGAGAATGTCCTCTTGAAAGGAGCCATATGAATGGTTGGGTCCATGGGGCAGTGCTTCTTCACTTTTCTTTGGTTAGAAAGCTTCTAAGTGGGGGAATCGACTCCAGGTTATTAGTGCCCAGAGAATGAATGTGAAAGCCCCCTAGGGCCAGTGATGGAGTTCTGTTAACCTACCTGGACACCACCCACGGCCCTCATGGGACACCATAGGTACACTTGAGGTGACAGTGACACACCCCCCTGGGAGCCCCCACTGAGCTCCCGATCCCTGTTACTGGCTGATGGGCTTGTGCTACTCCATGTCTGATGCCACCCGAGCTTCACATGGAATAGAGAGAATGGTGGGGCAGGAGATGAGAGGCTGAATGGTCAGGCAGAAATGACAGCCAGGGGCTGCCCATCTCATTTATTTGAGATCTAGAGGAAAATTCGCAAAATACCACAAATCCTCAGTTATAGCCTTTTTTCAGAGTACCTATAAGTTTATCAGTACACTTGTGTTTAAAAGATGATATTTCAGGACAGACATTATTTAATCTGATGTGTATCCATTGTTCGCCTAAAAGGTGAGCAGCTCAGAAGAAGATAGAAGCAGATAGGAGCTCCTGCTTGTGGCAGCCTCATGGCCTCTTCTGCTCTTGGACTTGGTTACTTTGGGGCTGACCAGGTTTCTAAGACCTTGGTTTAGCTTTAAGGACTAATAATGGCTGGATAGTCTTCCAGAAACGCTCCACTTCTTTTACTCTGGAATCAACAGACTGTTGGACTGAATCGATTATTTCTGTCCCCAAATTAGAGCCTGTGTATGTGTGTGTGCATGCATGTGTGTGTGTGTAAACCCAACATTTGACAACTTGGGGATTATAATAAAAGAGACAGGGTACTGTTATTATTATTTTAGTTGGCGGAGGGGACAAAAAGGAAAATAAAGAAATTGAGTCGAGGACAAAGCAGAAGAAAATGGAAATACCCAGCTTTTTGCCTAGTCACTTACTCTTTCCATTGTTCCCTCACCATTGCCTTTTTCTGTGCATCAGAGTAATGGCTTTAGAATGGGGTGACAGTCTGGACCCCCTGTCCTAGGGTGCCCCTTGTCGGCTGAAACTAGTATCAAGAATATGGCCATAAGGCTAGGTAGGCATTGAAAAGGAGCTTTACCACTTTATCCACCGGCCTGTTTCTCAGAAATTCTAAATACCAGGACTTGCCTGAGGAGCTGTCCGTTCTGAGCTCAGGTTTGCTGACGGCCAGCATGTTAAATACCACGGTCAAATGGAAGAAAATATCATCTCGGGCCAGCTAGGACAGAGGGGCTCTTTGCGTTTCTCATCACCTGTCATGGTCTTTCTTGTTCTGAATGGTTTGTTTTGTAGGTACGTCTTCACTGGGATCTATATTTTTGAAGCTTTGATAAAAATATTGGCAAGAGGCTTTATTCTGGATGAGTTTTCTTTCCTTCGAGATCCATGGAACTGGCTGGACTCCGTTGTCATTGCAACAGCGTAAGAATGTTAAAGATTTTTATTGGAGACTCAGGGTGGGAGAGAAACCCCTTTGCTTCCATCAGGGCACGTGTGGATCAGAGTGCCGAGCCCGGCCAATAGTGCCTGTTGCTCTCAGTGCAGTGCTGGCTAGTTCTGAACAGCACCATGCAGCCAGTTGGCCAGAGGTCTGCAGGCACACATCCATTTCCAGGCCAACCGTCATGCTCTTGCTCTCTTGGCCATTCCCTCACTGAATGCTGGCCTGTGCGGGCCAGGCTCTGTGAAGGATACAGGGATTGTGACAATGGAAAACCAAGAACAAAACCCAGACATAGTTCTCACTCTGTTTCTTAGTTTCCTATTGCTACCGTAAGAAAAAGACCACAAACGGGTGGCTTTAAAGAACAGACATTTATTTTCTCACAGTTCTGGAGGCTAGACGTCTGGATTCAGGATGTGGCTCTGGGGGAGGTCCTTCTTCGTCTATTTCAGCATCCAGTAGCTGTGACAGTCCTTGGCATTCCTTGGCAGCTGGCTCCCCTGGTGTGTGTCTCTGTGTCGGTTTTGCTCTTTTTATAACTCAGAAGTGATTAGGTTTAGGAACACCCTACTCTGGTTATGACCTCATTCACGTGATAAAAGAAACTCTGATTTCCAAATAGGGTCATATTTATAGGTACAGGGAATAAGATTTCTACATATTTTGGGGTACACAATTCAATCCATAACACCCTCTTAAAGCTCACAGTCCAGAGGGGAAGATAAACAACTAATAACCATTAGTGTATGGCATAAATCTGTTGTTGTTGAGTTGATTCTGACTTGTAGTGACCTGGTGGCACAATAGTTCAGTGCTCAGCTACAAACCGAAAGGTTGGTAGTTCGAACCACCAGTGGCTCCATGGGAGAAAGCCCTGGCAATCTGCTCCATGAAGACTGCAGCCTAGAAAACCCTATAGGACAGTTCTGCTCAGTCACATGGGGTTGCTATGAGTTGAAATCGACTCAGTGGCACTCGACAACACTATATGGGATGGTGAGTGCTAGGATAGGGCATATGTATGGATTCGGCTGTCAGAACAGGTAGGAAGAACCAAGGAGTATTAAAAGTCTTTGGCTACTGCAGGGTCACGAAGAGTTTCTCTCATGTTTTCTAGTTTTTGGCTCTTATATTCAAATCTGTGTTCTGTGTTGATTCAGTTGTTGTATATGGTGTGAGGTAAGGATTGAAGTTCTTCCTGAAGGAGAGGACATCAATTTGGCATCTGAATGATGAGGCAGAGTCAGCAAGATAAAAAGGGAGAAGAGAGTTCCAGAAAGAAGGAAGAGTGTGTTTAACAGTCCCGTTGCCATGCAACAACAATAAACCTAACATTATTTAGTGCGTGCCAGGTATTGTGTTAAGCACTTAACATATGTGTTTTCTTTAATATTCACAAAAGCTCTTGGAGGTAGGTGCTATTAACTTCAGAGTTTTACAGTTGAAGTTCAGTGGCTGGATGCTCTTGTTGTTGAGAGGCAGTGTAGTGCAGTGCGTAAGAGTGCAGGCTCTGGAGTCAGATCACCAGGGTTCACTTCTGGACTTGGCTGCCCAGTGACTAGAAGACTGTGGAGAAGTGCATTGATGCTTGGAACATGGTAACCAGTCAGTAATGTTTGAGTTGGTTTCTATTATCCATGGATATAGCCACAACCAAAAAAAAAACAAAAAACAAAAACACAAAAACAAACCCGTTGCCATCAAGTTAATTTTGACTGATAGTGACCCTATAGGACAGAGGAAAACTGCCTCATAGGGTTTCCAATCCATAGGTGGATTCAAACTGCCTGAGTTCTTAAGCACTGCACCACCAGGGCTCCATAGCCACAACAGCATGGAGTATTTCAAGGAATCCTTATCTATGTCCAAGTATAAGGATTAGCTAAGAGCAGGCTCCATGCAGTCCACAGCAATAAAAAGTGATATTGCCAGATTGAGATTAAGGTGAGTCGGGGAAGGTGAGACTGCAGATTTTGGGTTTGGCCTTGATGGACCCAGGCCTCAGGATCTTACCTGAAGCCTTTGTGGAGAGTATGGTGCCGCTGCAGGATGGAGCAAGGCCAAGCTCCCTGTGCTTTGTCTTGTAGGTTTGCATCGTATTTCCCAAACACCAACATCAGCCTGTCGTCCTTGCAGATCTTCCGGGTGTTCAGAGCCTTGAAAGCAATCTCAGTGGTTTCAGGTAAGTCACCACTGTAACTTTCAACATGGACTAGCTCCTAGCTGGAGAGAATGTCCTTTTATATTTAAATGTTTTGAAATGTCACCATGTGAACCGAAAACAAACTCCACTTTGCTCGCTTATTTGTCAGTGAATATTTATTGAGCACTTAATATGCCCAGGCATTGTGCTGGCCGCTTGGGACAGATCAGTGAACAAACAGACCAAGATTGCTGTCCTCACGGAGTTTATGTTCTCGGTGGGGGTGGGGAGACAGACACTAATCAATAACTATAATAAATAAGCAAATTGTGTTGCGTGTTAGAAAGCGATATATGCTATGGAAAAGTAGACAACATAAGGAGCCCTGGTGGCGCAGTGGTTAAAACACTCAACTGCTAACTGAAAAGGTCAGTGGTTTGAAACCACCAGAAGCTCCGCAGGAGAAAGATGTGGCCGTCTGCTTCCGTAAAGATTACAGCCTTGGACACCATATGGGGTTGTTTTGAGCTGGAATCGACTTGACAGCAGTGTGCTTGGTTTTTTGGTCTAGACAACGTGAGGGCTTTTGGAAGTCCCAGGGGTCGGGGACAGTAGGTTGCAATTTTAAGTAGAGTGGTCAGGATAGGTGTCATTGAGAAGGTGAGAGAAGACATGAGGAAGAGTGTTGGGAGCACAGGAAGCAGTTGGCCCAAGGACTGAGGAACAGCAAGGGTGCTGGAGCCGAGGGAGTGAGGCATCAGGTGGCAGAGATCTCAGAGGTAAAGGGGAGTTTGTAGGCATGGGAGGACTTGGGCTTGCTTCTGAGAGAAATGAGAGCCATGTGTATAGGAACCACATGATCTGACTCGCGTTTTGAAAGGTTCAGTCTGGCTGTTGTGTGGAGAGTAGAACACAGGGGAGCAAGGGTAGAAGCAGGAAGACCAGGTAGGAGGTATGGTGGCGCCATGGAAATGGTATGCTTGGATCTCCTGCTGTGGAGAGCTCAGTTGACTGATGGTCCCAGCTGAATCCGTACCACGTTTGCACTCATGCAAAGGCCACACTTCCCCTGCATGGCAGGGGTACTACTGCAGACCCATTCCTGCAGGATGCCAGACCCCTGTAATGGAGAGCTTTGGCTCAGAGACTCCCCACCAACCTGCCTGAGACTCTTACCTGCACAGTACTCTGAGGTGCTTCCCATTCAATCCCTCTTCTTTTCTTCTCTCCTTTCTCAGATGTCAGATCTACACTGCAGTCTGAAGCCTCTCCCTGCACAGTCCCACTCTCTCCCCTTTATTCCTCACAGGCATTTTCCCCAATAAATCTCTTGCACATCTAATCCTGTCTGGGTGTCAGCTTCTCAGAGAGCCCAAACTGACATAGGAGTCAACTGCCATCGTCTGAGCAAGAGGTGGCAGTTCTCTCAGATCAGGTGGTAGTAGTAGAGTTGGTGGAAAGTGTCGGATTCTGCAAACATTTGAAGGTAGAGAGCGTGGGGTTTCCTGATAGATTGATTATATGTGTGATGTGAGAGAAAGAGAAGAGTCAGGGATGACTCCAAGGTTTATGGCCCGAGTGACAGAAAAGATAGAGTCATGAATGAGATGGGGGTACTGGGGAAGGAGCAGGTTTGGGGAGTAAGATTAGAAGCTAGTTTTGGACATGTTGAATTTGAGGTAATTGTTAGATATCCAAGTGAAGACATGGAGTAGGAATTGGACACATGAGTCCAGAGTTCCAGGGGGAAGTCTGGGATGGAGATATCAGTCTAGAAATCATGAGCCTGCAGAAGGTTTTTATAAAAACAGCATGGGGGACGTGACTGACCTCCTCCAACCCCACAAGGGGGAAGGAGAACCAAGATCAACAGCGTGAGACTGACTCCCCTGAGGTGGAGGCCAGACAAGCCTTCTCTCTCCACCATCTTTACCAATTCTGACACCAGCCGTCCCTCCCATGGCACTCTTTACTTCTCTACTGGGTTCAATAATTCATTATAATGGCCACACAGAACTCACAGACCACACTCACGATTATGGGGTTTATTAGGGAAGTAACAGGTTACAGTTCAGGCTCAGGAACACTCAAGGATACAGTTCTTCCATCAGGACAGCCTCTTCCCAGCCTCTCCCTCGCCCTAGGCCTCTGCCTATAGCCACTCAGCTTTCTCTCTTTGTGAGCTGGGAAGCCCACCATGCCATCTCCTGCTGCCAGGTCTCTTCTGCCATGGATTCTCAACATCTACAGGGTTACAACTCTCTCTCTCTCGGTTTCCTTGTTCCAGGAGCTTCTCAGTGCAGGGATCCTGGATCCAAAGGACATGCTCTCTGCTCCTGGCTGTTCTTCCTTGGTGGTGGTGGGGTTTTCTCTTTCCTGCCTCTGGGGTCACTCATTTCAAGCCCAGCGAGATGGCAAAACTCACCAATCCCTTTCGTGGGCCACAATTACCATATCTGCACAGTCCCGCCCAATCACTTGGGTGGGAGTTACAAGACCATGGCTAGAAAGGCTACACAAAAGTGATCCTTGGCACCAAAGTATTTAAAGTCATGGAACCTGACGAGATCACCAAGAGAGTGAGTATAGATGGTGAATAGAAGAGGCCTGAGGACTGAGCCCTAGGGCACTCCAACATTTAAAGGAGAGAGGAGAAGAAAGAAACCAGAAAAGAAGAGCGGGAGCCACCAGTGTGGACTCCCGGAAGCCAGATGAGGAAGGTGCTTTATGAATATGAATTCCAGTTTATCAAATGAAGTTATTATGGCACATCTGTATCTTCTTCTTCTCCCTTCCTCTCTTTCCTTTATTTAAAACAAAAATCTCTCTGGAATCCACTCATCTCCTCTCTTTCTCTTCCCTCCCCTTCTGTTCTCTTTTAGCAAAGGCTTTGGCGAATCATGAAAAGCCATTGGAATTATTTGCTTCCACTGATTGTATAGACTTAAACTCTACCATATATCCCCAATACCAAATCTTCAGGTAGTTTGGATCCTTTCAAACAGAGAGAGTAGATTATTTTTTGAAACTCCAGACAATTGTGCATAATGACAAAGAAGCTGTCAGTCAGAGGGGATTTTATGTAGAATTCATCTCTCCTCTTCCTTCCTCTTTTGCAAGTAGGACCTCAGTTTCCCAGGTGAATTTAGGACTTTTCTACATGATCCGAGTCCTTCATATTTCATACAGTTAAAATATGTATTCAGCTAGTGACTTAGATTCAGTACCTCCTTCTTCATCTCTAAGGAGGTGAACATAGTCTCCATTTTGGCCCATGAAACACACCGAGAATCCTGGATGTTTTTTGGAAATAAGGGTGTGAGGTACAGTCTTTTATGGGACTTTGTAAAAATCTTATTCAGGAATCACAACTATCTTCCATCTCAATCTTTTTGCTTTGGAGAAGACTTAAGCCTCTTATTATAGATTTAAATGTTGCCTGGATGAGATTACAGTAACCTCTGGTTTGGCTGAAGTTGGAGACTTAAACAATCTCTTAGCTTGACCTCAAGAATCCTCCCCAACTGGCATCACACTTTGTGGGAAGCCTGATTGCTTAGTGTACTTGCCTGCCAACTGAAAGATTAGCAGTTTGAACCCTCTAGCTGCTCTATGGGAGAAAAAACCTGGGGATCTACTCCCCTAAAGATTTCAGCCTAGAAAACCCTATAGGGCAGTTCTACTCTGTACTGTAGGGTCGCTATGAGTTGGAATGGACTTGACAGCACACAACAACAACATTTCATTGAACATTGCCATGTATTTGCAGCTCTTCTACTTGAAAGTCTGCCACTCAGGGTCTACACTGATGAGTTGAAATTCTGTCATTTAGTGCCATCCCACATACTGCAGTTCACATCTGGGAGCTTATCTGGAGAGATACCTTGAGAGCAAAGGCAATGACTCAATGTTGTGCAGGAGCTGGCTCACTCTGGCTCCCCAGCTGATTGTGGACACTTTTCCCCAACTCCATGTTCAGTGATGCCGTGTTGGTAGCTTGGAATTGTCCATGGAGTTGGGGTGGAGCGTATTAACTCCATGGAATTCAGCAAACAGGGTAATTTGTAAACCCTACGGATCAGGGCTCCTCCCCCTCCCAAAGAGCTGATTGTTACACATTTTTCAGTTCATCACAAGATTAAACAAAACAAACAACAACAACAACAAAAAAACCCAAACCCACTGCCGTTGAGTTGATTCTGACTCGTGGTGATTCTACAGGACAAAGTAGAACTGCCCCATAGAGTTTCCAGGGAGCGGCTGGTGGATTCAAACTGCCAACTTTTGGTTAGCAGCTGAGCTCTTAACCACTGTGCCATCAGGGCTCCAGCCACAAGATTATATCTTTCTTATTTTGTAATTTGGAAGCCCAACAGTGTGCCATGGACATAGTAGGTGCTTGGTAAATACTTCTTGAATGAATGGGAAAAAACAACAAAAACATTATTACTGGCAAACTGAGTTTTTACTCCCAGGACATCTTTATTATTTGGGTCCAGACAAAACTCCTCATTCCTGTTCCCCTTGCCCCAATTTAGTTGTGTCTCATGGCACCTCATGTACCTCGATGGAAGTACAGAATGCTAAACATACTGGTCTAGCTCATCATCTAGTGTGGCCCCCCTTGGGTCTTAATGCTGTATGTGACCCCCGGCTGTGGAAGTGCCTTCGCAATTGTCATCAAGTTATGCCATATGTCCAGATTGCATGCTCCTCACCTGCTCCTCAGAGCAACCCTACTCCAGGCACAGAGCAAGGAAGAGGGGACTGAGTTTCAAAGTGCTTGACCGTTTTGAGGACACATAGCTTCTAAGGCACAGAGTTGGAATTACAAGTCAGAGCATCAGAGTTTTAGGCGAGGCTGATTTCCAGTTTCAGCTGCCATCTGACAGCTGTCTGGCTGCTCCTTCGTTCCTTCTTTCCCCTTGTCCTCCTCACCCCTGTCATCCTCCTCAGGGTTAAAGGTCATCGTGGGGGCCTTGCTTCGCTCTGTGAAGAAGCTTGTTGATGTGATGATCCTGACCCTCTTTTTCCTGAGCATCTTTGCCTTGGTTGGTCAGCAGCTCTTCATGAGAAGTCTGAACCAGAAATGTGTCAGGATGGACTGTCTGAATAGAACTATTATCGAAGACAAAGGTAAATACCCCACCTTTCACTCTTTGGTTTCTCATTGTGCGTGGTTAACTTTATTTGTCCCTACTCATCCCCTCTGCAGATCTGCAGAACAGAGTCTCCTAGGAGCAAGAGATGACTTCATTGATCCAGGGTTCTCATGCAGGCAGATGAATTTATTAGAGAGTTGCTTCATTCTGTGGGTTCCATAGAGAAGGAAGAGCCCAAAGCTATACCCACAAGGGTAGTGTCAGCTCCCATCCATTCCCATTTAGAGCTCTGTCTCCTTCTTTGTCATGTTTTGCAGAAGTCTTCAGAATGCCAGGAATTGGCCAAAGGGAACTAAAAACTTCCCAGGCACCCCTCATCAAGTATTTTCTCTGGGGATATCACTGTTTTCTGTGCCCCACCCTCTCCACACTGATGTCAACCCTACATGGTCCCAAATCTCATGTGGCTACACTTGGTTTATGTGCATCTTGGTTTCTGAGCTTCTCATGAGCTGTATCTGTGTCCACCTACCCCCTGAGGGTGGTCCCTGGTTCAGTATTACGTATCATAGAGCAGGGTAGTGGTGGTGGTGATGTCACTGCATCTTCTTCCCATTTCTCCTTACCCTGCTCCATCCCCCTTTCTCTTGCCCCTTCCGGAGGGCTTAAGACCCAGTTCCTCTCTGGGTAAGTACTTTGATCATCGCAGTGTATTCAGAACCATCTTTGTCAGCATAATCTGGCATGTTTGCTATTCTCTGTCCTTTCAGTGCTTTTGTTTCTGAATGTATGACTTATTTCTTCTCAGACAGTTGTTTTGAAAAAAAAGGTAACTCTACTGAAGACAAAGTGTGTAACATCTGGGAGGGTAACAGGTAAGAAGTTTACACTCTCCATTTGTCTCCCTGTTAGAACACCTCTAGACTTTTAGAAATGATGTAGCAAACGGTTTTCCTCTAATGATTTGTGGAAGCAGTGATGATAGTTCTCAAACAGTACTGACAATTTCATGCTACTTAGCAAGTATAGACCTGCCTTACTAAATTAAAAGTTATTTCTAAGTGTTAGAGCAGTTATGGTGAATTCATAGCTTATAAGAACCACCCTTAAAACTTACGATATTTCACCCTGATGGAGTGGATATTCAAGACTTTCAAAGGTGAGAAAGAACTTCATGACAGAGAGCCCCACACAGTACTTATTTCCTGTTCAGTGGCATGGCCCTGATATAAGACCACCTAAGCACACTTCTTCTCTTTGCTGATCTGTTGACCACCACTGCCTCTAATATGTACATGGGATATGTGCCTTGACACACACGCACCCCAACAGCTCGTAGACAGATGGCTTTTGGGGGTAACTTTTCCTTCTTCCATATGTCAGTGCTCTTTGTCAATTGAGAGATTTAGTTCAGTGAAGATTCAGATTAAGTTAATATGCTAGGCACTCTGACGAAATAGACTACACTCATTTCTCAATAACAAACCGTAATCAGGAGCTTACAGCACGCCGAGCTCTGTGTCAGGCCCAAGAAATACAGTTATGAACAAGGCAGCGCCTACCTGTTGAAACTGACGTCTGGTTGGAAGATCTAAAAAACCAAACCTGTTGCCATCAAGTCAATTCTGACTCATAGCGACCCTACAAGACAGAGGAGAACTGCCCCATAGGGTTTCCAGTGCTGTAATCTTTACAGAAGCAGACTGCTACATCTTTCTCCCACAGAGCAGCTGTTGGGTTAAAATTGCTGACCTTTCAGTTAGCCCTGAGCACTTAACCATTGCACCACCAGGGCTTTTGTTGGGAAGATAGATGTAGAGTAAATGCTCAAAAGTGAGATGAGTGTTATAAGGTAGAAGAGACATACGAGGGATGTAACCCTGTCTGGAGACTTAGGGAAGACTTCTCAAATGCCACCAGTGATGGTCAGAGGTTCAGGTTGGATCAAACTCACAAGACATAGTAGGCTTTGATCCAATATGAGGTTTACTGAGCTTTCCAGTATGATAACTGACAGGACAGTCTGCATACGCAGGTGTCTTCATCTTAACGGGAGACCTAGCAGCTGCCAATATACAGTGCTTCTTTGACCCCTCACCCACACAGAGCATGCATGGTTACTGTGGACAAAATCTGGGGTGTGTGTGGACCACCTAGACACACAGGAGAGAAGCCCTGGTTTCCAACTGGTCTTTTATGTTGTCCTACTCTCACTGAACTTGAGTACCAGTCACAGCTTTCTTGGTCTAGGTACAATCCCAAAGCTGAAGAGTTTTATAGTCAACCAACTCCTAGTATCCAACATTCCACATTTAGCATAATCAGTAGTTTCTAAGGACATGGCACACTGAGAAGGCAGACCCAAGGTCACCTTCCCAGGCTGGCCTAGGTCTGTTCAGAGACCAGGCTTGGTTTTCGCCCTCTGCTTATTGCTTCCCTTCCTGAGGGCTCGGTGACCAGTGACCTTACAACTCAGCTCTGAAGTATGAGTAGGAGATTTAAGTAGGGAGGGAATGGAGAAAATAATTCCAGAGAGAAGGAACAGCAAGGGTGAAGGCCTGGGAGCATGAAGCATGAAGGGGGTAGTTAGAAGCCCAATGGCATGTTGGGGAGAGGAGGGAGACAGGGGCTGACCATGCAGGGCCTGGTAGCCCATCCTGCCAAGAATTTTTTTTTTTTAAAGCAAAAAGAAAGGCAAAAGTGGGAAACAGAGGACTATGCTGCTAGAGCCATGTCTGTCCAAGTCCAAAGAATATTACAGAATAGGCAAGAAGGGGAAAACGGACAAGATGCCGCCACAGCCATGTCTGCCTGAGTCCAGAAGACGTTACAGGGTCATCAGTATATATTAACATTACAAACGGGCAAAACCAAGGAAAGCTTCACCTTTTCACAGATTGGCTAGAAACTGTGATCCTACTTTTAGAATTGCCTTTCTTAACAGTCATTGGTACAGGTTTCAGTAACAACAGTCAGGAGGGTCTTCACTGGTCCAACAATTTTCTATTCCCTAAATGTTAATAGAAAAAGATGAGTGGAAAGTCTTTTGTGTTCTGTTTGATTCTGTCCTGCCAAGAATTTTGACCTTGATCATAGAGGAAATAGGAAACGTGGAAAGGATTTAATGAAGGGGAATGACCTGAACAAATTAGACATTTTAAAAGTCACTACGGCTGCTGTGTGGAGAATGGATGGTTAGAGTAGATCAGGAAACTACTTGGGAGGCTGTGTTGGCACAGTGAGAGTTACGACACAGTGGATATGAAGACAAATGGAGGGATGAATTCCAAAGATATTTAGGAGATAGAAAGAACAGGACTTGTAGACTGAAGAAGGGTGTTGGACTATGTGTGTGCAAGTGAGTTGTGTTTGAGAATGTATAGACATTTATTTTGTTTTTGGTCTAAGCAACTGATGATGCCTTTTGCTGAAGTGGGAACGCTGGAGGAGGGACAGGATGAAGAGAGACTTGATCACCTGTGTGTGTTGATGAGAAGGAACATCCAGAAATGAGGAGATTGGGGGTAGGAGGGAGGCTTATATTTTTAATGGTGACCAGGCAATGAGGGAAATGAAGTATGGTGGGTTCATCCCCAACAGGCTCCTGGGAGATAATGGGCCCTGGGACTTCGCAGAATTTTGTTCAAGTCTGGTGGGAAAGGCAGCACAACCGCTGCCTTCCTGCTCAGTCACCCTAAAGCAAAGCCTGCCACTCACTAAGTCCTCCCAAATCAGCAAGCCCCCAATCAGCTTGTTAGTACCTCTGATTAAATGTGACTAAACAGCTTTCCGGTGTTGACAACCTCCCCACGCAAACATGCCTCTCACAAAGGCCCTTCATCCCTCTCCAGAAGAGGAGAGGAAACACAAGAAGAAGTGCCTGGTGCAGAGCCCTAATTCCTACTTCAAGGGGTGAAATGCCCAAGGTGCTATGAAATCACCACGGTCTTTAGCCATGCTCAAACAGTAGTTTTGCTTGTTGACTGCTCCATGGCCCTCTGCCAGTCTACACGAGGAAAAGCAAGGCTTCCAGAAGGATGATCCTTCAGACGGAAGCAACACTAAAAGTACCCTGAATTAAGATGAGTGGGAAGCCATCCCAAGAAACACATTCTGGATACCACAAAAAAAAAAAGGTGACTGAACATCCAGGCTGATCAAGCATCTGAAGAAAGCCTTTGATTTATGTAAGGTCAAGATAAAGAAACAGAAAAAAAAAGTAGCTGTGGGCAAAACAGCAAGAATTCAAAGAACAAAAAGGGCTTTCACAACTTTAAATAAGATCCTCAGTGAAATTAAAAACGGTACTGTATACATAAAACAAAAATAAGATGTTATGAAAAAGGGTCAGAGAACAAGAAAGATCCATCAGAAATTAAACATGACTATAAAAAAATCAGTAATAGAATTAAAAGTTAAAGTTAAGGAAATAGCCCAGAAAGTAGAAACAAAAAGACAGAGACAGAAAATACGAGAAAAAATGTAAATCCATAAATTCCAACAGTAGACTTAGTAGGAATTCCAGAAATAATACAAGAGATGATACAAGAGAATTTCCCTAGGATTAAGGATGCAAGTCTCCGACAGCCCACAAAGTGCCTGATACAATGAATGAAAAAGCAGTGTGTCAAGTGCATTATCATGGCATTTCAAAACTTCAAGGGAAAAAGATCTTAAAGTCCCCCAAAGAGAAAAAGGAGGTCACCCACAAAGGAACAAAAATCAAATGACATCAGAACTCTCAACAGCAATGCGGGATACCAGATAACAGCTGAGCAGTGCCTTCATAGTTCTCAGGAAAAATGATTTTCAACCCAGAATTCTATTTCTGACTAAAATGTAAACCAGTTGTGAAAGTAGAATAAAGATATCAAAGATTTCCTAATCTTAAGAGGCTACTTGAAGATGTGCTTCAGAAAAATGAGGGAATACACCAAAAAAGAGCCAAGAAAAAGTGTATCCAGCCCAGCCCAGGAGAACCATGAACACAGGTCCCAGCAGCTCTCTACGAAGAGCAAGAGAAGCACCCTGGTGATATCAACAGTGATGAAGTGGGATGGAGGGAGGAGGAAGCTACTGGGTCAAGACCAAAACTAGAAATCAAATGTCAGTATAAGCACCATGTTTACAGACACGGAAGTAAAAGAGCTAAAAGTTGTTGAATTTGGGGTGTGGAAATGATGGTTGGAGTCCCTGGGTGGCACAGATGGTTAAGCACTAACCCTAACTGTTAGAACCCATCCAGCAGTGCCTTGGAACAAAGGCCTGGCAATCTGCTTCTGAAAGGTCACAGCCTTGAAAACCCTATGGAGCACAGTTCCGCTCAGAAACACGCGAGGTCGCCATGGGTTGGAATCAACTTGACAGCAACTTGTTTGTTTTTTTGGAGTTTTAAAAGATGGTGAAAAGAGTGATATACAGGTTTGGTTGCAAGTCTTTTGGTGCCATGTGATGTTTTTAAACCACACACGCATATTCCTTTGATAAAAAAAGACGTTAAAAAATTACAGAAGCACATACCCTTAGTAAGCCTATAGATACACTTAATGATGTGTGCTGTGGCAATGTGGGCAAAGACCTATGTGCAAAGATGTTGATTGCCCAAATGTTTGTAAGAGCAGAAGACTGTCAACAACCAAAACCTAAATACTCATCATTAGCAGACCAGTTAAATAATTCCTACCACTGTAAGTCACAAAAGGAAATGAGATCTCTCCCTGTATGCTGATATGGAAAGACCTCCAAGCTGGAGTGTTCATGAAAAAAAAACAAGGCATGAGAAACTGTTCAAGGCATGCTTCCATATGTGTATTATAAAAAATACATATTTAAATATATGCTTCTATATCCCTAGAAAACGTCTAGAAATGAACAAAAGTAACTTACCTGTTGTCCCTGGGAAGCAGGTCTGGAGGTCTGGGGAATGAGAGAGACTTTATACTCATTGAATACCCATCACAGCTAATTGTTCACCATGTGACAGCACTTAGTTTTTTGGTTAAAAACTTGCTAATATGAATTTATTAATCAATCAGTTTGAAAAAGAGCCAATGAGAGCTCCCTTTAGAGTTTGGGCTGGGAGGCTTGGTAGACAGGGGAGTGAGGAGGTTGTGGGGGATTGCTGCTCTATAAACACTCCCCTCACCCAGGGCTTCTTGAGTGAGCCCAGGGCCCTTTGAAGAACAAAAGGGAAGCTGGGCTATGGGGAAAATAATTCTCTCTCTGTTCCCTTCTTTCTGATTTCTAGTTCCTGTTCTGAACAATTTAAATGCAACCACACCAAATATAATCCTGACTATAATTATACGAATTTCGACAGCTTTGGCTGGTCTCTTCTTGCCATGTTCCGGCTTATGACCCAAGATTCCTGGGAGAGTCTGTATCGACAGGTCATCTATTTATAATATCGATCTATCTATCTGTCTATCTGGAGCTCCGGTGGCACAGTGGTTAAGAGCTCGGCTGCTAACCAAGTGGTCAGCAGTTCAAATCCACCAGCAGCTCCTTGGAAACCCCATGGGGCAGTTCTACTCTGTCCTATAGGGTTGCTATGAGTCGGAATGGGCTTGATGGCAGCGCGTTTGGTTTTTTTTTCATCTGTCTATTGTCTACCTATCACTTGCCTGTCTTTTTCTCTCTCATTTATTTATCACCTACTTTTATGGATTGAACTGTGTCCCCCGAATATATGTGTTGTAAATCCTAACCTGTGAATGTGATCCCATTTGGGAATAGGGTTTTCTTTCTTATGTTAATGAGGCCATATTATTGTAGGGTGTGTCTTAAGTCAATCACTTTTGAGATATAAAAAGTGCAGATGAGGCACAGAAGCAAGGAAGCACAGATGGGGGAAGATAGATGCCACATGGAGATCACCAAAGAACAGATGAACAGAAACTGAAAAGACACAAGGACCTCCCCCTCCCCAGAGCCCACAGAGAGAGAAAGCCTTCCCCTGGAGACAGTACACTGAATTCAGACTTCTAGCCTCCTAAACTGTGAGAAAATAAATTTCTGTTTGTTAAAGTCACTCACTTGTGGTATTTCTGTTACAGCAGCACTGGGTAACTAAGACACCTACTATCTCTTCCCCATCTGTGTCATCTATTCCCCATATTTAAGAGTCATACTGTTGAATTCTGCTTTAGAAGTTCTGTTAGAAATTCCAAGAAAATTATAAATGTGATACTTGGAAGAAAAGTGCAAAAAAACTCCTCCTCCTAGAAATACTGCTTCTCTCCAGATTCCCTGCTGCCTGAAGCTCCCCTGTTAGAGCTTTAGTGTTCATAAAACATTGTTGTCTCTCTCTGTTTCTTGTTTAATGCAAACACCCCTGAGGAAGTAATATAAAGTCTAGGATTTTCAGGTGAACATACAAAGGTATCTCCCTACTGAGAGGCAGGTCACTAGGAGGCTCTGGGTGACTGAGGGGGCTGCAAACTCTGGTGCGGTCAGCTGAGCCATACTTACATTACTGCTCAGGACTGCCCCACAGAGGGAATCAGTGAGGGGGGAAGACCACTTTTCTGCTCCTGTATAATCTTCGCTTGAGGTGATGGTCAGCCCTCTGTGGAAGGACGGCTTCAGATGCAAGCATGTGCTCTGCCCCTTGCAGATCCTGCATGCCACTGGGCTCTTCTCAGTCTTCTTCTTCGTGCTGGTCATCTTCCTGGGCTCTTTCTACCTGATTAACTTAACCCTGGCTGTTGTCACCATGGCTTATGAAGAGCAGAACAGGAACGTAGCTGCTGAGACGGAGGCCAAGGAAAAGCTGTTCCAGGAAGCCCAGCAGCTGTTAAAGGAGGAGAAGGAGGTGGGGACACGTGGGGTTGGAGAGTGAGGTCTGCTCAGAGGTGACCCCAGAGGCAATGGAACCTGGGCTCAAGGCTGCTGTGTGAGGCCTAGTCTCAATGCTCTCTCTGTGAGTGCTTGTCTTATGCTGGGTTCTTTAGAGAAGCAAACCAGTGAAGTATCCATATGTAGGGAGAAAGAAAGAGAGAGATTTATATGAAGGAAATGGCTCACGCAGTTGTAGAGGCTGGAAGGTACCAAATCCTCAGGTCAGGCTGGAGGCCTGGCAAAGAGCTGCAGGGACTGGCAAACCCAAGATTGGCAGGTCAGACAACAGTCCTCTGGCTCACAGGCTGCAGAGGCTGACAGATCCCAAGGCTGGCAGATAAGCTGGCAGGCCTCTGGCTCACAGGCTGCAGAGGCTGATGAATTTCAGGTAAGCTGCTAGCTCCAGTCCCAAGAACTGGAAGTCAGATGAACAGGAGCCAGCTGCAGGACCTGGAGTGAGCAAAAGCCCATGAGCCTTGCCAGAAAGTCCACCTATATTAGAAGCAGGTCACACCCCCAAGGAAATGCCCTTTCAACTGATTGGCTACTCACAGCAGATCCCATCATGGAGGTGATCACATTATATCAGATTTCATCATGGGGGTGATTATACCGTTATACGACTACCAAACTACATCATGACTGCCAAACCACTGAGAATTACAGCCCAGCCAAGCTGACACACAGCCTTAACAATCACAGTGCTTTTCTGAGAATTAACATCCCTTATGGGCTGCTTGCCCCGCTGTGTCTCACAAAGATGTCAGGCACAAGGCTCCTGAGAGCAGGGAGCCTTGGTTTGTTTTGTTTTGGTTTTGGTTTTGCATTGTTTGATTTCTTTTTTTTGTTGAAACGGAAATCTTGGGTTTTATTTATCTTCTGTACAGTTAAAACATTTAACCTCCCCACTAACATGTATTCTCTATCTCTTAAATTTAAAAAGGAGGGTTAGTTTTATTTTTTTAATCGCACTTTAGATGATGGTTTACAGAACAAACTAGCTTCTCATTAAATAGTTATTACACATATTGTTTTAAGGCCTTGATTAACAACCCCATGACATGTCAGTACTCTCCCTTCTTGACCTTGGGTTCCCTATTACCAGCTTTCCTGTCCCCTCCTGCCTTCTAGTCCTTGGCCCTTGGCTGGTGTGCCCCTTTAGTCTCATTTTGTCCTATGGGCCTGTATAATCTTTGGGGAGCCTTGGTTTTGATGTTCTTATTTGACCTTCTGAAGCCTGGGCCTCCTAGTCCAGTTACTGGCTAGAGGATAATAAAGCTACCCTCCATCTATCAGTCCAGGCTCAGCTCGTCTCTTCTGGAAATCCAGGGATGTTTGTGTTTAGGACTTTGCTTGAGAGAGTCTGGAAAAGCAATGACGGTGGCTCTGGGAATGACAGCCCACCACCATCTCTCGCTTCTTGAAATTGCTGTTGTATTTACAGGCCCTTCTAATGATTTCCCTGGCATCTACATTTTCCCAACTCAGTTGCCAGATTTCCAGGGCAGGGGCCGTGTTTTACGCTCCTTTCCGTCCCCCACGGGGATTTGTTGGAGTAAAGCCCACACCCCTGCATCATCAGACACAAACATATGCTGAGGGCCCAGCGCATAGCAGACGCTATGCCAAGTGTGAGTGACACAGAGATATGAGAGAGTCCCCACCCCCAGATAAATAATGGCAAAGCCAGCCTATTCCATTTGGGTGGTGAGTTATCTCAATGGTACAACGCCACCAGGAGGGAGGAGCACATGCTTGCTGAGGTTGGGGTTGTTGGCAGTGTCTTGTGGGGAGGTCTAGTCTGTTCACTAATTTTTTTTTTTTTTCTTTCTAAGGCTCTGATTGCCATGGGAATTGACGGAAGTTCACTTAATTCCCTTGAAGCATCATCTTTTTCCCCAAAGAAGAGACAACTATTTGGTAGTAGAAGAAGGAAGTCTTTCTTTTTGAGACAGTCTGGAAAAGACCAGGCTCCAGGATCAGATTCTGATGAAGATTCCAAGAAAACAGTAAGTCTCTGTCTAAGGCACTGATCATACCACATAGCCGTCTAGGGGGAGAGATCTGGCTATTAAATTAATAAATATAAGTATATACTTAATAATTTACTTATTTTTTCTGTTCATCCATTTACACATACTTTCATTCTTCTGTGTATCTATTCAGTCATCCATTTTTTAAAAATTGTGGTGAAGTACATGTAACAAAACATTTGCCATTTCTACCACTTTTAGGTGTAAATCCAGTGACATTAATTACATTCCGCATGTTCTGCAACCGTCATCATTATCTGCTCCCAATTTTTTCAACACCCTTGACAGAAACTCAGTACCCTTTAAGCGATACCTCCCCATCCCCACTCCTCTATTCAATTATCCAGTCAATCCATTTACTTACAGACATCTATTTAAGAATATTTACAGTGTTTACTAAGGTGACTTGGGTGGTACAATGGTTAAGTGCTCAGCTATTAACTGAAAGAATGGCCATTTGAATCCACCCAGAGGCACCTCAGAAGAAAGACTTGGAGGTCTACTTCCAAAAGGTCATAGCCATTGAAAACCCTGTGGAGCACATTCCTACTGTGACACACACGGGGTCGCCATGAGTCAGAATCGACTCAATGGCAGCTGGTGTACAGTGTTTACTGTCTGCTAGGCACTGGGGTAGGCACTGGGGACGTATGTAAGACAGACAGGGTTCCTACTTCACAGAATTTTCAGCTAATGAAAAAGACACATGAATACCTAGGCAGTTACTGGTCATTGTGATAACAGACGGTGTTTAGGGCTGCGGGAGAGCAGAGCAGGGGCAGTGTCTTAGTGTGGGTTCCCTCAGAAGTGGACCCTGAAACTTTTGAGCTCGAGTCGTTTCCTTGGGCAGTGATCCCGGGAGGTGATATGTGGAAGGGAAGGTGGTCAATGAAAGTGTGGTTTCAACCCAGTTACCAGTGAAGGTTGTTGCTGTTGTTAGGTGCCGTCGAGTTGATTCCCACTCACAGCGACCCTCTGCACAACAGAACGAAACCCTGCCCGGTCCTGCACCATCCTCACAATCATTGCTGTGTTTGAGCCCCTTGTTGCAGCCACTGTGTCAGTCCATCTGGTTGAGGGTCTTCCTCTTTTTCACTGACCCTGTACTTTACCAAGCATGATGTCCTTCTCCAGGGACTGAGCCCTCCTGAGAACACGTCCAAAGTAAGTGAGACGTAATCTCGCCATCCTTTCTTCTAAGGAGCGTTCTGGTTGTACCACTGAAGGCAGTAGGAGTTTAACTCCTCTGGAGTGAGAGCACTAGACTATCTGTACACGCACTTCGTCCATCATTGGTTAAGGACGTCTGTGTAGCCAGAGACATCTGTTGTCTTGGCGTGTGTGGACTAGGGCACAGGGAACGCAGGTCACCAGAGAGCTCCCCCAGGTGAGGCCAAGGGAATATGGACAGGGCAACCAACAGCATCTGCTTAGAAAAGGGTCCCCAGAGGAAGCAGTGCTGAAGCAGAAAAGACAGATTAACCAGGCAAAAGGAACAATGTTGCATTACGGATAGAGAGAATAGCTCGTGGAAAGATCTGGAAGCAAAGGAGAGCTGAGTGTGTGAGCCAGCAGAGAAATCAAGGGACAGCTACAAAAGGCCTTGAGCAGGAAGCTAAGGAATTCACCCTTCACCCTGAGTACAAGGAAGAAGCAGCACTGAAATGTTGTTAATCTGGAGTGTGATGACCAGATTTGCACTTTTGAAAGGTCATCCTGGACGCATTGAAGAGAGGGGATTGGAGGAGGACAAGGATGGAGGTAACCAATTAAGAGGTTGCTGCAGTGAATCCAAGTGAGAGGCTGTGGTGACTTAGACTAGGGTCAGGGCAGTGAGGGTGAAGAGAAATCGGCAGATTACATCATCTGTAGAAGGTAGGGAGCCCTGGTGGCACAGTGGTTAAGAGCTCGGCTGCTAACCAAAAGGTTGGCGGTTCAAATCCACCAGCTTCTCCTTGAAAACTATGCGGCAGTTCTCCTCTGCACACACGGGGTCACCACGAGTCGGAATCTACTGATAGCAGTTAACAACGGTTTGGGTAGCCGACCTGATAGAGGGTGATTCACTGTGACAGGAAAGTAACCCATTTTTGGGGTGGGGAAGTTCAGTCTGGGACATGCCACTTGTGAGGTTCCTGTGGGAACCAAGCAGGGATCTGAGCGAGCTGTTGGATGTGAAGAAATAAAGCTTTGGGGGTGGGGTGTGCAGTAGGAAAGAATTAAACCCAGTTGCCAGGGTGTTGATTCTGACTGATGGTGACCCCATGCGTGTTAGAGTAGAACTGTGATCTATAGGGTCGTCAATGGTTGATTTTTTGAAAGCAGATCACCAGGCCTTTCTTCGAGGTGCCTCTGGGTGGACTTGAACCACCGACCTCTTGGTTAGCAGCAGAGTGTGTTAAGAGTGTGTTAACCGTTTGCACCAACCAGGGACCACTATCACTGAAGTGGGAGGTGTTTGCACATGTTTCAATTGTAAAGAGAGAAGTCAGGAGAGAGGAAAGTACTGAAGATACAGGCCAGGGAATGGTCACTGGAGCTGCCTTCCTGTGGCAGAAGGTGGGAGACGAGCAGGCAGAAGGCAGGTGTGCAAGCCTCAGAATGGGTGGGGAGAGGGAGGCCAGGAACATTTGCAGAGAGGCAGACCCCGTCCGTTGCTGCACCCAGCTCTCGATGCCAAGGCTGGGAAAGACCTCGGGGGTTAGAGACTTCGTTCCCATCAGACGCAGCATACTGAGGAGACTGTACACAGCAACATCCTTTAAAGTTTCTCTTTGTCTCACAAAACAGCAGGCGAAGACTTGGACAGCTAATATAAAATGTCTTTTCCCCTCCGCTGGAGCAGGGAATAGCTGTGGAAAGCCTGTAGGCTGCTTTTAGATTAGCTCATTGCAAAGAGGTAGTTTCCTCTGAGGCCCCGGCTGGTGAGGACCTTTGGGAAAGGTGCCAGTACGGATACCTGCGTTTTCCAGATAGCTGAAGGGACACCTGAGTTTTCTGGGTAGCTGAAGGGACACCTGAGTTTTCCAGATAGCTGAAGGCTTGTGTCCCTTCATTTCCAGAGCCTTTAGAATTGCAGCTAACATAAAATGAATACCCTCTTGGGCAGAGCCTGAGGAAGTTCTTGAGGCTTAGTATATAGATTCTGTGGCATTTATTTCGACTGTTCTTTTTAGTTTCTGACTGTTTTAAATCTATTTCGGCAGGTATTTAAGGCACTTCACCATCTGATCCCAATCCATCTTTCTAAATTTATCCCTTACTTCTGCTCCTCACAAGCATTGCTTCCAAAGTAGACTTTTTACTGTGTTCATGACCTGAGACATTGCTCCTGAGTTTTTGGTAACATTGTATTTGCTTTTGTTGGCAATGGATAATGCACAGAGGGAGTACAATTTCTATGGGTAGGAAAAAAAAAAAAAAAACACCAAACCTGTTGTTGTCAAGTCAGTTCTGACTCCTGGAGACCCCATGCGTTACAGAGCAGAACTGCTCCCCAGGGTTTTCTTGGTTGTCTTCACAGAAGAGATGGCCAGATCTCCAGGGCTTTCTTTCTTCCATGGTGCCGCTGGGTGGGTTCCAGCTACCAACATTTGTGGTAGCAGTCAAGTGCAAACCGTTTGTGCCCGCCAGGCCTCTAGAAATGTACAGACATAAGAAATATGAGTGGTCAAACCATATTTCTCTAATCTTGAATATGAAATAAGAAAACTGAACATTTGGCATTCCCTGGAGATGAAGTGAATTGACACATATAAAATATCGAGCATCTTTACTGCACGTGGTATCAAAACACAGTGGATTGTGAAACTTTGAGGAGAGGCAGCCCTGGCCCTAGATGGCCCACCATACTTTGTCTTACAGCCACACCTCCTAGAGCAAACCAAACGGCTCTCGCAAAATCTGTCAGTGGACCACTTCGATGAGAACAAAGACCCCTCCCAAAGGCAGAGGGCCCTGAGTGCTGTGAGCATCCTCACCATCACCATCCAGGGTAAGTTCCACCCCTATTCCAAGGGAGAGCCGAATTCAGTGTTCTTCCATCCTCATCCCAAGCCCCACAATCCTCTGCAAAGGGGGCTTTTTGGGAACCAACCCACGGTATGCTCCTGCAAAGAGTGGCTTCCGGTGCCTCCTTGGAGCAATTCACCAGAGACCTGGAAGATGCCGCCCTTCCCTGTTGGCCCACGCTGGGCCAGCACTTGGATAGTGGTGGGAACTGGCTAGACATCAGATGGCTGGGGCTATGAGCATAGGACCTATTGATCTGGCCAGGCCATCACGGGAGGTCTCAATGACAATGATAGTCTAAGTAAGAAGAGAAAGAAGACACAGAAGTTTCCAGAAGCTGGCAGTCATCATCAAAGTTAGAATGAGAAATCTGGTAAGAACCATGGAAAACTTGTGTGGACAGGCTGGAAACATCTGATGACCTGAGTTAACAGCATGTAACACGGACACAACTGAGGGTTTGGTGTTCAGAGGCAGGACTCAAGTCCCTGCAAGGATGGGGTCAAATGGGTGCCTTAGCATGTTTGAGCCTGGTTGCTTCACCTAATGGGTACATGAGTCCCTGAAAAGGTGCCAGGGATGCAGTACTTTCAGCCTGAACTCAACCAGCTTAACCAAAAAACCTGTTGCCGTGGAGTCAATTCCAATTTATAGCCACCCTATAGGACAGATAGAACTTCCCCATAGAGTTTCTAAGGAGTGGCTGGTGGATTCGAACTGCTGACCTTTTGGTTAGCAGCCAAGCTCTTAACCACTGCACCACCAGGGCTTCTCAACCAGCTGAGAAAGTGCCTTATTTTGTTTCAGTGCTTACATATGTCCCTGCCCAAGTATCTCTTCTTCCCCTGAGCCAGTAGGAAGCCATCACCAAGGTCTGTCTTGAGTGAACATCACTCTGGGTTGTGTCTAGCTCTCTCATGAGCTCATAGCTAGTCAACGTTGACTTCCCAATCTGTACTCTTAACAGGGCAACCTACACCCTAGAAGCTCAATAAAAGTACAAGGACGTGGTTTGACTGTATCACGTGGTCGTAAGTGGGAGACTGTAAATATGATTTTGGTAGCACAAGTGATCATACTGTATCAGGAGTGAGCACCCTTCTTGACTGGTCACACTGTATCAGGAGTGAGCGCCCTTCTTGACTGGTCACACTGTATCAGGAGTGAGCGCCCTTCTTGACTGGTCACACTGTATCAGGAGTGAGTGCCCTTCTTGACTGATCACTCTGTATCAGGAGTGAGCGCCCTTCTTGACTGGTCACTCTGTATCAGGAGTGAGCGCCCTTCTTGACTGGTCACTCTGTATCAGGGGTGAGCGCCCTTCTTGACTGGTCACTCTGTATCAGGGGTGAGCGCCCTTCTTGACTGGTCACTCTGTATCAGGGGTGAGCGCCCTTCTTGACTGATCACTCTGTATCAGGGATGAGTGCCCTTCTTGACTGGTCACTCTGTATCAGGAGTGAGCGCCCTTCTTGACTGGTCACTCTGTATCAGGAGTGAGCGCCCTTCTTGACTGATCACTCTGTATCAGGAGTGAGCGCCCTTCTTGACTGGTCATACTGTATCACGAGTGAGTGCCCTTCTTGACTGATCACTCTGTATCATGAGAAATGCTGGGACGGAGGGAGAAGACCGTACTCGGGCAAACAGCAAACAGCTCAGAGATAACTCTCAAGCACTCTTTCATTTTCCTTCTCTAGAACAGGAAAAATCACAGGAGCCTTGCCTCCCGTGTGGGGAAAACCTGGCATCCAAATACCTCGTGTGGGACTGTAGCCCCCAGTGGCTACGCATTAAGAAGGCGCTGAGAACTGTGGTGACCGACCCCTTTACTGAGCTAGCCATCACCATCTGCATCATAGTCAACACTATCTTCTTGGCCATGGAGCATCACAAAATGGACAACAACTTTAAGCAAATGTTGGCTGCAGGGAATCTGGTAACTTTAGAGGTTTAAAAATATGAAACATATTTTAAGATTTGAATTCCGAGTCTTTGCATATGAGTGGCCTAACCTGAACAGGTCTTTGGCCCTGGAGAAGGGAGGACAGGGAGAAGACAATCTGTTATGACTTTATTTTACTCAGTTCATTTCTGTTGTTCAGTAATTTCCCATGATGACAGGCCATCCAGACACTGTGTTGGTCCTCTAATAGGTTAAGGCGTGTCTAGTCATCAAGGGGACATGGGGTAAACCAGAAAAAAGAAGGCATCTTTAAAAGGTCAGTTATTTGGGATAATTAAAGAAATATTAATCATATCCCAAGACCCACAGTAATGAGTACCATGGTCTCCAGAGATAACAGTATCAATTGTCATAAAATAATGTGGCTGCCACTGTTGTTGTTTGTTGCCCTCATTACTAGGTGCTATCCCCCTCTGCTGCGCCCCGGAAAGCTGAGTCATGGCCTAGCAGCTGTGGGAAGTCCTCTGTTCCAAGGAGAGAAGGGGATGTGGAGCATGGGGTGGGGTGGGGGTCTGAGATACAGTGGGGCTGAGTATAAGGCCAGGGTGGTTCTCCCTACAGGCAGTCTGCATCTGAGATACAGTGTGTGCTTCAGTGTGTGTCTTATCAGCTGGATCCAGTCTAAGTTAAAGTGGAAAAACTTAGTAAGGGGAGTAGACTTTCCAAGAACTGTCTACTCTGATTCATGGTTCCTAAGAAAGGGATTTTTCTCAAGGGAAAATTACTCCCCCAAATATCAGAAACAACAAATAATTCCCCACTGGATGTTCCACCCTAATTAGCGAATGGGTTGATGGGCTAAAAATCTTACCTGAATGTCTAGCCTTTTCTTCTTAAAATTTTGTTTCATTTTTCCCATTTGAAAAAGCAATATGTACTATTTTTTTTTTAATTTAAAAAATAAGGAAAAATACAAAGAAAGGAAATACAAAGAGGAAACTAATTTCCCATGACCCTAACAGTAAAAGTGGAAAGATACCATTTTGGCATTGCAGGGTATCTCCAGGAGATATATATATATATATTCCTTTTTTTTTATATTGAGAACCCCACCAGACCTATTGAATCAGGACTTGATTCACAAAGCTGCTTCTGTGATTCATGTTTATGGTGGTGTGTAGCTGGAGATAGGTACCTTACTCCTTGATACCACATCCCTCCCAGGAGAGCAGTGATACAGTGGGGCTGCAGTGTAAGGCCAGGGTGTTTCTCCCTACAAGGAATCTGCATCTCAGTTACAGTAGGTCTGAGTATAATAAGGCCAGGGTGGTTCTCCCTACAAGCAGTCTGCATCTGAGATACAGTGGGGCTGCAGTATGAGGCCAGTTGTGATTCTCCCTATAAGGAATCTGCATCTGGGATACGATGGGACTGAGTATAAGGCAGGGAGATTCTCCCTACGATGAATGTGCATCTGAGTTCCATTCCCCATACTGCCTTTGGAGAGAGGTGCCTTGTGGGTGTGAATGGGTGAGTCTAGATTCCATGCTGCGTGATAAACTGAACACACAGGTCAGTACCTTCTAACAGACCAGTGTCCTCTGGGCTGCTGGGCCAGAGTTATTCAGTTGTTCCCTGCCGAGGCAGCCCCAGAGATGGGCTGACAGTGTTGTTTCACTTGGAGGTAGAATGCTGTGTCTGTAAGGTCAGCGGAGTCAGCCGACCCCACCTCTCAGCACCTCCTGGTGGATGGGGCAATTGAGTAAACTCCAGAGAAGAGCCAAGAACCCAGAATCATCCCTCTGGACAGGGCTTCCCAGCTGCAAAAGTGGTCTGCCATCGCTACATCTGCTGGCAAGTGGGAAGTGAGAAGGTTGTCCCCTGGCCAGGTGTCCTGGGTGTTCAAGTGGAGCTGAATTTTGCAGTCAGACGTCAACCAGAGGGGGCGGTGGGGCGGTGGGGAGGGACCTGGGACTTGCCCCGGGGCACAAGTCCAAGGGGGCACCAGATGAGGCGCAGAATGACATTCCATGGCACCACAAATAAGAAAGGCACCTGCTGGAGGCAGCCAGACAAGGAGGGGAAGGCATTTCCGCTGCCACCAGGACTGTTACTTTTAGTGGGGGTGGGGGGTGGAGTTTAATCATTAATAAAGGAGCCCTGGTGGTGCAGCAGTTAAGGGCTCCGCTGTTAACTGAAAGATCGGCGGTTCGAAACCACCAGATGCTCCTCGGGAGAAAGGTGTGGCACTCTGCTTCCATAAAGATTTACAGCCTTGGAAATCCTGCAGGTTTGCTATGAGTCAGAGTCGACTGGAGAGCAGTGGGTTTTTAGATCATTGATGACTTTTGTCAGAACTCCACTTTATAGTGGAGAGTGTTAAATCTGACAACATTTTTTTGAGGCTTTAAGCCTTTTTATATTACCTTATTATTTTCATACTTTTTTTTATTTCTACTTATTTGGGTGTGTGATAAAGAGTATAATATTTGCTATAAAGAAATGCTTTGTTTTATCTTCTGCAAATATATGGATGAGCGATTATTTTTTAATTTGTATACTACTTATTCAACATTTTGCAAACTTCTTAACCTTTTATTTACCTAATTATCAAAGACAAAGACAAAACAATGACTACTTATTTTTGCCCATGGGAAACACATAATTTAGCACTTTTGATAACTCTTTTTACCCTGTTCTTTATGAGCCCTTATTTATTTATTTATTTTGGAATGATGAACCTTGTATTCTGAGTGAATTCTAAGGGTTATATTCCAGCTCACTAATCCTCTTTTCAGACATAACCAGTCTAGGGTTTATCCCATGGATTGAGTTGCACAAAGACTTACTCTGTCCCCTGCAGGGTTTTTAATTCTCTGCTTTGGGCTCCTTTTTAATTTAATTTTTTTCTGAGCAAGCTGTTGAGATGGAATGAGCAATGATTCCTGTTTTGGAATGCGTACTCATTGTGGTTGTGGTTAGGTAAATGCCTGAGTTCAGGTTCATGGAGGATGATTATCTTTAGTGTTCAGGTCTGTCGTGCATTCTCCCCACCACCATTTTGGGGTTTTCATTGGTATTTTAAAGAGAGTTCAGAGAAGTAATTTCCTGGCACTTCCTACCACCCTGCCATCTTCCAAGAAGCTAGGTGTGGCTTATTTTCAACAGAATGGGAAATGATATTCATTTTCCATCCTACTGTCTGAGAGATTGGGAACACTGGGGTGGGTATAATGGAAGGGGGGCAACGGAGAGAGGAGCAAAGGTAAGGTGAGTTTAGTGCTCCAGCAGTGAATGCTTCTATTTCATGGACTTTGAAGATAGTTATCTTTAGGGCATGTTGTGTCAACCATGAAAATGCATTCTATTTCTTTGTATCCTCTGTAGTTCCCTTGGACCATTCTTAAGTGTGTCTCCAAGGGGAGGTAGCTTCCTTTTTCTCATTCTTCTTTGTCCCGCCATAGGTTTTCAGTGGCATTTTTATAGCAGAAATGTGCCTAAAAATCATTGCCCTGGATCCCTACCACTACTTCCGCAGAGGCTGGAACGTTTTTGACTGCGTGGTTGCCCTTCTGAGTCTTGCAGATGTGCTGACCTTTGAGAAATCACTACCAGTCTTACGTTCCTTCAGAGTGGTAAGGCGCTTTTGTACTCTACCAGTGCGTAACTTAGCGGCTGAAATTGAAAAGCCTCTTGAGTGAGCTGAATGACTGCCTTGGCTTAAGCTTTAACTCATCTTGCATTAATCCCCAGAACCAAAACTGCCTCCCTGTCCCCACCCAGGTCTTTAAAAGTTGGGAAACTCCAGGGAATCTTCTCGTAACTGAATCCCTCCCCCGACCCAGGGATGACCCTTTAGGCAGCCGGAGCCAGATCTCTGTACCTTGCTTTGTGCGTGGCCCACATGGAGCTCCGAGCTAGGCGGCCTCACACCTGAGCGCACCAAGGTTGGTGAGGAGCATAGAGCCCCGGAGTGGGCCAGGTGCTGCCAACAGCTGCTGTCTCAAGCAAGGTGTCTCCCCACTATCGGGTGCCACAGTCCTTCCGTCCCACCAGTTTGGAGGCATTCTGCCAGCCTTGGTGGAGTCCCTGATGTGAGCCGACATGGGGGAAGGCACAAAGGTGAAGGAGCAGTGTCTTTAAGAAGTTTGCAGTCCAGGAATGGTACAAGACAGGGCCAGAAATGACCATGAAGCCACGTGGAGTGTGACAGACCCCAGGAAAGGTATGACTAGAAATCGACAGAGGAATCCCAGCTGAGGGCGGAGCTGGGCAAATACCACAAGAGCCTTTGTTTTCTTTAAAAGGTATTTGCTCCTTTTAAAGCCATGAATAGGATTTCTAAACCTAGGACACTGGATCCTGTTACCTAAGTGTGCGTTTATACCTGGGGGATGGTGGGATGTGACGCTGTTCCAAGTCAGGCATTCTAGGCTGCTCTGGTAAGGTTTTTTAGAGTGGGGCACATGGTTAAGCACTCGACTACTAACCAAGATGTTGGTGGTTCAAACCCTCCCAAAGACACCTCGGAAGAAAGGTCTGGTGATCTACCTTCGAAAAAAATCAAGCCTTGAAAATTCTAGTTCTACTCTGCAACACATGGGGTTGCCATGAATCAGAACAGACTCAATGGCACCTTTTTTTTTGTTTAAATTAAAGAATTACATTTGCTTTACCATCACTTAGGTTCATCACAGCCATGCTCTAGGGTGAAGAGCTTTGTGGCGTTGTCTGTGCATGTGACTGGACCCACCGTTTGTCTCTGGCCTGCCCTCGTACCCCTCTGAGTAGACCCTGGTGGTTCTTGTCTTCAGGCAAAAGTCTTACTAGCTTGTGACATTTCTGTGCCCCCAAATAGTTGATAATTACAGGATTATGCTTTGTAGTGAAACCGTCCATTGGAAGTTAGTATGAGCAACAACCTGGCACACAGGTTGCTGTGTTCTTCCTAAGGTTGTTGTCTCCTGTAAGATCTGTGAGGTTCCATACACAGTTTCTCTTTGGAAAAATTGTTCTTACCCTGAGTTTCTGGTTGCCTTTTTTCTCCTGGTACGAAACCTCATATTACTCGTCATTGTCATGAAGTTTAGATTCCAGCGTGCGGCCTGGATTATATAACGTAGGGAGTGGCAGACTCATTCTGTGCAGGGCCAGATAAATATTTTCAGCTTTACAGGCTGTATAGTCTCTGTTGCAACTAGCCGACTCTGTCACAGTAGTGCAAAAGCAGCCAAAACAAAATCAAACCTCTCGCTGTCGAGCAGACTCCAACTCATGGCAACTCCGTGCGTTACAGAGTACAACTGCTCTGTAGGGTTTTCTTGGTTGTGATCTTTACGGAAGCGTATCGCCAGGCCTTTCTTCTGTGGCACACTGGGAAGATAGTAGTGGAGCGCAAACTATTTGCACCACCCAGGGACCTAAAAGCAGCCATAGGTATTTGTAAATGAATGGGTAGGTTTGTGTTCCAAAAAAAACTTTACTTATGAACACTGAAATTTGAATTTCATGTAATTTTCCCGTGTCATGAAATATTATTTTTTTTATTATTCTTTTTCAACCACTAAAAAATATACAAACATTCTTGGCCTCTGCCCATACAAAAACAGGCAGCAGGCCAGATCTGGCCCACAGGTTATAGTCTGGTGACTCCCGGTATATTGCGTAGTGTTCTGTATCACTCATTTTATGTACTAAACGTGTATGCTCAAGGGCCGTATCATTATTCCAAAGCTTTTATCTTTTTAAAAAGTTAGAGGAAAATATTTCCTTTTTTAAAGCAAAAAGTAGACACAGGTGAGTATTAGATCAGAACAGGGAGTCAGGATGAATTTGACCTTGAAAAGATTTTTGAAAGTCATGAATGCTTGGTTTAGGAACGTGTCATGTGCTTTATAGCGGGCCAGGTGGCATTTGTCCTTGACTGGGTTTTCTTCCGTTTTTGTCTGTTGTTTGTTTTCACAGCTGAGGGTCTTCAAACTAGCCAAATCCTGGCCAACTTTAAACACGCTGATCAAGATAATCGGGCACTCCGTCGGGGCCCTCGGAAACCTCACCGTGGTCCTGGCCATTGTTGTCTTTATCTTCTCCGTAGTCGGCATGCAGCTTTTTGGCACCCAGTTCAACGCCACGAGGACTAAACAGCCATGCAACGCAAAAGCCCCGTGTCTGCGACGCTGGCACATGGCGAATTTCTACCACTCCTTCCTGGTGGTGTTCCGCATCCTCTGTGGAGAGTGGATCGAGAGCATGTGGGAGTGCCTGCAGGAGACCCAGACGTACCTGTGTGTTTTTGTCTTCCTGGTGATCACGGTGATAGGAAAACTGGTGGTGAGTGTCTTAGATTTAAAAAAACACAAACACACACGGAAAAAACAAATGCATTGGCCTTTGGCAGCACTGCCGGGGTGAAAACTGCTATTGTTAACGTAATGCTCGAGTGGGTATCACAGATCTTGACGTGAATTTGGTTTGAGGAAGTCAGATAAGCTAGAAAAAGCCTCCGTGTTGCACGGTGATCGCTGTGACCCATACCCCAACATCTATTCCCCTCCGGAAGGTGATTCTGAGACAGTCGTGTTCTCGTTCCAGGAATTTGCTGAGTCAGGGGCTTATCACCTGCCCCTGGGGAAACTTGGTTGAGGTTTCTTGTTCTTGAAGAAAAGAAATGAGAAACCCGTGGTCCATTTATGCCTCTGGGCCTTTTATGATTGATGCTTAGAACAGTGGTGAGCATAGTGAGAAGAACCAGCCTAAGACAAAGCCAGCGCCCAGGAGGCGGAGTGGGGGCGCAGCAGCCTGTCTGCATGTCAGAATGGACCCCCGTGCTAGTTTCAAACTTCTTTTTATCACATATTTTCTCAGTGTCTAAGTTGGCTTGAGTCTGTTACTTGCAGCTGGATGCACAGATATTTACAGAGAGGCACAAAGGGCTTACACTTGACTACTAACCAAAAGGTTGGCGATTCGAACTCACCCAGCAGCTCCTCAGAAGAAAGGCCTGGCGATCTCCTTCAGTAAAGATTACAGCCAAGGAAAGAGTTCTGCTCTGTAACACAGGGGGTCGCCATGAGTCACAATCACTAAATGGCAACGAGTCTGTTTGTCTGTCTGTTTTAGACTAGGTGTAGACCAGTGAGTATATGATGAGACAAGAGACACCCAAGGACTGTTGAACACAAGACCTTAAGGATCAAGGAGGGGCCACAGTGCAGATGTACTTAACCATCTGCATGTGACGGCTTTATCCTAACCAGTTGGGGCTGTAGCGCAGATGTACTTAACCATCTGCATGTGACGGCTTTATCCTAACCAGTTGGGGCTGTAGCGCAGATGTACTTAACCATCTACACGTGACAGCTTTATCCTAACCAGTTGGGGCTGTAGTGCAGATGTAATTAACCATCTACACATAATGGCTTTATCCTAACCAGTTGCCATCCAGTTGATCCCAGCTCATGGTGACCCCATGTGTGTCAGAGTAGAACTGTGCTCCATAGGATTTTCAATGGCTGATTTTTCAGAAGTAGATCACCAGACGTCTCTTCTGAGGCACCTCTGGATGATAGGTTTGAACCACCAACATTCTGGTTAGCAGTCAAGTGCATTAACCATCTGCACCACCCAAGGACACCAGCTTTATCCTTAGTACCTAATAAATGGCTGTTATGGATTGAATTGTGTTCCCCTCCCCCGAGTACCTGTGAATGTGACCTTATGTGGAAATAGGGTCTTTGCAGATGGAATCAGGTTAAGATGAGGTCACACTGGATTAGGGTGGGCCCCAAATGCAGTGATGGGTGTCCTTATAAGACGAGAAGACAGACAGACAGACACACACCCAGGGAAGAAGGCCATGTGAAGACAGAGGCAGAACTTGGAATGATGCATCTCCAAGCCACGGAATGCTAAGGATGTTCAGGAGCCACCAGAAGCTAGGAAGAGGCAAGGAAGAATCTTCTCTTAGAGCCTTCAGAGACAGCATGGCCCTGCCGACACCTTGAATTCAGACTTCCAGCTTCCAGAACTGTGAGACAAGCCACTTGTTCTGTGGTTCTTTGTTATGGTGGCCCTCGGAAATGATTGCAGTGGTGTAGACAGCAATACAGAAGTTCAGAGGAGCAGATCATCGCTGATGGGAGGGGAAGAGAGCATTGATAAAGGGTTTTGGAAAATATGGTACTTGAAAGGCCACTTGGAGGCAAGAAGGGCTTAGCCAAACAGAGGAGACCGGGAGGAGAGCGCAAGCAAGGATCCAGAGGTGGAGGTTTTCATGGTGAAGCTGAGGAACACTGACTAGACCCTTCATGCCCACAAGACACTTCTGTCTGAAGGCTGTGTGTTTTGGGGCTGATGGGAGTCACAAAGGAATGTTTTGAGAAGGTAATGGTGGTGAATTGGAGAATGTGACTGTGTCAGCAGAAAACACAATTCAGAAGCTGCTGAGATAATCTGAATTTCAAGTGATATGTGATTCAATAGAGGAGTTGTTGATATGGTCCAACTCCCTCTGCTAGTCCTAATACCTCACAGAGGTTAGGGCTGTGAGACACAACACTACACATCACAAAGCACACCGTCTCCCAGATTGTGCAGACAGGAGAGGACTACACGGTGGCCCTGGAGATCAGATTCACAACCCTGTGGAAAATTCCCTCAAAAATTCAAGCTCATGGTCCTGGCTGATCCCCAGGGAGCATACCCGTGGCCATCCCTTTCTGCTTTCCTGTGGCCAGGGTCTACGCGTACATGTTGCTTGTGTGAACATAAGCTGGGTTTGGCTCTTTGTACCCTTTTCCCTTCGATTTTTCTTTTATCTCATCTTGCTGTCTCTATTTCTTCCCCAGTCTTTTCTCTTTTTATTTATTTTATAGATGAACTTTCGCGGGAGACAGAGGACATAGAGCTGTCTTTTGTCTCTGTTTTGGGTCTTGGAAAAAAATTGTTCTGGAAGTCTACTATATCCTTTCTTTTGCTGAATTTTCCTTCTTGTCCCCCCACTCCCCATCCAGGTGCTGAACCTCTTCATTGCTTTGCTGCTCAATTCCTTCAGCAAGGAGGAGAGAGGTGGAAACCTGGAAGGAGGGGCCAAGAAGACCAAAATCCAGCTGGCCCTGGATCTGTTCCACCGGGCTTTTTGTTTTGTGATGCATACGCTTAGGCATTTCTGTCACAAGTGGTGCAGGAGGCAAAATGTAGCAAAGCATAAAGAGGTTACAGGAGGCCCTGCTTCCCAGAGCAAAGACATCATTCCCCTGGTCACAGAGACTAACAGGGGCCCAGAGACCAGGGAGGAGTCTGGTGCCCTGACCTCTCCACGAGAGGCCATGGACGACAGGCATGAGTGGACTCAGCTGGCCCCACTCGCAGAGCAAGAATATGACGTTGAATCTCCTGATGAAGATAATGCACAGGCTGTCACACAACCCGAGGCCGGGAAACAGGTAGGAAGGTTCCCATATACCTAGCGGCTTGGGGCTGACTGCCTACTCTGCTCTGAGCACTGGGCAGGGCTAAGAGGGGTATAAAATGTGGCAGCTGCCCGCCATGCTCATGGGCACATCCCAGGGCTGGTTCTACTGTATTTTTACACAAAGAACACGTGCCTTCTACATTTGTTTGCCAACCTCCCCCACGAGGTATTTTCGTAAGTGCGCTATGCCAATTATTTTCTACATGTTGCCTTAAAAAAATTAGCACAGCACACTTACGGAATACCAGGTGAGGAGAGGGCAGGGTTGACAAACAAAGGTAGAAGGTGCTCGCTATTTGAGTAGCAACGTGGTAATCGTGGTCCTGCACACATGGTGCAGACAGGAGGTGTCAGAGGAGCTCAGAGAGGGGCAGGATGAGAGTGGGCTGGGGCCACAGGGGAAGCAAGTGCCTTTGGTTAAGCCTGAAAGAAGTACAGTCCTGATGAAGCCTAGTGTTTGGATTGGCTGAAAGGCGAGAAGCGGAGTGTGGCAAGTGACGGGAACCCGGTTTCCTTCCAGGTGACTCCGACTCATGGTGACCCCAAGTGTGTCAGAGTAGAACTGTACTCCATAGGGTTTTCAATGGCTGATTTTTAAAAACATTTTTTTTAAATTGTACTTTAGATGAAGGTTTACAGAACAAATAGTTTCTCATTAAATGGTTAGTACACGTGTTGTTTTATGATATTGGTTAACAACTCCACGACATGTCAACAGTCTCCCTTCTCAACCTTGGGTTCCCCATTACCAGCTTTCCTGTCCCCTCCTGCCTTCTCGTCCTTGTCCCTGGGCTCTTGTGCCCCACTGGTCTTGTTTTGTTTTATGAGGCTGTCTAATCTTTGGCTGAAGGGTGAACCTTGGGAGTGACTTCCCTACTGAGCTAGAAGGGTGTCCTGGGCCCATATTCTTGGGGTTTCTCCAGTCTCTGTCAGGCCAGTATCAGTGGCTGATGTTTTGGAAGTAGATCACCAGACCTTCCTTCTGCTGCGCTGATAGGTGGATTCAAACCACCAACCTTATAGATAGTAGCCGAGCACAAACTGTTTGCACCACTCAGCTGTCTGTGAAGGCTGTAGCACGTAAAACGAGATGGTAGTGAACAAACTCAGTGTCTTCAGGGAACCAGTGGGAGGCTCTTGGGTGACGGGCCGTGGGAAATGAGGGCTGCCAGGGAATGCGGGGTGATGGACACCCTAAATAAATGACTGGGGACTTAGTTCTGAATGCAGCAGGAGCTATTTGTATACGCTTCAGCAGAGCAGTGCAGCGATTAGAAAAATTTATTTACCTGCCAAAGATGGTTGTCTTTTTTTTTTAAAAATAAGTTTATTTTTTCAATATAATTTTAAAAGTACAGAAAAGCACAAGAAACTCCCATAAACCCTTTACCCTGATGCAGCAATTGTTAATATTCTCAGTTGCTCCATATGTGTGTCTCTGTATATTTGCCTGATATTTCCTGTGATTAGATTCAGGTCATGCATTTTGGCAGAAACACCACAGAAGTGACGTGTATCCTTCCCAGAGTGTCGTACGAGGAGACACATGACCCTAATTTGTTCAGCTCCTGGAGACGTCAACTTTGATCTCTTGGTTAAGATGGTGTCTCCAGGTTTCTTCACCATAAACTTACCTTTTTCCCTTTTGTAATTATTGGGTATTTTGTGGGGAGATACTGTTTCTTATCAAATTTTCACCCACTGGTTTTAACATCTACTGATGATTTTTGCCTGAAATAATTAATACCACGGTGGTTGTCAAAGGTGATTTTCTAAATCCCATCATTTCATCCACATTTATTAGCTGGAATCCTACTGTAAATAAAAATTTATGTACCCTGGCATCTACACATCTTAAGTGTATTATTTGATGAGTTTTGACTTGTAACCCACATCCCCATAGAGACAGAAAAGATTTCCATCACCTCTTCCCAGTCTGCTCCAAGGGGCAACCACTTTTTTTTTTTTGTCCTAAGATTCCTTTTCCTTTTTGAAAGATTTGATACGAATGGAATAATATATTACTTACTATTTTGTAGCTGGCTTCTGTTGCTCCACGTAACATCTGTGAGATTAATCCATGTTAACGATTTGTTTTTACTGCTGAGTAATAGTCCATTATACAACTGTACCACAATTTGTTTATCTACTCTCCTGTTGATGGACTTCGCGAGTATTTGGCTATTATGAATCAATTTGTTATGAACATTCTCTATACAAGACTTTTTTGGAGAACATATGTTTTTACTTCTCTTGGGCTCTACAGTAGGTGTGTGTTTAACTTTATAAAAACAAACTAACAAACAAAAACTAATAGTTTTCCAAAGTTGTTGAACCATTTACACTCCTGCTAGCAATATATCAGAGTTCGAGTTGCTTCAAATTTTTACCAGTAATTGGTGGTGTCTTTTTTTTGGGGGGGTGGGGGTAAATGTCAGCCTTTCCAGGGAGTGTTTAGCGGTATCTCATTGTAATTTCAATATGCATGTCCTTAATTACTAACAATGTTCAACTTTTTTCATGTGCTTATTGGACATTCATATAGTTTCCTTTGTGAAGTGTTGATTCAAGTTTTTTCCTATTTTTTTTTTAGTTTGAATTATCTTTTTATTATTGACTTGTATTTTGGATACAAGTCCTTTGTTAGATTTATGTACTGAAAATATTTTCTCCCAGCCTGTGGCTTGACTTCATTTTTTTAATGGTGACTTTGATGAACAGAAGTTTCTAATTTTAATGAAATATAATTTATTGATATTTTCTTTTATGGTTATTGCTTTCTGTGCCCTATCTAAGAACTCTGCCTACCCCCAGGTGGCAAAGATAACACTGTATGATTCCTTCTAGAAGTTTTGTAGTTTTAGCTCTTATACTTAGGGTAATGATCTACCTCATATTAGCTTTTGTGTATGGTGTGAAGTAGGGGATAAGGTTCATTTGTTTTTTATGGTGGTGAATATATAGATAACAAAACATTCGCAGTTAAGTTTCATTTTTAAACTCAACTTTGTTGCAGTGTAATTTATATACAATAAAATGCGTCAATTTTAAGAGTACAGTTCAATTTGCAAAATGAATACACCCATGTAATCACACCACAATCTAGATATAGTACATTTCCATTGCCTCAGAAACTACTCTTGTGCACCTTCCTAGCCAGTAGCTTTCCCCAGCCACAGCCCTGCGCAAGCAGGGCTCTGCTTTCTGTTGCTATAGATTAGCTATGCCTTTTCTAGAGCTTCATGTAAGTGAAATTTTACATGGTGTATTCTTTTGTAACAAGTTTCTTTTGCTCAGCATAGTTATCTTGAGGTTTATACATGTTTTTGCATATATGAACATTCACATATAGATATGTATTTGTAGGAACATACGTTTCTGTTTCTCTTGGGTAAATACCTAGGAGTTTGACTGTTGCATTATTCAGCAACTTTATATTTAACTCTGTGTAAAACTGCCAAACTGCTTTCCAGAGTAGTTGTAACATATTGCATTCCCTCTGCAATGTATCAAAGTTCCATTTGCTCCACATCCTTGACAGCCTTCAGTTGTTTCTCCCTTTTTCATTTTAACCATTTGAGTGGGTATATAGTGGCATCTCATTGTGGCTTTCATTTTTGTTTCTCTGATAAATAATGATCGTGCACACCTTTTTCACGTGCCTGTTGGCCATTCATGTATCTTCCTTGATGGAGTATCTGTTTTCTGTTTTTATTGAGGGATTTGTCTTCTTATCATTGCGTTGTAAGAGCTCATTACGTATTCTGAATGCAAGGCCTTTGTCTGATATGTATATTGTACAGTTTCCACTAGTCTGTGGCTGCCTTTTTATTATCTTTGTGGTGTCTTTCAATGCACAGAAGATTTTTATTTTAATGAAGTATAATTTATCAAAATTCCTCCTATGATTCATACTTTTGTTTCCTTCCTAAGAAACCTTTGGACACCCTAAGGCTGCAAAGATTTTTTCATATGTTTTATTCTAGAATTTTATAGGTTTAACTCTTAAGTTCGAATCCATAATTCATTTCAATTTAATTTTTGTATATGGTGTGAGTTGAAGCGTTTTTTTCCCGTGTATATACCCAGTGATTCCAGTACCATATATTGAAAAGACTGTTCTTTTCCCAATGGATCAGCTCGACATCTTTGTCAAAAATCAATTAGCCATATGTATATTTAGGTCTAGTTCTAGACTCTTTATTCAGTTTCATGGATCTGTATATCTATATATCTTTATCAGATGTTTTGGCTATTGTGAGTCCTTTGCATTTACCTACGCATTTTAAAATCAGTTTGTCAAATTTTAACAAAAAAGACGGTATGATCCCACTTACATGATATATCTAGAATAGGCAGATACATAGAGACCAAAGTTTATTAGCAGCTATCAGGGATGGAAAGGAGGGAAAGACACACTGCTTAGAGAGCACTGAGCCTCTGTTAAGGGTGGTGGAAAAATCTGGAAACCGACAGAGGTGATTGTTGTGCAACATGATGAATGTAGTTAACATCACTAAATAGTACATGTAAAACAAGGCTGAAACAGCAAACATTTTGTTAGCTATATATTTAACACAATTAAAAAAAAGACTGTTAGGGTTTTGGTTGGGATTTCATTGAATACATGGATCATTTTATAAACAATTGGCATCTTAACAATATTGAGTCTTCATGTGTGTCTTTCCACTTAGATCTTCTTTAATTTCTCTTAGGTAACGCTTCGTAGTTTTCAGTGTACAAGTCTTGACATATTTGGTTAAATCTATCCATAAGTAGTTAATATTTTTATGCTATTGTGAGTATCACTCTTAAATATCAATTTCCAGATTTTATTATTAGTGTATAGAAATGCAGTTAACTTTTGTATATTGACCTTATATCCTGCAACTTTGATAAACTGACATTAATTCTAATAGCTTTTTTTTTTAAAAAGTTATGAATGTGTATTGAATTTCCTGAAGTAAATTCCCTGCATCTGTTGAGATGATCATACGGGTTTTTATTTATTTTGAATGTTAAATCACCTTTGCATTTCTTGGATCATCTCTACTTGGTTGTAGTATGTTATCCTCTTACATGTATCTGGCTCCTTGAGTGTCCTTTTTGGTGAAGTGTCTGTTCATGTCTGTTTTAGTTCTTTAGTGCTGCTATAACATAAATACTACAGTAGATGCCCTTAACAAACAGAAATTTATTCTCTCACAGTTTAGGTGGCTAGAAGTCCCAATTCAGGGCCCCAGCTCTAGGGGAAGGCTTTCTCTGTTGGCTGTGGGGGAAAGTCTTTGTCTCCTTTCAGCACCTGTGGGCCCAGCATTCCTTAGAGATCTCCGTGTGTCTTGGCATGACAGGTTACAATTCAGGATCAGAAACCACTCAGGATACAGTTCTTGGGTCAGGATAGCTTCTCAGCCATGCCTGCAGGCAGGCGTCTCCCTGTCTCTCTCTCTCAGCCCTCAGCCCTTGGCCCTTTGGCCCCTCAGCCAGGCCAGGCCTCTGTTCAGGCAGGTGTTAGAAAGTTCTTTAGCTCTGCTGACGAGTGCCTGGAGGCACCCCACTCTGCCAGCAAGCCTCCTGCCTGAAGACACCCAGCTCTCTCACTCTGTGGGTTGGCACACCCCACTGTGCCATCTCCTGCTGATCTCCTGGTTCAGCTGCTGCTGCTTCTCTGCCACCACTTCTTGCCATCTTACACTGTCTCTGGTGTTATAGCTCTCTGTCTCCTGGGTCTAGGAAGTTCTCAGTGCAGGGACCCCAGGTCCAAAGGACATGTTCCGCACCTAGCTCTTCCTTTCTGGTAGTGGTGAGGTCCCCTCCTCTCTGCTCACTTCTCTCTCCTTTTATCCCTTGTAAGACAAAAGGTGTGATGCAAGCAAGGGTGTGACTCGAGTGAGCGTGGTGCTGTGACCTTACTGAAGGCCGTGACTCGGTACAGCATACACTGATTCCGCCTCATTACATACAGAGGTTTAGGATTGGCTTTATTTTTGTGTTCTGTTTTTGGTCCATAGAGATGTTTACCTGTTTGTGTGTATGTGTATGTGGGTCTTTGTCTACTTGTGTGTGTATGTGTGTATGTAACTCTGTATGTTCATAGTGGAGAAGTATTCTTAAATCATGACCTTATAATGTCAAATTCACAGGAATTCTCACAAAGACTTTAGGGTGAGACTCTAAGTCTATAAGATGGGACTTGGCACATCCTTCTTGGATATTCTTGGAGGTTAGAAGACCAAATTTATTTTGCATTTTGATGTAGCAATATATTTTCATATTTTCCTTTTATGCCTTTTGGAGCCTGGTGGCACAGTGGTTAAGAGCATGGCTGCTAACCAAAAGGTCAACCGTTCAAATCCACCAGCTGCTCCTTGGAAACCCTATGGTACAGTTCTACTCTGTCCTGTAGGGTCGCTATGAGTCGGAATCAACTCGATGGCAACGGGTTTTTGGTTTATGCCTTTTGATCTCTTATTTTGCTAAGGAAACCCTTCTGTATGTCAAAGGGTAAAAAATTATTTTCCAAAATTTGTTTCTAACATTTCTTCATTTATTTTTATAATATTGAAATATCAAATGATAATGATTTTATTTTTATTGTATTCTGGCACAGTATTATTTGGGGGTATGGCTAATTATACCATTTATTAAATAATTTATTATTTAGCTATTGAACTGAAAGGACACGTTTTTAAAATATATTAGATAGTCATGTGTTTCATGTCTCTTTTATCTTCCTCTGATTTATCTGTCAAAGTTTATACAACTTTTCAGTAAGTTTCGATATATGTTTCCTATAGTAGTTTTCCCAGAATGATTTCACAGTAAGTCTTTCCACGAGCAGTTTTGAGAAGTAAAAAGAAGAAGGTTCTAATGTCACTGACTAGTCTCATGACAAACAAAAATCCACATAGCATTTAGACTTTGTCCTCACAAGTGAGGTGCCCAGGTGGAATGTTGACTCTGTTTTGGGCTTCTCTGTGTCAGGCCTGTGAACTCCATCAGAAAACCATGAAGTCTAGCAGCCTAGAAGTTCGGAGTGTGGAAATTGATGTGTTCTCTGAAGGTGATGAGCGTGCGACAGCACACAATCCCCGAAAGGTAACTCTCCCAGGGTGTCGTCTGAAGGTTGATCCACATGCCTTCTCCGGGATAGCTGTTACGGAGAAATGCCAGGATCGATGTGAAAAAAACTGCCACAAGTGGGTTTTAAGCAAAGGGTTTAAAAGGTTTAAAGGGTTTAAAGGCCAGGGTTTCTCACCCTCGGCCCTGTAACATGTTGGGCAAGGTAATTCCTCGTTGCAGTGGCTGCCATGGGTGTTGCAGGATGTTAAGCAGCGTCCGTGTCTTACCAACTAAATGCGACTAGATCTCCCCTGCTGTGACAATGAAAAATGTCTCCGGACGGTGCCAAAATGTAGTCTAGGGTGGGAGGGAGGGGAAGGGGCAAAATCAACCCTGGCTGAGAACCACTGGTCTGGACAGATTATGCCAGGAGTTGGATAGCTGAAAATCGCAGTCCCAGGAAAGTAATCTTTTCCTCATGACCTGGCTCCCCTATTGGGTTAGGCAGCCTATCAAGGGTATGGCTTGTAGGGAAGAAAATGTGAAGGTATTGTGTCTTCATTCGCCTTTCCTCGGCCAAGGAAGAACAGTTAGACAATTCTTTGCTGAGTCAGAGCACTTAGCAAAGGACCCAGTGGGGGACTTCTTCCAAAGCCCCTTGCGCCTAGAAGCCTTTGCCTGGCTAGGTGCATCTCTAACAAGCCTGATAATGAAGAATTAGGTACTACCAAGGTGAGAGACTACCAAGGTCTTGGTGAATGACTCTGCCCCTTTCCTCTGTTCTGATGTGCAGACGTCTGACGCTACCAGCCTGCTATCGGAATGTAGCACCATCGATCCGATGTATCCCTTTAGGCAGCTACCTGAAATGGTTCCCCAAAAGCAACCAGAGAGATGTTTGCCCAAAGGTAAGTAGCAGGATTTCTGTTCTTCACTGAAGCTCTGAAGCTTTGGGAGATGCCTTCTTTCTACTTCTACTGGGGAGAAAAGCAAAGAGAGGTCACCCACAGATTCCTGGGGACCAGTATCAGTTCCAGGAAGAGGCCATTTCAGGAAATTCTTGCTTCAGGTGGGCTCAACCTACATAGTCCAACAACCAGGACAGACACTCTAGAAAACTTTTCTACAAGTCCCACTGGGCCAACATGTCTGCTGCTTTGAATTGTCCCCAGTACATCCTCTGCTGGTATGTAGTTGAGGTCATATACCAAGAGAAGAACTTGGCCATAGCCCAGGGTTGACAGGAGCCCTTGCCAAGCCCTCAACTCGTCCCTTAAGATTCTTGTCTTGGGGGGAGGAGAGCGCTGTAGTTAAGAATATCAGCTCTGGAGCTACTGTCTATGCTCACATTCTGTCTTCTCCACTTACGAGCTGTGTGACTTGTTCAATTTACTTAACCTCTTTGCCTTATTCATAAAATGGTGATAATAATAGTACCTGCTGCAAAGCACTGTTGTGACTGTTAAATGAGAATATGAATCACTCGGAAGAGTGTCTGGCACAAAATAAGCACTCAATAAATGCAGCCTTTCCTGACTCCTTAAGTGGATGTAATGGCCCCTTCCGAACTGCATTCATTGTTTCCTGTATTAATTGTGGGGGAATTTGTGTCTGTCTCCACCCCCCACCTCCCCACCCCATGAGGCTCTCAGAGTTAGTGGCTTATTCAGGATTGTATATCTAGCACGAGCCCCTGGGTGCACAAGTGGTTAAATGCTCAACGTCTAGCCAAAAGGCTGGCTTTCGAACCCACCTGGTGATGCCTTGGAAGACAGGCCTGGTGGTCTGCTTCTGAAAGGTCACAGCCTTGAAAACCCTATGGACCAGTTCCACTCTGCACACATGGGGTCACCATGAGTCGGAATTGACTTGAAATCAACTAACAATAATAACAGATTTAGTGTGAGAATAGGACCTGGCCCAGATTATGGGCTCAACAAATGTTGACAAATAAATAAATAAATGACTTAACAAATGAGTGAATACATCTAAAAATTTTAAATTTCTCCATAAGTTTGGGGCTAGACTGGGCCCAGAAAGAACACCAAGAATGGGTTTCAAGCTTGTATTCTCGGTGGTTTGACAACCCCATAGTTGCCCACAGGGGACAGAGGCCAGGCTAGGGATTTCCCGTAGACTGTGGTTCTCCTGACTTACATTTGGACTGGTCCTTGAGGTATGCATAGGATGTCAGTAGTGGAGATGACAAAGATAGGTGACGTTTTTAGGAGATGGGAAGAGTGGGATAAAAGACAGAAAAACAATGTCTTAGGAAGAATAACCCACTGGTGTTTTGAAAGATGGAAGGAGGAAAGGGTCAGAGTGAGAAGACCTCACTATGGCCTGGGAAGAAGATGAGGAGTGGAATGTTGTGATTACTGTGAAGTAAGGGTCAGCAGGATTTGGGGAAGGGGAGAGGGAGACAAGGTGGCAAGGGTGATGTGATTCATGCTGAAGACTTGTGTGTATTGAGAACAAATGCTCCGCTGTTTGTAAACATCTCAACAATTGATCAGATTTTTCCATATATGGCTTGGGTGGTTCACAAAGTCTGTACCTATCTTAGCTCATTCCATGCAGTTCTTCGGGCACTGTCTGTTTACTATTGCCCGCCATCCTCCAAAAAAAAAAAAAAAAAAATTGTGGTATAACAAACAACCACAAAACCTCAGTGGCGTACAATAATAAATGTTTATTGCTCATGTGTCTGCATGATTCAGCTGATCTAGGCTGGGTATCTCTCCTGATCTTGTAAGGCTTCGTTCATACATGTGGTGTTGGCTGGGGACCAGCTGGTCTAGCCTGGGCTCAACTGGGCAGCTTGGCTCTGCTGCACATCTCTATCATCCTCCTCCTGGAGCCTGTGGGCTAGCCCAGGCATGACCTTCTCATGGAGACGGTGCAAGAGAGCAAGTGGAAGCACACACCGTCTCAAGGCCTGGGCTCAGAGCTGGCACACTGTGACTTCTGCTCCACTCTGTCGACCAAAGCAAGTCAATGGCTGAGCCCAGATTCAAGGGGTTGGAAAAGAGACTCCACCTCTTTAGTGGGGGGGACTGCAAAGTCACATGGCAAGGGGCATGCGTACAGGGAGGGCTGAAGAGCTGGGGCTATTAATGTGATTTACCACAGACACTAACGGTTGTACCACTCTGATTCCTCCCAGGTCTGGGTCCCTGCTTTCCACACTGTCACGTGGACAAGAGAAAGTCCCTCTGGATCATGTGGTGGAACCTGCGGAAGACCTGCTACCAAATAGTGAAACACAGCTGGTTTGAGAGCTTTGTTATCTTTGTGATTCTGCTGAGCAGTGGGGCGCTGGTAAATGATCATGGTTTATATGCGGGCATTGGGGATCAAGGCAGCCAAGGGAGCTGCATTTGGGCCTGACCCTTCGTGGGGCTATGAACGTGGGGAGAGCAGACAAAAGTGGAATCTTTGCTGCTGGCTTCCCTCGGGGGACAGGGTTTTGCACAACAGCTTCTGGAGTCATGCTCCCACTGGTACATCCTGAAGCCAAGGACACTTTCCCTGTGGGGAGGAGCTCCTGGAGTCCAGCCGTTGGGCCCAGGCCTGTCCACCTGCCCCTCACTCTTGGAGGATTCCTAGACATTTTCACCGCATCCTACATGTTTCTTCCTCTAGATCAACAAAATTCCTTCCCTCCCTTTTCCTGAAGACCATAGTGCTGCTTTCTAAAAGGTAAAATGCTAAGGGACAGGGCTACCTGGACCAGATTAGGGTATACTAAGTTGTCTTGGTAGTTGCCATCACTCATGTTTCCTTGAGAAAAGGAACAAGAAGATACCGTTTTCTGGGTATGACAGAGCCTTCCAGTTAGAGGTGAGATCAGTGGGATTGGGAAGTAACTTTGAATGTATCAGTCTCCATAGGCATGTAGTTGCAACCTCCTTTCTGCTCTGCTCTGTCCTCACCTTTGGTCCTTCTCTACCCCTCCCCTTTCTCCCTTGAGGGCCCCTATCTTCTCCCTTAACATCTACACACATCTCTCTCTCTCTCACCCTCCCCTTCTATCTTGTGTCTCTCCTTCAAATAACATAAAACTGAACTGTCTAACTCTTTGTCATATCAAGTGAATGGCGTTCTGGGTTCTCCCTTATTGATTTAGAGTGACAGACCCCTTCACAATAAGTAGCTAGCAAATGGAAGGAAGGGACAAGGAAATGCTTTGCGCCCACACACCCTGCCTTCCTGGCTAGTGCTTCACACCTGTGTAGCCTGTAGGTGAAAGAAGATGAGCACATGCTGGGGCCCACCTGGGTCTGTGGTCAACCTGCATCTGCACTGATCCACTCAATGGAACACAAAGTAGTCCTCAAATGAAACAGCAAATCTCTAACACCAGCCCAAGGAACTCCCTTGGTTAATTTTTATTGCTAACCCTTGGTCTAGGGTCACGTGTAGCCCTCTGGTGATTATGTTTGCACTGGCTGTCTACTCTTACTCAAGTGGTAGAATTTCTCTCATTTGTTTCATAAATGGTAATCGGTGTCTCCCAAGCCCTGTGCTAGCAAGTGGGAAAACCGTGATGTTGTTATTGGACCCAGGCACATGCCCCGTGGTGCCATGGAATGAAAACTTGAAATCAGAGAAGTAGCAGAGGGCACACAGTCCTCCTCATTCTCATCTTCCCTCAGAGAGGCCAGTGTAGGCTGGGCAGAGTGGGACTGAAAACAATGCAGAGGGTTCCAGAAGGACCCAGTCCCTGTTTCGTTATGCTATTTACAGAGAAATGGGGACAAAAAATACTGAGTGTCCTGGCCACTGTCTGATGCTGTACAACTCAACAGCATCAACATCACCTGGAAGCTTGTTAGAAATGCAGAGTCTTGGGTCCATCCCGGACCTTCTGAATTAGAATCTGCCTAGTAACAAGCTCCCTAGGTGATTCAGAGCTCATTAGGGTTTGGGAAACCCCGGTCTAGGCAACTATGTAATAATGGGAGCTCCTTAGAGTAGGAAATGGACTAGATTTAATGTACAAGCCTCCACAGCTCAGTTGCTGATATCAGTATGTTCTCCTGTTGTACTAACTCAGATCTGCTGAGCCAGCTTGTTGCTAAGTTTCAAAAAGGAGGGAGGAAATGAGCTTCCAGCACCATTCAGATTTGTTTCTTCCCAAAAGACAGACAGACAAACCCCTGACCTCCAGGAGCTTGGAGTCTGGTAGGGAAGACAGATGAAGTCCAGGCAATTATAGACCAGGGTCCTAACTGATACACTCAGAGCAGCAGAGGGTAGCATGGGGGGATGTAGGAAGGGGACCTAGCCCAGTGTTGGTGGAACAAGGACAGTTTCATATAGAAAATATCAGCTAAGCTGAGATCTGAAGGCTGACAAGAAGCTGGCAGAGGAGGAGGTCAGAAACCCACTTTGGAACTGGAAGGAAGACTGTTGAACTCTTTTGCATTCTTTTTTACCAGGGCCCATGGAGTGTTTATATCTTAATTATATAGACCCTGCAGAGTCCCACAAACATTTTAGGGGAGGGAAATGTTTGGATATAACTTGAAAAGGTTTGCTTTTTGTAATCACACTTAATAAATGTTTAACACTCTAAGGAATGTACACTGGAAACTCTAGCCCAGAGCTTCCAAATTCTCTTGCATGTCATGGTGCACATATAAAGTGATTGTGTTTGCTGGGACCACTGGTGTAAATGAATGAGGCTGCTTGTGGTGGAAGGTGGCGGGCCTCGGGGTTAGCAGGATCTAGAGTGTGGGCTAGAGAGTCTGGGCTTGATATTGTAGGCAGTGGAGGACCACTGAATAGAGCCTCTCACATATGTAGGAGAACAAAAGTGATAGCGTACACCGCTGGTGGTTCTGGAACAATAAAGTCGGCAAGAGCTGAAAGGATTAGTGTCCAATGTGGTGAGACTGGAGGCAGGACGACCCATTAAGAGGGTGCCTCTGTATTCCAGGGGAGAAGTGATGAAAACCTGGGGATGCAGAAGTCCAGAAATAGGCCTTTCCTTTCCCATTTTCACTCACCCAAGGAATCAATCCCATTGGGAAAGGTCAGCCTTAACACCTTTCGAGCAAAACCTTATTTACCAAGAGAGATACTAATTCATTCATATAAGGAAGACAAATAAAAAGCAAAGTTAGCAAGAAGGTCTATGCAAATACTCAACCTGGCCTAAGGGCTATGCTTTATCATTTCAGGTATTTGAAGATATACATCTTGAGGAACAGCCGAACATTAAAAAATTACTTAATTGTACTGACAGTATTTTCACATACATTTTTATCCTGGAGATGGGTCTGAAATGGGTGGCCTTTGGATTTAGCAAGTATTTCACCAGTGCCTGGTGCTGGCTGGATTTCATCATTGTGATCGTAAGTTTGCCATCTGTGTCCCATGAGGGTCGGGGGTAGGGGGGAGTGGGGCAAAGAGGGGACCATAGAGGAACTGCTTTTGCTGTGTGCCTCATATGCGTACCCCTTCAGCATATTTTTCTTGCTGTCATGGAGTCTCCACAGTGCTTGTACTTGTCCTTCATCTAGCAGCTGTCCAGCCTTCCCCGGGTTCCACTCGGACACACTGCACTTCCTATGCTTACCACCCAGCCCCTTCCATGGGTGGCACTCATCCACTTCACTCCATAAGCACTACTTATGTCGGGTATACACGTAGAATATCTTTGAGTACCCTCCATTTTCCCCTCTCCTTCACCTTTCCATTTCTTTTCAAGATGTCTCAAAGCAGCTTAGGAGCCAGCAGGTTGGGCTGGTTCCCATCTTGACTGCCAAACAACATAAGAGGATTGTTCACACACATTCTCTCATTTGATCTGCACAACAGTGTCCTAGCTAAGCAGTGTTAATACAGCACCTACCACCGTACAGACAAGGAAACCTGAAGCTCAGAGGATCAGCAGCTTGTTTCAGGTCATAGAGTTGATAAGTGGTGAAGTTAGGATTCACACTTTAGTCTGGATGATGCTAAGGCTGATAATAGCAATGTTGTTGTTAGTTGCTCAGTTGCCATCGAGTCGATTCTGACTCATGGTGACCCCGTGTGTTGAAGAGTAGAAATGCTTCATAGGATTCTTAAGGCTGCGGCCTTTCAGAAGCAGATCGCCAGGCATGTCTTCCCAGGTGCCTCTGGGTGGGTTCGAACCACCAACCTTTTCGCTAGTAGTTGAGTGCTTAACTGTTCGTGTCACCCAAAATAAAAAACCAAACCCACTGCCTTCAAGTTGATTCGAACTCAGCGACCCTATAGATAGGGTAGAACTGCCCCCTAGATTTCCGAGGAGCAGCTGGTGGATTTGAACTGCTGACATTTTGGTTAGCAGCTAAGCTCTTAATCACTGTGCCACCATGGACCACATTTATTGATGCTTTCTGTGTGCCAGGTGCTCTGCCATGTGCTTCATCTGCATCGTCTGTTTCAGTTATTGCAACTATCCTACGTGGTAGCTACTATTGTGTTTCCCATTTTCAGAGGAAGAAGCTAAGTCACAGAGAAGCTAAGAAACATGTTCAATGCTAACCTGCTAGAAGTGGTGGAGGACGCTTAAGCCTCTTAAGTCTCACTCCAGAGCCCTTGATTTTTTTAACATCTATACCCTTTCTAAGGAGTTCTGGTGGCACAGTGGTTAAAGTGCTCAGCTGCTAACCATAAGGTCAGTGGTTCAAACCTACCAGGTGCTCCAAGGGAGGAAAATAGTACAGTCTGCTTCCGTGAAGATTTACAGCCTTGAAAACCCTATGGGCAGCTCTATAGGGTCACTATGAGTCAGAATCGACTCGATGACGAGTTGTTTTTTTTAAAATATCCTTTCTACCATGAGATAATTAGCTAGGTCTCGTCCCTGCTATTTAAGAAAGTAGATGCAACAAATGCATGAGCACAAGCCATGTCATTGGCAAACCCCACTGAAGAACCTCATTATTATTGGTGGACACAGATAGGCCATGTGGTCTGAAAGGCATCAGTGCCATGGGAGCGCCAATGGGACTCAAAGAAAGGAACAAAAAGAGCCACATCTTTTTCAGTCCTATCAGCTTCCAGAGTACAAATCACTCTGTCCCCACCATCTTATTAGATTATAATGAAAAACCTATAAGTTAGATGAAAAGATGATTGTTACCTCCATTCTAGGGGCCTGTGGTTTACTGGAGAAAAGCCTTAGACTTAGGAGACCTAACTTGTCTACTCTCTTTCTGTCAGACCTTAAGCAAAGCACTTCCCCTCTTTTGGCATTAGTTTTCACAAGCGTAAACATGAAGATGTGACTATAAATTGCCCAAATACAAAATGAAAAGCATAAATCTAGCAATAACCATTAAAAATACTGAAACAGTCCATAACCAGACAGTCAAAAAAAAGGGTACCAGGCCCAGATGGCTTTACAGGAAAGTTTTACCAAACTTCCAAGGAACAGGTAATCCCAATATTATCCAAATTGTTACAAAGAATAGAAAAAGAGAAGAAGCTTGAAAACTTATTTAATAAGACAAGTATAACTTTGATTTAAAAAAAAAAAAGGAATACAGTAAGAAAAGAAAATGACTGGTCAGCCTTTTTTATGAACATAGATATGAAAATTTTAAATAAAATGTTAGAAAATTGAATCCAACAGTTTATTTAAAAAATACACAATGACTAAGTTGGTTTATCCTAGGAATTCAAAGTCGTCTCACCCTGAAGAGTGCAGAGTAGGAAAGAATCCAAAAACAAACAAACAAACAAACAAACAAACAAAAAAACCCATTGCCATACAGTCAGTTCTGACTCACAACAACCCTACAAAGTGGGAAAGAATGTGGGTGTTTTTATATCTGAATGTGTCATCTGTGCCTCCCAGTTTGGTGGAACAGAAACTGGGGGTGAGGCTCTAGGTGAAAAGGTATACAATGTCCTTGTAGGAACAGTTCTTCCCCACCAATGACAGCAGTGATTTGGGAAAATCAGAAGAACTGCTGAGCTTTGCCACCATTTTCCCTCTGGCCAGGACCTAGGTAGAAAGAGTATTTGTGGAAAAACTGCTTAAATAACTCTACCAACAAGTAATGATATTACAAAAATACCTATTTAAAAAACCAGGGTACTATGAACACCATCAAAATATTTTGAATTGATAGTGATTGTAAAATCTTGTTATACTGTCATATTAAGTCACTTAATTAACTCTCCTAACTTGCAAATATTTTACTAGTACAATGGAGCTTGAAGAGTTAGTGCGGGATATTTTTAGATAATAATGAACTCTGATGTCAGCTTGTCAGGAGTATCACAATTCATCTCCTGTCCAGGTGAGCAAACCCCTTCCAAGTCGAGACTCTGAAGACTCTTTATAACCAATAACAATGGCTGAAGATCTGCAAAAAGTGGTCTTTGACTAGCTCAGCATACCATTAGGTTTTACTTTAGTAGACTTATAGAGCTCTCTAAACCTCAGCCCTGTCTTTCTAGGGAAAAGTATGTTGGGAGAGAAAACTGCATTTAATTCCCCCAAAAGGAGCTATTTGAGTAAACAAACAATTTAATATTTCTTTGTAACTTTGTGATATAATTTCAAACTTACAGAAAAGTTGCGAGAAATAGTATAAAGAACCCATTATGCTCTTTTTTGCCTATTCACCAATTGTTAACATTTCGCCCCATTTGCTTTGTCATTTTCTCCTTCTATTTTTCTCTGAACTACTTGAAATCAAGTTGCAGATGTCAGGCTCCTTTGGCCCCAAACATTTCAGTGTGTTTTTCCTAAGAACAAGGACGTTGTTTCTCATAATCACAGGAATTATCCCACTTGGGAAATTTAACATTGCATCAATATTGAAATTCACAGTCCATTTTCAAATTTTGTCAAATTGTCACAATAAGGTCCTTCATGGCTTATTTTCCCTCCCAATCAGGATTTAGTCCAGGATTCCACACTGCATTTAATTACTACGCCTCCTTGATTTCCTTTAATACAACAGTTCTTCAGCCTTTCCTTATCTTTCATTAAACAAGTAATATAAACACATCATCCTCTCCTTTATGGACTGTATCTTTGCCAGACAAGGAGACAAACGGACTCTCCAGTTGCCCTCTCCCTTCCAGCAAGTTCTGACAGGCTAGTGTATCTGGATAGTCCACATGGACATGATACGTTCTGCCTTCTCAGAATAAGGGCTCTGAATACCCCACCAGCTTCCTTGGGCATACCGTCAGGTGCACTACCTGTGGCCTCTCTTCCTGGCAGGTCTCTGTGACCAGTCTCATCAACTCCAAGCCCTTAAAGTCCTTCCGGACTCTGCGAGCACTCAGGCCCCTTCGTGCGCTGTCTCAGTTTGAAGGAATGAAGGTACGTTCTTCAGGCGGATGGGAGAAAGCTTAGCTGGCGAAGCAAAGGTATTAGCTGCTCCTGGACTTGGGTTTCCTTAAATTGCCAAGATTTTCCTGGGCTCCTCCCCACCTAGCCCAGTGCTTAGAATTTGGGAGTTGTCGAGAAGTCTAAGTCTATAGTCTCTACCCTAAAAGAGTTTTGGTGACAACCAAGATGGGCGCTGGCTTCCCCTCAGAGTCCTAAGGCAGGAGTCCCATATGTCCATCATCAGAGGACACTTCTCAGGTTATCCTCAGTGGAGAACATAGGAGTCATGGAGCTGAGAAAAGGGGGGAGGGAAGGGCATGGAGAATGAAGGCATAGCTTGAAGAGATCCAGCCTCACGCAGTGGACCCAGCCTGGGGAGGTCAAGGGCTTGGTGACTCCCGCACGCCTATTGGAATCTTCTTCTTCCATTTTGTTCCTAAAGGTGGTGGTCAATGCTCTCATAGGTGCCATCCCTGCCATTCTGAATGTCTTGCTTGTCTGCCTCATTTTCTGGCTCATATTTTGTATCCTGGGAGTAAGCATCTTTTCTGGAAAATTTGAAAGATGCGTTAATAAAACAGATATGAACTCAGTTATAGATCATGAAATCATTGCAAACAAAAGCCAGTGTGAGAGTGAAAATCTCCGCTGGGTCAACCTGGATGTGAACTTTGACAATGTGGGAATGGCTTACCTCGCTCTGCTGCAAGTGGTAAGTGTTGTTGGTATGTTTTCTGCTCTGAGAACACTTAGAAGAATTATAAGTCATTTCTCAGCTATTAAGAGTGCAGCGACTCCATTGGGATAATGGTCATGTGAGAATCAATGCCCCCTACAATTGTCCCCTACTGAGCATCTCCAACCTTATTGTCTACGGAGCCTCAATCTCCAGGTGATAGCCCTTTGAAGGTCTGTACATCTCACCTTGTCCTACACAGCACCTTGCTCTCCAGAGCTCAGCCAGACAGGGGTGGGGCCTGAGATGCCAGGTCATCCAGTAAGAAGGGCTGTCTGTTGGAAGTCCGTCCCCGGTGGAACCAGAGTACCCAGGTCTTGGGCAGACAGTGCAAACAGATGTGGCATCAGGGAAGAGGGGACAAGACTTAGCCAGGGGAACAAAACGATCCACAGCGTCTCTAACAGTATTCTCAGATGGAAATTTGTTTTGTTTTTAAACTTTGTAATCTTGTACAAATGAAGAAGAGGAAGAAAATCCAAGCCACGCCATCCTTGAGCCCCCTCCTCCTGTTCTTTTATTTGGACATTCTGTCCTAGAAGAGTGGGACATCATCTTAAGGATACCTTCCCACTGGCTCTTGCTTGCTTTGCATGGCTTGTGTCTGTTGACAGCAAGTCTACAATTATATTTGTGTTTCTTTGCTTTTGTTGCAGGCGACGTTTAAGGGCTGGACAGATATTATGTATGCAGCTGTCGATTTTAGAGGGGTGAGTCTTTGTTTCACTGTATTACGGAGAAGCTAGGGTCAAATGAGGTATATCATGTCATGGCTAGTCCAGAACTTCCTGCATCACAGTCCCAGTGGCCAGGGTTTCTCTTCCTTACTTTCCTTGGAACAAAGCACCATGAAATAACACTGCTCAATTAAAAAGGTTCTTATGCCTCCTTCAGTGAGTATCTGACACCCTCCCATACTCCAGAGTCCAGTCCTCTTTCTCCATGAGGACCAAGGAGAAACCACTCATGTAGGAGATGCAACCAGAAGCAACAGAATCACACGAGGCCTTGGTTTTCCTCTGTCTCACCTCTTCTCCAAATGAGTGGACAGACAGAAGCCAAATTTCAAAGGGGATTTGCCCTTGGCTATGGGAAAACCTTAAGACTGGACTAAATCTGAGCAAGAGAGACCCTCCCATGGCCCAGACTCTCCAGAGACGGAAGGGTTTCTGGTGATTGCCAGCTGTTGAACTCTAGCTAAATAGAAGGCAATCAAGGGTTTACAAAGTTGGAAGAATACTCAGTAATCTCATCCATTTCTACTTCCCAGTTTGTAAAACTGAGGAATAAAGAAAGAGTTGCCCAATGGTTGAGTCAAGGATGGAATGAGGATCGCTAACTTTTTTCCTATCATAACACGTGTATGTGTTGTTTGAGAATCTGTAGAGTTGATTTCTGCACATGCATAGTAAGTGATCAATAGATGTGAGCTGGTAGTAGGAACAGGGGTGTATGAATAGCGGTATAGAAGTAGTAGAGGTAATTTATTACAAATGAAATATTCTTAAATTATTAATGTGCTCATTTCTTTTGTGTTTTTGAGTACATGATTTTCATCCTAGTTTGCCTTAGGCACCCATCTGCCTTGAGGTGGAGTTGAGGGGTGGGGAGGAGATCTTACCCAGGTGTATGGGAGAAGAGGTATGTGGCTTACACTTGCTCCCAGATCAAGCAATGCGTGGGGAAGATGTGTGGAGGGTCCCTGCCCTGATGCTGGCCCTGGGATGTGCTTGCTGGTGGACTCTGACTTCTAGCTTGATGACCCTTGTCTGTGTAGTCATAGAGTGTCCCGTTGGTCTCAAATACTGAAGCTGTGACTGGTGAAACCATGAGCCATTCTCTGCCTTAGCTCCTCCTGGCCTCGGATGCAGACTTTTTCTTTTTCTTTTTCTTTGCCCTATCTTCCACACGGCTCCCTGGTGCAGCAGTCTACTCCCACTCCTTGCTGTGAGGCCTGCCATGGCTATCAACTCCATGTCCAAGCCATGTGGGACTGAGGGACGTTCAAGAGACTATGCTACGCTAGCCTTCTAACTAAGCCTGCCTGCCTGATATATCCCAGGCCTTCCTAGCACAGCTGTCTCCTCCCAGAAGAACAGAAATGGAACACAAACCCCTTTCATACCCTCCACGTTCCCCTCAAATCCCTGTAGATCCAGAGGGAGAATCAGAACATACACCTCACGTCTCTGCTCTTGTCTGTCTCCCTGTTTCTTCTCCCACAATTCCCTAGGGACGAGTTGAGCAAGCTTTTGTCTTCTCCTACTCCTGTCTGAACCTCTGTTACAGAAAACTCTATCCCTTCAAGCTGTTGATGTACCAAAGAGAGACAGACACAAAGGAACTTAGACACACCTACATCTCAAGTCGACAACCTAGTTTGCAAGACTATCAGCCCACCGCATAGTCTTATTTTAACTATCAGATGCGGAACATTAATTCTTTCTTTCTGCTACACTGTTTCTGTAATAATACTTACTCTTTGCTCAAACGAATGGATACCTCAAGTTAGCTGAGACTAAGATCAGCTACTCTTTAAGGCCAAAGAGAAAAGTGGTATTTTCAGATTCTTACCTTAGTTACACTAGTATATATGATAGGCGTTGAATAGCAAATATAAATACGTTCAACAGATGACAGATCCATCATAGTTATAGTTATAACTCATAGTTATATCTTGGAATGAGATCAGGAGAAGAAGAAGGGGAGTCTTCCCGTCACTTTCTCCAAAGTGCAGGAAGCTGGTGACAATGTGAAGACTTTGGCTGAGAGGAATCTCAGATGCTGTTGACAGCACTTTGAGCTGGGAGAGCTTGGTGGTAATAAATTTGTGTCCATTCTGGAGCTTGATCATTCATCCATTCATTCATGTATTCACTCACTGTGTATTGAGAATTGAGTTAATTCCGGCTCATGGTGACCCTATGTGTTGCAGAGTAGAACTGAGCTCCACAGGGTTTCCTTGACTGTGATCTTTACGGGAGCCAATTGCCAGGTCTTTCTTTCCTGGTGCCACTGGCTGGGTTTAAACCACCAACCTTTCAGTTAGCCACCAAGTGCAAACCGTTTGCACCACCCAGGGACCTGTGAAGGTATGCTAGGCACTAAGAATTTAACAGCGAACAAGACATAACCACAAGTTAGATAGAACAACAAGAATATGAAGGTTGGGGTAGTTCACCAACAGTTGGTGGTTCAGTCACCTCTGCCTGAGCTGACCTTGAGCCCTGCCTGATGTCCTCACCTCCATCTGGCCTCCTTCAGTTGCTTTTCCACACAGAGATCCTAGAGAACTTTTCAAGGGACACGTGATTCTGCCACACTCCCTCTCTATCGCTTAAAAGAAAAAGCCCAGCCCTCTCACCCCTTGCAAGCTGAGCTAAGAGACATTGAAAGACACCTCCTTCTAGGGGCCTTTCCTGTCGGGGGTTGGGGTCAGCGGGGGTGGGAGGGTAGGCTGAGTAGTTAATACTGCTGAGAAACACTTTGGTCTTCTAGATAAGGCAGTTAGGATAGCTTAGATTTTTTTCCAGTAATTGTCATTGTCTCTCATTTAAAATAATCCTAACAGGAGAACCAACAGCCCAAGTTTGAGGAGAATCAGTACATGTACCTATACTTCGTATTTTTTATCATCTTTGGCTCATTCTTCAGTCTGAATCTTTTTATTGGTGTTATTATTGACAACTTCAACGAACAGCAGAAAAAGATAAGTATATGCGGGTTGTCCGGAATTGGTGATATCATCTCTGCTCTCCAGAGGTCTTGAAAGGAATGTAACTGTGGTCTAGGTTTTTGTGCAAAGCTGCCCTTATCATCCGCTTGAGAACAAAGACAGAGCCTACCATGTCCTCCTCCTGGAGAAGGTTCTCAAAGATGAGGCTGGAAGGGACTTGAAAACGCTTGGGTTTTATTTAATCACTGTTTTTCACTGTCTGTCTGTCTTACTGTCTTAATCAATAGACATTGTTACTGTCAAGATTAAGCCTGATAGTACTTGCACCTTCATAGAACAACAACCACTAGGATTAATATTTGTGAAATTGTAGTCACATTTAAAAGGTGTTTTTCTTTTCAGCTGAACTTTCCATCGACTTAAATCATTTATTTTCTGGGAGGTAATTTAAGTGCATATTGTTGTTGTTGTTACTTGCCATAGGGTTGATTTTGACTCATAGCAACTCCATGTGTGCAGAGTTCCCGTTGCCGCCGAGTGGATTCCGACTCATAGAGAGTTGGCTGTGAGTCGGAATGCGTGCAGAGTAGAACTGCTTAATAGTCCCATTTTAATAACCTTTGAAGTGTGCTTTGCTATCCAGGGTAAAAATAATACATTCTCCTCTCTTTGCAAATGTGTCTCCTGACCCCCAACACCTAAGCCTCAGCAAATCTACAAAACCTACTTGGAAAGACGGTTGAGGAAGAGGCAGGGCTAGGGAGAAATTTTTCCTGTGTTATAATAAACCTGTTTATTTGTCTGATTTGAAAATCCATAGGAGCTTTGTAGTAAATTTGGAAAATAAAGGAAGATACAGAGAAAATGTCAATCACTCACAGGCAGCCACCACAGAAGTCTTTCCTCAGTGCCTTTTGTTACTTTGATACTATCCCTTCCAGTCACTTTTTCACCAAATATTTTACACCATTGGGATTACACTATATTTTTCATTTTGTAGCTTTCCTCCGTCAGTTATGAGTCCACGTCATGAAATCATCTCTGATACAAGAATTTTCAGGGCTGAACTACACCCCAGTTTATGGATAAACCACAATTTATCCTGATCACTCCCGTCTTTTTGGATATTCAGGTCGTTTCTAAATTTCTAGCTCTTCTAAAACAATCACGACCATTCTCGAAACTCTGTGCATCTCTGACTATTTCCTCAGGATAAATTGCTAGAATTAGAATATTTAAGGCATTGAAAGTGTGTTGTCAGATTGCCTTCCAGAAATGCAGTGCTGCAGGCTGTCCTTCTGCAGGCTATGGAGATGCCAGTTGATTCTGTTCTCATTATTCCGAGTGTTAGAACTTCCATTGTCTCTTCTGGTTTGATGGGTACAAGTGTTATCTCATTGTTTTCTTTTTCATTTATTTTATCATTAGTGAGATTATACATTTTTCACAGGAGATAGCCATCAGTATTTCTCCCTTAAGAATTACCTTTGTATATCCTTTGTGTATTTTTTTTAACATATTTTTATTTTTTTTATCGTGGTAACAAAACATTTGCCATTTCAACATCTTTTACGTGTACAATTCAGTGACATTAATTATGTTCATCATGTCATGCAACCATCACTATCTGTCTCCAGCTTTGTCCATCACCCTTAGCAGAAGCTTACTGCCGTTTTTAAAATTGGAAATATCATCATTTTCATATGGCTTTTTATATAGTAAGTCCAGTTTGTGACTTGCTTCTTAGAATTTTGTAATGATGTTTTTGACCTGTAGACATTTAGGATTTCTATGACATCAAACTGCCAATCTCACCCCTTTTGGCTTCTCTTCTTGCATTTTTATCCCAGATGCATTTCTCAATCCCAGTATCAGGGAACTAAATAGTCAACCTCTGGTTTTCTTGTTCTGTGGCTTGCTTTCTTTCTTTCTTTTTTCCTGTTGGACTCTTATAATCCATCTGCAATGCACCTCGATACCGACTAACCTTCTTAGTATCTGCTGGGAGCATCATTCACTGTCCTCCTGCGACTGTCTCATTGCTGCTACTCAGGAGTTTGTACTCAGCGGTGACTCTGTGACGTGCAGCTTGACTGCAGTCAACACCTGATCAGTTTTGATGTTAGCCCTTGTGATTTTAGACTTAGCCTTACATTTGAAATCACTGTTTTGATCAGTCCACAGCAAATTTTTGTTTTGTTTTGTTTTACTTTTCGTTATGGAAATTTTAAACATGCACAAGAGTATAGCAGCAGAACCTAAAATACCCATCATCCAGAGTGATATTTATTGACTTAAGCACATCTTTGTGATCTCTATGCCCTAACCCAACACTGACATCTGATTTTTTTATAGAGCAAATCACAGACATCACATTTCTTCTCTAAATATTTCTTATAAAATATCTCTTTTTGAAACATAACCACAGTTCCATTATCACACCTAAAAAAATTTAACACTAATTCTTTAATATCACTAAATAATACCCAGTGTTCAGATTTCCCAGAGTTTTTATTTTTAAAAATATTTATTTATATTAAAGTTTTTTTTGTTGTTTTTTTTTCCTCTCAGGATTCAAATAATGTCCTCCCCTTTCACAGCTTCCTTGTTCTCAAGAATGACAAGGTGTCCCAGGATCAGGTGGTCTTTCCTGTCCCACATCAGGACTCAGCCATTCTCTAAGGAGTGCTGGCTTCTTTAGTGGGAAACGGAGTTCCGAGACCACAATCTTGATCATCATTTCTGGGCTTTCCAGTGGACAGAGCTGCATCAAATTCAGGACTACAGGGAGATCTATCTATGGAAATGTGCATACTCATAATTCAAATTCAGGACTATAAGGTTTTCACTTCATCTCCCCTCTACCTCATCTGTGTCTCTTCTTTTCCACACTCAGAAATCAGGGCACAGGAGGTGATAGAATTAAAGCTTTCCACAGTTACTCAAGTTTCTTTATCCCACAAAGTACACAAAACAGTCTTAGAACAACAGTGTTAATACCACCATGAGGAATATTATTACTGAAATCACTTGTGACCCCTACACATCTCAAAACAGCCTGGTTAACAACTAGGGCTGTGATTTTTGGCTCACACTGGTGGTATAAATTCAAACTCCAGACCCTTGCTAAGGAAGGCCTGGGGTCACACATTATCAGGGGAGACCTGGTTTTTGCCCATAGTCCAGGTTGAGGCAGACACATTTCCTCATTGTCTTCGGTTCCTAGTAGACAGAGTCTGTTTTCTTCCCACTTTCATGGAGAACGCAGCCCTTGGAGAGTTCCAGATTCCTACAGGGACCTCTGCTCCACCCTTCCCTGCACCTAAGCCCACTGCCTTTGGTCTGACCCCTTCATGGGTTTTAAAACCCAAGAATCTAGTTTATAACCAGTTGTTGTTGAATCAGTTCCAACTCACGGCCATCCCACATGTTGCAGAGTAGAACTGCTCCATAGGGTTTTCAAAGCTGCAGTCTTATAGGAGTCTAGTTTATGGAGATTAGCAAATGCCTTTAGGCCAGCCGTGGCTACAGGACTAATTTACCACTTCATTTTTATTTTATTTTTTAAATCTCTTCTGATTTTCAGATCCTGGAGATTTTCCTTACTTTGGTGGAAGCTCAACTATACATTTAAAAGGAATTCTGTTCTGTTTTACCCAGTGTTTCTAGACAGTTTGTTCCTGAATTTCCAGAAACTAAAACCCTCATGCGTTTTTTTATTCTGTCAGTATTTTGAAAACATTTAAAGCTCTTTTTTTTTTCTCCTGAGAAAGGCTCTGAACAGATTTTATGAATTTGTTAGTAGTGCTTTATGTATTCATTATTTAGGAGAATTTTATTTGGCATTTTATGGGACTTTTATCTAAATGTTTGTAATGATTCCACATACGTTTGCAAAAAAAAAAAAATTGTAACCTTTGTTTATAGTATAAAAAGTGAAGTGTAGCTGATAAGAGTAACCTTACTCCCCCATTCTTTCACTTAAACCCTATTTCCTTTCATCCCTCCCCTAGAGTTCACCCTCTTTTACTTTCTGTTAGAATTTCAAGAATTATTAAGAAAAGTATAACTTTAAAACGATTCCTAAAAATTCAGAACTCATCTCCAAAAACCTATTAATTACCTCTCATATTCTCCATGTACTTAGGTGGCCAAGACATTTTTATGACAGAAGAACAGAAGAAGTACTACCATGCAATGAAAAAATTAGGATCCAAAAAACCTCAAAAACCCATTCCAAGGCCTCTGGTGAGAACAATTGAATAATACCAGTTACGTACACCATAGACTGATTAAGTGGTTATGAGGAACTTGGATTTCTGCGATCTTCTTTATTCTTTAAATTCACAGACATTATCTAAAAACTCAATAAAATCCCAAATGTACTGGTAATTCTCACATCCTTCCAAAAATAAGACATTCCAATTCGACAGTAAGACCCTGGGAACAACTTTAATTTGCCTTTTAGTGAGCACACAGTGAGTGCTGAGTATATATTCACTGCAATGATGTGAAAGCAGTTTGAACTTCATGTCGCCAACATTTAAAACGTATTTGTAATATTTTTACCAGAATTTTGTGGTGTGAGGTTGACATCATGCATACTCTTGTACTTCACAAGTATTTATGGTAAACTTTCTATATCAGGAGCCAGCAAACTCTTTCTCTAAAGGACTAGATAGGAAGTATTTTAGACTTTGTGGGTCAAATGGCCTCTTGCCATCATTCCACAAAAACGACCATAGACAATACATAAATGTATGGATGGGGCTGTGTTCCAAAACAGTTTTATTTATGGACACTGAAATCTGGATCTCACATGGTCTTCACACATCACACAATAAGAGTCCTCTTTTGAATTTTTTTCAACCATTAAAAAATGTGAAGATCATTCTTAGCTCGTGGGCTGTACAACAACGGGAAGTGAACCAGATTTGGCCTGCACACCTCAGTCAGCTGAGCCCTGTGTTCCATCGCATCCTGCTTGTCCAGGTACTGAGGGCAGGGTCAGCATGTCATCCAGTGTTGCTCTGTGTTTGCAGCCTATTTGAGGAGCATTAGATCACAGAGCAGCGCAACAGGCCCAGTTGGTGCCCCTGACAACTGAGTTTGGAAGGCTTACGAGGCAGGGCGGGTCAGTGGGGGCTGAAAAGTTGGGAAGGCAGCATGGAATTGGGGTTTGAAATCTGATGCGTGTAGAGGGATTGAGATTTTCATTCCAGACATGAGACCCAACAAGATCCACCAAACAAGATCCAAGATAGGTTTAATTTACTGCTGGATTCCCAACACTTAGAATAGAACCTGGCGTAGACTGTGTTCTCAGCAATTATTTGTTGACTGAAAGAATGTGTTTTAGGGCACAAACAGTAGTCTATCCTGATAGGAGAAACGTTTGTATTGCACTAAAGATGTCTGTAAATATCAGTGCAAAGTGTTCAGAATTTATCCTGTGTACAGCAGGGGATTTTTGACCAGGGGTTAATGATAAAATTATATTTGAGGAAGTTCCTTCATGATTCCTCCCGAAGCATCCCCACAAGGAGGCTTCATTACTTGATTTAAAAATCATACTGAGGTGCAGAAGTCACTATACATGCTGAAGTGGCATAAACTGACACAGAATGCTTTTGGATCATCTACCACTTTGGGTAATTTATAGTCTTTAACCTTCTCCATTTGTCTAAATATTAGAGTTGAACTAAAGGTGAGGACCTTTATTCTTGCCCCTCATTCTGTTTCCCGGGAGAATACCCTTAAAAGTATCTTTTCTCCTAGGTCCTTTCTGGCTTCTCAGATGTATTCCTATATAGGAAATGCACTTGACTTTCAAGTGTCTTCTCCAAGCTCCTTGATAAAAGCCTTAGGGCTCCCAGCTCATGGTTTGAAAAACACCAAGTTAAATGTAGTGTACCTCCAATGCTGTCCTTAAACTTCTTTCTTCTCACCACCCTTGCTCTACCTGAGTGATATCATTCACTCTCATGGTTTCAGTTCACATCAGTATTGACGCCACTGTCCTCCACACCTGTAATCCAGCTTCTGCACCTGAGCTCCAAGCCCACAACTCCACCTGCCCCATGGTCCTTGGATGTCCCACTGAGGCTCAACATACTCAAGACAGATCTCATCACCTGCCTCCAAAATTGTTCATCCTTTGGGTTCTCTGGCCAGTTGAATGGTTCCACCAAACAGAAATGAGAGCCTTGACTTTCATTACATTCAAATAGTCTCTGATTTCTCTTGTTCCTACCTCTGTATTAGCTCTTAAACCTATAAGATTTAAATCTGTAAGTGTTCTCCACTGTTACTCCCACAAGCCACCATCATATTTTTCCTGGACTACCTACCACACAGATCCCTGGGTACTCCCTAGATCGCCACAACTGATCTTCAGATGTCTTCTAAATAGAATTGTGTATGCACACTTTGATTAGATAATATAAAATACTTTAAAATGTACGTATATTCTAAAACAACCAGTCTGTAGTTAAGAACTGTCACACAATTGCAGTGTCTGAGTTTGTGTTTAAGAAGCTTACCACCCAGTAGAGGATGAAGTAGTGCTTCACAGCAGTTAGACTCAAGAAACCAATGGAATAACTGCTTCACTTCACCGCCCATGGTAGGTTAGGCATGCAAACGTGAGTTGGAACCTGTGGCAAAGCAATTAGCACATGCTCACTTTGTGAGCAGTATGGCCATCTATGTACAAACCAATATGTAAGTTTGCCATCAGTAATAATAAGAAATAATGAGTTTTTATGTTTCCATTTTTAGCAATCACTGGATCATAGTTCCATGTACCTAGCCTTATCCTCAAGTAAACAAGAACTAGAAAATTGGCATTCAAGAATTGCCTAAATACAGTGTTTTGGTTAAGTATGAGGTCTGACTATTCTAAACTGGCAAATGAAGCCTTGGAGACATTAATTCAATTTTGTCCAACATACTTGTATGAGCAGGTATTCTTTGCGTTAGTATTATTGAAGCCACATTACAGAAACAGATGAAATATGGAAAGCAACGGTCATCTTTTTCTTCTTAAATCCAACGTGAGCTACTTCATTTCAGCAAAACAACATCTTCTGTCACATCAAAATTAACTTGTTAATAAGAATTTTAATTTTTTTAATGGAATTAAAGCTGTTATCCTAAGCAGCTTATAACCAGTTACCTAATTAGGTAATTAGTTACCTAATTAAATTTAAAGGAAAATATGTAAGACAATACTGGGAATCTACAAGAATTTCTTGTCCTTTAAAAAGTATCTCTACCTTTTCCAAGAAACTGCTTTAATTTTGAGAGAGACCACATCCTGTTGTATTCATGTGCCTTTTTTGTGTATGTGATTTCGTTCTTAAAACTCAAAATAATCTATGATTTCTCTTTTCTCCCCCTCAGAACAAATGCCAAGGTCTCGTGTTCGACCTAGTCACCAGCCAGGTCTTTGACATCCTCATCATAAGTCTCATTGTTCTAAACATGATTAGCATGATGGCTGAATCAGTCGACCAATCTGAAGACATGACAAACATCCTTGAGAATCTCAACCTGACCTTTGTGGTTATCTTTACAATAGAGTGTCTCATCAAAATTTTTGCTTTGAGGCAGTACTACTTCACCAATGGCTGGAATTTATTTGATTGTGTGGTCGTGGTTCTTTCTATTGTTAGTAAGTAGAATCAGCAGCCAGAGGGGCTTTAGACTGAGAGCCAGAAGTAAACTTGTAAATTGCCACGAATCATCCAAATTATTCACAAGGCCACAAATTTGCACTTACCTACGTTTCTGAAATAATAGACAGGCATACAAATGCCATTCTGTAGTGGGTCGTTGCCAGGAGATGTAATTTCTGCTCCCTAGACTGTCTACACAGTTGACTTCAAGAGTTTCGAGTTGATTCTGACTCATAGTGACCCTATAGGACAGAGGAGAACTGCCCCATAGAGTTTCCAAGGAGCGGCTGGTGGATTCGAACTGCTGACGTTTTGGTTAGCAGCTGAGCTCTTAACCACTGCACCAGAAAAAAATTGAGATGACTCATAAGTTTTTGTGGGGGCTACCCAATTTACCCAGGTAATTGAGTCAGTTTCACCTGTCTGGTGCAACTGTAAGCCCTGATGAGCATTTTATAAAGTTTTAAGGATTTGACCTTTAGAGCCCCGTGTTTTTCCTTTGTTCAAAATCCATGTAGGTGGTAGACCACGATTGTTGTCCCCTGAGGCAGCGCTGTGCCTTCCACACCTCCTGTCCAGGCCTCATGGCCTATTCTGGATTGGGCTTCCTAGGGTGTGTCATAAGGGCAAGCAGGCCTTTTCTTTGCTCCATATCCCATGTTAACTTACCACAGTGTGAACTATGCTTGTCTCTGCTTCTTTGACACATTCATCAACCAACTGTACTCTATAATCTGTCTGTTTTCTTAACCATAGGCAGGAGTAACTATAAGGTTTATGGAAAGAGAATAGGGTAAAAAGAGAGTAATTGCAGGATATCTTTTGATACCATCACTTGTCTGTCAGTTTGTTGTACTGTGGTGGCTTACCTGTTGCTGTGATGCTGGAAGCTATGCAACCAGTATTTCAGATACCAGCAGGGTCACCCATGGTGAACAAGTTTCAGCAGAGCTTCCAGGCTAAGACAAACTAGAAAGAAGGACCTGGCAGTCTACTTCTGAAAAAAACTGGCCAGTGAACACCTTATGAATAGCAGTGGAACATTGTCTGATATAGTGCCAGAAGATGAGCCCCTCAGGTTGGAAGGTTCTCAAAATATGACTGGGGAAGAACTGCCTCCTCAATATAGAGTCAACCTTAATGAAGTGGATGGAGTAAAGCTTTTGAGACCTTCATTTGCTGATGTGGCATGAATCAAAATGAGAAGAAACAGCTGTAAACATCCATTAAAAATCAGAATATGGAATGTACAAAGTATGAATCTAGGAAAATTAGAAGTCTTCAAATATGAAATGGAACACAAAGATCAATATCCTAGGCATGCATTAGTGAGCTGAAATGGACTGGTATTGGCCATTTTGAATCAAACAATCATATGGTCTGCTATGTTGCGAATGACAAATTGAAGAATGGCATTGCTTTCATCATCAAAAAGAACACTTCAAGATCTATCCTGAAGTACAATGCTGTCAGGGATAGGATGATACCCATACGCCTACAAGGAAGACCAGTTAATACGACTATTATTCAAATTTACCACCAACCACTAATGCCAAAGATGAAGAAATTGAAGATGTTTACCAATTTCTTCAGTCTGAAATTGGTCAAACATGAAATCAGGATGCATTGATAATTACTGGTGATTGGAGTGCAAAAGTTGGAAACGAAGTAGGATCAGTAGTTGGAAAATATGGCCTTGGTGATAGAAACTACACTGGAGATACAATTACACAAAAAATACAAAATACACGGGATACAATTTTGCAAAATCAATGACTTCTTCATTGCAAATACCTTTTTTCAACAACATAAATGATGACCTATACACGTGGACCTCACCAGATGGAATTCATAGGAATCAAAGTTACTGTATCTGTGGAAAGACACAATGGAGAAATTCAATATCATCAGAACAAGGCCAGGGGCCAACTTTGGAATAGACCATCAGTTGCTCATATGCAAGTTCAAGTTGAAGCCGAGGAAAATGAGAAAAAGTCCACGAGAGCAAAAATGTGATCTTGAGTATATCCCACCTGAGTTTAGAGACCATCTCATGAATTGATTTGAAGCATTGAACACTAATGACTGAAGGCCAGACGAGTTGTGGGATGACATCAAGGACATCATACATGAAAAAAGCAAGAGGTCACTAAAAAGAAAAGAAAGAAAAGACCAAAATGGATGTCAGAAGAGACTCTGAAACGCTCTAGAACATAGAGCAGCTAAAGCAAATGGAAGACATGGTGAAGTAAAAGAGCTGAACAGAGGATTTCAAAGGGCGGGTTGAAAAGACAAAGTAAAGTATTATAATGTGCAAAGACCTGGAGTTAGAAAACCAAAAGGGAGGAGTATGCTTGGCATTTTTCAAGCTGAAAGAACTGAAGAAAAAATTCAAACCTCAAATTAAAATATTGAAGGATTCTGTGGGCAAAATATTAAACGACACAGGAAACATCAAAAGAAGATGGAAGGAATACACAGAATCACTGTACCAAAAAGAATTGGTTGATGTTCAGCCATTTCAGGAGGCAGCATATGATCAAGAACCAATGGTATTGAGGGAAGAGGTCCAAGCTGCACTGAAGGCATTGGAGAAAAACAAGGCTCCAGGAATGGACAAAATATCAATTGAGATGTTTCAACAAACAAACGCAGCCTGGAGGTGCTCATTTGTCTATGCCAAGAAATTTGGAAGACAGCTACCTGGCCAACCGACTGAAAGAGGTCCATAATTGTACCCATTCCAAAGAAAGATGATCCAACAGAATGTGAAGATTATCGAACAATATCATTAATATCACATGCAAGTAAAGTTTTGCTGAAGATAATTCAAAAGTGATGACAACAGTACATTGACAGGGAGCTGCAAGAAATTCAAGTCGAATTCAGAAGAGGACATGGAACAGGAATATCATTGCTGATGTCAGATAGATCTTGGCTGAAAGCAGAGAATACCAGAAAGATATTTTTAATAAAACCTGTTGTTGCTAAGTCGATTCCAACTAATAGCCACCCTATAGGACAGAGTAGAACTGCTGCATAGGATTTCCAAGGCATGGCTAGTGGATTCGAACTGCCAACCTTTTGGTTAGCAGTCATAGCTCTTAACCAGTGTGCCATCAGGACTCCTAGAAAACGATGCAAAGGCATTTGACCGTGTGGATCATAACAAATTATGGATAACATTGCAAAGAATGGGAATTCCAGAACACGTAATTGTGCTTATGAGGAACTTGTACATAGACCAAGAGGTAGTCTTTCAAGCAGAACAACGGAATACTGTGTGGTTCAAAGGCAAGAAGAATGTGCGTCAGGGTTGTATCCTTTCACCATACTTATTCAGTCTGTATGCTGAGCAAATAATCCGAGAAGCTGGACTATATGAAGAAGAACTTGGCATCAGATTAGAAGAAGATTTATTAACAATCTGCAATATGCAGATGATACAACCTTGCTTGCTGAAAGTGAAGAGGACTTGAAGCACTTACTGGTAAAGATCAAAGACCACAGCCTTCAGTATGGATTACACCTCAACATGAAGAAAACAAAAATCCTCACAACTGGACCAATAAGCAACATCATGATAAACGGAGAAAAGTTTGAAATTGTCAAGGATTTCATTTTGCTTGGATCCTCAATCAATACTCATGGAAGCAGCAGTCAAGAAATCAAACAATGTATTGCATTGGGCAAATCTTCTGCAAAAGACCTCTTTAAAGTGTTAAAAAGCAAAGATATCACTTTAAGGACCAAGGTGCACCTGACCCAAGTCATGGTGTTTTCAGTTACCTTATGTGCATGTGAAAGCTGGACAATGAATAAGGAAGAGTGAAGAAGACTTGATGCCTTTGAATTACGGTGTCGGCGAAGAATATTGAATATACCATGGACTGCCAGAAGAATGAATAAATCTGTCTTGGAAGTACAGCCAGAATGCTCCTTAGAAGCGAGGATAGCCAGACTTTGTCTCGCCTACTTTGGACATGTTGTCAAGAGGGACCAGTCCCTGGAGAAGGACATCATGCTTGGTAAAGTAGCGGGTCAGCAAAAAAGAGGAAGACCCTCAACGAGATGGATTGATGCAGTGACTGCAACAATGGGCTCAAGCATAACAACAGTTGTGAGGATGGCGCAGGACTGGGCAGTGTTTCCTTCTGTTGTACAAAGGGTCGTTATGAGTTGGAACAAACTCATAGTACACAGGGTACAAATCACGTAGTACACAGCAAAAGTGAGTTCAGAGAAAGGACAGATTACTGTGGGCTGCATTAGTCAAAGAAATATTTTTGGAGGAGGTGGGACTTAAAGGATGGACCTCCAACAGCTATTGCCAAATTGTCACTTAATATATTCCACATCTTGCCCAATTGGCTGCCCAATTTACATATGAATTAAACTTCTTTGGTACAAGTGAACAGTGAGTGAAGTGTATCATCATCTAGTTCTCTTTAGTTGTTAGGTGATGGCAGATGCATTTTGGCTGCCTGTGCTAGAATGATCCCTAACGACCTTAGAGGACGCCCAGAGCAAGAACAAGCCATCTATACAAGGCAGGCATGTTCCAGCCATTCTGTAATATTTGGGCCAAAATGTGTGTTGTTTTAAATCCTTGTATCTCTTGCCTGCAGGGCAGGCAATGAGAGATCAAGGTGACATTTTAAGCCAAACATTCAGTTGTTTGAAAAAAAATCTTTGCTTGAGTTGCCATGTTGGGGTCAACAACAACAGAGAAAGTATCTTCCAGTTTGGTTCTTAAGCTTCTTGAATTTGGACCTTGGGGATCCCTGCATTGAATATATGTACATATATGAGCGATCCATAGTCCAAAGATGAGTGTCCCAACACCACCATGTCCCCTCAGCCCTACCCACATAGCCCTACCCACATTGGGGCTCTTTGGCAAATAAGCTGTCCTTGCTTGTGGTAGGGCTGTATTCAGATTCTTCCTTACATATGAGAACCTGTTCATTTTTAAAGATCTTTGGAGGTAGGGGTTCCCACAATTTCCACTCACACCCCCGGCTCCAGCTAAACTTGAGTATCAGAAATTTCTCCTTTCTCTCTAATCTTGAAGACACAAAGTGTGGTTTATCTGTTTTTCATTCTACATATCGTATTCAATAAACATAGACACTTATCATATTTGTTACCCCATAAGTGGCTTTGAATACCCAGCAAAGATAATGTATATCAAGTGCATGAAATAGCTCACAAAATAACCTTTCATAAACCACTTAAGCTTCCCTTCTGGCCTCTTTTCCTTCATTGTCTTCAATATTTTAGACATTCTTTGAGTCCCTCTCACCTCTTACATGACCTTCCACATTCTAAGAACAGGAATTTTCTGTGAAAAACACAAGCACAGATCCAACAACGTGATGCATGTGGAATTGTGCCTTTTTAATTTAACCATAATCACTTTCACAGTCCGAAACTTTGTGGCCCTCGGAAATTATTTTCCAAGTTAAGATAGGTAGTTTCCCTGATATTAGTAAAGAAAAGTCTTAATTTTGTGTATGAGTGACAAAGCATTGAGAAAAAGTTGACCTCATCAGGATTCTGAGGCAGGAGAGGCAGCCTGGGTCTGAATGAAGTGTAACTACTGGGAACTCATTGACCATTCTTTCTCCTAAGGTACAATGATTTCTACCTTGGAAAACCATCAGCGCATTCCTTTTCCTCCCACGCTCTTCAGGATTGTCCGCTTGGCTAGGATAGGCCGAATCCTGAGGCTCGTTCGAGCAGCACGAGGAATTAGGACTCTTCTTTTTGCTCTGATGATGTCCCTTCCTTCTCTGTTCAACATTGGTCTTCTGCTCTTTCTGGTTATGTTTATTTATGCTATTTTTGGTATGAACTGCTTTTCCAAAGTGAAGCAAGAGTCTGGAATTGATGATATATTCAACTTCCAAACTTTTGTTGGCAGCATGCTCTGTCTCTTCCAGATAACCACATCAGCAGGCTGGAACACCCTCCTCAGCCCCATGCTGAAAACAAATGACCCCTGTGACCCCTCCTTGGAGAACTGTTACCTCCCTGCCATAGCCATAACCTACTTTGTTAGTTACATCATTATCTCTTTTCTCATTGTTGTCAACATGTACATTGCTGTGATTTTAGAGAACTTCAATACAGCCACTGAAGAAAGTGAGGACCCTTTGAGTGAAGATGACTTTGAAATATTCTATGAAGTCTGGGAAAAGTTTGATCCAGAAGCAACACAGTTTATCAGATATTCTGCCCTTTCTGACTTTGCTGATGCCCTGCCTGAGCCCTTACGTGTGGCAAAGCCAAATAAATTTCAATTTCTAGTGATGGACTTGCCAATGGTGAGTGGGGATCGTCTCCACTGTATGGATATTCTCTTCGCTTTCACCACTAGGGTGCTTGGGGAGTCTGAAGGCCTGGATAGCATGAAAACAATGATGGAGGAGAAGTTCATGGAAGCCAACCCTTTCAAGAAGTTGTATGAACCCATAGTCACCACCACCAAGAGGAAGGAAGAGGAAAGATGTGCTGCTGTTATTCAAAAGGCCTTTCGAAGGTACCTGACGATGACCAAGTGTGCCTTGGGAGACAGGCCTCATTCACCACTCCAGACACTCTGTAATGGAGACTTGTCCAGCTCTGGGGTGACTGAGGGCAAGGTCCACTATGACTGAGCCCCTTGCCTCCACCCCTACCTCACAGCCTCACAGCCTTGCCTCCCATCTCCAGCTCCAGCGGTCCACAGCTCAGTGTATGAACAAGCAGTGGACTCACTGAACTAACCATTCCATTTTTCCTGGCTAAAGTCAAGAAGTGATATTTCAGTGTTCATTTCACATGAATCTTACAGAGATATGAGATAAAGCTGTCTGACTAGCAACCACGGGTACTACTTTAATAAGGAAGAAGACACTATACAGGGCCGTAGAGAACACATTTATGTTAGGATTGAAACACATTTCAAATTATGTCAAAATAAAAGAACAAAAGAGGACAAAACAGCACCTTGAAAGTTTTAAATTGTGTTTTTCTGTATGTTTCTAGGTCCATTACCCAATACTTTTGCGTCATGTTTTCACCTGTGCAAGTATGTGGCCTATCACATGTGGGTCTTCTGCATGTTAAATGAAATTTCAAAACTTGCTAATAAATGAGCTTATTGCAGATATTTTTGGCAATGTTAAGTATTTTGGGTTCGTTTCATACCTAAAGGCATGATCTCTACGTGTCAGTTACTACCCTATCTTTCACCAGCTACAATCTCTGTTATAAATGTTTGAAAAAATAAAATAATTAAAATTTGCAGTTCTCTCAGATAGTACACTAATGATTCGCTAGTTTTTCAGTGGCTTTGTAAGCAGTGGTTTACATGAAGTGCTTTGCTTGGAATTGAAGTTTAACAATTGGCTCTCCAAGGGGGAAACAAAAGCCCTGGTTTGTAGCATTTACTGACCTCCATGGTGTAAATGGGTGTCTGGTGGCACAGTGGTTAAGAGAGAGGGTTTCTAACCAAAAAGGTCAGCAGTTTGAATCCACCAGCAGCTCCTTGGAAACCCTATGGGGCAGTTCTACCCTGTCCTGTAGGGTCGCTATGACTTGGAATCGACTCGACGGCAATGGGTTTGGTTTTTTTGGTTATGGTATAAATATCTCATCATGGCTGATCTCCAGCTGCTGACATGATCTCACTGAACATGGACTTGGGAAAAGATGTTGACAGTGAGTTCTCACAAGCTGGCCGGAGCCAATAAAACTGTCTCACTTGACTTTGTTTAAAATATCTGCGTGGACACCTTGGATGATGACACCTGGGCCATCGGGTGGGGAAGGCATAAGACACACCAGGAAGCAAGTGATCCTGGCCATATGATGAGCCTTAGACTCAGTTCTGGCTGAAGAGCATGAAAAAAAATGCACACCTATGAAAACAGCCCAGAGACTGATCCCTCCTGATAACATGCCCAAAGTGCATGAAACGAAGTCTCACCATCCATGCTTCTAAGGAGCATTCTGGCTGCACTTCTTCCATGGTAGATTTGTTTGTTCTTCTGGCAGTCCATGGTATATTCAATATTCCTTACCAACACCATAATTCAAAGGCATTGATTCTTCTATGGTGTTCCTTATTCACCATCCAGCTTTCACATGCATATGAGGCAATTGAAAACACCATGGCTTGGGTCAGGCACACCTTAGTCCTCAAAGTGACATCTTTGCTTTTTAACACTTTAAAGGGGTCTTTTGCAGTAGATTTGCCCAATGCAGTGCGTAGTTCCATTTCCTGACTGCTGCTCCCATGGGCGTTGATTGTGGATCCAAGTAAATGAAATCCTTTACAACTTCAATATTTTCTCTGCTTTTCATGATGTTGCTTATTGGTCCAGTTGTGAGGATTTTTGTTTTCTTCATGTTGAGGTGTAATCCATACTGAAGGCAGTGGTCTTTGATCTTCAGTAAGTGCTTCAAGTCCTCTTCACTTTCAGCAAGCAAGGTTGTGTCATCTGCGTATCACAGGTTGTTAATGAGTCTTCCTCCAATCCTGCTGCCCCATTCTTCTTCATATAGTCCAGCTTCTCGGGTTATTTGCTCAGCATACAGATTGAATAGGTATGGTGAAAGGATACAACCCTGATGCACACCTTTCCTAACTTTAAACCAGGCAGTATCCCCTTGTTCTGTTGGAATGACTTCTGTGCCATGGAGTCAATTCCCACTCAGTGACCCTATATAACAGAATAGCACTGCCCCGTAGGGTTTCCTAGGCCGTCATCTTTATGGGGAGGAGCCCTGGTGGCGCAATAATTAAGCACTCAGCTGCTAACTGAAATGTCAGTGGTTTGAACCCACCAACACCTCCGAGGGAGAAAAGACCTGGTGATCTGCCCCCATAAAGATTATAGCCTGAAGACCCTATATGGCAGTTCCAGTGTGTCATATGGGATTGCTATGAGTCGGAATTGACTTGGTGGCATACCACCACCACAACAATCTTTACAGCGGAGCCACTGGTGGGTTTGAACCACTGACCTTTTGGTTAGCAGCCAAGTGCTTTAACCATTGTGCCACCAGGGCTCCTTCTCATAGTTCTAGAGGCCAAAACTCCAAAATCAAGGTGTTGGCAGGGCCACAGCCCCTCCGGAGGCTGTAGGGGAGAATCCTTTCTTGCCTTTTCCAGCCTCTGGTGGCTTCTAGTGTCCCTCGACTCGTGGCAGTTACACTTCAGTCTCTACCTACATCTTCATATGGCCATCTTCTCTCTGCGTCTGTTTATCTCTTCTTCTCCTCCTATGAACATGCCAGTCAGATTGGATTAGGGCCCACTCTAGTCCACTATGACCTCATCTTAACTTGATTACATCTGCAAAGACCTTATTTCCAAATACCGGGAATTAAGACTTCAACATTTTATTTGGGGCCACAATTCATCCCACAACACAGCCTGCAGAAGTGTCCATCAGCAGCATGGAGCTGCATCCGAACCCCTGTTCTGCCCCACTGTCCAGTGGAGGGAGGGACGGCAAAGATCCCCTGTCGGACTGAAGTGATTGTTCTCAAATATGTGCAAGATCTAACCGTGACTTGATTCATTCTTGTCCAGGGCCTGAGCTTTGTGAGTTCTGTAGGCAGCCTGGTGCTCTGGAGGGTTGGCAAAATAAAAGTAATATCATTGGCTAATACTTATTTAGTGGTTGCTGTGCATCCGGCACTGGCCAAGCAGTTGCCATGAGGAATCTCTTTTGTACCTCACACCAATCCAATGAGGAAGGTACACCCATTTTAAACATGAGAAAACTGAGGCTCAGAGCGGTTGACTAAGTTGCACAGCATCACCCACCAGGTGGAGTCAGAGCCTTTGTGCTGTGCTGGACAAGGGGGAGTTGGTCATCTCAGGACCAGAAACTTCTGAGACAGGGGTCCCCCCTGCAGGGCTGTGAGGGTCTTGTGGAAATTACCAGTTCTAAAGCCACGGGCCTGTTCTCCTTGAGGCACTGGGGATGACTTGTGGCTCCCCTAAAAGATACCTCTGATTATGAACTTTGGTTGTTTTATGGAACCCTACCAAGTTTTCTGAAAAAGATGGCTGGCCATCATTCCAGTGGAGATAGTTCCTGGCTAGAGACAGAGAAGGATCTGGAAGGACATGGCCTTGCCCATTCCATGTTAGATTCCAGATGTGATCTAAGCACCACCACCACCACCCCCACAACATACATACACAACTGCCCACCCTAGACGGTCTCATTTGGCCAGAGCTGGATTCCTGGAGCATCTCCTGAGGAGAACACAAGATCCACTTGGCTTCAGCAAGAGGCTGAATCACTCTTCCTTCGCTAGATGGCAGCAAACGCACGGCACGTCCTTTTCGAGCGCCGCTAGCGTCTTTTTGTGAGCCTGGAACTCAGAAAGCCGGAGCACTGCAGGGAGGAGAGCCGAGGCAGGAAGTGGTGAATTACCCAGACCTAGATGGGAGCTAGACAGTTCACCTTCCTCCGCGGTAGCCATCACTGGGAGAGGACCAGGACACCACCAGGAGGCAGAGATGTTGGTCTGTGCTCTGCCCTCCTGGGGTCATTCTGAATACCCATGGCTAACAGCTCTTCAGGGACTTGGAGCTAGGCCCCATGTCCTCTGAGTCTTCTCTGTTCCAGAAATCAACCCCTACTCAATGCAATCAATGGACATGTTCCTGAGAATCAATGCAGTATAAAAGTCTGTTGCCGATGAGTTGATTCCCCACGTGTGCCAGAGTAGAACTGTACTCCACAGGGTTTTCAGTGGCTGATTTTTCAGAAGTATATCACCAGGTCTTTCTTCCAAGGTGCCTCTGAGTGCACTCGACCTCCAATCTGTCACTTAGCAGCCAAGTGTGTTAACCATTTGTACCACCCAGAGACTCCCCCATGCAGTATACCTTGCATAAACTGCTACAAACAAAAGACGTGGTCATTAACCTCAAGAGCATATATGCCCACTGGGAGGAGAATCGGACGTGTTCACGTCATGATAAAACCCATTGCCGTCAAGTTGATTCCAGCTCATAGTGACCCTAGAGGACAGAGTAGAACTGCCCCACGGGATCTCCAAGGCTGTAAATCTTTACAGAGCAGACCGCCACATCTTTCTCCCATGGAACAGCTGGTGTATTTGAACCGCCGACCTTTCATTTAGCAGCCGAGTGTTTTAACCACTGCGCAGCCAGGGCTCCTTGATCATACACTACAATATAACAAGTGCCATAAATCAAGGACACACCACTGCTCTAGGGGTGTTCATGGAGACAAGCTCACGGGGAGAGCATCACAGGAGAGAAACATCTGAGATGATGTGCAGGACTTTGACGTAGGTGGTTGGGGGGTGTTGGAATTGGAGGAGACGGCACAGGCAGCACCATGGAGGCTCGAAGACGTAAAGAGGTACAAGTCAGCAGAGTGGCCCTAGAGCAGAAACCGTGGAGCAGCAGGAAACGGGCTGTTTTATGGAAAACTTCAAATGCCAAGGTAAGGAGTTATACATACACAGGTAAGACAGAGGCACTGAAGGTGTTTGAGCAGAGGAGGAAAATTAACCAGGCAGGATTGGCAGGGTTGGGTGGGGAAGACCATCCACTGGCCCTGGTGAGAGGGAAGAAGACTGTGGGGTGGGGGGAACCGTTGACTGTAGGGTGTGTGTGCCAACTGGCTAGCTGTGGGATAGGAGTCTGGGGGACCTGAGGATTTTTTGTCTGTGTTATGGATTGAATTGTGTCCCTCCAAAGTATGTGTTGGATCCTAACTCCCATGTAATCCTGTTTGGAAACAGAAATTTCTTTGTTATGCTAGTGAGACCATATCGTAGGGTGTGTCATAAACCTAATCACTTTTGAGTCCTAAGGAGCAGCATAGACATGCTGTTGTTCTTGTTGTTAGGTGCCATAAAGTCTATTCCAACTCATAGTCAGCCCATGTGACAGAGCAGAATTCTCCCATAGGGTTTTCTAGGCTGTGACCTTTACAGGAGCAGGCCAGGTCTTTCTCCCATGGAGCCACTGGGTGGGTTCGAACCACCAAACTTTCAGTTTGCAGTTGAGCACTTCACCGTTGTGCCACCAGACAGCCTTAGCATAGACATAGGGACAAGCAAGTACAAACATGGAAGATGCCACACGAAGATCGCCAAAGAACTGAGGAACACTGGGGCTAGGGAAGCAGAGAAAATCATCTTCCCCAGAGCGAGAGAGAGAGAGAGAGAGAGAGAGAGACTTCCGCTATATCCTGTGTCCTGAATTCAGACTTCTAGCCTCCTCATTGGTGAGAAAATAAATGTCGGTTCTTGAAGGCCATCCACCGGCAGTATTTCTGTCGCAGCAGTGCAGTCCAGGTGACAAGACAGATAACAAATGATGTCACCGAGTTAATGAGCACGGATGAGAAGAGCAAGTTTTGTTGGTTAGTTTGTTTGGACTGCTATGGAGGCTAAACAGTAATTCAGTTCTGAACACTCTGAAGGGTTGAGAAGCTGGTGGGTCCCAGTGAGGTTGTCCGGCCAGGCCTGCAGCTTGACAGCAGGGTGTGGCCAGGAGTCCTCAACACAAGGGTGAAACCCTGGGAAGGGATGAAATCGCAGGGGCAGAGAGAACATCCAGATCTGGAAGGATGCAGAGGACGTGCCCTGTTTTCAGAGACCAAAGATGAGGAGGAGTGAGATGGTCCGGAGAGGGATGTGGGGAGGTAGGTGAAGGGAACCCCCACAATGCAGTCTGGGCACAAGGCAGGCTTTAGTGGAGAAGTTCACCGTCAATAGGGTGAGACACCCAGCACCCCGCTGCATCACTTACACTGACAGGAACGCAGGAACCAGGGCTCCTACTCATTCACGTTTTTTAGGGCAAGGGTGAGAGCTCGCCTTACGAACAGTCAGCGCTCAGGTTCAGGCTGTTCTGGGGAGATGTTGTGGAATGCAGCTGTTAGCACCCAATAACCGTGGGGAAGTTAAAAAATCATCTACATCTTCGCCTGCTCAAGGAGGAGGAGCCTCTGGTCCCAGATAGCTTGTTGCCAGGCAACTCAGATAGAACCTCACTTCACAAGGAGTCATCAAAGGGGCGATGGGAAAACAAGAGCCACCGTCTGAGCACTCATCTGAGGCCAGGTAGCCACTTTACTAGCATTAACTCATTTAATCTTCACTGTAGATCTATGGGGTAGAAACTATTTTTAACCTTCATTATACAGCTGTGGAAACTGAGGCATGCAGAAGAAATAAGAGGCTTTTTCAAGGCCACACAGCCAATAAGTGACCCTGTCAGGATTCAAATTCAGACAGCCTGACTTCAAGCTTAAGCATCAACCGCTACACCCTGCATTGCCCCGCAGATAAAAAAGGGGTAGCACGGTGAAGGTGGAATAAGGTTACAGGGTTTCCGGGTAGTGTTTGTGAACCTCTCACCAGCCATTTCTTCTCCTCTGGAGAAAATGTAGTTTTCAAAGTTCTTCTTACAATGTGGAAACCTGTTTAGGGAAGATGCTATGTTCCCTCTCCAAACTGAACACCTTAAGTCTGTTCCCTAATATTTTGACGTAGTTTCCATACTTTTGCTGTTCTCTCCCTCCTTCTCCAGGAAAACGCTAGTTAATCCATCTCCACTTAAACCAGGTACCTAAGGGCAGTAGGACTCTCCCCATCCTTTGGAAAACATATTTCTATGAATGTAGACTATGGGTGTGCTAGTCAAAGCAGTGATACCAAGAGGTGTCCTGGGGGTGGGGGGTGAGTTTAGCCTCCCTTAATGTCCATCAATCGCCAAACCCAAGTCCCTGAATGAGCCTACAGGCTAAGTAAACACATCGTGCCAAAGCACCTTCAAGTCCCCTTACCCCCTCCCAGACCCTTCCTGTATTTTAAAATCTTCTATACTTTAAGATTGCATCTGAAGCCAAATTCACATGGACAGCTCATACTGTGTGGATTCCTGAGACCTCGTTAGTCTTCCAGATATTTTTTTATCAGAAACTAATGTTTTGAAGTATACTTTAAAGTACAACACTTGAATTTTTTGGATCTAAATGGAGGTCTTAACTATATCTGTATCACCCATTTTAGCATTAAAGTTTGAAAGGAGACATTTCTGATGTTCCAGGGAGGGCAGCAGAGCCTCAGGAGATGGCCCACCCATCCCAGGAGATGTATTAAACAAAGGAGATGCCCTGCCTGGTTTGGGAGTGGCAGTTCTAGTACTGCATAAGAATATAGAAGCATATGGAAGACTTGAACAACACTATCAACCAACTCGCTCTGATATTTATAGAACTCAACAACAGCAAAATACACATTATTTCCCAGTACACATAGAATGTTTACCAAGATAGAGCCATAAAATTTCTCGGTAAATTTAAAAATATTCAGATCATGAAAGTATGTTCTCAGACCACAATGAAATTGAATTAGAAATGAATAGCAGAAAAATCCTTAAATACTTGAAAACTAAAAACAAACTTCTAAATAACTCATGAGCCAAAGAAGCAGTCAAAAGAATAATTAGAAAGTATTTTGAGCTAAATGGGAATAAAAATACAACATATCAAGATATGTGGGATACAGCTGAAGTGATATTTACAGGAAAATGTATAGCACTAAATGTCTAGGTTAGAAAAAAAGGAAGGTACCAAACAAGTGACCTCTGCTTCCACCTCAAAAAGCTAGAAAAAGAGAGTAAAATAAACCCAGAGTAAGTGGAAAAAATGAAATAATTAAGATGAGAGAAATTAATGAAACAGAATGTAGAAAAAGCATAGAGAAAATCAATGAAACCCAAAACTGCCTCTTACAGAAAATCAATAAAATGGATAAACCTGTAGCCAGACTCATCAGAAAAAAATGAAAAAAGACATAATAACCAACATCAGGAATGAGAGAGATGACTTCACTACAGATTCTTCAGATATTAACAGGACAATAAGGATTATCATGGACAAACTTATGTCAACAAACTCAACAACTTAGATGTAGACAAATTCCTTAAAAGACACAAACTACGAACCTCACACAAGAATAGATAGCTAAACACTGCTGTATCTATTTTAAAAATTGAATTTGTAGTTTAAAATCTTTCCACAGAGAAAACTCAAGGCCCAGATGGCTTAAGGTGGTGAATTCTATCAAATATTTAAGGAAAAAATAATAATGGTTCTGCACAATTCTTTCAGAATATTGAAGAGGAGAGAAGAGACTAAGACATTTCAAGATAAGAAAACTACAAACCAGTATCTGACATCAATACAGATTGAAATATCCTTAACAAAATTTAGCAGACCAAATCCAGAGATACATAAAAAGAATAATACATCATGACCAAGTGAAGTTTATCCCAGGAACACCTGATTGGTTTAACACTGAAAATTAATTCTTGTTAGGTGCCATTGAGTCACTTCTGAGTTGTTCCAACCCTATGTAAACAGAATGAAGCACTGCCGGGTCCTGCACTATCCTCACAATCGTTGCTGTGCTTGAGCCCATTGTTGCAGCCACTTTTGTCAGTCCATCTTGTTGAGGGTCTTCCTCTTTTTCGCTGACCATCTACTTTACCAAGCATGATGTCCTTCTCCAAGGACGGGTCCCTCCAGATAACATGTCCAAATTAGGCGAGACAAAGTCTGGCCATCCTCGCTTCTAAGGAGCATTCTGGCTGTACTTCTTCCAAGACAGATTTGTTCATTCTTCTGGCAGTCGATGGTATATTCAATATTCTTCACCAACACCATAATTCAAAGGCGTCAATTCTTCTTTGATCTTCCTTACTCATTGTCCAGCTTTTGTATGCATATGAGGCAATTGAAAACACCATGGCTTGGATCAGGCGCACCTTAGTCCTCAAAGTGACATCTTTGCCTTTGAACACTTTAAAGAGGTCTTTTGCAGCAGATTTGCCCAATGCAATAAATACATCATTTGATTTCTTTACTCCTGCTTCCATGGGGTTTCATTGTGGATTCAAGTAAAATGAAGTCCTTTACAACTTCAATCTTTTCTCTTTTTATCATAATGTTGCTTATTGGTCCAGTTGTGAGGATTTTTGTTTTCTTTATGTTGAGATGTAATCCATACTGAAGACTGTGGTCTTTGATCCTCATCAGTAAGTGCTTCAAGTCCTCTTCACTTCCAGCAAGCAAGGTTGTGTCATCTGCATATTGCAAGTTGTTAATGAGTCATCCTCCAATCCTGATGCCCCATTCTTCTTCATACGGTTCAGTTTATCGGATTATTTGCTCAGCATACAGATTGAATAGGTATAGTGAAAGGATACAACCCTGATGCACACTTTTCTTGATTTTAAACCATGCAATATCCGCTTGATCTGTTGAAACAACTGCCTCTTGGTCTATGTACAGGTTCCTCATGAGCACAATTTAGTATTCTGGAATTCCCATTCTTTGAAATGTTATCTATAATTTGTTCTGATCCACACAGTTGAAAGCAAATCAGTGGCTCTCCCTAGGGATGGGGGATGGAGTGGGATGGAATAAAGGGGCGTCAGGAAACTTTTGGAGATGATGGATTATGTTTGCTCTCCTGATTATGGTGGTGGTTTCACAGGTAAATAATATATGTCCAACTGTATCAAATTATACACTCTGTTTTTTTTAAATTATACTTTAGATGAAGGTTTACAGAACAAACTAGCTTCTCATTAAACAGTTAGTACATATATTGTTTTATGACATTGGTTAACAACCCCACTACATGTCAACACTCTCCCTTCTCAACCTTGGGTTCCCCATTACCAGCTTTCCTGTCCCCTCCTGCTTTCTAGACCTTGCCCTTGGGCCGGTGTGCCCAATTAGTCTCGTTATGTTTTATGGGCCTGTCGCGTCTTTGGCTGAAGGGTGAACCTCAGGAGTGACTTCATTACTGAGTTAAAAGGGTGTCCGGGGGCCATACTCTCGGGGTTTCTCCAGTTTCTGTCAGGCCAGTAAGTCTGGTCTTTTTTTTTGTGAGTCAGAGTTGTGTTCTACATTTTTCTCCAGCTCTGTCTGGGACCCTCTATTGTGATCCCTGTCAGAGCAGTCAGTGGTGGTAATCAGGCACCATCTAGTTGTGCTGGATTCAGTCTGGTGGAGGTCGTGGTAGTTGTGGTCTATCAGTCCTTCGGACTAATCTTTCCCTTGTGTCTTTAGTTTTCTTCATTTTCCCTTGCTCTGGAAGGAGTGATACCAGTGGAGTATCTTAGATGGCTGCTCACAGGCTTTTAAGACCCCAGATGCCAATACAGAAGTAGAATGTAGAATGTTTGAACGTTTTCTTTATAAACTATGTTATGCCAGCTGAGCTAGATGTTCCCTGAGACCATGGTCCCCACAGCCCTCAGTCCAGTAATTCAGTCCCTCAGGTAGTTTGGATGTGTCTATGGAGCTTCCATGACCTTGCTTTGGGCAAGTTGTGCTGACTTCCCTGTTGTTGTCCAGTTGTACACTTTAAATAAGTGCAGTTCATGATGTGTCAAGTTTACCTCAATAAGTCTGTAAAAAAAAAAAAGTTCAATTCTTTAATTTTTTTCTCTAAATTAACATCTCAGTAAGTCTCTAATCCCTCATTTTAGCACAAAAGTTTGAAGGGGAGGCAGCTGCTCTTCCAGGGATGGCTGCTGAGCCTTGGGACACACCCCCTGTCAGAGAAATTATCTAACAAGTCCTGCCTAGGAGCAGGGAGCAGCTACTCCGGTATTTGGAAAGAAGCCCTTAGGATAAGTATTAAGATACCCCCTTATCAGGGAGTGACAATGCTCAGAACACTTCAAGACAGTCTCGTCCACCCCCTCATTAGACCGATAAGAAGAGTGATGCCCAGAGAGTGGTGGTGACTTAACCTGGGTCCATGATTGATGGTCCATGATTGATGATCCATGATTGATGGTCCATGGTTGATGGTCCATGATTGATGGTCCATGACTGATGGCCCATGACTGATGGCCCATGACTGATGGCCCATGACTGATGGTCCATGACTGATGGCCCATGACTGATGGTCCATGACTGATGGCCCATGACTGATGGTCCATGACTGATGGTCCATGACTGATGGTCCATGACTGATGGTCCATGACTGATGGCCCATGACTGATGATCCATGACTGATGGTCCATGACTGATGATCCATGACTGATGGTCCATGACTGATGGCCCATGACTGATGGTCCATGACTGATGGCCCATGACTGCTGGTCCATGATTGATGGTCCATGACTGATGATCCATGACTGATGGCCCATGACTGATGGTCCATGACTGATGGTCCATGACTGATGGTCCATGACTGATGGCCCATGACTGATGGCCCATGACTGATGGTCCATGACTGATGGCCCATGACTGATGGTCCATGACTGATGGCCCATGACTGATGGTCCATGACTGATGGTCCATGACTGATGGTCCATGACTGATGGCCCATGACTGATGGTCCATGACTGATGATCCATGACTGATGGTCCACGATTGATGGTCCATGACTGATGATCCATGACTGATGGTCCATGACTGATGGCCCATGACTGATGGTCCATGACTGATGGCCCATGACTGATGGCCCATGACTGATGGTCCATGACTGATGGCCCATGACTGATGGTCCATGATTGATGGTCCATGACTGATGGTCCATGATTGATGGTCCATGATCAAAGGTCCATGATTGGCAGATTTAGGAACAAAATGGAGCTAGCATGGTCGGGGAGGGAGGGGTGTCCCCTACAAGCAAGAGCTGAGGTCTCTCTCTTCTCCCCACCTCTGCAGTAATTGTTCACTGTTAAAGATTGAATTGTGTCCCCAGAAACGTGCTGGCATCCTAACCCCTATACCTGTGGATGTAATCCCACTTGGAAATAGGATTTTCTCTGCTATGTTAATGAGGCCATGTCAGTGTAGGGCATGTCCGAAACCTAATCGTTCTTGAGACAGTAAAAGAGCAGACGAGACACAGAGCAAGCAAGTACAAGCAGGGAAAGACAGATGCCACGTAGAGATCACCAAGGAACCTATGAATGCTGAAACAGGGATTTCTCCCCAGAGCAGATGGAGAGTGGGATTTCCCCTAGAGCCAGTACCCTGAATGCAGACTTCTGGCCTCCTAATCTGTGAGAAAATAACTTTCTGTTCTTTAAAGCCACCCCCTTGTTGTATTTCTGTTACAGTAGCACTAAAAGATCAAGACAGTTACTGAATAGCTGATGACTGTTTGGATGAGTGGTCTATCCTGCACCCCTCCTCCACCCTACCCCCCAGATCTGTGAGGGCCAGCTGGCCATGGTCTCTGTATCCTGCTGTACCCTCTTGTCCCTCCCAGGAGAGGTCCCCAACCTGCAGCAGGAGGATGGGCTATCTGAACCCCAGACGCTGCCCCAGGAGGCAGGAAACGCCAGGCACTTTTCTTCTCCCTGCAGACCTGAGTGAGCTCATTCTGCTGAAAGTTTAATGTCTAAAGTCAATTACACTTAAGAAAGCTCTGATGAGCCCAACAGCAGCATTTTCTCAGAGCCACTGGGGCCTGCAGCTGCTTCCTGCCCCCTCCAAATGATGCTGAGAAAACGTCCTCATTCTGCCTCACAGAGCTGTGGGGCCTGATCCTGGCTTTGCCACCAATGTACTGTGTGAACTTGAGCAAGGCCCATGCCCTCTCTGGACCCAATTGTGACGTTGATAAAGTGGGAGGGCTGACTCAGGTGCTCTTTTGTTCATACTCGCAGCCCCTCATCTCAAGGTGGGCAAAGGGACTATTCCCAGGCAGAGGGAGAACAGGGGGACACAGCCCAGGTTGGAGGTCCATGGGGGAATGTCCAGGGGCAGAAAGGATGATAAACAGGGGTGTTGGAAAAGAGGGAGAAATTCTAGATGGGCTCATTTAGGATAAAAACATTGAAATAGACACACAAAGTGTTATGGATTGAATTGTGTCCCCTAAAAATATGTATTATATATTCTAATCTCTGTGCCTGTGGTTATAATCCCATTTGGGAATGGGTTTTCTTTGTTATGTTAATGACAGGATTAGCATAGGGTGTGTCTTAAAAATCAATCTTTTTTGAGATATAAAAGAGATTAAGCAACCAAGGGAAGCAGAGATGGAGGAGAATTGATGCTAAGACACATGGAGATCTCCAAGAAACCAGGAAGCAGAAGCTGAAGAGGCAAGGACCTTTCCCCAGAGCAGACAGAGAAAGCCTTCCCCTAGAGGTGGCACCCTGAATTCAGACTTCTAGCCTCCTAATCTCTGAGAAGATAAATTTCTGCTTGTTAAAGCCACCCATGTGTGGTATTTCTGTTATAGCAGCTCTAGATAACTAAGGCAGACTTTGGTACTGAGAAGTGGGGGTGCTGTTCTAACAAATACCTACAATGTGGAAGAGGTTTTGGAATTGGGTGATGGGTAGAGGCTGGAAGAGTTATAAGGTTCCTAACAGTCAAAGCCTCAAGCCCTGGTGGTGCAGCAGTTAAGAGCTTGGCTAATCACCAAAAGATTGCCAGTTCAAATCCACCAGCTGCTCCTTGGAAACCCTATGGGGCAGTTCTACTCTGTCTGTAGGGGCACTATGAGTCGGAATAAACTCAATGGCAATGAGTTTGTTTTTTGTTTTTGTTTTTTTACTAACCAGAAAGTTGGAGGTTCGATCCCATCCAGTGATGCCATGGAAGAAAGCCCTGGTGATCTGCTTCCATAAAGATTACAGCCAATAAAACCCTGTGAGGTAGTAACACATGGGGTCACCATGAGTCAGAATCAACTTGATGGCAATGGGTTTATGGCTGGACCAGAGTGTTGCATCTGAACATTCTTTGGGCCATCACCTGAAGATCTGGGGGAACTGAGATGGAGCCCTCATCCTTGGTGAAGGTCTGGATAAAGCCCAGGGGCTGAGGAGTGAATAGGGCAAGGGGCAGGACATGGGGAAAGGGAAGAAAGGACGTTAAGGTGCGGCCAACAGAGAACTAGATGGCAGAATAGAAGATTCAGGTCTGAGTGAGTCCACCAGACAACAGAAGACGTATCTTCCAGGTCTCCACCTGTTCTGCAAGGGATCCGCCTAGCTCATCAAATGGGGTCCAGGTGAGAACCAGAGAGAGTCCAGTACAGGTGAGAGTCCCTGGGCTGGCAGTTTGGGGTGGTTACTTGAGCCTATTTCAAGGTAAGTTTTCCTTGAGGCACCAAATTCTGGCTCTGTCCAGTGCTCAGCCTCACAGCGTTGCTCGGTCTCTGCCAGCGGGGACCAACAGTCCCTGGCCCCGACAGCGCAGCCCCCTGCCTGGAGCAGATGGGCGGCCCTCTTGTCGGGGGGGCCTTTCCTCCTAGTGGTCAGCCTGCAGCAGTGCACGGTTCTGCGCAGGGGGCACTTTGTACTGCTGAGTGGCCTCAGGGTGCCCTTGGTGAGTCACTTCCTGTTATTTCCTCCCATGAGTCCTGCCGTTCTTTAAAGCAGGATTTGACATTTTTATAGGACTAGCTTCTGGAGACTTTTGGTCAAGAAAAGAAGCAGGGATCCTTTCTTTTATATTTACAAAGCCATTAATCGGCTTCTTCATAAAATTAGACTCCATTAGAAGCTCAATAGGAGTGGGAGCACAGCTTTATTTAGTTCAAAACATCAAACCATTTCAAAGGATTCTTTTTAACAACCAAGTGTTCGGTGGCGAGGTAGACCCCGTTTCCTTCTGCTGCTGGACTCAACTGGATGCTCACCTAGCACCTGGAGCATACCCACCTACCCTGGAGAGAGAGGAGGGGTGGGAGGGGTAGTCCAGAGCCGTCTCCAGAGCCCCCAACCTGCCCTACTTCTGGCTCCATGGACCCACCCAGCTCCAGAGAAGAGCCAGATGAGCAACCTCCCCTCCCCCAAGCCTGATCCCTGCCTCACACTTAAGCCAGGAATCTAGCTGTGTGGCTCACCACATCCTCTGCCCTTTCACCTTGTGATCTGCCAGTCACCGAGCTTTCAAAGGGAGTTCATCTCCACTCAGCTCAACCCAATTAGCTGTAGGAACCAGTGGTCCCCATTATCTACATCACAGTCTGGGACCTGGGATCAATTGCCTCAGTTGCTTTGATTTCTCTCACTTCAGGGCACACAGACCATCTAGTTAGTGCAGATGAATCCCCTGGGGGGGTCTTACTAAAATGCAGATGCAGATTCAGCTGCTCTGAGGAGGGGTCTCCTATTCTGCTTCTCTAAAGAGTGCAGGGGTGAGCTGATGCTGCTTGTCCCTGGGCCACACTGGATGGAGCAAGAGTCTAGGGCACACTCCTCAGATTTCAGGTGGGAAGTTGGAGCCCGAGCGGCGGGGGGTGCAGGGAGAGAGCAGCTTTCCCATGGTTAACTCAGGCTGGCGCTCACCTCTGTGCTATCACTGGGTCTCAGGTGAGGTAGAGCCCACCACGGCCTCTTTAGGGAAGTGCTTCTCCAACTTACTGTGCACATGAATCACCCAGGGTCTTGTTAAAATGCAGGTTGTGATTCAGTAAGTCTGGGGTCAGGCCTGAGAATTTTCATTTCTGATAAGCTCCCAGATGATGCTAATGCTGCTGATTCCTCGGCCTCATTTGATTGTTCAGATTCTGGACAATTGCAGAAGTACTGTTGACTGGTGATGTGGAGAGAGTTTATGAGGTGCTGTCACGTGCATTATGTCCCCTGAGGCTCACAGCATCCACAGGGCATAGCGCAGCCAAAGGTATTTATTTTCCTTATTTTCAGGTGAGTTCCTACCTGAAACTAGCCCAGAAAGAAGCCATGCTGTTGGGGCTTCTGGCAGACTTTAGAGCAAGGCCAGACTCACCTCAGAGTTTCTGACGGTAGAAGTCACTTACAGCTTGACGTCTATGAAAATTTCCCTAGGGCAGTCCTTGGCTACATAGATCAAGGCCAGTCCAAGGCAAAACAAAGTTGTGGCAGAGATGAGGAGGGGCTTACCCAATATCCACTCCCACTTCTCCCTAGTAAAAGAAATCTGATTGTATTGGAGATAGCAAAGGGCCCAGTAAAAACAAACGCAATTCCCATTGTCCGTAAAGCTAGCAGTAGACTTGTTCTGGCCAATGAGTTATAAGTGAACATTGTTGGATGAGGTTTCCAGAGAAGCTCCTTAAAAGAGGGGGCCAAATAAACTGGTACGTGCCCTTTTATGCTTTACTTATTTCCTCCCTCTTCTTGTCTGGAATATAAGTGTGATGGTGGGACCCCAGTAGCCATCTTGTGGCCACAAGACACCCTTAAGAACAGAAGCCACACCACCAGGATGGCAGAGCAGAAGGATAGAAAAAGTGTGGGACTTGATGGAATCATGGATTTAACACACTGGCCCTGAACCACCTGCTTCTGAATATCATATTACATTAGGCAAAAAGAGACCAGTGTTTTCTTCCAGCGACTATTTTGTGGGTCTGTTTCTAGCAGTTGTAGAGAATATCTTATACGATGGTTCTTTCATCAACCATGAAGAGTGATGCAACATCCCTTTATGTATTCCTTTGCAAAATGAAATAATGGAGTTCAAATTGGATTTAAAATGAAGAGAAATGGACAAGTTTGGGTGAGGTGGAGCTATAGAGGGTGCCACTGCATCTATGAGTGGGCATGCAGTCTCTCCCAGCCTTGTGCTGTCCTCGTTGTGAAGATTTTTCGTTGGTCTCCCTGGGCTGAGAACATGGCAGGCAGCAAAGGCTGTTGGGGTCTCACATGTACCCTGCAAAATAGCAACTGGGACCTTGGGCACACTTCTCATGCTCTCTGAGGCTCGACTGGTCTGAGAAACGGAGACAGGGAAGACAATACCTACTTCACGGGGCAGTCGTGATCCTTAAATGAGGTATAGCTCAACTAACATTAACAACGATTATTTAGGAAATAGTTATTGTGTGTACATATGCTAGATTTTTGTAGGGCTGGGTTGGTGGCACAAAGATGATGAAAGAAGCCCCATTCCCTCAAGGAACTCCCAACATCATTCTGTGAAGACAGTTGTTTCATGCCATTGACTTTTAGGAAATCATTCAGATGCTGCCAAAGAAGTGGCCCCATGGGTGAGGCTGTACCCTGGGACTCAGCATCTGTGAGCCTCCGGGTGAGCCCTCCACCAGGAGTCAGTGTCCAAGGGCCCCTGGAGGGCCCTCGAAGCAAGAGTTCTAGGGTATTTCTCCATATACCCCCAGTGCAGGGGTCTTCAAGGAATTGACCACCTCAGTGTCTCTTCTGGCCTTCCTCTGTGACTCAGAAAAGTCTGTTGTTCCTTATGTGGTTTCCTCTTTGTTAAAATAGGAAAGATGAGACCCCTTGCCTTCCAGGGTGCTGTAAGGGCTGCATGGGGGCTTGTCCATGAGAGACTTGGGCTGCTGCCTGTCATCTGGGTCCCTTCATTGGTCCACTCGTTGCCCAGACTCCCTGCCCCTCTCTGGCTGAAGGCTTCGCCGCCAGCCCCGCTGCCTGCCAGCTGCCTCCCAGTGGGTTGATCACAGAGAACTGGAGTTCCCCTCCCACAGCCGGGCCTGGAAGAGTGGAAGGACGGGGGCTGCATGAATAATCATGGCAAACAGACACTTACCCAAATACACGAGTCATGCACTCTGCCAGCAGTGAGAGCAGTGGCTCCTCCAAAGCCTGACTGCCCAGCGCCTGTCCGTGCCATCCCCATCACATGCTTTCCAGAGAAATTACTGGCCAAAGTGAGCCTTTCTCCCCGTCTCTTTTCACAGAGCTGACTTGTTCTGCCCCAACTCCTGGTGGCCACCTGCTCGGACTTAGCCCAGGTCAGAAAGAACTCACCTGATATGTGTCAAGGGTGTGTGGTTTAGGAGCCAGAATCAGACAGGGAAGTGGTCCCTGAGAGCGGCCCCCTTCCCTCGGGCTCCTTCCACACTGGCTGCAGAGCTGTGGCCAGTGGGGGGCAAACACACTTGCTCTTTACCAACCAAGATGGCACCCTGCTAATGGCAGAAAAGTTCAGGGGTAGGCTCAGGGGAAGACCCTGGGCTTACTTTGAATATTTTCTCAGATGAACCTTGGAGTCACTCTTGGCTTCTCTCTCTCCCTTGTGCTCTGCGTTCATCCATCAGTGAGCTCGGTCAATCTCAGACTCCCAAACATCACACATCGAACGCCTTCTTGCACCTCCAGTCCCACCATCCTTGTCCACACCTCCATTCTGGAAATTAAATGAGATCCGGGCACAAGGCTTTTAGCACATAATAGGCAGCAATAAGTGTCCTGTTAAAACCCGTTGCCAGTGGGTCGATTCTGACTCATAGCGACCCTATAGGACAGAGTAGAACTGCCCCATAGTGTTTCCAAGGACGGCCTGATGAGTTCAAACTGCCGACCTTTTGGTTAGCAGCTGTAGCTCTTAACCACCAGGGTTTCTCCAATAAGTGTCAGTTATTATCATTGCAATAATAATAAACAAAAACTCTCACTACTGGACCAATAAACAACATCATCATAAATGAAGAAAAAATTGAAGTTGTCAATGATTTCATTCTACTTGGATCAAAAATTCAACCTTCATGGAAGCAGCAGTCAAGAAATCAAATGACATATTGCATTCTGCAAATCTGCTGCAAAATACCTCTTTAAAGTGAAAAAGTATAGATGTCACTTTGATGACCTCTTTTCAATCTCCTCATATGCTTGTGAAAAGTTGGATAATGAAAAAGGAACAGAAGAAGAACTGATGCATTCACACTGTGCTGTTGGTGAAGAGTATTGAATATGCCATGGACTTCCAGGAGAATGAACAAATCAGTCTTAGATACAAACAGAATGCTCCTTAGAAGCAAGGATGGGAAGACTTTGGCTCACTTATGTTGGACATGTCATTGGGAAAGACCAATCACCAGAAAAAATCATCATATTTGGTAAAGTTGAGGGTCAGCGAAAACAAGGGAAATCCTCAATGAGATGGATTGACCCGGTAGCCTCAACTGTGGACTCAAATAATAGCAACGATCATGAAGATGACTCAGGACCAGGCAATGTTTTGTTCTGTTAGGCATAAGGTTTCCACGAGTTGCAGCCAACTGGACAACTTTATTGTTGTCAGTCTTAGAATTATTCTCCTTTGTCCTCATTTTCCTTTGTTGCCTCACCCTTCCTTCTTAGACCAGAGCAGCTCGCTACAGAAGGCCAGGGCTGACCACGAAACCCAGCACCACACCCAGTCTCTCCCCTTCCTGCCTCAGCTGCAGCCCCGGGCCAGGACGCATGGCTGCCACAGTGCAGAGAAATGCACCAGGTGCTTCCCCACCTTCTTAGTGGATCATGTACTCCTGGGCCAAGCACAGTGCATTTAGTGCTCATGAAGTGGAGTCTCTGGCCCTGCTTTGCCCACTGTGGTCTGGCAGTGTTCTCTTGCTGGACACTCATTCCCCTTGCAAGCTCAGTGTCAAGAGCTGGTTGCAGTCGTCAAGACACTCGAGGTGGGGAGGTTGCTCTAGCAGTGAAGCGTGCAAGTGGCTTCCCCTAGCTGTGTGCCATGTCCTGGAAGAACACGTCCCAAAATGCTAACAGTGGCTGCCTTGGGGCAGGGGGATTGCAGGTGAAGTGTGTGTGTGTGTATGTGTGTGTGTGTGTGTGTGTGTGTGTGTGTGTCTGGGCTTTTAGATGTTCTGCAGATTTTCTGATGACAAATATGGTGATTTCATAGTTGGCAAACGAAGTCAATTACAAGATTTAATTGAGCAAAGGACTCGCCCACACAGGTGAGAGCAAGAGGAGGAGGGAGTCAGGGGCCTTAGGGACTCGTCCCTGACCTGGCACTGACTCACTCTGTGACCTTGGGATAGCCCCTTCCCTCCCTGGGCCCTAACTCCTCACCAAAGAAATGAGAAGACTGATTAAACGAGCGCTAAGTTCTCTCCTGGAGTCCCTGGTGGTGCAAAGGGTTAAGCTCGTGACTACTGGCTAAAAGGTTAGCAGTCTGAAACTCCCCAGAGGTGCCAGAGAAGATAGGCCCGGCGATCTGCTTCTGAGAGGTCACAGCCTTGGAAACCCTATGGAGCAGTTCTACTCTGCACACACGGGGTGGCCACGAGTTGGAATTGCCTCAACAGCACCCAACAGCGACACGTTCTCTCTTAGCACCGACATTGTACGAGCTGCTAGCCCTTGTGCAGACGCTGTGGATCTCTTTTGGTCCATTATTTTCTATACAGTTAGGAAATATGCACACTGGCTCTTTCCGGCGTTCCAGGGATGGGCGAAGCTGTGTGTTGCACAGGGGCTCTGGAGACCTGAACACAAGGGACAGGCGAGGGGCAGGTCCTTAATTCATCTTCCTTGTAGGCACAGGGAGATTATCTTATCACTGACAGCATTGTTCTTCAGGATAGACCTTGAAATGTTCTTTATGATGTTGAATGCAACGCCATTCCTCTTCAATTTGTCGTTCTCAGCATTGTAGACCATATGATTGTCCAATTCAGAATGACCAATACCTGTTCATTTCAGCATTCAGTTGTACGTAGGGCCACTATGAGTCGGCACCTAACAACGACATTAAACTCTGCAGGCACTGGCCCTCAAACTTCCATCAGCACAGCCAGCTGCAGTCAAGTTGACTCTGACTCATGGTGACCCCGTGAGCATTGAGTAGAACTATGCTGTGTAGGGTTTTCAGTGACTGATTTTTCACAAGTAGATCACCTCTGAGTGGACTTGAACCACCAAACTTTTGGTTAGCAACCGAGTACATTAACTGTTAGTACCACCCAGGTACCCTTCTCAAACTTCAGTAGGCACCAAATCACCTGCTTTCAGACTGTCCTCCCCTAAGCCCATCCCCAAGAAGGAAGGGCAGCACGTCCCATCACAGGCCTACTGAGCACAGACTGTGTGGGACCCTCCTGAGTAGGAGGGCGTGGTGTGATGGCGCGTGGACTGGCCAAATCTAAGGAACTGGTGGACATTCCTTAGAACGAAGAAGGGGATTGTCTTCAGTGCTAGGGACGTCATCTCTCTGTGCATCCTATTAAATTTGCCTGGGGGAAATTTTTGAGCAAGTGACTCGGGGGTGTCTGGAGGAGGCGGTAGAACAAGAGTGAAATGGTCTCGCAATGTGAGAGGGAAGCTGGATTCTGGGCACTGGGTGTCCCGGCCCTGGAAAATGTTGTCTTGCGAAGCAGGACACCATGCAGTAACTTTCTGGCCCTCAAGAGCCCCTGCAGGTTAACCATGAGCCACGCCATCAGCGGTGTGGGCCCATGGCCAGAGGGCCTTCCCCAAATGCTCGAAACTTTGCAAAGGAGGCCTGGACACCTGCCCTAGCCCCTGGGAGGAGGGGAAATGAGGAAGCTCACTGATGACTGAAGTGAATTTCTCGTCCCCAGGAGGGACAGGGCCACAGAGAGAGATTTAATTTAATTTTAGGAACGTGAAATAGTGTAGCATTATTTGCACCTGAGCATGGGGGTGAAGTGAAATCTCTACTTGCTGCATCTGGGTCCTCAAGTGATGTGACGCAGGGGGCGGCACTGACATTCGTCACCTTCCTGCACAAAATCCTTCCCCAGGGACTTGGCCCCGTCACTAAACTTCCTCTACCACCCTCTGCCAGGTGTTCAGGCCCCCTCTTCTACAAGAGTGGTAAGCCCGTGAAAAACCAGGTGCTGTTGAGTCAACTCCTACTTATGGTGAGCCCATGTGTGTCCTAGTAGAACTGTGCTCCATACGGGTTTTGATGGCTGATTTTTCAGAAGTGGGTCACCAGGCATTCCTTCCAAGGTGCCTCTGGGTGGACTGGAGTCTCCAGACTTTCCGTTTTGTATCACCCAGTTGTTGATGGTGGTGCCATGGCATAGATTCTGACTCACAGAGACCCTACAGGACAGAGTAGAACCACCCCGCAGGGTTTACTAGGCTGTAATCTTTATGGGAGCAGATCACCAGGTTGTCTCTCCCACGGAACAAACCACTGACCTTTCAGTTAGCAGTCGAGTGCTTAACCATTGTGACATGGATCTCCTTCACCATCCAGTACTCAATGTGTAATGCTTGACTCCTGTATCAGAATCACCCAGAGAACTTGTGAGAAATGCAAATTCTTGGGACAACCTCAGAACCGACTGGAACACAACAACAGGGCTCTGAGAGCTGCATTTAGGGCCACCCCAGGCAATTCCCAAAGTTTGGCAGGTGCTGCTGGACGGCCCAGTCCTTCCTGGATCTTTGGCTGCCCCTCTGGCCCTCCTGTGGATGGGTCTCCCTGCCCCCTCCCCCATCCTGGGAGCCCAGATGCAGCCTTGCCCCTTCCAGGAAAGCTGAAGCCCACCCTGACCCCCTAACCCCCAGTGAAATCCTTGGGTGGACTTTGTGCTCCAAGTACTAGGAAGGGTGCCCCAGGGAGAGCTGAGATGGTTCTCCTGTTTCAGCCATCTCATCCAGGAGAGGGGTGGCGGGGCGAGAGACATACTTCTCCCTCACAACGGGAGCCATTTCTCCATGGACACATTCCCACGCGTCTGCCCACTGTCCATGTCAGCTTTCTCCCGGCATCACTGTCTTTACCAGCCACAGGCACAGACAGCTGTTCTGGAGTTAAGTGTGCTGAGTGAATGAGCCTTCAGAGTCAAACCGTGAGCCGTTTGAGGGAGAGGCCACATCAGTGCCGCCTGGAACCCCAGCTCCGGGCACAGCTTCCGATCTACCACCCCACCCTTGCTAACCAGCATCTGTCCTTGTCTTTCACTGGTTCATGGTCAGGAGGGGACCATCTCTGCCCCAGGAGAGCAGCATCTCACTGCTCCCCTCAATATCCTCCCTCGCAAGAGAACAGTCTCCCATCCAGTTCCCCCACCGGATTTTTTATCTTATTCTACTTATCCAAGTAATCTATTTTCACTGCAGAAAATGTGGGAAACACTGGAAATTAACTGCATTATTAAAATCACACTTTCTAAACCTCCTCTGTCAATTTCGATTCCACTCATTCACTCACTCATTCCTTCCGCAAACATAGGAGCTAACAGTTCTCTCCCCAGATAAGCATTAGGGACGGAGAAAGTAAAGGTCACCCAGCAATTCCCACTCAGCATGGGGTTGCTAACATCATTTTTGATTTAAGATACACAGTTCATTTCAATTAAATATATATTAAAATGATCCTTGGATTCGTTTTTCAACTTGAACTGAAATATCCATTAACATCCATTCTGTATTTCCTTTGTCCATTTAGAGTGAGTTGTATTCCGAGCTCCCAATCCTCCTGGGCACGGCACAGCTCTTAGAACACGCCCTGCCTCTCTCAGCCCATCTCGGGGTTTTGTCTCACAGAGGTTTAAGAGGTTTGCGATCACAAATGTTTTCTCTTCTGACAGAAATCTCTTAATTCAGCTTGCACTGAATACCCCACCAGGTAATGTGTTTTCAACAGCTATTGTCTAAGAACAGCGACTTGCCAGTTTAGGAATCTTTTCTTCTACCTTCCCTCCACCCTTCTCACTTTGAAATTATGAAAACAGGTATCAATTATGACTCTAAAACAATTGTCATTTAAAAGAGTGTGAATCCATTTCAAAACCAATGTTATCAACACGGTGTCTCTGCACTAGCACCACACCCATCCACCCCCATCCACTCCCGTTTTCTCTAGGAGCTTGAGGGACAAAATAAAATCACATTTCTTTTAATATTCAAATTAGTGTAACTCTAAGCTCTGTTCTGTTCACTGTGAGGGTGACTTTCTTCCCTAGTACTGCTTGTTCATGGAAAGTTCAAGAACCCTAAAGGTGTGTTCAGGCCTCGCTCCAGTTACCTAGCAGAGAAGAAACCAGGAAGGCTGTCCAGTGTAGTTGGTCCATCCATTTTCTGATAATTTGGAACCTAAGGGAAGAAGTCATGGTATCAATCCATTTCCTCCTGATGGCCCCCTTGCCCCCATCTAGAATGTTCCTCTTTCATCTCAGAGACCCTCTTGTCTCACGAGGGTGGGGTAGGGGGTAGATCAATACATGTCATGCCCACAGAGCCCCAGGCCTCCTGTTTTAGTTATCTAGTGCTGCTGTAACAGAAATACCACAAATGGACGGCTTTAACAAAGAGAAATTTATTTTCTCATGGTTTAGGAGGCTAGAAGTCTGAATTCAGGGTGCCAGCTCCAGGGGAAGGGTTTCTCTCTGTATCAATTTTAGGGGAAGGTCCTTTTCATCAATCTTCCCCTGGGTCTAGGAGCTTCTCAGCGCAGGGACCCCAGGTCCAAAGGACACACTCCACTCCTAGCTCTTCTTGCTTGGTGGTAGGATATCCCTTCTCTCTCTGATCACTTCTCTTTTATATCTCAACAGAGATTGACTCAAGATACAACTTAATCCTGTAGATTATGTCCTGCCTCATTAACATAACTGCCTCTAATCCTGCCTCATTAACATCATAGAGGTTAGGATTTACAAACATATAGGATAATCATATCCTATCACAAAATGGTGGACAACCACACAATACTGTGAATCATGGCCTAGTCAAGTTGACATACATTTTTGGGGGATGCAAGTCAATCCATAACACCTCCCAAACAAATATTTTGTTATACCTTCCCCCAGCGCAATGGACATTCATGGTCTTGAGGGGCTCACGTGAGTCCACCTTGGCAGTTATACCTTGTCCCCTTGGGTCACAGCTAAGCTCAGGGATTTAATCTTGACTCTAGCACATACTGGCTGTGTAACCTATGGGATAACTTCTCTGAGCTCCAGGTTTATTATCTGTAAAGTTGGCACAAAAACACATACCAAATGGCAACAACTCTCAATCATGTTTCTTGAGGAACAGGGAGCCCCTTCTCCCCTTGCTGAATGAGTAGAAACCATCCTTAGAGAGGTGGGTCCCTCTTTAGGAAACCAAACTGGGTCTCAGAAGGCTGGGATGCTGGAAGAGGTCATCACACCTGTGCTCCTCATGGTGTGGTCCAGCACCTGCAGCATCGCATCACCTGTGGGCTTCTTAGAAATGGAGAATCTCAGACTCCACCCCAGACCTCCATCAGAATCTTTGGGTGGGGCCCAGGAATCTATTTCAACAAGCTCTCTAGGTGAAGTGGAGGGTCATCAAAAAAGAGGAAGACCCTCAAGGAGATAGATTGACACAGTGGCTGCAACAATGGGCTCAAGCATGACAATGACTGTGAGGATGGCGCAGGACAGGGCTGTGTTTCCTTCTGTTGTTGGTAGAGTCGCTATGAGTTGGAACTGACTCAACAGCACCTGACAACAACAACAACCAGGCGATGCTAACGCACACTAAAGTTTGAGATCCAGTGGTCTAAACCATTCCATCTCATTGCACCCCCACTTTGCACCTGGAACCTTGAGACCCATACACGAGAGAACTCATGTCTCCTGAGTCCCTAGGTGGGTGTAATTCAGCGTTGCCTTTTAAACCCCCTCCAAGACTCCCTGTAACATTCCCCAAGTCAGCCCATCTAAGTTGTCCTTTTCCCACAGCTCCAAATTCCCCTCCGGAGATCTGGCTCAGAACAATCAGCCCCAACATCCCTCTTGCTCTGCACGACTTCCCTCTCCTTCCTCTTTAAATCCACAAGATATTCTTTTGTACTTCTGCAAACCTGACCCCTCTTCTCAATTCCCTCACACGATGGATGTACAGACAGGCCAGTCTTGATTCAAGTCCTGCCCCTGAACAGCCGTGTGACCGAGGCAAGTCACTTACGCCATTTGGGACTCGATTTTCCTCTCTGTAAAATGGGGATGCCGGCACCTGCCTCTCAGGGATATTGTGAGGATGAGACAGGGTCCTGGCACACCCCTGGCATGTCCTGGCTGCTCAAATGGAGGTGACCGTCTTGCTCAGGAATCAGTGGTCAGGAGGTGGGCAAGGAGAAGCAGAGTTCACCTTACAGGACGGTGCTTACAAGGGAAGAGAAGAGACAGTAAACACTGGAAGACAATCAGGTCCTGAGAGCTCAGTGCCCCCACCATTACTGAATGGGTTTCTCTTAGAAACCAGGACGTGCTCTTTTCACATCTGGTCTCAGTGCCTGTTGAGTGTCACCCCTCCACCCTGAGACCCTGAGGACAGTCCTGGGCACTAGTCACAGACCCATAAATACGTAATTTGGGGCATCCTGCAGACTTGATCCCTGGGGCACTGGGCTCCTGGCAAGTAGAGATGCCTCTTTGACATACCCGTACTTACATGATGGTCACATTTTCATTCCCAAGTCTTCCTGCAGCTCCACCTCCTCTGCAGCCAGCCTCTGGGGACTGTGATGAGGAAGGAGGCCATGCCACCTGGGGTGAGACACTGGGACACAGGGGCCAGACCTCGGGCTTCAGGTCCCAGCTCTACCACTTACCTGCTGTATACACGGGCAGGTTATTTCAGGTCTCTGACTGCAGCATCTTCATCCATAAAATGGGATAATAGGTATACCGAGCTCATGGGATGAAATGAGATCATGCAAATCAAGGGAAAGGCACAGGGTCTGTGTGCATGTTGTAGACACTCAGTACCAAAACCAAACCAAACGAGTTGCTGTCTAGTTGATTCCGACTCATGGAGACCCCGAGTGTCGCAGAGTAGAACTGCTTCATTGGGTTTTCTTGGCTTTCATCTTTAAGGAAGCCGTTTGCCAGGCCTTTCTTCCACGGTGTTTCTGGGTGGATTTGAACCACCGACCTTTAGATTAGCTGCCAATTGCAAACCGCTTGCACCACCCAGGGACCTGAGGCACAGTTAGTTATTTCTGCTGTTATTACTGCCTCCCCGACATTAGAGCCATAAAGATTAGAGCCAAGCTTGAGAAGACTTTGTAGACCACCTAGTCCAGACCACACGTGTCCAGCTGCGAGAGCTTCCCAGGGTCCCACAGTTGGTAGGTGGGGTGGGCACGGTATACACCTTCCACAGATCCCCTTCAATGAAGGACTCGTTGCCCAGCTCTGGGGGCTCTGGAGGCCAGCTCCAGCTGTCAGCCTCTTCAGGAGCTGACTCAACTGCAGACAGCTGCCTCGCCCAGGGCCGTGCCCTTCTGGGGATGGCCCACATCCAATGACCAGTCAAGGTGGGGGTATAAGACTCGTCCACTGTGGCCCAAGGCAGGACAACTCTGAGTGGCCATCTCAGCTCCAGAGCTGCCTGGGGTCGGGGAGGCTGTGCCAGGCCTGTATCCCCCCACAGCCAATCCTGCGTCCCCCCTACCCAACCCTTCGGCCGCCTCTCTTCTACAGATGTTGATCCTAGGACACCCTAGCATGCATCCTGCAGATGACACTCCATCTCTGAGGGTCTTTCTGGACCCCCCTACCTGCACAATGGGTGGGGGAGGCACCTGTAAGGTGATGGCTGGTCTCCTGGCCCCCATCCCCTGCCATTTGCACACTGATGTATAGACCCAACGCCTGGGCCATACCCCATGGGGAGGACCCTCCCCCCACTCCCCACTCTAGGACAGATTAGTCATCAGCCCTGGCGTCCTTGCACTTCACTGTCCTCCCCATCTCCCATCACCTCCTCTGTAAACTGGGCCTTTCACAGCACCCAGCGTGACCTTTCTGAATCACTAATTTAACCGCAATGCTTCCTGCTTAAACTGACTCCGCTTTCCCTACGGACAGAGCCCAAGCTCTCAGCCTTCCACGCAGGCAGCTCAGTGTGGGGCTCATTTGCCCGGCTGGCCGCACCGCTCCTTCCCCTCTTTCCACTGTACACGGAACTTTGTTATTCCACGGAGGGTGTTGTTTAGATTTTCTGTAGGAGCTCTTCCCTCCTCCTGACTGCCTCCCCTCTGAACTTCCCCAGAAGGAACCAATCCGCCTCTGTCTCTCCTTCCTGGTCCCAATGCCACACTGTGGAGTGATTACCAGCTCAGTGCCCACCTCCCCTGGCTCCTTCAGGGTGGCCACTGTGTCTCAGTCAGCTTGGTGACCCCAAACCCTAGCACAGAGGGACTATCCTGTGAAAACAGAAAGCCCCTACCCAGGAGTCCCCAGTTCTTAAATCCGCCTTTGGCTACAGGGGGGCAGGGATGAGGTGCCAGGGCACCCAAAACTCAGTTTTTCTCCCAAAGGCCCTGTGCCTAGGAGGAGCTGACTGAACTGCAGGGCAGGTTTGGTTTGAGCATCTGACTGCAGGCAGTGTGTGCCCACAGCTGTCCCCATGGGAACCGCATCAGGCAGAGAGTCAGCGCAGAATGAACAGCCTGCCCCAGGCCTGAACTCTCTCCCTCCTGCTGTGGCCCTGGAACCCTCAGGGGCCAATGCGGGCATGTGGGCACGGGGCTGGCTTGGGGCACCTGCAGCCCCAGCCTCAGAGGCTTGCAAAGGGCTGCAGCTGAGGGACGGGGTGGGCAGGTTGCCACAGTAACCGAGCTGCTGGCCTTTCCCCCATGTTTGGAGTTCTGACAGGGAGGCCAGACTCCACCGGAGCATCCTGGTCCCTCAGCTCCTTCTCACCCCCTCAGCCTGTGTCCAGGGCACATCAGCACGTGGAGATGGTTAACAGGTGCTTGGAGGAGAAGGGGACACAGAGGCTGGCAATGACCCTCTCCGTTCCACCTCGCTTGACTACTGTTCCAGGGACACTCACTGCCTGAAAGGAGCTGGCTCTTGTTTTATCCAAGGGGAAGTAACCAAAGAAGGCAGAGTCACATCTGGAAGATATTTTCGTGTTAAGAACCTTGAGTCAGGAGACCTTGATATTCATCCTAGCTCTGACACTTCATAGCTGTGTGTCATTGGTGAAGCCTCAATCTCTCTGAGCCTTGTTTCCCCACATGTAAAATAAAAACCATTTTTATCCACTAGGTATCCTTCACGTGGAGTCCCTGGGTGGTGCACATGGTTAACACACTTGGCTGTTAACCAAAAGGTTGGCGGTTCACCCAGAGGCACCTCAGAAGAAAGTCCTGGTGATCTACTTCCAAAAGGTCATAGCCATTAAAAACTCTACGGAGCACAGTTCTACTCTGACATATCTGGAGTTGCCATGAGTCAGAATCAACAGCAATTGGTTTTTTTTTTTAATTGTACTTCAGGTGAAGGCTTACAGAACAAATAGTTTCTCATGAAACAGTAGTAGAGACATTGTTTTATGACATTGGTTAACAACCCCACAACATGTCAACCCTCTAACTTCTCAACCTTTTTTTTTGGTGAAAATACACATAGCCAAAGATACACCATTTCAAAAATTTCTACATGCACAGTTCAGTGACATTGACTATGCTCTTCCAATTGTGCTGTTATTCTCACTTAAGATGAAGGCTTACAGAACAATATAGTTTCTCATTTAACAGTTACTACACATGTTGCCCTATGACAATGGTTAACAATCTCACAACACATCAACAATATCCTTACTCAACTTTGGGTTCCCTGTCACCAGCTTCCTTGTCCCCTTCTGCCTTCTGGCCCTTGTCACTGGACTACTGTACCTCGTTAGTCTCATTTGGTTTTACGGGACTGTCCACTCCCAGGCTGAACGGTGAACCTTGGAGGTAACTTCACCACTGAGCTAAAAGGGTGTCTGGGGACCATACTCTCGAGGTTTCTCCAGTCTCCTTTAGGCCAGTAAATCTGGTCTTTTTTTTTTTTTTTTGTGAATTAGCATTATGCTGTACATCCTTCCCCAGCTCTGTCCAGAACCCTCTGTTGTGATCCCGGTCAGAGCAGTCAGTGGTGGTAGCCAGGCACCATCTAGCTGTACTGGACTCAGTCCGGTGGAGGCCTTGGTAGCTGTGGACAATTAGTCCTTTGGACTAATCTTTTCCTTGTATCCCATTCTCTTCATTCTCCCTTGCTCCCGAAGGGATGAGACCAGTGGAGTATCTTAGATGGCCTTCACAGGCTTTTAAGACCCCAGACGCTACTCACCAAGGGAGAATGTAGAGCATTGTCTTTATAAGCTCTGTCATTCCAATTGAGCTAGATGTTCCCTGAGACCATGGTCCCCAGAGCCCTCCGCCCAGCAATTCAGTCCCTCAGGGAGTTTGGATGTGTCTATGGGGCTTCCATGACCTTTCCTTGTACAAGTTGTGCTAGTTTCCCCTGTATTGTGTACTGTCTCACCCTTCACCCAAGGTACCACTTATCTATTGCCTATTTAGTATTTCCCCCCAACTCCTTCCATCCCTGGTAACCAACAAAGATTGTTACATTTTGTGTGTGAACTTTTTCATGGGGTTTTACAATAGAGGTCTCATACAATATTTGTCCTTTTGTGATTGACTTCTTTCACTCAGCATAATGTCCTCCAGTTTCATCCATGTTATGAGATGGTTCACAGATTCATTGTTGTTCTTTCTCGTTGCATAATACTCCATTGTGTGTATGTACCATAGTTTGTGTATCCATTCATCTGTTGATGGGCATCTAGGTTGTTTCCATCGTTTTGCTATTGTGAACAATGCTGCCATGAACATAGGTGTGCATATGTCTATTCGAGTGACGACTCTTATTTCTCTAGGATATATTCCTAGGAGTGGGATGGCTGGATCGAATGGTATGTCTATTTCTAGCTTTCTGAGGAAGCGCCATATCATTTTCCAAAATGGTTGTATCATTTTGCATTCCCACCAGCAGTGCACAAGAGTTCCGATCTCCCCGCAGCCCCTCCAACATTTGTTATTTCCATTGTTTTTGATTCGTGCTGGTAATGCCGGGGTGAGATGGTATCTCATCGTGGTTTTAATTTGCATTTCTCTAATGGCAAGTGATCGCGAGCATTTCCTCATGTGTCTGTTAGTCATTTGAATGTCTTCTTTGGTGAAGGGTCTGTTCATTTCCTTTGCCCATTGTTTAATAGGATTATTTGTCCTTTTGTTGTAGAGGTGTTGGATTTTCTTGTAGATTATGGAGATTAGACCTTTGTCTGACTTGTACTGTCCAAAACTTTTTTCCCAGTCTGTAGGTTCTCTTTTTACTCTTTTGGTGAAATCTTTTGAAGAGCATAGGTGTTTGATTTTTAGAAGATCCCAGTTATCTAGCTTATCTTTTGGGGTTTGTGCATTGATGGTTATGGTTTGTATCCTGTTAATGCTGTGTATTAAGGCCTGAAGTGTTGGTCCTATTTTTTCTTCTATGAACTTTATAGTTTCAGAATTTATATTCAGGTCTTTGATCCATTTTGAAGTAGTTTTTGTATACGGCATGAGGTATGGGTCCTGTTTCATTTTTTTGCAGATGGATATCCAGTTGTGCCAGCACCATTTGTTAAAAAGACTGTCTTTTCCCCATTTGATGGACTTTGGGCCCTTGTTGAAGATCAGGTGGCCGTAGGTGGATGGATTTACATCTGGGTTCTCAATTCTGTTCCATTGGTCAAGGTATCTGTCGTTGTACCAGGACCAGGCTGTTTTGACTACTGTAGCTGTATAGTAGGTTCTGAAGTCAGGTAGTGTGAGTCCTCCAACTTTATTCTTCTTCTTCAGTAGAACAGCAACTGTTTTTTGTTTTAAATCATTACGTGTCAATATTCTGAAGTAAAGTGTAAGCTATAAAGTCCTTGCACATACGAGAGAGTGTTACTATAGCAGGTTAAAAACATAATATGGATTCAAACAAGTTAGATAAATGCATGTATGATCAATCGCTGATGGATTATTAAAAAAGAGCAAGTGAGTCCTTCATTTCTTTATTCCTTCAATAAGCCCTTACTCAGTACCTCTCTACCCAGCCATGCATGGTATTAGGTGCTGCAACCCAGAAATAAGCCATGGACCCTGCCCTGCAGGACCATCCAGCCTCACACAAGTGTTCTTGGTTGACCTGCTGTGAGCCTAGCACTGTGCCTGATGCTGGAAGCATGCCAGAATCAACATGGTCACACTTTTCTCAAGGAGCGAAAAATAAAACTTCTTAGGTGGTTAACCCAAGACATACACCTATGAAACACAAAAGGAGGTTGTGACTTACTGGAGAAGACTTTAGTGGGTGTCTTTATTAGGGCAGGAGATTCCTAGGATGTAGTATAGAAAGGGGGTGGTGGTGGTTAAGTCAACAGGAACAAAAACCGATCTGAATCATAAAATTCTCTGGCTGTCTGGAGCAGGAGAAATGTTTGCAAACTATGTTGCTTTCTGGAAAATAACTCTTTTCCTTTAACATGTGTTTGCTAATTTGTTTAACTGATTATTTTATATCTCCTCTTTTGGAGGGTAAGCTCCATGAGGACAGAACTTTGTCTTTTCATTTCTGTATCCTCAGCACCCAGCACAGTGCCTGGTGCATAGTAGCTTCTCATTCAGCATTAGTTACAAAGTAAGTAGGAGGGAAGACAGGCATTAAACAGGCAGCTTGAAGAAGTGCTTCCTATCCTCAGTGATACAAATGCTTCACTCCCTTTGCTTTTTTCAAAATAGGCTTTATTTTTTAGTAAATCTAATCATGCCAAGAAATCATGCAGAGTGCAAGTTCCCATGTGCCCCTCCCATCCCTGCACCCTGTTTCTACCGTAATGAACATCTCGCATCCCTGCGGTACCTTCGTCGCAGCTGATGAACCAATATCCATTCATCGTTATTAACTGAAGCCCATAGTTTACATTAGGGTCCACTCTGTTGCACGGTCCTGTGGGTTTTGACAAACACGTACTGTCACATGTCTCCCATTACTGTATCATACAGCACACTTTCACTGCCTGAAAAATGCCCTGTGCTCCACCTGTTCATTCCTCCTCCCTACTCCCCACCAAAACCCTGGAAATCACTCATCTTTTTATTGTCTCTATAGTTCTGCCTTTTCCAGAATGTCACACAGTTGGTGTTATGGATTGAATTCTGTCTCCCAAAATGTGTGTCAACTTGACTAGGCCCTGATTCCCAATATTGTATGACTGTCCACCATTTTGTCTTCTGATGTGATTTTACTATGTGTCGTAAATCCTACCTCTATGACATTAATAAGGCAGGATTAGAGGCAGTTATGTTAAAGAGGCGGGACTCAGTCTACAAGATTAGGTTGTATCTTGAGTCAATCTCTTCTGAGATGTAAAAGAGAGAAGCGAGCAGAGAGGAGAGGGACCTCATTATCACCAAGCAAGAAGAGCCACGAGTGTGCATCCTTTGGACCCAGGGTCCCTGCACAGAGAAGCTCCTAGACCAGGGGAAGATTGATGACAAGGACCTTCCCTCAGAGCCAAGAGACAGGGAAAGCCTTCCCCAGGAGCTGGCACCCTGAATTCGGACTTCTAGCTTTCTAGAATAAATTTCTCTTTGTTAAAGCCCTCCACTTGTGGTATTTCTGTTACAGCGGCACTATGTGACTAAGACAGTTGGAATTATACAATATGTGGCTTTCTCGGACGGGCTTCTTCCAGTTAGCAATAAGCATTTAAGTTCCTCCTAGACTTTTTGTAGCTTGATAGCTCATTTCTTTTTATCACTGAGTAATACTCCAGTGTATGGACACTCCCTTTACTTTTCCTCCCATATTCTTATTGCAATTAATAGTACAGTAAAACCCTGCCAAAATGCCTTAAGTGGGGCCCAAAAAGTTCAGTTGTGTAAAATATGGCTCATGAAATGACCAAGATGAGCCAGCTGCTGAGAATAAAAGCCAGTCACCAATTACTGTCTGTTTGAATTTGCTTTATCATGAGACATGGCATCACAAGATACATTCTCATGATCGCTTTCAGGATTCTTTATTTAATGTCTGTCTCCTCCACTGACTGTGAACTCCTAGAACATAGTTTGTGTTCAATAAATACTTGTTGAATTAATAAATGAATTCATATGAAGGTATAATATGAGCATTTACCCTGATTTTGAGGGTTGGGAATGTATTCTCAAGTGAGTGCAGTTTAGTCTAAGGAATGAAGGATGAATAGAAATTAGTAAATGAAGGGGAGGAGAGGAAATGAAGTGCAAGGGGCAAAAAAGACACAACATCTGCAAAGGCTCCGAAATGGAAGGGAACATCGCGTGCTCAAGCACCTGAGAGTAGCCCAGCATCACCCGGGCGTGGAATGGTGGTGGGACGCGGCATTGTCAAGTAAAGCTAGAGAGATCATGGAAATCTCATGAGCTACTTCTGGGATTTGGGATGTTATTATAACAGCAATGAGCAGACACTTAAGGGTTTTCTGCAGGGGTATTTCCTGATCACACTTTTGTTATCATAAAGAACATTCTAGTCTCTGAGTGGAGAATGTATTGGAGGGTGGTGGGATGACATTGAGGAGACCTGCGAGGAGGCTACTGAAGTCATTTAGGAGGCAGAAGATGTTGACCATGCCATGACAGTGCAGTGGAGATGGAGAGACGCTGATGGAATCGGGATTTTTAGGAGCTCAAATTAAAAGGACTTGGTGGATGATGGATGTTGGAGTGAGGGAGAGGAAGGGCTCTTGGATAATTCCTAGATTTCTGGCTTGAATGTTCAGGTAGACAGTGACACTATTGGACAGGGAACTCTGGGAGGTTATTTTGGGATGGGGCATGGAGAAAGAAATGATTACGTCAGTTTTAAATATGTTCTATCTGAGATGCCTGTGAGGCATCTATAAGTGGAGATGTTCGGTAGAAGTGGATACGTGAATCTGGACAGCAGACGAGAGATCTGTGCTGGAGATAAAGATTCAGGTACCATATCCAGGAGGAGGCTCATTGAAGCTGTGGGAAAGAACAAAATCGCCAGAAAGAGGGCCTAGGACAGAACCTTAGCAATATCATGATTGACCACCCAGTTAGAGGATGGGAAGCCAGCAAAGGAGTGGAGGAGAATCTTGTGATGGAAGCCAACAGAAAGGGGTGTTCCTGCAGGGACAGCGTGGTCAGTTATGTTGAACACCGGTGATAAGAGGTCAATTAGAGAAGATTTATGTGTCTGTGGGGGGTGGGAAATGGGAATCCCTCAGGACTCTGGGTGTTCAGGGCTGGGTCCACCATCCAAGCTTCTTCCTTACTTGGATAAACCCATTCACTGTCACTTCTAGTTTTCTATCTCTGCACAGGAATTCAAGATTCAGCCCATTTCTCCTTTTAGCTGGAGTTTGGAGGGCGGTGAGAGGGGTGAACAGCCAGTGATACATCAGAGATCCCTTGGAATAATTCTTCACCGTCACATACACAAGGAGTTCTGGTGGTGTGGTGATTAAGTGCTCAGCTGCTAACTGCAAGGTCGATGGTTCAAACCCACCAGCTGCTCCATGGGAGAAAGATGTGGAAGTTTGCTTCAGTAAAGATTTACAGCCATGGAAACCCTATGAGGCAGTTCTACTCCTTCCCATATGGTCGTTATGAACTGGGATTGACTCAGTGGCAATAGATTTTATCACATACACAGCCACTGTCATCATTCTGCTATAGACTCACCATCTCAACAGTAAGAGCCTGGATTCTTCAGACATGGACCTCTTTCCACCTCCAACGGGCTGACTAGCATGGGCCAAACACTCCCCAACCCATGAATCATCAAAATGTTGAATGAAAATATTCCTTGCTCTTTTCTCCCTTAAACTGACCACTTCTGAAATAGCTTAAAAGGATTCATCATTTGAGATTTGACCTCTCAGCCAGAAGTGGATCATTGAGGAAGAAGGTCTGATTAGGGCTGTATATGACATTCTATAAAGAAAAGAGTCTTGGAACCCAGGACAGAACCCCAAGCATAACCTTGAATTACTGGTACTAAAAGCAATTAGGCCACTTGTGACAGTGTTTGATGAATCTAAAACTCACTTCTTCTTCCTCCATGCCACCACTGTTCCAGCTGCTGTTAGGTTTGCCTTAACATTTAAAAAAACATATATATACATTCTTATTTTGTAATAGTTCTTGGCTCAAAAAGATCAGAAAAATAGTCTGGTTTCCACGAACCCTTCACCCTGCTTCCCCCAATGATAATACTGTCCACAACAAAAGTTTATTGTCAAAACCAGGAAACTGACATTGCTACCATACTATTAACTCAGGTATATGTCTTATTTGGATTTCACTAGTTCTTACATGCACTTTTTTTGGGGGGGAGGGAGGGACGCTGTGTAGAGGTCTATAAAATTTTAACACATCTAACTTTTTTTAATTGGGATATAATTCACATACCATAAAATTCACCTTTTCGAAGTGTACAATTCAGTTGTGCCACCATCTCCACTATCTGGTTCCAGAACGTTTTTATTACACCAGAAAGAGACCCTATGCCCATTAGCAGTAACATCACTCATCCTTTCCCCCAGTCCCTGGCAAACACTATTCTACTTTCTGCCTCTATGGATTTGCCTATTCTGGACATTTTCTATAAATGGAATCATACACTATGTGGTTTTTTGTCTATAGCTTCTTTGACTTAGCAAAATGTTTTTAAGGTTCATCCATGTAGTAGCGGGTTTCAGTACTTCATTTGTTTTTATGTCTGAATAATATTCCAGTAACATACTTCTTCACTGTTGTCTGTCTGTTTGTCCTAGTGTGGTGGCATTTGGGTTGCTATGATGCTGTAAGCTATGCCACCAGGATTTCAAATACCAGAAGGGTTATCCATAGTGGGCAGGTTTCAGCGGAGCTTCCAAACTAAGACAGACTAGGAAGAAAAGCCTGGTGCTCTACTTCCAAACATTAGCCCATGAAAGCCCCACAGATCACAACAGAATATTTCCAATATAGTGCTGAAAGATGAGTTCCTTTGGTTGGAAAGCAAAATACACAGCAATGGACTGAACATACCAACGACTGTGAAAATGGAGCAGGACTGGGCAGTGTTTCACCCTGTTGTATGTGGGGTCACCATGAGTCAGAACTGACTTGACAGCAACTAACAACAACATGCTTCTGAGTGAGGATCTGGTGCACAGCTGGGAGAATCTCCCCCCATGAGATATAAAGCCCCCTGGAATGACCCTCTGTTCCCTCAAGAGACCCTATACCTCTAACCACACTAGAGGTGTCACAGGAATGAGGAGGGGGAGTTGTTGGTGTTGAATGGAGTTCCAGCAGATGACTTTCCCCACATACCTGCCTGCTCCGTGCCCTCAGACGGTAGACCATTTAGCACAGGCTTCGCATATTGAAGAGTAAAGGTGTTTTCAGCTAAATGGAACCGCAGCAGAAACAGCCATGTTAAAAAAACTGGCAGGATTTCCTGAATGTCATAATTAGTTACAGAAGGGGAAAGATACAGCAAATGGTGTAATGGAACTTCAGGACATCTGTAAGGTAAGAGATGGCTAATGAGTTTTATGATATTTCTAAGTCCAAACAGAACTGTAGAGCCAGAGGCAGTTAAGAGGTACCTTTGCCAGACATGTTCTTTCTACAAGTAAGAAAATGAAGGCCAGATAAATTAGGTGACTTGCCCAAGGACACAAAGCTTACCAGTGGCAGAGCCAACTCTCCCTGACATGAGCCCCAGGCCACCTCCCCTAACAAAGTCGTATCTGAGAGCACTTGTGTCCTGGTTCCAGGCTGGCGGAGGGCAGAGGGCAAGCAAAAAGGGCGATGTCTGAAAGCAGAGGGCATCCCTCTGCTAGCTCGTCTTCACGTGAGTGGTGATGACAGAGCTTAATGCACACCCCAGGGGTGTTCAGGGAACACCCCGAGAATGAAGAAACCCCTTATCCCAGTCAGCGGTCCCAGAGTTCCCTTCTTCTTACTCACCAGACCAAAGACTGGGAGAGCAGAGATCCTGGGAGATGGAGCATAATCATGTTTCTTAAGCATTGTCTTAAACTACCACACTTTCTGTAAACAAGTGAAATGCAGAGAGAAGTTTAAAAAAATGAAGGAGGAGGAGGAGGAAGGAGGAAGGGAGAAGGTGAAGAAGAAAAACCAGAACTAAAATGACTCGTAATCCGTCTCTGCAGATGTAAACACTCAACCCTTTGGTGTCTTTTCTTTCAGACAATATTCTCTGCCTACAGCTAAGATTTTTTTCATGAGTTAGGATCAGCGCAGTGTTATAATCCACTGTTCACCGAGCAGCCTGGCGTTTGAAACTTTGCCTCAGCATCGGGTTTTCAACACTTGTTGTTACAGGAAATTTCAAGCACATACCAGAGCGAGCGGAATCGTGTAATAAATCCTTACAACCCCAATTCCACCATTGCCAGCTCATGGCCGATCTTGCTTACTCTTCACCGCACGCCCCCTTGTATTCTTTTGTAGAAGGTCTTAGGCATCCTGCCATTCCACTCACAAATTTCAGAAGCATGATCATTCCAGGCACTTCAGATGCCGCTGTGCAAAGGGACCACCAACAGAAGCATCCTGAGGAGGATGCCGGGAGCGGAGTGGGGGGCATCGGCCCTGCTCCTGGAGCAGGCTGTCCTGACGCCCACAGCCTCCAGCCTCCACCCTCTGTGAGCTGCACCTTGGAGCAGGTGTCCTCTCTCCTTGGCCAGTGTCTTGGGAGTTGTGGTTCCCTGCAGGGAGAGGCCAAGTCTTCATAAGAACAGAACCCGGAACTGAAGAAGCTGCTTTTTGTTGGATTTGGAAGGTTTTGAATAAGAGGAGTTGTGATGTGATAGAACATCAAGCCAGTGTCCTGCAGTACAAACCAGCATTGATGGTCAATTCCAGCTGAAAGTCAGGCAGGCTGTGCTGTGCCCCCACTGCTCACAGGGTCGCATGCACTGTGACCCCGACATCACCTCCCCCTCCCTCTCGGCCCTATAGCCACCTAACCAGCTTATTTCCTCCTGCTTTCTTTTGTCGAATCTGAGGTCTGAGACCTTTTTTTTTTTTTTTTTAAATAAGACCTGGTCTTCTTACTGAGTATGCATGAAGAATAGGAAAATTACTCAAAAAAAAGATGAGTTCCAATTTGCCAAAATGCAAAAAAATAAAATGTGCAGGTTTCAGTTGGGGAAGGGGGAGGAAATGCTTTGTAATAAACGCAGGGTTTATCCTGGAACAAGGACCTCGAGACAAGGAAGGCACTGCACGAGTGAGTGCAGCTCGGCTTTCCTGGGTCCACGGAGAGGAAGCAGCCAGTCCATGTCCAAGACTACCTTCCTTCAGGCGGGTGTCTACTGTGGACGCTGGAGGCACAGCTGTCTAAGTGCAGCCTCTTTGCTTCCTCAAGTTTTAGCATTTCCCAGGAGATCATTTAAAATCACATTTGTTACTTTACCATCTAATCACATATAAGCCTCTCCCCACGCTCCCTTGGCCCTGCCTCCACCCAAGGAACGCGCTTTCTGGAGCGCCTGCAGCCAGCGAGGGGCTCGTGACGGGAAACAGGAATGGTACCCACGAAAGCGTGATCCCAGTGCTCCTGTGAGCTGCAGTGACGTCCCCATTAGGCAGGCCAGGTCCTTCACTGAGGACAGACCAGTGTAAGTCTTAGCAAAGCCGGGGTCTCGGATCTGCTTCCCTACCTACTCTGTGCAGGAGCACAGACATCAGACGGAATTTCTGCTTCTTGCCGTTCTTGTATGTTAAGCTGAAGGTATGTTCCAGGAGCTCATGGTTTCCAGTGGAGGTGGCCTGGGGCAGAAAAGAGGATCTCTTCCCTAGAAGACAAGCAAGATGGAGCAGCAAAGGTTTGGCTGTGGGGCTCAGGGGGCAGCCTACGGCTGATGGTCTAAAGATATCCTGGGGTGCTATGCGGAGAAGATCCAGGAATCCAAAAGGAAGTGCGTTTTGTAGGCTGTCTGCATATCCCATAGTTATTTTTCTAAAAATACCTAGTTATTATTAATCCATTTGTATAGAAGACCCCCACTGCTTTCCTTCCTCTGAAGGAGAAGGGGAAAAATTACAGCTAAATCCAGAAACTATCAATGTCTACATGCCTCGTCAATGACAAGTGTATGTTCTTCAAGGAATCACATTGATATAAAGAGATGTTTTATTAACAGGTGTGATTTAGAAATTTTACCAGAACTATGGTAAAAACAAACAAACAAACAAACCAAACCCATTGCCGTCCAGTTGATTCAGACTCATAGCAACACTATAGGACAGAGTAGAACTGCCCCGTAGGGTTTCCAAGGCGCAATTGGTGGATTCAAACTGCCGACCTTTTGGTTAGCAGCCAAGCTGTTAAAAACTGTGGTAGTAGAGGCCAAATATCCTGGGAGTACTGATGAAAGTGTTAAAACTAAATGGAATTGGTCAAAGAAAGCAAAGAATCCATAGTCTTTGGGTAGATGGTGATACACTCCATCAGAGATAAGTTTTCTCCCTAACTGGAGGCAACAGGTACTTCTTGCTGGAGGAAGATGGATAAGGTTCAACACAGTGGTTTGACCACACATCAGAATAAGCTGGAGAAGTTTCTGGGGACAGAGAAATATGGCTGGACCCCATTCTAGGTCGACTGAACCTGAATGTCTACTGGTGACAATCAGGAATTGGTATTTTCTCAAAGGTCTCCAGAAATTTCTGACGTGCAGCAAGGTTTAGGAAACCTTGTTTTCAGAAATTACGATGAAAAAAGACAAACCTAGGTGGCCAAGGGTGTGTTCCAACCTGTAGTGGGTACATTTATACGTATTCAGGAAGTTGACAACAGGTAGGATGAGAGCCACCTATATTTTGTTTTCAACTCCAAATCTTTAATCCAGGAAAACAACTCATTCAGACATGTCTGTGGCTCTGGCTTTGTTTAGCTTTTCTTTCTTTCTTTCCCCCATAGCTCAAGGGCTTATTTTGACTACGGGTAAATTTGATTCTTGATTGTGATTTTGCCCGTTGAGATAACCTGATTGGATTTGTGCCAGAAAAAAAGAGAAAGTTCTGCTACGCTTTTAAAATGCAGTTTGAGTTTGCCTTAGTAGTTTACTGGATTTGTGAAATGAGACACGTAGATGCAACCACTCGTATGTATTTTGGGGAACAGAAGCCAAAAGGTTGGGCTTTCTGGCCACAGGGTATGGGAAGAAGCTGGGAATGACACAGGAAAATGAAGAGCTTTTAGTGTGATGGAAGAATTTGTTTTGAAATGCTGTAAAGGTTGAAATATTAGGAAGGTTTTAGAGCGGTCCTTAAAAAGTAATTTTCTACTTCTCTGTCCGCTCACTCGGCAGTCAGATAATGGTGGTAATAATAATAATAATAAACAAGCAAATAAATCGAAGCATCAGCATTTTCTGCCCCAGGCATATGAAAGAGCACATCTCTGCAAGGCTGGCGAAGAGAAAGTCATCATCAGAAGGAAATGGAAAGGGAGCCTAAGGATGGCCGGTAATGGTAAATGGTGGGTAGAGAGTCTTTCACAAGTAAACATTGCCAAGAAAATGCTCTTCCGGGGGGAGAAAAATGACATAATCACTGACTCTGGGCATGGGCACCATTGTGTATTCCTTGTGTCAGAGCTCAGTCAGGTCAAGAAGGCTCCTAAGACCTGGCTTCTTTTGTGAGCAGCGACCCAAAGCTTGCCTTCAGCGTCCTCTGCCCTAGAGCACAGACTGGCCCTGGGGTCTCCATATACGACGTAATGCATGAGCTTGGAGTCCATAACTCCTGAGCCCATGAAGAAACACTATCCCTCCCCACCTCGGATTGCTCTGCCGTTTCTCATAATCCTTCTTGCTCAGGGTTCACCATGTCCAGGTAATCACTTCCTACTCAAATCTCACCTGTCCTTCAAAGTCCTGGTAGACCTCATTCCTCCACAAGGCGTAGTGCCTCCTCTGCTATCCTCTGCTGCTGTCTGTCTTGGCCTCTTTGTTTATGTTCAATCACAATGGCACATGTCTCATAGAAGAGCGGTGTTTTTACCTGTCTCTCTCCCCACCAGAGCAAGAGTTTATGAGACGCAAGTTCTCGGGCTCCTATACTTCGGCACTCCCAACGGCCCCTGGCATGAAACTTTGCACACACTGTTGTTAGCTGTCATCGAGTCAGCCCCCCACTCATGGCGGCCTCGTACCCAACAGGACAGTTGTGACCCACAGGCTGCACACACTGGAGGCTCGGTAAAGTGCTTCTTGAATGAAAACCATGGTTTGGTGTTTTCGATAGTAGAGGGGTGAGATTCAATTACAGTGGCAACTTCTCTTGTCAAGCAAATGTGCCTCTCTGTCGCCCGCCAGCATCCATCCTGAGAGCTCAGACCCGTTTATCCTTGGGGAGGACATCACTCTGGTCCACCCCACTCCCTAGGTCCCACGGGCACTCCCCTTACCTTGTCATTCAATGTTGTGCTTTTCTCTGGCGCCCCCAGAGATAACTAGGGCCATGTTTTGAACTGGCTTATAAGGCCAGGAAGGAGGGGCTCAGAGTCGCCATGGCCAGGGCATGTAGTGCAGCGGCTGAGAGCACTGACTTTGTTGACCTGGCCAGACCTTGGTTAGAGTAGCAGCTTTGAGTCTTACGAGCGCCTTAGGCAAATCACCCAGCGCTGCTTTTGTTTCCTCCCCTGTGAAATGGCCGTAATAACTCATACTAACACCTACTCACGAGGCTATTGTGAGGATTAAACCGAAGGATGTACGTAAAGGGTTCAGCCCAGCCCGTTGGCTGTTATTCTGATTCTCATTTTTTTCTGACACTCATTTCACAGATAAAGAAACTGAGACCTGGAGTTTTCCGTTTCCATGACTTTAAGGTCACATGGCTGGTTACTGCCACAAGGAGCAGGACCTTAGGTCCCCTGCCCCCAATGTGGGATATCTCCCCAGCACCAGGAGGCCCCGTCTGGCTCCATGGTGATGCAAGGGAAGCCTGTTGGAGATGCTGGTTCACTCTCTGTAGGGAGGGGCTGGTCCTCTCGAAACCCAGCCCAAATGCATCAGCAGGTGTGAGCTGGACCTTGTGTTAGATATTGTCTTAGGGGAGAGGAGGCGGGGTGAGTCCTGGGATTATTGTTATTATATTGAGGTGCTCACAGAGCTCACCAGGATGAGAAATCAGAGGATGCTTCAGGAAGAGGGGAATGGAGGGGACCTTGAATAACAGGTACGTTTTAGATAGAGGGAGAGGAGAGGGGAGGTTACTGTGCAGAATAACACAAAGGGTCAGAGACACCAGAAAGTGCTGACTCTGATCATAGAGGCAGAACAGCGGTTCCCTCAGGTGGGCAGGGGCACAGGGGGGCCTCCTGGGGTGCAGGAAGTGTTCCATATCTTGGTTTGGGTGGTAGTTACACAGGTGTTTGCGTGTGTTTAAAAAGCATAAAACTGTCAACTCAAGATGAGTGCACTTTCTGAATGCTTATTCTTCAGTTTCAAAAATCACCAGTAATACTGCTCCCCAAGAACAATCAGTGCTAACATTTTTATCCCACACCTTCTAGGCAGTGTAAGACAGAAATAAGAACGATGATGTATACCTCGGGGAGGCTACGATCGTGGTAAAGTCAGCCTCAAGGCGTTAGTGCCTGATCCGTAGAAATGGATTAGTAACAGTGTCTGTTTCATCTGATCATGTGAGGATTAAATGCCATAATGAACGTAAAATACTCCGCACTATGCCACACATTTAGGAAGGAAACAAGAAGATGTATTTATTAGTAAGACAATCATCTTTTTCGGTTCGATTTTTAAACAAATAAAGCCGGCTGTCGGGCTTAGTAGATGCTCATGGCCAGGCATGGCTCAGAAAGTGTTAGCTGGGTTCTTGGCTCCGTGCCTTGCTGTAAACCGAGCGAAGGGCAGAGAGGTACTCAGAGCACCCTGGTTGGTGCCCTGGTTCGGTAACAGACCAAGTGCTCACTTAGGCATGCACTGTCTCTCCTACTTCAATCCATTCCAGTCCTAGCTTTGTGGGAAATCAGCGTGAGAGCAGGAGAGAGGACATCCCAGGGGATCTGACAGCACCGATGCTGGGGTATAAGAGCAGTAGCACAGCTGATTTGTTGTCCCAGCTCTGACACCTACTAGCTAGAGTCCTGGGGTTAACTAACTAACCAGTTGCCATAGAGTCAATCAAACCAAACCCAATCCATTGCCATCGAGTCGATTCCAACTCATAGCGACCCTATAGGACAAAGTAGAACTGCCTCATTGGGTTTCCAAGGAATGACTGGTGGATTCGAGCTGCCGACCTTTTGGTTAGCAGCCGAGCTCTTAACCACTGCACCACCAGGACTCCAGAGTTGATCAAGATCTCTTAATCTCCTGGGTCTCAGATTCTTCACCTGTTGATGGGACCTAGACGTACTTCAGGAGGGCTGTATGGTTTGATGTGGAATTGGACAGATTGTATAGCACTCCTGGGCTTATTGCTTAATAATTATGTTACCTCGGGAGATAATAATGTTAACAGCAAAATTAATATAATGCTTCCTATGTTTTAGTCATTGTTCTAAGTCCCGTGTGTGTGTGTGTGTGTGTGTAGCTCATTTAATTCTCATGACCACCTTATAGTATTATTTTTATTAAGCCTGTTTCACAGATGAGAAAACTGAGGTAGAGAAGTTAAGTAACCTTCCCATAATCCCACAGCTAGTAATTTTCAGAGTGGGCTCCAGAATCCAAGAACTTAACCATTACACACGCTGTGTCTCCAAACACTGGTTTCTTAACTGATAGAAAATATTTTGTTGGATTAGGGGAGATATGTGATAAATGTGAAAAGGAAGAAAACTTTTAGAGGGCTCAAACGTTAGATGAAATCACACGGTGGGTTTTGAAAAATCTGAAACACCAAGCATATGCCATATAGTTGTTAAAATGTGACTATTTCATTGAGAGCCCATTTTTACCCAATGACAGTATTTTATGCAAACATTCAACAAGCCTTTGTGGATCTTCAGCGACGTGTGGTGCACTGTGCCTGGCACTGGCTCTGTGGGTGACACAAGGGAGCCCTGTCGGAGATGCTCGTTCACACTCTGTCAGGAGGGGCTGAGGCTTTCAAAGCCCAGCATGAATGCATCAGCAGGTGTGAGCTTGACCTTGTGTTAGACATACTCATAGGGGAAAGAAGGTGGGGTGAGTCCTGGTATTATCACTATTAATAATATATCAAGATGCTTACAGAGTTCAGCAAAACCAAAAAAACCAAACCCATTGCCGTCAAGTCGATTCTGACTCATAGCAACCCTACAGGACAGAGTAGAACTGCTCCATAGGATTTCCAAGGAGCGGCTGGTGGATTTGAACTGCCAGCCTTTTGGTTAGCAGCCGGAGCTCTTAACCACTGGGCCACCAGAGCTCCACAGAGCTCACTAGCAGGACAATATTCAGTGGACAGAATAAATTTCATTTCTGCCCTGGCAGAATTTACAGTCTAGCGGGCAGACAAATGGTACACAAGCATACAGAGAGACATAATCATAAATTGTGATAAGTGCTAGGAGAGAGAAGAGCAGGATGTTCTGAGAGGTCATCTTGGGGGCACCAAATTTAGACCGGGGAGAGTGGGTTAGGGAAGAAGGGACATTTAAGCTGAGCCCTGAAAGGCAATACACCGTTTTTGTCAGATGTCCCCATTTGGAATCAGAATTTTGGGACCAAATCAAAATGCGATTTGTGGACAAAGGAGGGATTCCTTCTGTGTCGAGAGCCGCCCGGCAGCCCTGGATTTTCTTAGTCCCCTTTGATTCCCTGGAATAAACCAATGGGCTGCATTTACAATGGGTTGGCATTTACATAATGCTCAGAGAGCTCTTGCTTTAGAACTTTGCCCAAAACCCATTTCTACCTGCCAATTTTTAACAGAATTTGCATATTTTTTTCTTTACAAACACAACAAAGAAAAAAGGGGGATTATTGTTCATGAGAAATATGTTTAGTTCTAAAATAATTAATGTTAGGAAGAAGATTAACAGCCCCAGAATTGCCTCTTGGAATAAGCTCCCCATAGAGGTGGCCCGCTCTGCAGGCGTTTGACCAAGTCCACACAGAGAGAAAGTTCCCCAAAGGGACCTTCGGCCTGTGAGTGCACCTGCATATTCTTGGGGCTTCTAGAGCCCAGAGTGCACTTGTGCCCCTCCAAACCAAAGTATGTGGCTTTCATATTGTGACACATATGGTCATAAAAACACTCTCCAAAAGTACGTCCTTCCTGCAGGAAGCCTTCTCTAGCGTCTCCCATCTCTGTTGATTCCGCCCTTCTTCAATACGTCAAGGCACTTATTCTTACTACTTAAAGCTCCATGGTCAGAGCCATATAACTTAGCTCTTATTTATTTTTCTAATTATTTCCTCCTTGCAAGGGTTTCTCCTCTTCCTGAGTAGACTCCAAGGCCTCCCACCATAAGGAGCATCGCTTCTTGTCAAGATGGAAGGGCCTCAGTATACACCTAGCCCAACCTCCTCATTCATTATACAGATGGGAAAACCAAAATCCAAGTAGGAAGTTGGCCAAAGATTAAAGATGGCTTATTACAGACCTGTGTCTGGGACTCAGTCTTCTAACTTCTAGTCCGGTGCTCTCTCCACTACACCACACCTACTCATGCTAAACACACAGCAGACTTTCAGCAACTACTTGTTAACTGATAGTGAAAGAATTTTTAAAAAGATTTTGAAGAAGAGGGCTAGGACAGAATTCCAAACAGCTTCAATGTTTAATGGTCACGTAGAAAAGATGCCTTCAATGAAGCCTCAGATAGAATAGCCAAAGAAAGAGGAATTCAAGAAAAAGAGAGTGGTCAACTGTGTCAAATTCTGCTGAGAGGTCAGGTAAGTAGAGGTCTAAAAGCTGGTTTGAATTTAGCACCCTGGAGGTCATTTATTGTTGTTAGGAGCCGTTGAGTCAGTTCTGACTCACAGCCACCCTGTGTACAACAGAATGAAACACTGCCTGGTCCTGCGCCATCCTCACAATCGTTATGCTTGAGCCCATCCTTACAGCCACTGTGTCAATCCATCTAGCTGAGGGTTTTCCTCTTCTTCATTGATCCTCTACTCTACCAAGCATGATGTCCTTCTTCAGGGACTGGTGCCTCCTGATAACATGTCCAAAGTAGGCGAGACAAAGTCTGGCCATCCTCGTTTCTAAGGAGCATTCTGGCTATATTTCTTTCAAGACAGATTTGTTCTTTCTTCTGGTAGTCCATGGTATATTCAATATTCTTCACCAACACCATAACTCAAAGGTATCAATTCTTCTTCAGTCTTCCTTATTCATTGTCCAGCTTTAACATGCTCATGAAGTGACTGAAAACATCATGGCTTGGGTCAGGCGCATCATAGTCATTAAAGTGACATCTTTGCTTTTTAACACTTTAAAGAGGTCTTTTGCAGCAGATTTGCCCAATGCAATACATTGTTTGATTTCTTGACTGCTGCTTCTATGAGTGTTGATTGTGGATCCAAGTAAAATGAAATCCTTGACAACTTTAATATTTTCTCCATTATCATGATGTTGCTTATTGGTCCAGTTGCAAGGATTTTTGTTTTCTTTATGTTGAGGTGCAATCCATACTGAAGGCTGTAGTCTTTGCTCTTCATCAGTAAGTGCTTCAAGTCTTCTTTACTTTCAGGAAGCAAGGTTGTGTCATCTGCATATCACAAGTTGTTAATGAGTCTTCTTCCAATCCTGATTCTTCATATAGTCCAGCTTCTTGGATTATTTGCTTAGCATACGGATTGAATAAGTATGGTGAAAGGATACTACCCTGACACACGCCTTTCCTAATTTTAAATCATGTGGTATCCTCTTGTTCTATTCAAACTCTTCCTCTTGGTCTGTGTACAGGTTCTGCATGAGCACAAGTAAGTGTTTTGGAATTCTCATTCTTTGCAATGTTATCCATAATTTGTTATGATCCACACAGTCAAATGCCTTTGCATGGTCAATAAAACACAGATAAACATCCTTCTGGTATTCTCTGCTTTCAGCCAAGATCCATCTGACATCAGCAATGATATCCCTGTTCCATGTCCCTTTCTGAATCCAGCTTGAATTTCTGGCAGTTCCCTGTCGATGTACTGCTGCAACTGCTTTTGAATGATCTTCAGCAAAATTTTACTTGTGTGTTATGTTAACGATATTGTTTGTTAATTTCCACATTCTATTGGATCACCTTTCTTTGGAACGGGCACAAGTATGGATCTTTTCCAGCTGGTTGGCCAGGTAGCTGTCTTCCAAATTTCTTGGCATAGACAAGTGAGTACCTCCAGTGCTGCATCTGTTTGTCGAAACATCTCGATTGGTATTCCATCAATTCCTAGAGACTTGTTTTTCACCTGGAGCCCTGGTGGCAAGTAGTTAAGAGCTTGGCTGCTAACCAAAAGGTCAGCAGTTTGAATCCACCAGCTGCTCCTTGGAAACCCTATGGAGGAGTTCTACTCTGTCCTACAGGATCGCTATGTGTTGGAATCGACTCAACAGCAACAAGTTTGGGCTTGTTTTTCACCAATGCCTTCAGTGCAGCTTGGACTTCTTCCTTCAGTACCATTGGTACTTGATCATATGCTACCTCCTGAAATGGTTGAATGTCAACTAATTCTTTTTGGTACAGTGAGTCTGTATATTCCTTCTATCTGCTTTTGATGATTCCAGTGTAGTTCAATATTCTTCCCATAGAATCCTTCAATACTGCAACTCGAGGCTTGAATTTTTGTTTCAGTACCTTTGGCTTGAGAAATGCTGAGTGTGTTCTTTCTTTTTGGTTTTCTAACTCCAGGTCTTTGCCCGTATCATATAATACTTTACTTTGTCTTCTAGAGCCGCCCTTTGAAGGTCGTTTACAACTTAGTAAAAGCAATTTTGGTGAAACGGGCTGGGAGAGACATATTAGAGTAGGTTGAGGAATAATGACATATTAAAGGATATATTTGTCGTGTATGTCTTTTGTGATATTACGTCACCTGGCTTCTTAGTTATCTAGTGCTGCTATAACAGAAATACTTTTCAAGCCTCCACCCATTACCCAATTCCACAACCACTTCCACCTTGTAGGTATTTGTTAGAGCAGCACCCCCTCATCTAGGTACCAAATTCTGTCTTAGTCATCTAGTGCTGCTGTAACAGAAATACCACAAGTGGATAGCTTTAACAAACAAATTTATTTTCTCACAGTCTAGGAGGCTAGAAGTCAGAATTCAGAGTGCTGGCTCTAGGGGAAGGCTTTCTCACCCTCTGTTGGCTCTGGAGGAGGGCCCTTGTCTCTTCAGTTTCTGCTTCCTGGTTCCTTGGAGATCCCCAAGAGTCTTAGCATCTATTTTACCCCATCTCTCCTCTGCTCGCGTGTTTAATCTCTTTTAAATCTCAAAAGAGATTGATTCAAGATACATCCTACGCTAATCCTGCCTCATTAACAACAAAGACGACCCATTCCCAAATGGGGCTATAGCCACAGGCATAGAGGTTAGGATTTACAACACATGTTTTGAGGGAACACAATTTAATCCGTAACAGCTAGTTAAACTTGTAATCTCAGCATTTCTAGAGAACCTTAATCTGTTATGAAATGGGCTGCCCAAATTCTACTATCCACCAGGAATTTACAAATGGCAAAGAATTGTCTAGATTGATGATTTCAAAATTCTTGTCAAATCAAGCCTGTACTTTATCCTTACAAAATTTTTGGCTTACTTAAATAAACCTGCACATGTCAGGCCATAGTTTCAAAAATTATAAAAACTTACTGCTTCCCAGGCCCCCTCCTCCAAGAATTTTGAGGCTCCTGTTAGCTACGGCTGCTAACCAAAAGGTCGGCAGTTCAAACGCACCAGCAGCTCCTTGGAAACCCTATGGGGCAGTTCTACTCTGTCCTATAGGGTCGCTATGAGTCAGAATCGACTTGACAGCAATGGGTTTTGTTTGTTTGTTTGTGTTTTTGGTTAGTGATATATTCTGATAGGGTCCTGTGGAATAGGAGAGGAGTTCTGCTGGGAGGGGTGTTAGGAATAGGAGGCAGGAAGTAGACCCTGCATTATGTTTAATATAAGAACTCTTATTCACAGCATGATTTCCTTTTGACTGTTGGGGTCTATTATAATTTAAATTACCTCATTAAACAAGTACTTTTATTTTGGGCAGCTGAACCATATTAAAAAATATCCACATACTGAAGATGGGGGATGGAACTATAAAGATGAGCATTGTGAATTCTTTAGATTTGGTTTAATTGGAAATGAACTCACATGTTTGTTCTGTTTGTATGCTGAGACCTAGTGGCGTGGAATTGGAATAGGCTAAGTGGCTATTGGTTATTAAATCACATGTGTAATGGGAACATTAAAGTCTATATTATGCATTTGTACAGCGCTTAGCTTCCGAAGTGCTTTTGCATACATTCGAATCCCCCAAAAAAGGTGACAGATAAGCAGGGAGGGATTATCATCTCCTGTTTACAAATCATAGAAATGAGGGTCAGAGAATTAGAAAGACCTAGTCAGTGTCAGAACTCAGGATTCCTGTCTCCAAATCCAGTGCTATTTCAATAAACTACACTAATTCCCTGGGTTTTGTGATTTTCTGTAATTCAAAGTCTCCAGAGCTGACTCAAGCCACCACCCTACGTTTCACAACACTCCTAGATCATGTGATAAGGAGTTGGTTTTCTTTGTTAGCGTCAAAAATCTCTTCCCTCCTTTTGATCCATCTGCAGTGGGGTTGGGGAGATGGGAGGGCAACAAAGACCTTGAGGAAAGAAGCTCATCCTCCTTTTCAATGTGGGTATCCATTTTTAATGTGGGTATCCATTCTGGTGGACAGAGCTGAGTTGATCTAATTCCTGGTTAATTACTTTCTCCCCCAAACTCCTAGCTCTCTTCCTTAAATTACCCTCTTCTTCCCCTTGAGCCCTCACAGAAAGTTATTCTCCACACTTCAGTTTGGCACATTCATTCAGCACCTCAGACAAGTTCAGTCTCTCAACAAGCCCCACAGAAAGCTAGTGCACTCAGTTCTGACCCAGTCCCATATGGTTCATTCAGTACCATGTACAGCTCAAGCCCAGCAGCAAAACCCAGCCCAGCCCAGTCTCACTCCTTCAGATCCCTGGGAAGTGCATGAACTTTTATCTACACCACAAGTATTTTAGTCATATGCCATTCTTGGACAACAGATTAACCACCTATTATCTCTGCATCATTAATCAGCTAAGATTCCTTCAGTCCCATTCCTTTAACACCAGGGGCAACTCAAGACCATTCAACTCCAAAGATGGCTTGGTCAGATTCTTCTGGTGCCCCAGATCAAGGATAGTAGGGTCTCATTTTCATCACTACAAAAACAGTTTATTACAATTCCCAGTGGCATAGATACTTCAGTCAAGTTTTATCTCTTCCCTGGACAGTTTACTCTAATGTCCAGTGTCCTGTTGCTCCAATCGGATGTCTAACAATTAAAATTTTCAGGGCAGTAGACAACTCAGAGACAGATGTGAGTATCACTGAATATCTAACAATGCTGACATCTCAGGGACAACCTCCTTTAAGTCTTGACAGTCTGGCCACATCCCCTAAACCAGGGACATTTAATCCCACACTCCCATTACCATGGGGAGCCCAGCCATATCCCCAGTGCTAAAGCTGGCTCCGTTACTTGTTCTATGAACTAGAGAGCCTAATCACACTCTCAGCACCATGAACAACACAGTTTCACTCAGATGTACCAACAGCTCAGTTACTATTTCTTAGCACCAGCTCAATCAGTCAAATCCACTCAACCCTGGAGATATCTCCCCAGTACACCCAGTGCCGTGGAAAGTCCAACCACATTCTCAATTCTAGTGACATCCTTATAACATGTTCTCTGTTTCACCAGGAAGCCAAGTCATACCAAAAGAACCTAAAACAGCTTATTATCATGGTTCTGCTCTTTTGGTACCTCTGATAATGAGCTTAGTCATGTTTGCTCTTTCACCAATATCCCAGTCACCCTCGTTCAGCAACTCAAGCAGTCTAGTCACATCCTTTCCACTTCGTGGTACTTATTCACACTCCTCCTGCATCCCCACGACTAAAACCATTTCCATGACTACAACAAGACTAAGCAGTTCTTCTAAAAACTTTCCTACCTGCTGTTTCTATGACACTACTACATCCTTGTTCTCCTTCCTCTTTGGCTGTGGCATCTCTGTAATGTTCAGTGCCTCTCCGCCCCCACAGCCCTCCAGGTTCCAGCCATCATTGTTCTCCACCCACGTTGGAGAACAATTTTTACCCTAATTAGGGTCGATTTTGGGAACCATAAGCCTTACATTGTTATTGAACAGAGGACACTTGTTTTCTCATTACTGCAAGATATGGTCAGTTTCAACCTAGAAGTACTCACGGTTTAGGTACTTGTGCCTTCTTTTCCCTGTCTTCCCCAAATCTAATCCTGGGGGTGGATGAAAAGCTCTAGCAGTGCTCCTTAAATAAATGATGCATACTCATACAAGTTCTGTTGAATTTATTCATTCATTTATTCATCAGATATTTGTTGATCACCTACTATGTGCCATGCACTATTTTCAGTACTGAAAACTCAACAGTTAACCAAACAGACAAAATCCATACTTTCGGGGAGCAAACATTCTAGTTGAAGGAGATAGGTAATAAATACATAAAGATGTTAACTATTAGGTGGTGAAAAGTGCTATGAAGAACAATGAAGTAAGGTAAGGCAATAGAGAGTATTCAGGGGCTGTTGTTTGTGAAAGGGTGGTCAAGGAAGTCTTCTCTAACAAGAAGATATTTGAATGAGCCATGTGGTTATATGTGGGAAAAGAATACCAGGCAGAGGGAACAGCAAGTTCAAAAATGCTGAGGCAAAATTGTGCTTGGTGTGTCCAAGAAACAGCAAGGAGGTCTGTGGGACTGTGTTGCCATGAGCAAGGGAGAGAGCACTATGTGGTAAGCTCAAAGACGAGGGTAATGGGAACATACTACAGGGTTTTGAGCAAGAGGAGACATGTTTTGGTTTATGCTTTTGAAGGATCACTCTGCTGCCTAAAGCATAGGTTTTGAGAAGTTGGAAAAATGCTAGCAGTAAGCCAAGTTAAGAGGATAGAGTATCGGCTGGGCAAGAGATTGGGGTGGTTTGGACTATAACAGGAGCACTGGTTGTGCAGCTGGTGATAAATGGCAATAAGTAGACATTATACCTCAGAGGTAGGCTCATTCGAATTTTTTGAGAAACTGAATGTGAGATGTGAGAGAGAATTAATGGATAATTCCAGAATTTAAAGGCTTGTGACCTGAGCCACTGGAAGGATGAAGTTTAAATATATTGGAAAGAAGAAGACTCAGGGAGGAGCAAGTTTGGGATGAAGAAATCAATAGTTTAGTTTTATACATCTGTCAGTCACCTGGGCAGGAGTGATAAGTGGAGAGCAGAGTACAGGAATCTAGAGTGTAGGTGAAAGGCCAGGGCTGGAGACGTAAATCTGAATTCATGTTTCAAATGTGTCTCCAAACCCTCCATGTTGTCACCAAAGCCTCAACCTTTCCTCCTCTGGGGCCGTGAGTTGGCCAGATGAGCTAGCTGAGAATCAGTTACATTGAAGCCCCTAAAGGTTTTAAAGCTGTAGCCTGTTTCCTACAATACTCCCAGAGTCTAAAACAGTGTCTTGTATAAGGGATGGAGATTTGAGGGAGAAGGAGGTAAAAAGGAGGACCCCTAAGTTTCTGTTTTAGAAAAATGGTTGTTCAGTTTACTTAGATAGGAAATGTGGTAGGAGGAGAAGCTGGGTTTGGGTGGAGCAAAGATGATGGGATCATAGGAAACAATGCTTTTGAGGTACCTATGGAGAAATGAGTTGGAATGACTCAACAGCAACGGGGTTTTTTGTGTTTTTTTTTTTTTTTTTTTTTTTTCAGGAAGAAAGGTCCAGATTTGGAAGTTATCTGCATGCAGATGGTAATTGAGGTTGTAGATAGAGTAGATGAGAGCATGAGAAGATACCATTCTACATGGGATGGGAGCTGACGTTTTTACCCACTAATCAGGCTCTGGAAAAGCTGTAATTATCTGTTTGGCCACATTGTAGCTGACTTACAGAGCCAAATGCTACATTAGTAGGGAAAAATCTTCTATTGGGTTCTTAAGAGTCTCAATGGGCTATAAGACAAAGAGGCTATTCCCTGAGGTCCCTTGAAACTTCACCAAATATGAATGCATTCAGATCAATCTCTGCCTCCTTCAAGTCCCAGAATCCTTCAGTAATGCCCCATCAATAGCCTAGGATTCCAGAACTGCTCCAGCTGGCAAGACCCACCTTGGAGATGGGAGAGCACTGAGTCTGGAATAGGGAGGCTCAGAGACAAGCTTATTTCGTTTATTTAATATCTCTGTAATCTAGAGTAAGCATGGTCCCCACAAACCATAGTTTTCTTATATGTAAACTGAGGAAGAAAATACCTTCTACCTACCCTACAGAATTTCTGTGGGGACTAAAAGAGATAATTATGTAGAGGCACTTTGTAAACACACTGTACAGACATGAGATACTATTGTGTAGATTTAAGACTTGGGTAATTCTTCTCATGAGGCTCAGCCATCTCTATGATCCACTCCACTCCAGCATACACTCAGGAGTTAGCAGGGCTCATGATTGCCCCATGATCAGGGAAACTTTTTTTTTCCTACGAAGAACCACATAAGCTGGTGGAAAGAGCCCTCTATCCTGTCCCGCCCATTGTAATCCCAGGGAGACCCTCATTTACACCCTTATTTGCACCCACCTCTGCTTCGCACCCATCTCTGTCTGATTTGCATCCACCCCTAATTCACAGCTCTGAGTCCGCTGTACCTCTCAGACCATAGGTCTTGATCAAAAACCAACCAAAGCTACTTCCATCACCTGTGAAATCACAAATGTGAAACAGCTGTCATCTGTTCAATCAAATTTAATTGATTTCTTCTCTTCTTAGAAACTGCTCACTTATTAGAGCTCAGAAATCCAAGTTAAGATACTTCTCTGGTCCATCAAGAGGAGACCTAGTGAGTCCTCTTATAGTCAAGAAACCCTGGACACAGGGTGAATATCTACAGAAGCTTGATTCTCAAAAACAACCAAATTCCACTCTTTGTTCCCATCCTCTAAGATCCCCGAGGTTCTGGCCAGTTGCCCCGCTCCTGACAACAGAAGGAAAGAGGTCTCAAGGACAGCCCACCCAAACCTCTTAAGATTCAGAGTTTCTTGGGATGGTAACGCAATAAGAACGCCCTACCACTTGGTTCAGGATCTGTTCTTCCCTAACACACCCAATACTTGCTTCTGACACACCTCCAAAATCCAGGAAAATTTTCTTCCAGACTCTAGTGCTGTGGGAGTAGGTCAAGGCTGCACCCAATACTGTAACCCTGACCTGTGCTCCTTCTCACTTTCACAGTTGCAGAGACTTCCTGTGCTTCTCAAAGGGTAAAACACCTTCAGTAATTTCAGCTATGGGCTTGTAAAGAGCTATGCAGCTTCCATGGTCTCACCTCAGACCTACTGAATGAGAATCTTTGCAGGTGGAGTTCAGGAATCTGCATCTTAACTCATTTCCCCTGTAGTTGTAATGGAGCCAGTCCATCACCAGACTATGGACTAGCTTTGAAGATTACTGTGTTAGAGATGATGGGAGGTGGGTCTTTAGAAGAGAGCAATAGGGAAATACTCTCTTTCTCCCAACAGGTAGAGGGCAAAGGGAATCCAAATGGCCCTTTGGCTCATCTTGGGAGAGATGAATGTCCAGATACACAAAGAGACTATTTTAATGGCAAAGCTGAGCTTGGGGCTGAAGCAGCATAGAAGTGCTTTTGATTGGCTCCTCCCTAGCCAACAATTCAGGAAGTAAATATCAGGCCCAGAGTTTGTCAGCCACTACTCCATGGAAGCTAAGAGTAATCCTATAACACCTCGGTCCCAGATGGCTACTTCACAAGGGACGTGCCTTCCCCGCTGCATCCAAATAGACCCAGAAATAAGGACTCCCCTCAGGGCTGCACGCAGCTGCACTACAGAAGTGTGGCAGTCACTGTCAGTGCCTTGCCCATATCCCAAGGGTCTAGCCACGAGGTCACCTGCAGATGGTTCTCTTCCATGTTGGCTTCGTGCTTCTCTCTCTGCCTAGGGCTTTCTCTGAACACTGCTGGAAGTTCTATAAAGTACCTGGAGGGACTCTCAGCTAGGGAGAAATGGGACTGGTAGTTAAAACCCCAGAGTCCTCAAGCCTCAGTGAAATAATTCTGAGGCCTGATTGTCCACAAGAGTAACCTGCTCATAAAACACCATCTAGTGGCTTTCTTCTCCCTGTCTTCCTCACTCTTCTATGAGCTTCTTGGAATTAGCTCCCCAATAAACGATTGCACCCAAATATGTGTCTCAGGATTCCATGTTAAGACTCTGGGCAATAGATGGAAAGTGAGAGAACCACTTTGATCAGGGTACCCCAAATCCCGAGAAAGCTCTTCTGATTGGAAAGTCTTGTACCTACAAGACTACACATTCCCACCTGTGAGCACAGACTCACCTACAACTCTGAGAACAACCTTGTCCCTGGGCAGAGGCATTCATGGCACCCCAACAGAATTATCATGAACACTTGGTTTCAAGTCAACCTCATGGCTGAGCCTGCTTTGGCCTCAAGCTTCAGTTCTAGCCCTGAAATTCTGGCTTATTCCTGTGCTCATATCCGCCATTACATTCCAGTGTCAGTAAGGGAGTCTCTACTTTGCTTCTCCATAACTGAGTTCTAGGACTCAAATTTGATTCCAACACATAAGTAACTCTTTTACCCTAGACAAGGAAGTGAAAGTTAACTTGGTCCATGTCACTCAAAAGGAGGGAATTAAAGACACTGATTGGATTTAGTCAAGTCAATAGGCATTTGAATGACCAGTGCATAAAAACACCATGTTAATCAATATATGGACACATAGCACGGAGAATTTCTAGTACAGAAGAAGATAGAAGACAGACATTCAATGGCATAATGTAGGTAAACCTGGAAAAGTTCCCAAGAGACAGAACAAGTACAAACGGACAGGAGAAGAGAGGGGAGCAGGTAAGATTTCTGGGAGAAAGTCATGGCGGGCATTAAAGAGGGGTGGCATCAGAGAGGTGAGGACCACAGTCCATGGGAGAACTGGTGAAAGCAAGCAGTCTCTCCATAATATGGGTACTGAGCTCAAGAACTTCCTCTAAGATTGATGATGGCTGTCAGGGTCCCCATCATAGGGATACTGGATTAAAGATCTACCTCTAGCACTGACGAGCATAAGCCAGTCTCCATCAAAGGGGTATTGGTAACAGCAAGCAGTGTCTCCATCATAAGGGTACAGGGTTCAAGTGATGCCTCTAGGACTGGCAACAGCTATCAGGGTCCCTATCATAGGGGTACTGGGTTCAAGAGCTGCCTCTGCTGCAGTCTGCTTGACCTTGGGATGTGCAAGCCTAAAAAAGTCACTGAACTAGATAAACTCTTTGATTTCTCTTATTCCTATGATTAAATCTATGATTTTAGCTGCACTTTTTTGAACAAAAAGTTTTCTAGTTTTTCTATTTCTGAGCTTTGTTGTCACCACTATTCATTCAACAAACATACATTTACTACCTACCAAATTCAAGGCACTGTGCTGGGTTCTGGGGAATCGGTGATGAACAGGAAAAATGTGTTTCCAGCCCTCACTGAGCTTATGATTTAGTAACAGATATAGAAAGGCAAACAGCAATTACAAATCAGAGGTAAGTGCTTATATACAGAAAGTGTAGAGAGTTATGGGAGCATAAAATGAGAATCCTAATGCAGACTTCATATGCAATCATAAATGGAGGAAGTTATCTCAAAATCAGGAGTTCACGAATGAGTAGGGATTAGCCAGACAAAGCAAAAAAGAGGATAATTTTAGGCAAAGGAAATGAAAGATGGAAAGGTTTTAAAATGAAAAAAATGGGTCATATTCAAGGAGAAAACTGAATCCCCATAATGCTGGAGAGGTAAGCACATGATTTGAATTATCTTGAGCACTGGGGGTGGAGGGAGGGCTTTAGAAGGATTTTAAATAAAGATATAATATGATCAGATTTTCATTTTAGAAAGACCATGTGGTTACAGTGTTAGAATGGGTTAGAAAAGGCTAAAGGAGAGGAAAATGAACACATAGGCCATTGGGATAACAATGGCTGGACCAGTGATGTGATGGAAAGGTTGGAGAGACATGGGCAGAAGATGCTAAGGAGTAGAATCAACAGTACCGGATGTCTGATGGAGATGGGAATGAAAGAGAAAGGGCACAGCTATGATACCCAGTTGTGGACAGAGTTAGAAATAGGTTCGTTGGGGCCATTCACAGGAGAGAGCCATAGAGGCAGGTATTATAAAGGAGTAGGGGTGATAATAAGTTCAGCTTTGGGTATGTTGAGTTTGAGGTGCTTATGAGACACTCAAGTGGAGATGCCCAAGGACATGAGAGCTGGAGATAAAGATTCAGGAGTCATTTGTATCTAGATAAGAATGAACACCATAGGAATGGATAAGATGCTCCCAAAAGGTTGTGCCGGACAGATCTGGGTTTGAGTACCTGTTCTGCTACTTAGTAGCTACGTGATCTTAGAAAATCTACCTTTGCCTCTCTGGTTTCTCATTTGTGTATTGGAGATAATACCTCATAGGGCACAGTTATGGTTAATGGGATCATGCAAGACTCTCAATTCAGAGTCTAGAACATAGTGGGCTCTCGGTAAATGCTAACTCTTATCAGTGCTGTCATTGTTGTTACCGTTAAAAATAAAAAGGGCAGAACATAGAATTGCAAGATTCACAATCGGGCATGGGGAAAGCTGAGAAAGAAGAGACTGAAAAGGAGCAGGCAGAAAGTCAGAAAAGCCTAGAGAGTGTGTCACAGCAGCCTGTGAGAGAGTGTTCCAAGAAGGAGGAAGTGGTCAAAACAGCCAGATAGGACCATCAAGAAAGGGCTGAGAGGAGTCCTCTTGTTTTAGCCGCAAGGAGGTTTCTGGTGCCCTTGCAAAGAGGCATTTTAGTGAGGTAGTGGGAGCAGATGCCAAGTGGCAAGGAGTGAAGAGTGACTGGAGCAATGAGTGGAAACAACCTTTTATGAAACCTGGCCGAGAACAGGAGAGACGAGGGAAGATCTGAAGGGGCTGCGTATCAAGGAAGTTTTTAAAGATGATGGAGACTTAAGTGTTTCTAAGCACATATAGGAAGGAGCCAGTATACAAGGAGAGAGAGCTACGTGAGGTAGAGAGGGGATGAGACCCAAAGCAGAGGAACGGACTGGCCTTCTCCAGAACGAGGAATGACATCTCTCCTGCCATGACAGGAGGGATGGAGGAAAGAAGAGGGAAGCTGCAAGTACGTTAGAGGTTTAGGTGCAGGAAGCTGAGGGACGTCTGTTTTCCCCGTGACATAGGAAGTGTGGTCATTGGCTTACTGCAAGAGGAGATAGACTAATCAGAAAAGGAGAGTCTTTGAAATATTCAACAAGAAAGAACTGCCGACTATGATTCCCAGGCAGGATTGACGTTCTTCAGACCCTTCAGCAGTTCAGGTCTAGACTGATCCACACTGGCTTAGGTTTGGGATTCAGGACAAGAACAAAGGAGTGCTTACAATGATGAACCATTGGGGTCTGATCTGGCAATGAAGAAGAGTTCAGAGGACAGAGCTAGTGGAGGAAGAGAAAGTAGCCTAGAGGCCCAAAAGGAGCTCAAAGAGGGGGAGAAACATAGTTGGGAAAAGTCCAGAAATAAAAGCTTGTTATCAGAAAGTAGGATGAGACTTGGGGTAAAGTAGATCATGAGCGGAAGTCTTTAGTGAATGAGGGAGAATGCCTGGAGCTCAGTGGTTGTAGAAGTGAGAGAGGACGATGTGGCTAAATGAGCCATCTGGCTGTGGGGATGGGGTAGGGCAGGTCTACAAAATGATGAAGGAGCAATAACTTAGAAGTGCATGGGAGCAAAGACATAATCTTGAGGTACCTGGAGAGTGATGGAATAACAGCCTGCCCTGAAAGTGCTGCAAGCTAAGGCGGGGTCTGGAGAGCACAGGTGAGTTAAGGGAGGAGCTGGAGGCTAGGGCTAGGAGAGCCACTCTCACAAGCAAGGTGGGAGGGATTGGAGGGAGAGGACCCATGGGCAGACTGTTACCTCTCTGTGGTTTTATCCACTCTCATAAGAGTATAAATTCTTCCTGAAGAAGAATGAGAAGATGGAATTCCCCCTTGGGTCTCTGGAAACTACCAACTTTCGTCGCTTCACTCCGGAGTCGCTGGTGGAGATTGAGAAGCAAATTGCAGCAAAGCGGGCAGCAAAGAAAGCCAGAGACAAGCATGGGGAGCAGAAAGATGAAGAAGAGAAGCCCCGGCCCCAGCTAGACTTGAAAGCCTGCAACCAGCTGCCCAGGTTCTATGGCGAGCTCCCAGTAGAACTGGTCGGGGAGCCCCTGGAGGATCTGGACCCCTTCTACAGCACACACCAGGTAAGGGCTGCTCTCAGCTCTGGGAGAGGGAGTCTCCATCCCATCCTGCCCAGGGAGTCCCTGCACCCTGGGTGACGTGGCAGTCTGCTGCAAACTCAGTTAATGAAAAAAAGATCTTACTCGCCTTTTTGACACCTTCTTTGAATCTTCCATGGCATTTATGATAGAGGCTCATTAAAACCAGATCCAAGGAAAGCCAGCTGTCCCCTTAGAAGAGCCCTGGCCTGGGACCTCCAGAGGTGTTGGCTGTCTCTGCATACCGTCCTCTCTCCTCAAGAGCACAGATTTTGAGGTTGGAGGAGGGTGGGGAATGGGGACATAAATCAGGATGATTTAAACCAGTGGTCCTCAAAGTGTGGTCCCGGGACCCCTAGAGTTCCCAAAAACCTTTTAGTGGATTAGTGGGTTCATAAGGTCAATACCATTTCATAACAATACTTAGATATCCTTTGTCTTCTTCAGGCTTAGAACAGGTTTGAACCCCTGCTGAGAATTTGCATTTCCACCCCAGATATACTGAATCAGAATCTACAGTTTAACAAGATCTCCAGGTGATTCTTATCTACAGCAAATTTTGAGAACCACTGCTCTACAAGTGGTTCTCAGAACTGGTGCCTAACCAGCAGCGTTAGCATGGCCTGGGAGCTTGCTGTGTGCGGTTGGAAGCCTGGTTTCTCTCATTGGCGTTCCCATATGCATATGGCGGTGAACGTGCAGTACAGGTTGTTGACAGGGGTCCAGGTTACTGACGGGGGTCACGCCAGCACTCTTACAGCTACTGGAACGTGTGCTTAGATGTGCCTGTGTTTGAAAATGTCTTCAGTTTGAGTTTCTGAAACAGCAGATGTCTGCATCTGTATCTCCCACGTAAACGCAAACTCTCTGAGGTCCTCAGTAATTAAAAGTTTGAGAACCACTGGTTTAAACAAGAGCTGCTCCACGGCAATTACCCTGCCTGTATTGCATCTTGAATGTTCCACACAGCAGAAAAAAATGGCGTATGTGTGTTTAGGAGTTGGGAGGGGCAGTAATCGGCCATCTCAAATATGGATTGTAGGAAAAAAAAAAAAAAGGTACTGGGATATCTTTCTCCCTCCTCCCCCTGTCAAGATCCTTCACCCTCCAGGAAGCAGGAGAGGGCTTTAGAGGAGGGGTCTATCAAGGAGGTGGAGAATAGAAGAAGCATCACAAGGCCAGGGAGGTCCTCTAGTCACAAGAGGAATTAAATTCAACCAAAAGGCCACCTTCCTGCTTCCAGAATCCTCTCCCTGGGCCTGATGCTTCTGACCAGCTCCAGGGCTGGCTGCCTGGCCAGAGAGCCCTCCCAGAGGGCTCAGCTTGGCAGGGCTGGGGTCTTTCCAGGACAGTCGGGATAGAGCTTTCAGTCCCCGATCTCCCTGGCTCTGTACACCTCCAGGTGGCTCTTGTTGCCTTGTGGTGCCCAGAGCCCATCTTGCTCATGAGCCTGAGATGATGGTGCTCATGCTCCAAAGCACAGTGGTGTGAGGATGCTCATTTTGTTTTGTTTTAGACATTTATGGTGCTGAACAAAGGGAGGACCATTTCCCGGTTCAGTGCCACCCGGGCGCTGTGGCTGTTCAGCCCTTTCCACCCGATCAGAAGAACGGCTATCAAAGTGTCTGTCCACTCATATCCTTTGTATGGTCACTTCTTCCTCACGTTAGAATCAGGCCTCACCCAGGGTGTCCAGTACCTTCTTTAAAGGTTGTCAGCAGAGCCTTCCTCAAGTGAATTCTGGGGCAACGGTGTGGTTAACTGGGAAAAAGTGTGCCTTTAATGCACCCGATGCCCCAAAGCAGCCCCAAGGCACAGAAGAGGTGTTCACACAGCCCAGACATGTGAGGTTTGGGCTCCTCAGGCTAATGTGGACATAACTTAGAAACTGTCCTTTCTATGAAGGGAGCTTTGGCTGAGGTCCCCAGGAACATTCTCATTGTAGGATGTAGCCTGCTGTCCCCACACCCCTGCTCACAACATAAGAACCAGCAAGGGACCCCAAGACGTCTTTGGGCAGATAGGATAGGCATGGGTTGTTACTGTGTGTCTGAGCCATGCTGGCCAGTGGCTGCTTCTTGGGCAAAAGAGCAGTACCTCCCACAGGGCAAAGAGAATGGCCTGTGACAGGCAGAGCAGACAGTCTCAATAGGGCCCATTGGCCATGGGACACTGCCAGCATCACAAGATGCTCCAGGAATACCAGCATGTTAAAAAGGTCAACAGCTGAAGGTCCACGCCATTGGGGAATGTAACGATAAGACCCACATTGGTCAATTATCTCTATTGTATTAATTCCTTTAGCTAGCTTCAAAAAGCTGTCTTCAGCTTTTGGGGGTTTTCTTTCTTTGTTTTTTTTTTTCCCCAAGGCAAGCCAAACTAGTAGAACAAAGAGACTTTGGCTTGGTTTCCAAGGATCTTCCCTGGTGACTGTCCAAACTGGAAATCCCTAATGACAAATTCAGCCCTGGCTTCCCCGTGGTTGATTTGCAAAAACAGCCTTGCCTCAGCTGCCTGACGGGTGGTAGCCAGCCTCTTCTTACAAGTCTCTAATAAAAAAAGAAGCTCGCTCCCCAATCTGGAAAACTTGTTGGGTTGCTGGACAGTCCTCAGTGAGCGGGAAGACCTGGCCAAGGGGCCTCTGTGCGCTCAGCATGTAACTACATTGCTAATAAAGTTTCATCATGTTTTTTCCTTTCCATATTTTATCTTTAAGATTGACCAGGAGGAATTATATTTTCTTAACTAAAGTTTAAATTTTCAGATTCCATAGAAGACTATTTAATCAAATAGTAGGCTCTCATTTGCTAAATACCTCCTAAGTGTCAACACTGTCGTAGGTACAGAAACCCTCAGAGCAGGTATTAACATCCCCATTTTGTGGCTGATGAAGCCGACACTCAGAGGCATTAAGTGAATTATTCCAGGTCACACAGCTAGTTAAGAGTGCAAGC